>JALPQD010000147.1:3005288-3659535 GCA_023101885.1 Typhlomys cinereus
TAGAGAAACAATACTGAAGACAGTTTCACACTAGAAAAATATGCCAAATATGCATTTAGCTCCTTTAACAGTTTTAAATAAAATAAATGGAATAAATGTTGCATGTACACGGAACAAAATTCAAAAAGCATAAGGAGTGTAGAGGGAAAAGTCTTTCTTCTACCCTGGCAATTACCTTGAAGAGCTATTTTCTAATTACATATAATCAGAAATGTACTTTATTTCATGTGCCCTTTCTGCCTGATTTGATGAGTACAATTTACACGTGAATATTTGGAGTCTAATCTACTTATAAGAGCCGTGGAATTCAGTCAGCATGGCAAATTTCTGTATCTAGTTTAAGGTAAGTCATTAGCTTTTAATCATGACCCAAGTGCAGCACATGAAATAGGACAGAAGCTAATGCATCTCTTCACATTGCTTCTAAGATAACTCGTGCTCTGAATCTGAACCAAGGCTATCAGAAACAAATCTAACTTTTCTCCCATTTATTTGCCCGACTACAAAGTCCCAGAAAAGCACATTCCTCTTCCAAGCTAATTCCTATGAAAGAGGAGACAAAAAATTTGTCAGTGGTGGTTGGTGGATTCTTGATGGGATTTTTAGGAGGGCAACCATGTAGACTTGGAAACCACCTACTGATTGACAATGAAGCCCCTGGACAATGGGAGGCACCTTCACATGCTATGCATTCGAGCTTCCCCTAGCTTTGCTCTGAACTGCGGGATCAGAGGTAGCAATGACTATTACGAGTAGTTATTAAAGATATATAAAGATGCTTCACAGTACCTTTACATCACAGAAAACTGGAAAGAGTTTATAATCTGTCTCATTATATGCAGTCATACTTTTCCTAACTCTTGGTTTTAATTGATACAACCTCACAATAAACTTTTTTCATGGTCTTTTTCTTTACTGTATTTCAAAGGAATTAATATTACATTACAAAACCAACTCATCATCATGATATGTAACAGATATTTTGGCTGCATAAATCAAAGAAGGGTTATTCACAGTCAGCTTATCCCAGAATGGCAACTATTAATTAAATATTTTTCTCTCTTATTTGACTCATGATGAAATGTTAGATAGAGTAAGTAGATGCTTAGAGAAGGATCAGATGGACTTGTGGGAGAAGCTGCTATGGAAATGAGGAAAATATGTGGTGATGCAAAGGACGCTGTGCATCCCTTCAGAGCTGCAGATGGTGGATGGAGAGCAAAGGATGCTTGAGGCCTTCTGTGTTTGTTCCCTGGAAAAGCATGTCAACAAGGGCAGATAAGCAACCTGTTGTACTGGGGACTACCAAATGGGGGTTCAGGCTGGCATAAGGAATGTGGGGTGGAATGTGGCTAAGGTGAATTAGGTTGCTGTAGAGCATCTGGGATTTATATGCTGATGTCTTGCCTCCTTATCTCCTCCATCATAATCCTTTAGAAATTTATTTATATATTTACTTATTAATGTATTGGCATGTGTATGCATACATGTACGTATGAGCATGTGTGTGTGTGAATGTAGGCACATGTGTGCCATGCATGCATGTGGAGATCAAAGGACAACCCCGTGGAGTCTGTTTTCCATACCTATTTTTGCATGGGTTCTTGGGATCAAACTCAGTCCATCACGCTTGGCCTGCAAGTGCCTTTATCTGCTGAGCCATCTCCCTACCCTCTTCAGGAACTTTAAAAAATATATATTATTGTCTTCCATTACCAACTACTTTTGTTCTGAGCTTTATAAATTCAGTGCTCACAATTCAAACTGGATTAGATTTGAAAAGTCAAAGTTGTGGATGGAGGCAAGAGAGGATAGTTAAAGGGAAAATTTGATTAAAATATATTTATTTTATACATGGATGAAGATGATATAATGAAACTTTTTTACAATTTATGAATATTCTAATAAAAGGAGAAAAAACAGAAAAGTCAAAGATCTTTTGGTCTCCATATTTAATCACCTAATCAAATTTAGCTGTGGATTATTTTTCCATTGATAAAGCATGCTAAAAAATTTCTCTAGAAGTGAACCATTATTTCACCTACTGCTTTTTATTTTGTATGAGGCCATTGACTTCATCAAATTATTTGTACTAAATTTCCAGTGTTTGCTTTCCAACTTTATGTTCACACTATTGGCAGAGATAGGCTCTTCTTTCCTATCTTCTTCCAGTTCTCATGATTAAATGCTTTCTTTGATGTAATTGTATTGGCTCATATCCCTGCTCCCAGTGTTAAATAGGGAAGGACATGGGGTTAATCTTTGTCTTCCTACTGTTATGTTTTTCCATTAAGTAAAAAGCTGCTTTTGGGGCCAAAGTATACTTTGTGTTTAACTTTTTTTAACATGAAAAGATGATGAATTTTACTGAATATGTTTTTAAATTTATGGAGACAATGAATTCTTTTTTTCTTTCTTTAGCATTACTATTATGAAAAATCATATTAAATAAAATCCTGCTGTGGAGTCATTCCTGTTTGTGGAATATGCTTTGTAATAATGTATTGTGTTCTTGGTTCTCTTTGGTGGTGCTTAGGATTTCTTTACTGGTCTACAGTCTGTTTCATGTGTTATCTGGTCAGGCTTAAGATCATTGTCATACTTCTTTCTTAGAAGATGCTGGGAGTTTTCTTAATTTTCCATTGGTCACTGGATTAGATTATTTCACCTTCTGTGGTTTTAATATAATTTCCTTGTGAATCTATCTTTGTTTTTAAAGAAGATTCCTCAATTCTATCCTAGTTTAACAAACAGACCTTGGTAAATAGAGGAAGAATTGAGAGTTCATGACCATCTTGAGCTACATAGAAGACCCCGTTTTAGTTCCCATCATATGTACATACTTACATATTATATATTACATATAACTTTATATTTTGTAATTAACATTGATATATTTACTGAATATTTTGTGATATATTATTGTATATTTATACTGATAGTTTATATATTTAAGTACAATATTAACTATACATAATTAATATATATAAATATATATGTACAAAATATATATTAAGTATAATACATTTTAAGCATATTTAAAGTCTTTTCAATTATCCTCCATTCTCATGCAGAAATTTTGCATTTTGGTTATAGACGTTCATTTGGTTGCCTGAAGTAGCAATAAAATATACTATAATGTTATTGTTCAGAAAGATTAGGGAAGAAAGCAACATTGGAACAGAAAATGTAGAAAGCTACTAGAAAAAGTACAAGTGAAAAATGGTAGCATTCTGAAACAAAGTAATAGCAATAGTGGTAAACAGAATTGATTGTGTGAGAGAAAGGTTGCAATTGGCAAAAGCCCATGTGGACTTATGATGAAGAAGGGAGTGAAATAAAGGACAAAGATTAGCCTATAATGTGCCCAAAGAGGAAACAAACCAACAATGTACACCAACTGATAAATGGACAGATGTGGTATGTTGCAGTTACTCTGCATGTTGCTGATAAAATCATGACAAGCGGCTTGAGAAAACAGGGGTTTATTCTCTCAAGATAGTCCGTTTACAGTTCTTAGTCCAGCTTGACAGGAGAACTCACGCCAACACCAGGGCCAAGGGAACTGGCCACACTATCTTCATATAACAGCTGAAAGAGGGATGATACTTACTTGCCAGACCAGCATGTCTGACCAAGTATACAGAAGGATGCCAACTTTCTCAACTAGTTCCCTCCATCTTATTTACCTGCCCAAGGACTAGTCCCACCCACCATTGGCTGGACCTTTCCTATCAACTAGACAGTCTCCCACATGTTCTCTTTGGGCTTAACTCAATCACCAATTCTCTACAAATGTGCCCAGAACTTGAACCTTCAGCTATCGAGTTGACACCTGCACCAAATTATGACATGGTATATATATATGACGGAATATTGTTCAGTAATAGAGCATGATAAATCTTAAAAACATATACTAGGTGGGAAAACCAGTCAAAAAAGATCAAATACTGTATTATTACTTTTTAATTCATAGGCAATGTTCAAAATAGGCAAGTACATACAGACATCGAATAGAGTAGTAGCTGCCCATGACTAAAGTGTGTGTGTTGGGGGTTGCAGGGGATTGGGAGTCTCTGCTGTTGGGTCAGAGGTTTCTTCTGGGGTGATAATAGTTTTATAAAATTAAATCAAACCAATGTCTGTACAATTTTGTTTTATTTTAAATTATGCAATTCAAAACACAATTGAATTGCATGACATGTGAACTATGTAATATATCTCGTTAAATCTGATTTCTATTTTTTATTTCTTAAAGATTATTATAGCATGAGTCCTAGATATCACACTTTCAGAATTAAATAGGTGGTGATGCCACCTACCAAAAGTACAAGTAAAGAATGAGCAATAGATTTGGAAGGAAACTATTAAACTCAGTTTCAGACAATGTGTAAATAGAAAATGGAACTACAGAGGAGGATAAATCAACCCAAAATGAGAATCTAAGACATGTAGTTATAGTTTCATAGGCATGTTCACTTTCCAGCATATTATCCACAAATGTATTGAAGTGCTGAGTCTCTAGAAGTGAGCTGAAATTTCCCTTTGACTTTTATTTCCATGTTTAAAATTGGTTATCATGGCTATGAATTCAATGGAATGTTAATTTTAACTTGTCTTTGTTGAATACCATGATAGTTAAATACGGGTGTCAACTTGATTACTGCAGGCTGAGCTTTGGACACAGTCTGTGCAGAATTGATAAAGTAAGCCCTAAGCAAACCTGTAGAGATTATCTACTTGATGGGGGAAGACCCAACCCATGGTGCATGGGACTATTCTCCTGAAAGGTGGATAAAATGGGGGAAGCTGGTGAGACTAGTGAATTCTATGCGCATAACCCTACTGATGTATTTCTTTAGCTGGTTCACTGAATGCACGAATATGGTGTGGCCAGTTAATACAGCTCCTGGTGATGGTATGAACTCTCTTGATAAGCTGAATTAACAACTGTAATCAGCAGGGCTCACTCTGAATCAGACCAACCTAATCTCCCCATCCTTTTTTAAAAATTTTTTTATTATTTATTCAATTGTGCGTGTATGCGTGTGTGCACGTGTGTGTATGTATGTATGTGTGTGTGTGTGTGTGTGTAGAACCATGGATGAATTTGGGAACCACCATGGACGCCTCTATCTCCTCCTTGTTTACTTGACCCTGGGATTCACAGGCTCCACCCTACCAGGACCAGAAACGCAGGCCGACCCCGCTTCCGCCTGGCATCTATACGTGGGGTCTAGGATCCGAACTTAGGATCTTCTGCCTGCAAGGCAGAGGCTTAACTCCTGAGCCACCTCTCTAGCCCCCCCCCCACAATCTCCCCATCCTAAGGCTTTGGGAATCTCACAGAAGGCGGGGGTGAGAACCTAAAGATGATAAGGTTCACCTTTGGACAAAACATCCCATTCAAGGCAGGACTTGTGAGTCTTGTCCTTACTAGACTTGCCTAATGACTAACATATTAACATTCCCCTATAGACTATCTAAGAACTTAAGAGAGATAAGAGGAAACCTTGGGGACTAAAGCTGAATGAGTGAAGGGAAATGCCTCTCATCAGTAGGATGGCCCAAAGAGAGACAACTTGACAAGCCATAGAGACCTAAATTCCCACAAGAATAGACAAGTTAGAGGCAACCCTAGGATCCTTAGAATCAGACAGGCAGGAGGGTAGGATTGATGGAGGGATGGGTAGAAGAGATGATGAAGAGAAGTAGGGGTAACTATTTAACATGCTTTTAAAAGTAGAAAAAAAAAGAGTGGACAAACCAGAGTGAACTCTGGGGTCCATAGAACCAGACGAGCAGGAGGGTGGGAGGGAATAGGACGGATTGAAGAAGGGAAGAGGGGATTGGGTGGGAGAAGGATAGAAGGAAGTAGGGATAAGTACTCAAAATGCTTGTAAAACTAGAAAAATAAAATTTAATAAATGCAGGCAAATCATGATAGATCCTAAAATAATTACAAAGCTAAAATATTAAAAATTGTTTTTGAAAATAGATGTTCCTAGGTACCTTTTGTGATGGTTAGTTTTGCCACCTTTATTGAATCAAGAGGCCCCTAGGAGATTTGTAAAGCACATCTCCAGGGATGCCTGCTGGGATGTTTCCAGAAGTAATCAAATCATAAGACTTTGTCCTATAGTAGTGCTCCTATGCTTAAGGGGAACAAGAGAAAGGGCTTATGGAAATGCCACTGGGTCCTTATATGTCATCAGAGAGGAGGACCCAGTGGAGAGTCAGGCATACACAATAAAGGATTCTCTGGGAATTTGGGGGGAGGTACTGGGGGATGGGGAGGGAGAGGAAGGAGAGGAGGGGGTTCAGGGGGAGGAGGGGGGAGGGAGGGAACTGGTAAAAAAATTTTAAAATGTATAATTACATTTTTAATAAAAAAAGTCATCGATGCAGCTGAAACTAAAAAAAAAAAAAGACTCTGTCCTAATCAATAGTTTAATCCATTTGTGGATTTATAATTTGGATGGACTTGAGAGGTGGTGTAATTGTGAAGAAGTGGGCCCCTCAAGCTGCTATGAAGAGTATGTCTTGCCTCCGGCCCCTTCCTGTCACCACTCCCTCCTTCCTGACTGCCAGAAGGTGAGCAGCTTTCCTCTGCCATGCTCTGTTGCCTTGATAGTTTCTCTCTGGACAGACCAACAAGCTATGAGGTCAGTTCCCCATCAACTGGAACCTCTGGAGTCAGGGGTCAAAATAGCCTTTCCTGTTTACAGCTGTTCATGTCAGGCATTTTCTTACAGCAATGAAAATGTGACCAACACATCTTTTGACACCAGTGAGAGAAATACAACATTTCCATGACTATCTTCTATTCCAGGGTTATAAAACTTTGATCTATGTGAAGGAGAATGGGAATGGTTTGTCAAGTTGTACATTAATTAAGATAAATGAATTTAAGTTGGTTAGAACATCAGGTTCAAATGAGTCAAACAATAGTGGATGGCTTGTGTCCGCAGCTGAAGTTTTGGTTATTTTTGTTGGCTAAACCTTCAAATTGACTTCTCACATGGAGACTGAAAGCAGATTCTCTAGCAAATTGGCATCCTAGGAAGAGCCAGGTACTTTGAAAATTTCTAATTAGGGGAAGTTAAAGGTTATAGGAACTTAGGTGCCAAATTGACTGCCTGATCTGAAAAGCCAAATGGAATTTGCCTTGCCTTCCTCCTCTCCTCAGTGAAGACTGCATCTAGAAATAAAAATTTAAATGAAAATACAAAATTGTGTGATAAATCAGGTTTGTAAATTAGATGGGTGTTTGTTCTAGCTGGGTCTGATGACTGCTCAAGGTCTCTACATGTAAGTACAATAGTCATGAATAGTTCCACACGTGGCTTCAGTGTCAACTAATCCAGGGAGAGGACAGAGGTTCTTGGTAAATCAAATTGTGCCCACAGTACTTTTGTCTCTTAAGTATATTTACTACAGTAAAAATAAAACAGGGTCATTTCACTCTCAATTATAGGTCCCATTGCCTATAGAGATCTAACCAAGACCACTGGTGTAATTCATAAATGATGTTATAGTTATAATAAAGAAATAAATGTTGGGTAAGTTGTATATTAATATGAATAACCTGCCTAGAGGACTGCCCCATCAATAAGATATTTTACCAATTGTTTTATAAAAATTCTAACTGAAATGTCACCTGTCTTGATCTGCCAACATAAATGTAGTGATGCATAAATTATAATGTTCCAATTAAATTCCACTTAAAATTAAGCGTCCAAGCATATGAATGAATGGACTCATCAGGTGCCAGTAGCTGTATCTTTGTAACCATACCTACAAAGAACATCTCGACTACCATATAGAAATGGCTTGTGGCATTATGTAGCATACTTCAAAGGATTGGCCTGCAATCCGATATAAAAAAATTAAGCCACTTGAAGGTCTGCCTAGAGCTATACAATAAAGCATACAGCAGTAATTCATTGAACTCTGCCCTTCTCAGCAGGTTGATACCCTCAGGTGTTGGTGTGGATCACTTTAATTACTTGGAGGGAAATATGATTATAAGGACCTTGAAGTTCTCTAGAGCTGAATATGGTGCTGAATCAGCTAACTCTTAGGGAAATTGAAACGTTCCATATAGTAACATCTTGATAATGCAGGTAAACCAAAAAAATGTGATCAAGAAAAGGATCTGATTCTACAACACTAAGAAATCAATGTCAGGGAGAATTATTTATTTATTTATTTATTTATTTATTTATTTATTTATTTATTTGTCTGTGTGTGTGTGTGTGTGTGTGTGTGTGTGTGTGTGTGCGCATTGTGTGCTCCTATGGAGGACCAAGGGTGACTTCGGGAATCATCCTGAATTGCTTCTCTCAATTTTGCTTCCCTCTGGTATTTCCCAGGCTCCATCTGCTAGGGCTGGAAGTATGTAAATGGTTACATATACTTGTTACAATTTTTTTAAATATAGAACTAAATACTTGAGATAAAAAGATATTTTCCATTCTTACTCCAATACCCAACTACCAGTGTATTAATTGGGGTTCTCTGAAGAACAGAATCTCTAGAATATTATATATATATATAAATAACTTTATTAAATTAACTCAATAAAAGTAGTGTCCTTCAAAGTAGCTGTTTCATTCTTGATCGGAATGTCTCACAAAGCCGAAAGATCCCGAGAAGGTCTCAAGCTTCTACTTCGCAGGAGGGTGGAAGACTCTGGGCTCCAATTGTCAGTGAAGAACAGCTGGACTCCAACGTCAATGAAGAACAAGCTGGGCTCCGAGATCAGTGATGAACTGCTAACAACAGCAAGGCCTAGAGACCAGGCTCCAAAGGCAGCAGAACAGTGGCAAGGTGGAAAGGATGGTTCTCTGTGTCAGCCAAGGACAGAGGCAGCAGCTGCAGCAACAACGACGCTTTAAGTGGTGAACAAAGCTCAAAGACTGGAACCAACAGCAAGTCCACACAGGATAAGGGAAGAGCAAGTCCCTCCTCCTTGCACTTCCTATTATCTAGTCAACCACTGAAAGTACCACCCTCTATGGGCTGGGTTTTCCACAGCAATGAATCAAGTACCTGCAGACTTGTTCAGGGACCATTCCAACCATTAATCCTCCACAGCTGTGCCCCAAACAATCTACAACCATTAAGTTGACACTAAAATGTAACTGTAACATCCAGATATAGTCACTACTAAATTATCAATATAGTCTTGTTTTTCCACTATATTTAAGACTATGTTCTTTCTAGGGTATGGATTAATATGGTACAATTCTTTTGCAATTTAGCTCTCATAGCTAAATAATTTAAATGATATGCCTTTTAATGTCAGTAAATAAAGGGTTATATCCTGTTTTAAAAGTCTTATATCATATCCCAAAATATTGATCTAACGTGATTTATTTATCCAGTTCTCTACTGATGGACATTTGCACTTTCCAATTTCTGATTATTAGAGATAGTACTGCAATTATCATCTGTATATATTTATATCTGTACACTGTGGGAACATTTTGTGAGATAAAGCCCTAGAACATGAATTGTCTTGCCAGATGTTACATGCATTTATAATTTGAAAAATATTCCCAAAATTATTTCCAAAATGTTTGCACCAATAACATTCCCTACAATAATGGCTGTGAGTACTCTTCTCCCTACATGCTTTTCCACACTTTGTGTCTAGGCATTCACTAGTTCAGTTGGTGTGACAATAGACTCACCTGTTAACTTGATATCAGGAGGTGGCCTCTGGACACACCCACGAGGAATTTTCTAATTAAGACAAGCCTCCGAAGAAGCCTGAAAGAGATGGTCTTAATTGCTTTGATGGAGGCAGACAGACTCGCCCATGTGGCGATTCTAGTCTTTGTGCTGGTTAAGAAAATGTGCTGAGCGTGGTGAAGCTGCCTGGCTCATTACTTCTTTCTCTCTGCTCTTGGCTTTGGACATGGAGTAGTCAGTTCTCCAGGCTCCTGATCGTCTAACCCTCCTGCCATGATGAACTGTAACCTGGAATGCAACCCCTTTCTCCTAAGTTGTTTGGATAAGGTATTTATTTCAGCGAAGAGCTATAAAATTAAAATAGTTCATAAAACCGGGGAATGTCAAAAAGGTATGTGTGTGTGTGTATGTGTGAAAAGATATGAAAATAGGAAGAACACTGGCAGGGAAGAAGAGAGGCTGTAATGAGAAGCGGGGAAAGGAACTGGGGATTAGGGTGTGAAAATATGAATGCACTATATTTATGTATGAATCACTGAAAGAGTAAAAAAAATAAGAATAGAAAAGAAAGACATGATAACAATAGCTTTCCTTCACACTTCTCTGGGGTTTTCTTTGAGCTCTTGAGTAGGGACAGAGTTCTAGAGAAGACCAGGATGTGGCTCTGGAAACCATTATATCTAACTAGTCAGGAAGGAAGGAAGAGGCTAAGGATTACCTCTAAAAAATAATCTTTGGCTAAGAGTAGAAAGTCATATTTTGTAAAACACTGTCTTGTTTTATTTTTAACTTTTTTTAAATTCAATTGTGCGTGTGTGCTCGTGTGTGTGTGTGTGTGTGTGTGTGTGTGTGTGTGTGTGTGTGTGTGTAGAACCACGGGCGAATTCAGGAACCACCATGGACACCTCCACCTCCTCGTTTACTCTGCCCCGGGATTCACAGGCTCCGCCCTACCAGGACCAGAAACGCAGGCTGCCCCCACTTCTGCCCGGTGTCTATACGTGGGGTCTAGGATGCGAACTCAGGACCTTCCACCTGCAAGGCAGAGGCTTAACCCCTGAGCCACCTCTCCAGCCCCTTATTTTTAACTTTTTAATATGAATTCTTAAATTAAAAAAGAAGTCTCAATCTTGTCTTTGCTGAAGAAAAGGAAGTAGGAGAAATGAGGCTTTATCCCATCTATGAAAACCACCAGGAGCTCCGACGCCTCTGTGTCTGTGAGTTGCTGGCTGCTCTATTCAACCTTGTTGACTTGGGCAAACGTTATGGTGTAGTCAACAGCAACCTCATGTCTTGGCATTTATTCTTTCTTTTTTATTGTCTTTTTCTTTGCGTGTGTGCACGTGTGTGTGTGTGTGTGTGTGTGTGTGTGTGTGTGTGTGTGTGTGTGTTTCAGAGGGCACTGTGTATGCCTGTGGAAACCCAAGAGTGACTTCAGGAATCATCCTGGATTGCTTCTACTTCCTTTTCACTTTGCTCTGGGATTTCCCAGGCTTTGCCTACCAGAGCAGAAAGTACAGGCTACTGTTATTTCTGCCTGATGTTTTTATGTGGGATCTGGAATCTGAACTCAGATCCTTCTGCTTGAGGCCAGAGTCTTGATGCCTGAGCTATCTCTCCAGCCCTTAGTATTTATTCTAAGGATGAAATTTATCCTTGGCAGAACTGTGGATAATTATTTACTGATAGTCAATGGGTCAAGCTTGAAAACATGATAAATACACTTTAAGTTCATGAAATGAAGTAATAGACAGCCACTCATTGCAAACTATATGGCAGATTATCATGGTAGCATATACCTATAGTCTCAGCCCATGGAAGACAAAGGATCATGAGATCAAAATCAGCTTTTGCTATATAGCAAGACTCACTAAAAAAAGACAAACAAGTATAAACAGAAACTATATGGCAAGGTGAAAGTTTTTAGATAGTAAGCTTTAAAACAAACCCATATTCACAGTAGTGATGAATTTAATGTATGCATACATATTGCTTTGTTTATATGTGCACATACACATATGTATATAGCTCGTAATGTATGCATATATATTGCTTTTTGTGTGCATATAATATATACAGCTGCAAGCTTCATTTACATATACATATTTGCGAATATCTATTTATCTTTTCTGCCTCAAGACAACATGAATTATGTAATGCCCTGAATTTTTCTGTTACGTGCCACAGCAAAATTTATTTCTCCTTCACACTGCCTGTATGTCCAGGGTTGGTGAGTCACTGTATTCCTTTTGGGCACCCTGAGAACCACACAGACAATGATCCCATCTTCAGCCAGGATTTCGTGACTATAGAAGCAGAGAAGAGCACATGGGTCTCTGGACCAGCTCTTAACTCAGCAGGGCAGGGAAGGTCACCGAGTAGACATGGGCCCACCACATTATGTGTCTAAAAACATTAAGGGGAGAAAATGAGATGGGGAAAAATTTTACCCCACTCTCCTGGGATGGGTGGATGAGAATATAAATATTTTAAATTTTTCCCACATGCTTTTCAATATTTTCCAATTTTATAAAAAAAAACTGGTGCCAGTTTTTCCCTTTTTACTTTATTTACCTCACTACTACTTTAATACACTCTATAAAAACTTGAAGAACTGTAGAAGTGTGGAGTGAATGCAAGTTCCCCTTCACGTTGCCCCTTTCTCATCCCAGTCCCTGTTCCTACCTTGAGAAATAACAGCCGAGAGCAGTGTGGTGCACTTCTCTCTAGACTATCCTTGTGTGTGCATTCATAAATGCAAATATGAATATACATAAATTGCTCTTATTAGAGAAAGAAAAAGCAGCATATAAATTAATCAATATACATATGATTTTAATAAAGTGTTTTCTCATAGAGATGCATAATTCATCTGCATCGGCTCAGCATCCTTAATGGCTCATGAATTTCTTTTCAGGACACTGACGTAGTGCACTCTCTACATCTCCCCACTTTGATGGAGTTTTTCAGCCAGTCTTACCTCTCTTCCATTGCCAACTGCTCACTTTCCACCTTCACTCCACATTTTTATCACTCTAGGTCTGTGACCATATTAGTCACTTTCCTTGTTCCCGTGGGCAAATACCTGACAGAAGCAACTTACGGAAGGAAGGGTTTGTTCTGGCTCACAGCTTGAAGGTACAGTCCATCGTGGTAGGGAAGGCATCGTGGCAGGAGTTTGCAGCAGCTGATCACATTGCAGCCATAGTCAGAGCAGGCAGAAATGAATGCAGGTGCTCAGCTTGTTTTCAGTCTAGGACCTCAGCCCGTGGAATAGTGCAGTCCCTGTTTAGAGTGGATCTTTCCTTTCCATTAACCCCATTTAGAAACTCCTTCACAGACATGCCCAATGATGTGACCCCAGATGATGCTAGATCTTAACAAGTGGGCAACCAATATTACTCACTGCATCGACTCTAGCAGAGAGCAAGGGACTCAGTACTCTGTTTTTCTTGAAGTCTATGGTTTCTAGGTAACACTGCCTGCTCATGGACCAGGTGCTAATCTCACCAGCCAAACTGCTTATCTACTGGAAGAGCGTGTCTTCACTTACAGTTAATGTATTGAGCCTCAGCTCATGTGACTCGGGAATAACTTTTCTAGTGCCAAGAGCTTGAGGTGTACACATGGTTTAAAAGCATATTTAATGTTAGAAATTTCAAAAGTAAAGGTTGCAGAGAAATGAAGGTAATGTTAACAACAGGGGCACTTGATATAAATTTATAGTACTCTCTGATTTTTACAGTTTTTCTATATCTAAAATTAATGTCCTCATTTTGTAACTTTGTAGCTGTAATAAATACCTGACCCAGAAAATTTAGGGAAAGGGCATTTTTAAACATGATCATATTTCTGAGTTACAGTCCACCATGGGAGGAGGTCACACTACAGCAGGATCAGAAGGCAAAGATCAGTGCTATGAACTTGCTTTCTAACATGCCAACTTGCTGAATACCAACCTGCTCTCTCAGTCTAATCCACCTGCGCAGGGAATTGTTCCATCCACTATAGGCTTTGCCTCCCCAAATCAATTATGCAATTAAGACAATCTCTTAGAGGCTTGCCCAGAGGCCTGCTTTAATTAGGTAATTCCTCATAGACATGTCTAGAGCCCATCTTACAAGTTCAAGTTGATAGCTGAGATCAATTAGTATACTCTTACGAAAATAAAATTTTTTATTTTTTATTATATTTGTTTTTTTTTTTACCAATCACACAACCTTAATAGGTACCCCGGTCCCCTCCCTCCCTCCACCTCTCCTCAGTCCCCTTTGCACCTTCCCCCCTTTTCCCCTTCCTTTCACCCCCTCCCTCCTTTTCTCTCAGTGTCCCCTCTTCCCCCCTCCATTCCCTGGAGCATCCTTTAGTGTGAATGTCAAACTTCCCACTGAGTCCTCCACTCTGGTGAGGTGTAATGACTCAGTGGCATTGCCCAGAGCCCTTTCTTGGGCTCTCCTTTAGTATGGGAACACTATTATAACTGTTAGTCCCTTGCCTCTAAGGATCCTAGTGCCTGTGATCCATGCTAGACTTTGGGGGGGGGTTGTTGACATGTCAGTCATTGCGCAGGTCATGCAAAGTCCAATTATGGCTACTGCAGCCCTAACTTGTGTATGGAGTATCTTGTGTATTGTTGCTCCTCCCCGTCTTTAGGCTCTTACAATCTTACTGCCCCCTCTCTGTAAATTTCCCTGAGTATTAGGATGGAGAAAGACTTGACTGGTCTGGTTCCAGGTGATTAATGTAGGGTCTCTGATATTCTGGATTATGGTTTGTTATTGTTTTCAGTTTTGCTGTTCCTTCACCGCCCTTGGCACCATCCTGATTGGTATTGGAGGTAACCTCCTATCCAGAGATAAAAGGCTGATTAAATGGAAACTTAGTATAAGGTAGATTCAAAGGTAGATGGAATAGGAGTAGGAGACAGTAGGAGACAGTAGTAAGGGGGGTCAGTCTCCCATTTGCAAGATGTTTACCATCTATCTGCCTGACTCTATAGCCTCCCTGACTGGTGAGATCAAACCCTCTCAGTCGCAAGTGACCAAGAAGGAAAGTGAGTGAGCTTAAACAGATGTCTCACTACTTGTAATACTTGATGGTGACCTATTTTCTCTATTGTAGCATGATCCCCTCTCTCCTTTTTTCTGGGGCAGCCCTCCTTCTCCTTCCCTCCTGTTCACAATCTCCATGATTACATTAAGTATTACAGAGATTCATTTCTGAACATGTCATTAAGTGGGTTTGGTACTAGGATCCACCTATTAAGGAATACATATGATGTCTAACTTTCTGTGTCTGGGATACTTCACTCAATATAATTTTTTCTAATTCCATCCATTTTCTGGCAAATTTCATTAATTCATCTTTTTTGATGGCTGAGTAGTATTCTATTGTATAAATGCACCACATTTTCCTTATCCACTCATCAACTGTTGGGCATTTGGGTTGATTCCATGACTTTGTTATTGTAAATAGTGCTGCTATGAACATGTTTGTGCTTGTGTCATAGAGGTGAATTTTTCCTTTATGGGAGATTATTCCCAGAAGTGGAATAGCAGGGTCATATGGCATTTCAATCTTTAACTTTTTATGAATTGCCAGATGGCTCGCCAGAGTGGTTGTATAAACCTGCATTCCCACCAGCAGTGTAGGAGAGTTCCCTTCTCTCCACATCCTCTCCAGCATTTGGTGTTGTTGTATTGTGGATTTTTGCCATCCTGACTAGAGTGAGATGATATCTCAGGGAAGTTCTGATTTGCATTTCCCTGATGGCTAAGGATGTGGAGCATTTTTTTCCTTTTTATTTATTTATTTATTTTAATTTTTTTTTCCCCACTCATACAAGCTTGACAGGTACCCATTCCCCTCCCTCCTTCCACCCCTCCCTGGATCTCCTTACTCCCTCCCCCTTTTCCCTTTCCTTTTCCCCCTCCCTCCTTTACTCCCATTATCCCCTACCCCATCCCTACAGCATCTTTTATTGTGCATGTCAAACTTCCCTCTGGGTTCCTACTCTCTGATGATGTATAAGGACCCAGTAGCATTGTCTAGAGTACTTTTTTGTGTTCCCTTTTAGTATGGGAACAGTATTGTGGCTGTTAGTCCCTTGTCTCTAAGGATCCTAGTGCCTGTGATCCATGCTAGACTTTGGGGGGGGGTCAATGATATGTTGGTCATTGCGCAGGTCACATAAAGTCCTATTATGATTACTTTGGCCCTAACTTGTGTGGAGTATTTTGCATGTCGTAACTCCTCTCCATCTTTAGGCTCTTACAATCTTACCGCCCTTTCTTCCGCAAATTTCCCTGAGCTTTAGGATGGGGAGAGATTAGGCTGGCCTGGTGCCAGGCAGATGATATAGAGTCTCTGATGTTCTGAATTGTGGTTTGTTAATTTTTTTTTCAGTTTTGCTGCTCTTGTACCACCCTTAGCTCCATCCTGATGGGTATTGTATGTCACCCTTGGCCAGAGATAAAAGGCTGTTAAAATAGAATCTTATTATAAGAGTAGATTCAAAGGTAGATGGAATAAGAGTAGGAGACTGCTGGGGGGGGGTTGCAAAATGGTTACCTTCTATCTGCCAGACTCTCCCCCCATTGCTGGCAGGGCCCTCCTTCCCCTTCCCTCTCATCTATAATCTTTGCAATTACTGTAGGTATTACAGAGATTTATCTTTGAATATGTCACTAAGTGAGTTTGGTTCTAGGATCTACATATTAGGGAGTACATACAGCGCTTAATTTTCTGTGTCTGGGATACTTCACTCAATATAATATTTTTGAATTCCATCCATTTCCTGGAAAATTTCATTAATTCATCATTTTTGATGGCTGAGTAGTATTCCATTGTATAAATGTACCACATTTTCCTTATCCACTCGTCAACTGTTGGACATTTGGGCTGATTCCACGACTTTGCTATCATAAACAGTATTGCTATGAACATGGTCATGCTTGTGCTATTGAGATGAATTTTTGCTGCATGTGGGATTATTCCCAAAAGTGGAATAGCAGGGTCATATGGCATTTCAATCTTTAACTTTTTTATGAATTGCCAGATGGCTCAACAGAGTGGTTGTATAAGCCTGCATTTCCACCAGCAATGTAGGAGAGTTCCCTTCTAGCCACATCCTCTCCAGCATTTGGTGTTGTTTGTATTGTGGATTTTTTTATTCTGACCAGGGTGAGATGATATCTCAGGGAAGTTTTGATTTGCATTTCCCTGATAGTTAAGGATGTGGAACATTTTTAAAGATATTTGTTAGACATTTTAATTTCCTCCCTGGAAAAGTTTGTTTTGAGTTCCCAGGCCCATTTTTTAATTGAGCTATTTATCTTTCCTTGGTGTTAGTTTTCGAAGTTCTTTGTGCACTCTGGATAATAGAGCTCTATCAGATATGTGGTTAGTGAAGATTTTCTCCCATTCTATGGGTTGCCTTTTTGCTTGGTTTACAATCCCTTTATCTGAACAGAAGTTCTTTAATTTCATAAGATCCCATTTGTTGAGTGTTGGTTGTAGTGACTGTGCTGTTGGATTTCTGTTTAGGAACTGTTGGCCTAGCCCAATCAGCTCGAGGGAGTTCCCTACCCTTTCAACTAGGGTTTTTATAGTCTCTGGCTTAATATTGAGGTCCTTGACCCATTTGGAATTAATTCTTGTACATGGTGACAATATGGGTCCAGTTTTAATTTTCTGCATATGGACATCCAGTTTTGCCAGCACCATTTGTTGAAGATGCTGTTCTTTTTCCATTGGATTTTTTGGGTTCCTTTGTCAAAGATCAAATGACTGTAATTGTGTGAGCTTATATTTGGGTCTGCAACCTTTATCCATTGATCTATGTGTCTATTTTGGAGCCAGTACCAGGCTGTTTTTATTACTATGTATTTGTAGTATAGATTAAGGTTTGGTATGGTGATACCTCCAGCAGTGTTTTTGTTACTCGGAATTGTTTTTGCTATCCTGGGTCTTTTGTGCTTTCCATATGAATTGTTTGGTCAATTTCTTTAAAGACTTGCTTAGGGATTTTGATTGGTATAGCATTGAATGTGTATATTGCTTTTGGTAGGATGGTCATTTTTACGATGTTGATTCTGCCAATCCAGGAACATGGGCGGTCTTTCCATCTTCTGGTGGCTTCTGCAATTTCTTTCTTTAGGGTTTTAAAGTTTTCATTGTAAAGGTCTCTCACTTCCTTGGTTAGGTTTATATCAAGTTATTTCAAAAATAAAAAATTATCAATTGATGAGTATGCTTAGAAATCACAGAGCTTCCCAATCAAAGTACAGTCTCTGTAATTCTATGTAGGGAATCTAAATATCACACTTGATAGCAAACATTATAAAGATAGACAAATAAAAGATGATCAGGAAAGTAATTTGAACTAGAACATATAGTAATAGAGGTACATTCATGTTGTGAACTAGCAAGGAAGTGAAATTCAGATTTGGACAATAAGTTTCTATAATTTAACATATCACTCATATCCAGTGGCATCCAAAAGAGCAACAGAATTTGCTTGTAACAGCACCTCATATTGACTAGTTAAAATAACTATTAGAAAAAGGTAGAAAAGCATTTTTCTTTTTAGTGTGTGAGTGGGTTAAACATGTGTGCACATGTGTGTGTATGTGTGTGTGTACAAGAGGGTACTTGAGTATGTCTGTCTGTAGAAGACCAAGAGTGACATTGGGAATCATCATGGACTGCTTCGTTTTCAGGTTTCCCAGGCTCTACTTTCTAGGGCCAGAATTGTGGGTCCTATCATGTCCACTGACATTTTTACATGAGATCAGGGGATCTGAACTCAGGTCTTTTTGCTTGTGAGGCAAAGGCTTTGACCCCTGAGCCATGGCCCCATACTCTAAAGTAGCAATTTTCAGAGTATTCTTTCATAGAATAGGAACAGGCATTATGTGAAAAAAGTCTTACATAAGCTCAAGAAATGGATGAACAAAATGAAGCAGTGCTTTCTCCCTACTTCAGCTTCTAATGAATGTGGCAAGTCAACAAGAGAGACAGGTGTATAACACCCAGATTACACCCATCAATGAAAGTGTTTTATAATCCATTGGACACATTTGGTTACTGGCCACTTAAAATGTGTAACTGTGTAACCATATCTGTAAATGTAAATAATCACAATTAAATGTTATTAAACAAACATGGCAACTGGCTATCCCATAAAATAAGGCAGAATAAGAGCATTCCAAGGACCAATCATTGAATCTTTGGGAAATATAAATATTTTATTACAGAAACCTATTGCCCAAATCTGAATTCCATTTCCTTCATCTGCTTTCAAACTTTTTATCCTCAGAATCTCTTTTGACACTCTCTCTCTCACTCTCTCTCTCTATATATATATACATATATATACATATATATACTTTTTAAAGAATACTTATTCTTTAAGCCACTTAAAAACATTGTCAATTGTTCACTTGCTGTCAAGCAGGTATCTGCCAGATACTTGTATTATCTCCTCAGGTATGCTTTTGGGATGGGGGGGTGTGTTCTGTAAGACAGCAGCTCTTTCTGTTAGCAGCACCTACGACCATGCTCAAACTAACACACCTGAGTGGTAGCGCAAGTGCTTTTTGTGCACTTTGATTTCTTTGAGTACTGAGATTTCATAAAATCAATGATCTTTTACTTTCTGTTTAACTGTGAGCATGACCATGTAGATGGTGGCGACACTCCCAGTAAGCACACTGACCTTTGCTCAGACCCTAGCTGTTCATGCACTATAAAATTTGCTTTGGTGCCATCCATGAGAAAGGCATTAGTCTTCAAATCATTAGGAAAGTAGTTTTCAGTCTTATGGACACTTGATTAAAGGTCTGAAGGATATCAGAAATTGATGATTTGATATTTTGAAGAAAAAGCTGGTATAAAGAAAATGTAGGGATGGGAAGAAGAATCAGGAGAGGGGAAACCAGGAAGCTGGGCCCTTAACCGAATTTGATAAGAAAACTGGAGAAAGTTCAGGCCACTTGTTCTACACATGTAATTATAGGGAAATGGAGAAGTCTAAATCACTGCAGCAAATAAAATGGGAATGCCAATCATATCCCCCAAAATGTGGCTTTTATTAATTATTCATTTGAAAGCAACTCAATAGTGTTAGGTAGTCCCCAGAGTTATGCCTTTACAGATGAAATAAGCTGAAATATGAAATAAGAGAAACACAGATTTAATAGTATGATGTGGTGGGGCACACCTACAATTCCAGTTTTCGGGAGGTTGAGGCAAGAGGATCACAAATTCAAGTCCAACCTGGATTACATAAGGAGACTTGGGTCTCAAAATAAAACAAGATGAAGAACATTGTTTTCTATAAGATTAGTTCACTAAGTGTTGTATTGTAATCTTATACAGTCCAGAGCCTATTTCAAAATAGGATCAACTTCCTTCCCACATTCATCCCTGTGTTTCTATGTTATGTGGGTTTTCCTTTTCCTTTCCCCAGATTTCTTCTGCCAGACTCACTGCTGATTCCCACACCACATCTGGTTGCTTCTTTCCATGACGGGGCTCACATTTGGAAAGACTTTTCCTCCCTCTGTGCCCACCTTCCTCCCTTTTACTTTTGCCCAGGAGGAAAGACACTATCACATCACAGTTATCAAGGGAAGGCAAAAGTCACCTGGTCAGAGACTGGCCCAGTCCTCCCCCATTCCATCGCTGAGCTCTCTTGTTACTTCATGGCTTATAGCATCTGGAAACTTTTAATAAGAATAAAAGGTCTTCACTTGGAAGGTTGTCAAGAATTTAACACTAAAAGAAATCAGTTGTGTTCCTGAAAGACTTGCAGAGTGCTATGGCAATATCGCCTGATTCTATTTCAGTCCCATAGCAAATGCCCCTGACTTCTGACTCCCAAGTGGAAAGGGAGGTTCCAGTACTTTGCTCTTAGTAGGAAGATGAAAACTAAGAGCTTCTGAACATTGACAGGCAAGGAGTAGCCATTCCCTTCCCTCCTCCCCAATGGAGATTTCTGAAGAGTGTAACCCTTCGTATCCTGCTGCTGGCATATAGTACGTTCTGATTTGTAACTGCTCCTCAGGGACTTTGCCAGGCAGCTGTTTTGTGAATGGAATCCTGCAGGGTTAACAGTCCAGATTTCTACTTAAAAAGTAAAAATGAAAAGAAAATGGGAACTGTGCAATTATGCTTATTTTCTCAAAATAGGGGAGAGGGAGTGTTTAAGTAAGGAGAATGTTTGTGGGAAGGCAATACTGTGCCCCATTTAGATTGATTCAGGCAAGGTCTTGAAAAAACTAACTGCCCAAATAATTGTGAGCAGGAAACAATGCAGGACTCAGTTTCATACAATAACTGCAAAAGCTGACCCTCCATTTGAATTATCTGTGTTGGAAAAGAAACCCTATCTCAACAGATAGAAGGGCTAAAAAGAAGAATCTGGCAAATGATTTTCAGTTTTATCTCATTTTTCTATAGAACTCAGCAGCAGTTCAAAGGACTGATTCCATGAAGTCAAGTATTCATAAAAGGTCAGAAAAGACCAAGTGTAGAAACTGCATCAGCTAGTGGAGAATGCTGAATTTCCTTAGGGATCCTATAGGATTGGTTCCAGCAACTTGTCCCACTTTGACCATTGGCAAGAAAGGTATACCAGAAAGTTTGGCTCTCACTTATGAGGAAGGCTTTGTTCTTTATTGCTGTTGTTGTTGTGTGTGCAGGTATGAGTATGTACATGTATGGGGGGGTGTCTGCAGATGTGTTTGGGTGTGTGACTGCAGAGGCCCAAGGGTGACTTCAGGAATCACTCTGGATTGCTCTACCTCCCTATTGCTTTGCTCTAGAGTTTCCCATGCTTTCCCTACCAGGGCCAGAAATACAGGCTGCTGCCATTTCTGCCAGGCTTTTTACATGGGATCTGGGATCTAAACTCAGAACTCAGGTTCTTTCACTTGGAAGGTAAAGTATTAACCCTGAGTCATTTCTCCAGCCTTGTCTTTTTTGTTTTTTTAATCAGAGTCTCACTCCATAGCCCATGCTGGCCTGAAAACCCCCTAGGTAGCCTGGCTTCAAACTTCTGGTAGTCCTCCTGATGTTGTCTCCTGAGTGTTAGGTTTACAAGTGTGAGCCATTACACAGGCTTCCAGGTGGTTCCCACCTATCAACATTTTTTTTCTTTTCTCACAGGGTGTGCCCGTGCACAACACAAGGATGAGCAGTATGGTATCAGGACGCTAACATGATTTGTGCTAAAACAACAGCCTTTTGCCCAGGATGACCTTTACTCTGGATACTCTGCTGTGGGGTGGGGTGGGCATGCCAGAGGAGGCTCAGTGCTTTTCCATAGCTGTATCTGTCCCAGGAAAACACACTCAGAGACATTTCCCATTTTCATATTTCTTCCTCATCTGTTACTTTCGAACTGGACAGCATCTTTCAGCCTCTTCTGTTCTGATCTCATCTATCATTTTACCTTTGCTTGTGTTTTCCTTGGTGTCAAAGCTACTACCTTCTTGACTGTTGCCACAGTCCCATCACTTAGATTCTTGTCCTTCCATCTGGAGCTGTCAGTGGGCCCTCCTGTCTTTGTGCAACTTGAAGACAGTTTTTTCATCTGCTGGTGTGGCCACAGGGACCACTAGTGCTTGACACTAACAAAATCCTACCCTCTGGAAGCATGCATTAATGGTGATTTTGAAATCCGGGTCATGTTTTTGAAGGACCAGGTACAAACAACAAACATGCCATTTATACATTAGCTCATTTAGTCATATAGAAAGTATGTTGAGGGGCTGGAGCGGTGGCTCAGGGGTTAAGCCTCTGTCTTGCAGGTGGAAGGTCCTGAGTTCGGATCCTAGACCCCACGTATAGATGCCTGGCAGAAGCGGGGATGGCCTGTGTTTCTGGTCCTGGTAGGGCGGAGCCTGTGAATCCCGGGGCAGAGTAAACAAGGAGGAGGTGGAGGCGGTCCATGGTGGTTCCTGAATTCGCCCGTGGTTCTACACACACACACACACACACACACGCATGCACGCACACATGTTGAGTGCTTGTTTAATCAGTTCTGCAACTCTGTGTTGTTATAATGAAATTCCTAAGGGAAATTAACTTGTAAAAAGGTTATTCTGGTTCATACTTCTAGAGGCACAGTCCAAGATTAGTTGACACTACTGCTTTGGGATTCTGGTACATCATGGCAAAAGTTGTGTGGCGGAGCAAGCTACTGATGCATGAGCCAGGAAGCAGAAAGATGACTGATGGTGGTCCCACAATCCCTTCAAGACTCCACGCTGAATGACTGAGACCCTCCCCAAATCCCTGACATTGCTAAAGTCCACAGAGCAACCTTGAAAACGAAGCTGCTTTTAATACGTGTATCTTTAAGTCCATTTTCAAACTATAATAGTAGTACTAGAAAGTAAGCACAGAGCAGAAAATGAGACAAGAAACACATGTAATCTAGGCAAAAACCTAGAGCTTTAAATGGCTTAGCCTCATGTGGAAAAACAGTCTAATGTCCAGTGACCAACCAAAAAAATTATATTCAACATTTATGTTTGCAAAGAACATTAAAGTAATCTTAATTTATTTCACTATATTAGAGATTCTGGTTATCCAAAGTCCCTCCTATGCTAACCCCAGCTTTGGAGGCAAAGCTTCCTTGCTCTTCATTGTTGATAAGTTTAGCTGTCTTCACGGGGTTCCTTCCTGTCCCTTTTTGTTCTATTTTTATATCACTGCTTAGTCCTCCTATTCCATCCCAGAGAAGATTCAAATTTAGGCTAACCAAAAACTTTTCTTCAGTATATGACAAGGAGGTTCATAAAGGATTGAGGAGTCTTAGGTCAAGAATGTCTCATGTCCATCACTCACATAATCATAAAATTACAAAAGAAATTGATTCACAGTCTAAATTGTTAATATGAATGAGGAAACAATTATTTCTGCCTCTGTTTTTAAGTAGAAGTTCAAGAAGAAGTGGCATTTGAGTTATGTCTGAAAAAATGATTTCAATATATTGAATGCAGAACTGACAAGCAGAAAGGCAGGAATAGATGAATGAGGGAGGCCTTCAGGCCTTCCAAAACAACAGTGTTTAAAGTGGATGAGTGGAACAAGTGATGGGAAATGAAGATGAAGAGGTGGAAGATTCTTTCCAAAATGCTTGAACTTTTAAAATAAATGTGCAGTTTGGGCAGCAATTTTGACAAAGAATTAAAGCAAGCAAGACACAAAGATTAGTTAGGATACTCTTTTTTTTTTTTTTTAAACTTTTTTTTTATTCAACTGTGCGCATGTTCGTATGTATGTGTGCGCGCTCGTGTGTGTTGTTGTGTGTGTGTGTGTGTGTGTGTCTGTGTATGTGTAGAACCACGGCGAATTCAGGAACCACCATGGACGCTTCCACCTCCTCCTCGTTTACTCTGCCCCGGGATTCACAGGCTCCGCCCTACCAGGACCAGAAATGCAGGCCGCCCCCACTTCCACCCGGCGTCTACACATGGGGTCTAGGATCCGACCTCAGGACCTTCCACCTGCAAGGCAAAGGCTTAACCTCTGAGCCACCTCTCCAGCCCCAGAAAAGATATTTTTAAATGTGTACTTCTCGTTACTTGTAACTGTGCCTTAAATCTGGGACTGTTAGATTTCATTTTCATTCTCCTTTCTTCATTTATTGTTTTTTCTTTTGTTTTATAACATATTTTGTTATTTTGTAATATTAATTAAAATGCATCATTTATGCAATCGCTATATTTGAACTTTTAGTTTAATATGTAGGCATTTTAAAGTTTTTATTTGTCGTTATTAATAATGTTTGTACACACATACACACACATGCGTGAGCTCTAGTTCACATATGAATGTCAGAGGGCAACTTTTACAGAATTGCTTCTCTCCTTATGTGGGTTTGAAGACTGAACTCAGGCCATCAGGTCTAAATTGCAAACTTTTTACCCACTGAGCCATACAGGTAGTCCAATCCAAGTCTTTTTTGCCAAATAAAATTATTGCCTTCATGTATTTCTTATATTATTTCCATTTGTTATGACAATTAGGAAGGACTTTATATCTTCTTAAATGAGATTTGTTTAAGGTGACCAAGTTGATTTGTTGATATGTCCATCATGTATGGGTTAATTAAATTCCTTTTATTTCTGAAAGTATTGAGAAGCTTTGGCCCTTTAATTAAATAATCTCTTACTCTTTCATGTTTTTGGACCACAACAATATGAGATAGTTTTGGATGTTTATGGTTAAATTACAGCTGTTTTTCATTGATGGTATTCAATAAAAATATAAGCATATTGTCTAGGATACCTAATCTTAGTTTTTGTGTGATTTTTGTAGTTCTTATTGAAGTATTGCAAATATCATTTAAATATGTAATACCTTAGGGAATCTCTAGCGTTTTGCTTATTTCTTTAATTATACAAATTTGAAGACACAACTAAAATAGTTTTCCTTATTTTATAAGAATGAGGTTTCCCCGCAAAAGAAAATCAACAAACCATAATCCAGAACTTCAGAGACTCTATATCAACCACCTAGAACTAGGCCAGACTAATCTCTCCCCATCCTGAAGCTCAGAGAAATTTGCGGAAGAGGGGGCGGTAAGATTGTAAGAGCACAAGGATGGGAGGAGCAATGATATGCAAGATACTCCACACAAGTTAGGGCCGAAGCAATCATAATTGGACTTTGCATGCCCTGCACTATGTCTAACACACTATTGACCCCACAAAGTCTAGCATTTGCTAAAAGCACCAAGATCCTTGGAGGCAAGGGATTGACAGCCAAAATAGTGTTCCTATGCTTAAGGGGAACAAAGGAAAGGGTTCAGGGAAATGCTGCTGGGTCCTTGTATGTCATCGGAGAGGAGGACCCAGAGGAGAATTTGGGATGCACATTAAAGGATTTTCCGGGGATTGGGGGAGGGGAGGCACTGGAGGGTGGGGAGGGACCAGTGAGGGGAGGGTGAGCAGAAGGGTTGGGGGGAGGAGGAGGGAGGGAGGGAACCGGTGTACCTATTAAGCTTGTATGAGCGGAGATAATAAAAAATGTTAAAAAAAAAATGAGGTTTCCTATTGTCCTCACAGATGGACATATTCGTCTAAAGTTACCTTTTCAAGGATTCTGTGCTCACTACACTGTTATAATCAACAATAGCAAAGTTCTCTGAGAACCCAAGGAAAAAGTATTCCAGGTAACTGAATAAGAATCACAGATATGTTTCTCGGGGCTGGAGAGGTGGTGGCTCAAGGGTTAAGCCTCTGCCTTGCAGGCGGAAGGTCCCAAGTTCGGATCCTTGACCCACGTATAGATGCCGGGCGGAAGCGGGGGCGGCCTGAGTTTCTGGTCCTGGTAGGGTGGAGCCTGTGAATCCCGGGGCAGAGTAAACAGGAGGAGGTGGAGGCGTCCATGGTGGTTCCCCAATTCGCCCGTGGTTCTACATACACACACACACACACACACACACACACACGCATAATTGTATAAATAATAAAATAATTTTAAAAAGTAATCACAGATATGTTTCTCATTGAGAATTAGACAATAAGCAAGGAATCTCTTTTGCACTCGGAATAAATAGCTGTAATCCTAGTGGGATGAGCTTTAGACTGATCCTTTGCCTTCTGGGGTATTTTAAATTCGGAATTCTCACCAATGGAATAGTCTTTGTTGTTGTGTGAAGTGAATTGAACCACAGGTGGTAAATAGTGCTAACTTTCTAAAGAAATGGGGGGCGGGGAATTGCCAGAAGTTGAACACTGAAACATCCCATTAAAATTTACAGTTTAGATGATCTCACCCCATACTGTAATGGGACAATATTGGATGGATGATTTTACTTTTATGGCTGGGCTGGTCTCACATGATGTGGGGGATTTTAGATTGCATCCACATTACAGTAGATTCAGGAGGGAAATGAGAAAATCACTAGCTAGGAGAATAAACGACCTAATCTTGGGTTGTATTCATATATAGCTTTACCTGGAATTCCACAGAGCAATGTGCCAAAGAATGACTTGTAAAGAAGAAAAAGAACAACCGAGCAAATGCAGCAATGTAGCCCGAGGTTTAAATTAAATCTGGACAGAGGCATGATTGACGGCCACATTTGGAGCTGCTCTGAGTGTCTGTCTACAATGGGTCAGGAGAGCTGGGAATAAGAGACTTCTAAAATGGTCCACAAAGCACCAGAGAGGAAGCCCGAGCCTGATAAATAATATTTCTAGCTAAGTATGGTATGGAAATACTAGCAACCTTCAAGGTAGTCAGATTTTACAAATAAAAATACACTGCAACATATATTTGAAATGCAGATACAGTAATATTTTCAGGTAAGCATGTTTAACTATTTTGTGCAACTCACACTAACAAATTATTTGCATAGTTCTTCAAATTTCAATTTAACATGAATTTTATATTAATCTATGGTTTTCTAGATGATTAACTTGCCTGCGAGACATTTAAGCTCTTAAGATTTTAGCATGTCATGATGGTTGGAGGAAGTCCACTAAAAGATGCAGTGGCCCTGTGGAACTGAACTTCTCAGACACATGCATAATTCCTGCGATTCTCTTTCTGTAATTTTATTATCATGTTTATTGAACCAGACTACTAAGCTGCTATATTTTATAAACATATTCTGCATGTTAATAAAATTTCATAGGTATATTTCTTTCTTAATTCTAATTATACTCAGCTGTGTAATATAACAGAGAAGATAAATGCATTGAACTATATGTTAGTTGAAAGTATTTAAGATTATACCATTTGAACCTATGTATTACAATTAATTGGCATCTGTTCATAAATGAGTTGCCCTGATCCTGGTGGTTTTGAATTCCTGTGGTTCATCTGAAACTTTCTGCACACATCACAGATATTACTCTGAGCCATGTTCAATGAGATATGTACCTATAGTCATGCATGAAATGAACTTCCACATCTTGATGATGAAACCTCATCTAATATTCACAGATAGGCTAATGAATTTTGACAGGGACATGAAGGGAATAACATGACTTCAGAATACCTGCATTTTGAGCATCTTAGGTAAAAATTTCTTGAAAAACAATAATCTTCTAAAATAAAACATCATGCTTGGTAATATGTATGAAAGTGATAAGAGATGAAAATTGTAGATTTTCATCAGTCGCCCTCTCTGAGCATCCCTAATGAAGGACCATGAATTTCCCCACAGTTCTGTGTCTCTACTTACTGATGATGATCTCACTTATCAGCTCTGGCTATAATATATGTCTTACTGACTCCTCTGTCTTGTCACTCTTCAGCAAGCTTCTTGTCACAAACCCCACTGCTTTACTTCAGCCTGCCTTTACTGACTTATTGATATGTCCATCCATCTTCTTCAAGGAAGTGACAGGCTGGCATTTGATTCTTCCATCTTCCTGTGCCTTTACAGCCTGTAGGACATGCCTGGAGTGTTGCCCAAACAGGCAGGATGTAAGCCATTCCACTTTGTGACACAGAGAGATGATACCAGTTCATTGCAAAATATGGACTTGCTGACAGATCTTAGTCTGCAGGATGAAGGTGTAGGAGGGAATTGCTATTTGACCTAGCAACAGTGACAACAGCTTTCAGACTGCTTTTCCAGGTGCTCCCTCTGAGATCCCTCTGATTGTGGTCATAATACCAATAACATAGCCATGTTTTCCTCAGGTATGGAAACAGAGCCAAAGAGCCACAGGGGTTGAGCTGAATACTTTTCACTTTGTGCAGCACAAAAACCATAGAGGGAGTTATGACAAAATTCTTTGGTACCAACAGACAAAAACAAGAACCAATTCCCAGCACTAAACATGAAGATACAAAGATAAAACAGTATCTTTTTTTTCAACCTTAGGTCAGTGTTTAAACCTGTGGCATGCAGCGAAATCATTTTACTTGTAAACTGAGTATGTTTGATTTGAAACTGTCCAAAAGATGATTCACCATGATGTAATGGGAACTTTTATGAGAAAAGAAAACATGGATTATAGAATGGGAAAGTTTTCTGGGATTCATGCTGTTAGATATGATTAAACATGCATTTTTTATCTTTATCATATCTCGTGCATGAACATCATCTGGACAGCATCTGTAGAGGATAAATTAAGAAGTTGTATCAGGTGCAGCTTGAAGGTTATAATTTTTTAAAGTGTTTCCTTCACTGATCATTCTGGAAATCTAATATGCACTATGAATGAAGTTGACACTGGATTCTTAAAGCATTGACTTTATTTAGAAGAAACATAAAACTTCATGAGGAAGGTGAGTGAGAGAACAAATTAAAAACAGCATGAGAACACATTTACACTGATGGTATAAGGTGAAAGTATGTTTTTGTTACTAGCTTTAACTCTCATAAATCTGTTTTCTATAATCTAAATTTTAGTTCCTTGATATCCGATGAAGAAATCAAGTTAACATAGCAACAATAATGGCCTTGCCAAAGTTGACACAGCTTAATAGCAGGTTAAACTAGGACTTGATATTACTCACTACTGCTAAAACTCAGTCTTACAAAGAAATGCTCTGTCTCTTTATCTGTTTCCTGCAAACATTTTTTATCTTTATTGTTTGTAACAATACAATCTAGATATGTTAAACAGACCATATTCAACAGACCTTGCAAACTTTATAAATTTTATATTTCAGAATGATAAAACAATGTAGATAAAATGTAATTAGGAGAAACTGGTAAATATGTATATAGACATATACATATTATTTAAATTTAAAATTGGCCACATGAGTTTACTTTCAACTTAGTGTTGTGTGGTATTAGACAATCAACTAAGAAGTCCCACATATAACCATGGAGGGTCTCATCATGATAGACTTTTCCCTGGTGCTGTTCCTTTAATAACGTGAAATTTAATATCCCATTCATGCTCTTTCCTATTTATGAAATAAACACTTAATGATTTATGTGAAATTTAGTTTCATATTTTCTTCTAAGAGGGAGAAATTTGAATTTTCCTAGTTTAATACATAGAACAAAGCAATATTATGTGAGTAACAAAGTTTCCAAAGAAGCAAACAACTGAACACTATAAATTCATCTAGACTCAAAGTGAAGGATGGATATTTCATATTAGAAGACACAAGTAATTCCATGACAGTTTTTCCACAATTTACTGATAAAAAACAGTAAAGAAAGATAAATACTCTGCAAATTTCATATGGTGAGATCTTCCAAAACTACACTAGAAAGCAATAGATTGATGAAATCACATGTGTACAGCTATTCACCAAAATTACTACTTTACAGCTCAATTCCAACAAATTATAATATCTTTCTTTCTTTCTTTCTTTCTCTCTCTCTCTTTCTCTCTCTCTCTTTCTCTCTCTCTCTCACTTTCTCTTTCTTTCTTTCTTTCTCTCTTTCTCTCTCTCTCTTTCTCTCTCTCTCACTTTCTCTTTCTTTCTCTCTTTCTTTCTCTCTTTCTCTTTCTTTCTTTCTTTCTCTCTCTCTTTCTCTCTCTCTTTCTTCTTTCTCTCTTTCTTCTTTCTTTCTTCTTCTTTCTCTCTTTCTTTCTTTCTTCTTTCTCTCTCTTCTTTTCTCTTCTCTCTTTCTCTCTTTCTTTCTTTCTTCTTTCTCTCTTTCTCTCTTTCTCTCTTTCTTTCTCTCTCTCTCTCTTTTTCTTTCTTTCTTTTTTATTCTCTCTCTCTCTCTCTTTCTTTCTTTCTCTTTCTTTCTCTCTTCTTTCTCTCTCTTTCTTTCTCTCTTTCTTTCTTTCTTTCTTTTTTCTTCTTTCTTCTTTCTTTCTTCTTCTTTCTTCTTTCTTTCTTTCTTTCTTTTCTTTCTTTCTTTCTTCTTCTTTCTTTCTTTCTTTCTTTCTTTCATCAGTTTGGAAATTTATACATACACCAGACTGTTCTTTTTAAAAGACAGAGCTCGTACCTCAACTTTCAAGTTCTGGGATATTTTAATTATTTTTTATTCATGTGAAAAATACCTAACAAAAGCAACATACAGGTGGAAGGTTTACCTTGGTTCACAGATAATTCAATTCATAACATATATCAAAGTGTAGGACAAGCACACATTGTTTGGAGGAGAAAGTAGAAGAGTTTGTTCCTCTCTCCACATTTGTGACAGATACATTAAGCATCAGATCTAGCCTCCTTTTCCAATTTCTATTCATCTCAGAGTATCATTCAAGCCAACAAGGTGGATGTCTCTCTACACAATCTCTGTTGTCCCTACAGTTAGAGAAAGCATGATATTCATCATACTTGTGGAAAGAGTTGCATTTGACACATACATTAGTCACTTCATTCTTGATTTTAGTGATTAAACTCACAAACAAGTTCACTCCTTTTGGATTCTGGTACACAAAGGGATACAGACACTTCAATCATTGGTCCCTAATAACCACTGCTCTTCAGTTAAAGAAATGAAATTCATATTTATATTGCTGAGAAATAATACTTGCAGCAGCAGAGTGGTTGTATCATTTGACATGAAGAAGTAATAGAAAAATATAATGAGTCTGCTTTATCTGAACTGTACTAAAATGGATTAAGTATGACCTCCAAAATGTAAAAGACTTGTTCTGCCAGATTGGGTTTTCATCTGTAGGAATGATGAATATTTGTATAGCCAAAAGTAGAAGAGAACCTGGAGGAATATGCTTTTTCTATTCATTTTTCACATCAGGAAAGAAGAAATGAAGATCAAATTAAAAATTATTTGGAGGCATCCTGTTGCCAGTGGTATATTTCCATTTACTAAAATTGAATAAAGTGGAAAACTATTCTCATTAGTATATTGAACTATAATTTCATTTGGAGAGAATAGCGTCATTTGAAGAAGGGTTATCTACTTCCTCTCTTTTAAGTTTGTGCAAAGTCTTATATCTTTAGAAGTAATGTGCCTAATATAATATTTAAAATAAACAAGCTAAAAATATTTGAATCTCATTGTGTCCAGGGTGATATAGTTAGCTTTGGAATTAACTACAGTGGAAAGTTTAGGTTCAAGTTAGTTTAGGTGATACTTTTCCTTCTCTGTGCTCTATAATGTCAATATTAAGTCATTCGTAACAGTAATCACACAAACTGGCTTTCAAGACAAGATGAAAACACTTTGGCCAAATGCTGTACTTATTATATTAAATAGAGATCATGTACAATTCTTGCTGTTAAGTGGAACTTTTGAAAATAAAATTAAACTACTTTATGGAAATGTGTAAATGGTGCAAGGAAAGCAACATTTTTCCTCTAAGATGTCATTTTCATCTTCAAATTGCCTATTATCTTCAAGCACTTTCAAACTCTAAATAGTGAATAGACAAGTTGATTTTAAAAAGAATTTTGGCTCTTGCAGCCCTGGTAGAAAAATGATTAATTACTCTCTCCTGTCTAGTAATGAGACATCTGGTTAAGTTCACAGACTTTCCTTCCTGGTCACTTGCAACTGATGGGGTATGATCTTACCAGAAAGGGAGGGCATATAGTCTGGCAGATAGAAAGTAACCATTTTGCAAATGGGAGACTGATCCCCGCCCCCACTGAGGTCTCCTACTCTTATTCCATCTACCTTTGAATATACTCTTATAATAAGACCCTATTTTAACAGTTTTTTATCTCTGGTCAGGGGGTGACATCCAATACCCATCAGAATGGAGCCAAGGGCATTGCAGGAGCAAGAAAAGTGAAAAAAAATCAAGAAACCATAATTCAGAACATCAGAGACTCTATATCAACCACCTGGAATCAGGCCTGTCTAATCTCTCCCCATCCTGAAGCTCAGGGAAATTTGTGGAAGAGGGGGCGGTAAGATTGTAAGAGCACAAGGATGGGAGGAGCAATGATATGCAAGATACTCCACACAAGTTAGGGCCGAAGCAATCATTATAGGACTCTGCATGATCTGCACAATGACCAACATATCATTGACCATTCAAAGTCTAGCATGGATTAAAGACACAGGTAATTCTTATTGCTCTTACTATTGGGTGATAAAATCATTTAATTCAAGTTTTTTCTCTTTAATATTAATACAAGGGAAGACAAACAAATAGCTTCATAATTTCGTGTCTTGTTCTGCTCTTACAACCCCATCTGCTCTGTACAAGGTGAGAGGAGAAAGGCTCTTATACTCAATACTCCGGGCAGAAAGGAAACGGTCCCTTGGTAAGCTGAGTTCAATGCCTGTAGTACAGTTTCATTGTCATCAACCTTCTCTTGTTCCCTTTAGGTGTGGGCATGGGAGTCCATATATCATACTTCCTATGTAGCGCATCCGAACCTCTATATTTATAAAGACTCTTGTGAGTTATTATGGAAATGATTCTTTCCCATAAAATTTACTGAATATCGCTATGAATTTTTTCTTAAAACATTTACAGTTAAAAACATCACAGTTTCCTTGAGCTTGACTCAGTGAACACAAAATCTCTCCAATAACTGATTTCTTCCCCTTGGTATATTTTGTTGACAAATGCTCCTTAATCAAATAGTTTGTTGTTCCTGTCTCAGAGTCAGTGGCATGAAGGATGCTAGGAAAGAAACTGACTTTCATAGATTTTTTCTCTTCTTCAGTAAAGTAAACAATGTAATCAAGAATTAGCTAGTTGGTTTCTCTAATGAAATGATCCTGCTCGCCTCTGAGAGAGCTGAAAATTGATTCATACCCTGAACCACTCTTTGCTCCTATAACCTTCCTTACATTCATGCCGTGATTTCTTTCATGATTCATATTCCAAGAATATGAAGACTACTGAAAGTGCCACACTTCTTTACTCACGGTTTCCACAAAACATTTTCATTTATAAGTAACCTTTTACTATTTTTTCTACCACACCTTCCCTTTTTATTTTTTCCCTCTCAAAGTTTTTCTTAGCAAATTATCACTCAAGTTCTTTCTCGACTACTCTTATTAGAGCCTCTTTACTAAAGATATTCTTGTAAAATGTATTATTCTTAGCTTTATATGGCATAAAGATATTCTTGTAAAAGATCAACATTCTTAGCCTTATGTGGCAAATCCCAGTTGCATTATTAAAAAAATAACTTAGGAAAGAATAAAGGAGACTCCATATATATTTTGTAAAGTCTGGAGAATCAAGCTCAGGACAGGGAAAGCTCCAGTGTTGCCAAGCATGACTGACACAGATGTATCACTGGCTCCAGCCTGGTTGTTATATTCTTTTACTGCTTCTGGATACCAGATCTACTGCCATATCACACTACCACCTCTAAACTGCGCCAGCCCAAGTCATGCTTGTACTCACAGGAACATTTGATTTTTCCCTGAATCATTTACACCGTCATCAAAATCCACAGGGTCATACTCTGTGCTTACTTTCAGTGGACTCAGGGACAAAAAAGTGGTTTTTATTGTGTTTTTTGACAATAAATATTCTTCTGCCTTCCACTAAGGGTTAGAGAACGACTGATTCCTCAAATGCAGAAGAGTTTCACATTCAGAAGAGAAAAACAATGGAAACTCCCAAAAATGCAATTTTAAAATGTTGCAATAATCTCTGTCCTAGAGAAAATTACACTTTATTGACCAGACACACCAACCAACACAACCATCGTGTTCTTGTGAATATCATAGGATTTTCCTACACATCGCTGGATTCCTGGGTCACAGAGGCAAGAGCAAAAGATTGTGCAGAGCAAAAAATACATATGGAAAGATAATTCAGAGAAATTACTATTGGTTCAAACAATAACATTGCTTACGCTACTGATTGATGAGAATTTTTCAGATATTGTAATATGTTTAATCTTGTCATAGGCATCCAAAATTAAGTGCAACCATTGCCATTTTTATAATGATAAAAGAGACATATTTAAAACTAAGCTGTTCAGGAAATGTGTTGAAGTATGAATGTTAACTCAGACTTATCAGATCAACTCGCCTACAGATGCATAGCACGAAAAATAGGTCTTTCCTTATTATGACTTCTGGCAGCCTTCTTCCCTTTCTGTCCAGATCAATATCTATCTAAACTAGATACATTTGTGTCACATGATGTGAAACTTCTTGCTAGATCTGGAAGATTATTAAAATGATATCTCACTATCTCCTGTGGGCTTTTCTCTACTCCACACTGCTGCCTATGGCCATGGCAATTACATCGTCCTATTTTGTGCTTTTATTCCTGTCTAAGTATTTTCCTATCTTCAGGGCATACTATGTTTACCATATTTCTCTGTCCTAATAGAGATTCCTATTGTCAGGGACCTTCACATTCTCTTCGTGAAAAAGGGATTTTAACTCTTGTAACTTGCTCTTCACAAAAATGTCAAATAGTCTCAAGATTTCTTCATCAGACCTGCGTGATGACTGACATATCAACATTCCTCCATGAACCAGGGAGGAGAAATAACTGCATGCAATGGGAGCTGTACCTCTTCTTTGAACCACCACATAGGATGAGTGTGAGAATCATGCAGGCCCAGTGCAGTACTCATGATGGCTAAAAGCAAGCTCTACAAAATGCTGTCAAGTTTGGAGAATTAGGAAAAATAAATAACACAAATTTTTTTCAAGCAAATATTTAATAGCATTGATATTTATAGAAAATATTTTTCAGGCTTACTATAAGATGGATTTAAGCATTCATTGTGTCTTATTCCTTTAATACCTACACTAATCTAATGAAATTTTATCTATCAATTTTAGAATTCTGCTTTTGCTAGTAGAAAAACTGAACTATGAGAAGATCAGGTGAATGACAAGGTTTCAGATTTAGGGTGTATTTCATTAAGCTACTGCTATTAAAAAAAACAACATTGAAAGTCAATGTCTAAAATATTTCATCTTCTTTCAGGACTCTGCCATGGCTGGGCTGAATTGAGAAGTTATGTTTACATGTATGTGTCAAATAGTTAGAGAGTCTCACTCTTATAACTTGCTCTTCACAAAAATGTCAAATAGTCTCAAGACTTCTTCATCAGACCTTCACAATGACTGACATGTCACCATTCCTCCGTGAACCAGGGAAGAGAAATAACTACATGCAGTGGGATCTTTAAGGGCAAAGGCTAGATAAGTGTGTGTGGGGAGCATCCCTATCTGTGGGTCTACCCAAGGAAGATCTACTTAAACTGACACAAAGGCCTGAACCCCTGCTAGAGAAGACAACCCAAAGATACTCTTCTGTCCACATGAGCAGATAGACACAAGGGGGGAGGGAAAGAGATGGATTGGGTGAAGATATGGAAACATGGGAGAGGAAGAGAGGAGGAAAGAGGGAGAAGGAAGTGAAGTGGGGACAACCACTCATTCTGTTTGTATAAAAAGATTCTTAATTTTTTTAAAGAAGTTTTAATGCATTTTAAATCTGTGGGGTCAAAGGAAATAGCTCCATTTCTGTTGCATTTCATCAGTTAAAATGAGTTCCATACATGGACTACATTCAATGTGTGAGGGAAACAAAGCAGAATGAACTTAGAAAGGCACAGGGCATGAGGTCTTCTTCAGTAGAACTAGCTACCGTAGTAGACTGTGTAGTGAGGACTGACAACCAATTACCCTGTCTTGGGGGTCTTTGTGCCTTTTTATCACAATCATTATGAGAGTCAGGAAAGAAATGGTGTAGAGTGAAATAGAATGTAAAGAGAGAGAAAATATAGCCACATCACTTAAGCTAGTAAACAAAGCTTCTCTATATCAAGCTAAGGGACATTTTAGATGACCAGTGATTTTTATTTTTCATAAATATATTAGGACCTGGACATATGGAAAGTATTATTCAGGTTTGAAACAACAAATGATCATATTTTTCCTTAACTCAGGAGCACTGCTTTCTGGGTTTCATGTTGGGAGAAAATAAGAGGTGAGCAAGAGTGAATCAACTTGTTTGGTATCAGGTTTTACCTTCATAACTCTCATGCTAAGCTTCAAAGTGTGTGTGTTCTTCTTCCCATTCATAAGATGATATTCTAATTCTAAACATGATGGTATCAAGAGGCAGATGCTATAGGAACTTATTTAATCATGAATGCAAAGCTTCATGAACACAACTTGTACCCTTCTAAGAGTTCAAAGAAGCTGCATGCTTTCCAACTTGTGACACAGATAACATGTCACATTGTGACATGTTAGCAATTGATCAGAAATCTCATTTAATAACCAATATCTGCCTAGACCTTGTACCTGTCATTTGACAAACAAAGAAAAACTTCTGCTGTTTACAGTGACCCAGCTTCAGGAAATGTATTAGAGTACCCCCAAATGGACTGAGACATTCTCTGTATTCTCTAGTATATCTTTTATGCTCTTCCCTTTTTAAACTAATTCCCAAAAGGACATAAACCTCTAATAATGTTTTTTCAAGCATAATTAAACTACTGCTATTACTATTATCTGAAGTGTGTGTGTAGGTATCATACTGAGGAACACATATTCAGCAGATTTCTGTGACATGGGTTTTACAGAAGAATTGAGTGAAAAGGTAGTAAAGAGGTCATGTTGAAGGAATAATTGATGGTGTGATTCATATTACAAAGCAGCACTAAAGAAAAGGGCAGAAACACAAGTTCAGTGGCCAAAATGTTTTGTAAATTATAAGTGAGTGGTCAAGTTGTTGTGAGGTTCTGCTTGGAACTTTTAGGAATCTAAAATTATTTCATCTAGAAATTCATTATTTCATCTTGCTACTGACTCTGTGATAACATTCACAGTTCTTCAAGATCAAATTCTATATTTTCATAAATGAAAAGGGAATATTTCTGAATTAATCTGTGACTATACTACACAGCATTTTTTCATGAATTTAATTTCATTGGCTTAGTTCATTTAAATGTGATAAAAGTTATATTGCTTAGTGAAAAAGCTCCAGGTATTATATTTCCAAGCAAGGGGAACTAGGATAGTATGTGATAATACATGAAGGTTTTGAACTCTGAAGAAGTACTTTTGTGAGATCAAACTAACAACACAGAAAATTCAAAAAAATTAAAATTAAAATATACCATCTACATTAGATTCATATTTATGAATAGAAGATTAGGAAAATCTGTAATGGCTTTGTCTGTTGACATCATTCAGTATGCAGTGTTTCTATCATCCTTTAACAAGCACATTTTATACACTTTCCTTTTATCTCTTTATTTTATTTTATTCATTTTTTATTTTGTTAGTACTAGGGAGACAACCCAAGATTGGTATTTGCTAGATTGACGCTCTATCATTAAGCTCATATTTTTTATCTTTAACTAAAATTGTTGCAAGTTAAAGTGATAGGGGTTTCTCCATGATTCATTTTTTAATCAATTGAAAAAAAAAGTCTTCAAAATCAAATCCTACTTTTATTCCATCTACCTTTGAATATACTCTTATAACAAGACTTTAATTTAACAGGTTTTTATCTCTGGCCAGGGGGTGATATCCAATACCCATCAGGATGGAGCCAAGGACAATGCAGGAGCAGCAAAACTGAAAAAAAACAACAAACCATAATTCAGAACATCAGAGACTCTATATCAACCAGGCCAGGCTAATCTCTCCCCATCCTAAAACTCAGGGAAATTTGCAGAAGAGGGGGGCGGTAAGATTGTAAGAGCCTAAAGATGGGGAGGAGCAACGATATGCAAGATACTCCACACAAGTTAGGGCCAAAGCAATTGCCAAAGCAATTGTAATAGGACTCTGCATGATCTGTGCAATGACCAACTTATCATTGACCCCTCAAAGTCTAGCATGGACTAAAGGCACTAGGATCCTTAGAAGCAAAGGATTAACATTCACAATAGTGTTCCTATACTTAAGGGGAACACAAGAAAGAGTTCTAGGAAATGTCACTGAGTCCTTACACCTCATCAGAGAGGGGACCCAGAGGAAAGTTTGATATACACATTAAAGGATGCTTCAGAGATGGGGGAGGGGTCACTTGAAGAAAGGGAGGGGGGGAAAGGAAGGGAAAAAGGGGGGAGGGAGCAGGGAGGTCCAGGGAGGGGTAGAGGGAAGGAGGGGACAGGGGTACCTATTACATTTGTATGAGTAGAAAAATAAGTAAATTAAAAAAAGATGCTCTGGGAATTGGGGGGGAGGCACTGGGGGATAGGGAGGGATAGGAAGGGGAGGGAGGAGCAGGGGTTCAGGGGGAGGTGGAGGGAAGGAGGGGACCGGTGTACCTGTTAAGTTTGTATGAGCAGAAATAATAATAATAAAAAATCAAAGTCACTTTTTCATTAAATTAAAGACATTCTAAACTTTAATTTAATTTCTTAAAATGTCCTTCAAACTGCAAGTCCAGGCATGTGCTGAGGTATCAACAACATAAAATTTAGGTAGGATTTCTGTTTTGCATAGAATGTCCATAGTGTTTCTACATTTTTGCATTTGCTAGATCTTGAGATGATCTTTAGATTTCAAATCTTGTCTCTGATATTTGGAATTAAATTAATTTTGGAAATAGGAGAGATATTGTTTTCATCAACTTTATCATTGTTGTCATCTGCCCCTCCAAAATTTCCCTTTAGAAGCTTACAGAAGAGGGAGCAGGAAGAATGTAAGAGCCTAAAGTTGGAAAGGTCTTTGTCCAGCCATGACACTCCAGCATGATACGTCTGCTGCTTCCAGGATTCATTGCAGTGATATCTACCTCCACCAGGTCTACACAATGACTTACCTATCATCATCCCCCCCCCCAACTCCCCAGACCAGCAGGGATTGCAAGAGAAAAAACTATACTCAGAGAGAATCTTTGAGTCAGATACTGGACAAGAAACGTGGAGCTTCACCACCTGTGGGTTAACACACTGAAAAACCACATATACTGTTTTATAGCATCATGGTTATTTACTAGTACAGACACCTCAAAGGGCACACCAAGGTCCACACATGTAAAGAGACATAAGGGATGAAAGGATGGGTTGGTGAATGGAGGGAAGGGTAAAAAAGGAGGTGGGGAGAGGAGGGATTGGAGATATGGACACAAACACATTTGGTTTGTATGTAAAAAAAAAAACTTAATGTTTTCTGTATTTGCTTGATATTTGTTGTGATTAGCTCCATTTTCATCTCTAATTTATTAATTTGGGTTTTCAATCTGATTTTGGTTAATTTGTCTAAGAGTGCATCAATCTTGTTAAGTTTGTCAAAGAATCAGCTTTTTGTTTGATTAATTTCTATTTTTGTCTCAATTTTATTATTTCTCCTCTGATACTGCTAATCTATGTACATTTCCTTTTTGGGGTTAGTCTTTTCTTGTTTCTCTTGTGGACATAAAATGTGTGGACATGAACATGAAATCCTGTTTGTGAACTGACCTTAGTCATGCTGACTCTTGAACTGACCTGTACCTTACCCCTTAGTCATACTGACTTGTACTTCACCCCTTGAGCCATCCTTATCACCAATAACCAGATGTTTCATCCCATTTGCTGTGTTTGCTATGTTTGAAATTTGTTCCCTGCCCAATAAAAAAACCCAAGTCCTAAGTGCTTGGGGCGCTCTTGCTCCCGAACAGCAGGGTGACCCCAGGGCGCTGGTAAATAAAGCTTCTTGCCTTTGCATCAATTCTGGCATCTCCGTGTCTTTAGTTGAGGGGCTCAATCAGGTGCAGGAACTTTGATTCCAAAATCTGGTGCGTTGGCCGGGAAGGGAGTGCCCTCACTGGAGACCACAAAGAGCAGATCGGAGGCCATCTCGAGACAAAAGAGTGAGTGAGTATCTCTATACATACTGTTGTGTCTGCCTCGCTCTGGTTGTCTAATCCTGTTTTTCCTGGGTTCTGAATTTTGGGCGGCTGGGGCACTGTGAGTGCCGAGACCAGCGTCTGGGCTATACCCTTAGAGAGGTGGGCAGATGTGCCGATACACTTCAAAGAGTACGGCGGACGCTCCAAACTTGGGGATAGCATTTGAGCTGGATGATCCAGCTATTCGGACAGGAGCCAGGGATGTACGGCCCCTTGTCTCCGAGGTATTCTCTCCCACGCTCACAAGCGTTTGCTCTAATGTGGAGAAGCCCTTGCAGGGAGATGTGTGCTTACAGTGTGTCTGATTGTTCTGTGTACTACGTTTTTCTGTCTTTGGTTTCACTTAGATGTCAGAAAAAGAGAGTGGCAGGTAGAGAAAGAACTCAAAATCTAAATGTTGAAATTAAGAAAGGAAAATTCATCACTCCCTGTTCTGATAAATGGCTCACTTTCAAGGCCAGCAGATGTGTGTTTTAAACTGTCTTCTTTTTAATTTACCTAATAACACCTCTATTTTAATTTCTAAAGCAACTAAGGAAAGAAAGCCTCTGCACCCCCTGTACTGGAGGGGCCAGAAGAACTGTCTGTCGTTTATTTGTGCTGTGTCTATGATGATCTCATTTTAAGAGTTACTTTAAGTGTTTTGACTTGTTTAGTTATCTGGGTTTCCCATAATATGTGTGTTTTATATTTCAAAATAACAAAACTATGGCCACTTCAAATTATTGCGTGCTTATAATTACATTTTGGTTTTTTTTTTGACTCTTTATTATTTGGCATGCTCAATTTAAATGCATGTGCACACTTAAAAATGAAACATTTTGACAACATAAAAGGCCTGAGTACGTACTGACCAAAATATTTTGTTTTATCTTAATTTTTATGAAGCTTCACAAGAGATGGTACTGTGTTTTTACCTAGGAAAGTTTGTTTTTATATGTGTAATGTTAACACATCTAACAGCCAGAAAAGAAAACTGATTTCTGAGAAATTCATTGGAATTTCTTCATTCTCCTGGTATGTACGAGCTCCCTTTCTTGAGGACAAATCTGCTTTCTAATTCCCTGTTCCCAGGTGTACTCCTGTGTTCTGCTATATAATGATTTTTAAGATGAGGTCTACTGCCTCTTTTAAAGGACATTTCTTACAGGATAACTAATGTGAAAACAGCAGGAAACCATCAAATAGGAAAAAAAATATATATAAATACTTAGTTGTAAAGAAGGTTTAATAGAAGGTTTATAAAATAAGATATATTACTAGAAGGTTAAAGTATGAGCAGAACATTAATGAGTTGGTTACTTACAAAGAACGTTAAAGTATGTTGTGAAGGTTTGTGGAATGTTAGACTGAAAATGAGAGATGATGATTAAAAGAAATGTCATGCATTATGCTTCTTCCGTATTATAAAAGAAAAAGCATTGAGCCTCAGAAATTAAAAATTAAGAATTAAGCTTCATGTATTCAAATGTATTTCAATTGTTTGTTTTGATTAAATAAGAATTTGGTTACTAGGACCTGCAGCAGCCCTGGCAGGGCCCTCATCCGCTCCCTGGGAAATGGGTTCCCAGAGAACAGGGCTCTGCTCAGCATCAGACCAACAGGAGAAACCGAGGCCCCGCCCGATGATGCCACCTCAGCTGCAGCTTGGAGCAGACTCAAGGCCAGCTGTTAAACCAACCTCTGCTCACCTTTTGGAGCAGGCCTCTCCTGGAGGGGGAGGAAAAGGACACCTGAAAATTGGGGGAGGGAATGTTTTAACCTCTGTATGAATGTGTGAGTGAATGTCGGCCTGAGATGGGAAACCTTTAACACCTCTGGCTCGAGTTTGTAGTCCCACAGCAAGATCCCTAAGATCTCTTAAAGCCACGGGATTCAATTGGGCCAGGTCTGTGTTTCCATGGTGATAACATACAGTCTAGGGTGGGATAGGATTAGAATCTGATCGCAAGTCATGAAACCGCTGAACCCACTATGGCCAAGTTATCACCCATGACTCTGCAAAGAGTGTGGCCAGACTGGTACTTGAATGATCTCTCCTGGAGGGATTCCCAACTTTTGTCTGTCTGCGTCGTGTGGTGGGGAATCAATGTGACTCTAGCTCTTTGTCTACGTAGTACAATGGGGATCAATGTGACTTTAGCTCTTGTTAGTCAATGGAAGGGAATTCCTAGAAATGTTTGCCCCGAAAGGAAAGACAATGACTATGCTGTTTAAATAGCATAGGGAATACAGGGAGCTTCAGGCATGTACATGGACTCTCCCCTTTTAATGTCATAGAGTGGGGCACTGGTGGCGTCAGGTGGAGCGCTGGCATCCCTTGACCATGCCACAGGCAATGTCAATAGATGTCTTTGCTGACAACACTATGTATATAGTGTTTGGCAGAACTCTGCTAAGCCATGCATCCTTTCCTCAAGTCCAGGTTCACTAAACTGAAGCCAAAAGAGAGATTTCCCCTTCCTGTGTCCAGGAACTGTATTTAAGTTATGATATTATCCAACTAGAGAAACAATAGCAAACAAATGACAGAAAGTTAAGAGACTACAGAGATCTATACCAAAAGTACCAGCTAGTATCTCAGGAGAAGCTTTGCCTCCCAATGTCCTCAAGACTAAAGTGAAACAGACAGGAATTTCATTTAGCTTCCATGTCAGCAAAACTCCTATCTGGAGGATAGCATCCTCATCTGTAAGGGAGAGGCTGGCACCATCAGGAAGCTTTCATTTCTGTCTTGGAGGTAGAATTCTTTATTTCTGTTTGTCCTAGGACTTTAAAATAGGAGAGGTGACCTAGGATTTAGTATAGAAAAAAGAAAGAAAAAGAGAACAAACCAGAAAGCAAAGAAATCAGAATTTGACATTTGCCTTAGGGGATAGATTAAACAGGCATCCCAAGCAGATCAGCCCAGGACCCCTCCCAACAGGGGAAAGGTGGAAAAGATGCTTTGAATATGACCAGACTGGGCGCTTTGAGAGGGTTGTGAACACAGGAAGCTTCATGTGGCCTATGTCCCAAACATGGGAATTTCCACTGGAGGAAAGATTGCCTCCTGAACCCCAGGGCCCAGGGGTCGAGCACCCTGGTGGAGATCAATGTAATGGCCTGGAGCTCATAGCTTCCCTCTGATGGAAAAGGAGTTTGCAGCTGATAACCAGTGAAAGTCCAAAGTGCCAGGTTGAGCATCTCACTAGAACCTTGGGTTTAACATGCAAATGGGAAGCCTCTTTGTTTCTATGTTAATGGACTAGGGAGCACAAAATTCTAGTGCTCAACTTCCTTCCTAGGCTTTTGTCAACTTTTGATTTTACTAAAATGTTTAAGATCAGGAAAATGACAAGTTCATTAGTCGCCCAAAAAGTAACTACTGAGATTCCTGATATGCTTAATAGTAATGTTATTTTAGACATTCCTTTGTTTACATGCCTGAATGCCCGAATATTCTAGGTTTAGGCTTAATAGAATAAAATATTTTAGCACTGTTATAAAGTCATCCACATGGTTCTGGTTTTAGATGCACCAAAGATATTAAAAGAGAAAATCATGGATTACAGAAAATGCTAGACAGCATATAACAAAAGTCTGCACTTTGCATCGATCTCGTGGTCAGCGTAGTCTCCTGAGTTGGGTCATCTTCCGAGTGGGAGTTCTGTCCCAACATCGCCTCTTGTAAATTCAGGATTGAATTTTACTATAGGAAAAGGGGGGAATGCGGACATAAAAATGTGTGGACATGAACATGAAATCCTGTTTGTGAACTGACCTTAGTCATGCTGACTCTTGATGAACTGACCTGTACCTTACCCCTTAGTCATACTGACTTGTACTTCACCCCTTGAGCCATCCTTATCACCAATAACCAGATGTTTCATCCCATTTGCTGTGTTTGCTATGTTTGAAATTTGTTCCCTGCCCTATAAAAAACCCGAGTCCTAAGTGCTCGGGCCGCTCTTGACCCCAGGGCGCTGGTAAATAAAGCCTCTTGCCTTTGCATCGATTCTGGCATCTCCGTGTCTTTAGTTGAGGGGTTCAATCAGGTGCAGGAACTTTGATTCCAACATTCTAAGCTTGAAGCTGCATTGTTTGTTGTTCACTAGTGATGCTTCTATTTTTTTGATATAGGCATTGAGTGCTATCATTTTTCTCCTTAAGATTGTCTTCATTGTATTCCAATGTTTTTGATATGATGTGTTTCCATTGTTCTTGAATTTTTGAATTTACATTTTTTCTTCTCTCTAGACCCACTTCCCAGCAGTTTATTGTGAATTTTCCATGAGTTTGTATATTTTCTGGTGTCTTCCTTATTATGGATGTCCATCTTCTTGAGTAAGGTACAGATAGTGATTTAGGTATTCTTGTATTTCTGAAAGCTTGATTTGAAGACTAGTATGTGACCTATTTTGGATAAAGTTATACAGATTGGTGAAAAGAATGTATATTCTTTGATGTTAGGATGGAATGTATATTCTTTGATGTTAGGATGGAATGTTTATGGTTTAGTTTAGTTTCAGTTTTTGACCTGTTGACCTTGTCTATTGGGGAGAGTGTGGTATTGCAAGCACTGTGTTTGGAGCATATATATTTAGAATTGTGAGTTTTTATTGATTTATTTTTCCTTTGACAAGTATGTATTGTCCTTCTATATCTATTATGATTTGCTTTGGCTTGAAGTCTATTTTGTCAGATATTAGGATGGCAATTACTGCTTGTTTTCTAGTTGCATTCACTTAGAATAATATCTTTTCTCATTCTTTGATCCTGAAAATATGGCCCTGAGATCAAGGAACCTTGCAGAAGAAGGAGAGGCAAGATTGTAATAGCCTAAAGGACCAATGATATGCAAAATACTCCACACAAGTTAGAGCTGCAGTAACCAGAATCGGATTTTGCCTGACCTGCTCAATGGCTGACATGTCAACGACCCCCCAAAGTCTAGCATGGATGACAGGGGAGAATGCTCCAGGCAGGAGAATCATTAGAGGCAAGGGAGTAACAGTTATAATAGAGTTCCCATTCTAATGGGGAGCCCAAGAAAAGGCTCCGGACTATGCCACTGAGTCCTTACCCCTCACTAGGGTGAACTCAGAGGAAGGTTCAGCATTCACAACAAAGAGTGCTGCAGGGTATAGGAGAGGAGATGGGGGAAGCATTGGGAAGAGGCAATGGAGGGGGGTGAAAGGAGGGAGAGTGCAAGGGGGGACTAGAGAAGCAAGGAGGGAGGGAGGGAGAGGACTGGGTACGTATTGAGCTTGTATGATTGGGAAAAAAATTAAAAGATACATGCTCTTAGTCTGTATCTCTCTCTTTTTTTTATTTCCACTCATACAAACTTAACAGGTACACCTGGTCCCCTCCCTCCAACCTCCCACCGCCCTGTGCCCCCCTCTCCTCACCCCTCTCTCCCCATCTCCTAGTACCTCCCCCTCCCATCCCCAGAGCATCCGTTAATGTGCATGCCAAATTCTCCTCTGGGTCCTCCTCTCCAATGAGGTGCAAGGACCCAGTGGCATTTCCCTGAACTCTTTCCTGTGTTCCCCGTAAGCATAGAACACTACTGTGGCTGTCAATCCCTTGCCTCCAAAGATTCTAGTGCCTTTAGCAAATGCTAGACTTTGTGAGGTCAATAGTGTGTTGGACATTGCGCAGGGCATGCAAAGTCCAATTATGATTGCTTCAGCCCTAACTTGTGTGCAGTATCTTGCAAATCATTGCTCCTCCCATCCTTGTGCTCTTATAATCTTACTGCCCCCTCTTCCGCAAATTTCCCTGAGCTTCAGAATGGGGAGAGATTAGGCTGGCCTAGTTCCAGGAGGTTGATATAGAGTCTCTGAAGTTCTGGATTATGGTTTGTTGATTTTCTTTTTCAGTTTTGCTGCTCCTGCAATGCCCTTCACTCCATCCTCAAGAATGGTTTTAATCTGCATTTCTAGCACACTGCTAACACAAAAACAATAAACTAAGAGAACTAAGGTTTTAGTTGAGAAGTGTTTGTTGATTCCTGAAAGTTTTAGTTTATTGTTTACCAGGGATGAAATTAAAATGTCTAACAAATATCTTTAAAAATGCTCCACTTCTTTAGCCATCAGGGAAATGCAAATCAAAACTTCCCTGAGATATCATCTCACCCTGGTCAGGATGGCAAAAATCCACAATACTAACAACGACAAATGCTGGAGAGGATGTGGAGAGAGGGGAACTCTCCTACATTGCTGGTGGGAATGCAGGCTCATACAGCCACTCTGGCAAGCCGGCTGGAGATTCTTAAAGAAATTAAAGATTGAAATGCCATATGACCCTGCTATTCCACTTTTGGGAATAACCCCCCATACAGCAGAGGTTCACCTTGATAGCACAAGCACGACCATGTTCATAGCAGCACTGTTTACAATAGCAAAGTCATGGAATCAGCCCAAATGTCCAACAGTTGACGAGTGGATAAGGAAACAGTGGTACATCTATGCAATGGAGTACTACTCAGCCATCAAAAATGATGAATTACTGGAATTTGCCGGGAGATGGATGTCATTAGAAACAATTATATTAAGTGAAGTATCCCAGACCCAGAAAATTAAGCGCCGTATGTACTCCCTAATAGGTGGCTCCTAGTACCAAACCCACCCAGCCCACCTAGAGACAGTAATTCCAAGGATTAGGAACAAGAGGGATGGGGTAGGAGGGCCACACCAGAAACAAGGAGAGAAGGGACCATGTTACAGCAGGGAAAATAGGCCTCCACCAAGGACCCAAATAAGTAATGAGACATTTGATTAAGTTCACAGACTTTTGTTCCTGATCATTTACTACTGAGGGGGAGTGATCTCACCAGAAGAGAAGGGCATATAGTCTGGAAGATAAAAAGTAACAATTTTGCAAATGGGTGATAGACCCCTCCCTCACTGTGGTTTCCCACTTTTATTCATCTACCTTTGAATGTGCTTTTATCACAAGACTCTAACAGCTTTTTGTCTCTGGACAGGGGGTAACATACAATGCCCACCAGGATGGAGTGAAGGGCATTGCAGGAGCAGCAAAACTGCAAAAGAAAATCAACAAACCACAATCCAGAACTTCAGAGACTCTATATCAACCACCTAGAACTAGGCCAGCTTAATCTCTCCCCATCTTGAAGCTCAGGGAAATTTGCGGAAGAGGGGGCGGTAAGAGTGTAAGAGCATAAGGATGGGAGGAGCAATGATATGTAAGATACTCTATACCAGTTAGGGCCAAAGCAATCATAATTGGACTTTGCATGCCCTGCACATTGTCCAACACACTGTTGACCTCACAAAGTCTAGCATCTGCTAAAGGCACCAAGATCCTTGGAGGCAAAGGATTGGCAGCCACAGCAGTGTTCCTATACCTAAGGCGAACACGGGAAAGGGTTCGGGAAAGGCCACTGGGTCCTTGTACATCATCGGAGAGGAGGGTCCAGAGGAAAATCAGACATGCACAAGAAAGGACTCTCTGGGAATTGGGGCAGGAGGCACTGGGGGATGGGGAGGGAGAGGGGTGGGGAGGGGGAGCAGGGGGTATGGATGGAGGAGGAGGAAGGGAGGGAACTGGTGTACCTAATAAGTTTGTATGAGCTGAAATAAAAAAAAAAGCTCAAAAAAAAAAGAAATGCAGATTAAAACCATTCTTGAGATATAATTTAACTCTAGTCAGAAAGGCTAAGATCCAAAACACAAACAACAGCCAATGCTGGCCTGGGTGTACTGAGAAAGATCCCCTCATGCTTTGCTCATACAACCCCTTTGGAGATCAATTTGGAAGTTCATAAAAAGTTTAAAAATGGAAATTCTATATGGCCCAGCTATAGCATTCCTAGGAATATTCCCAAAGAACACTGTACCCTGTATTAGAATCATGGGTACAAGCATGTTCACAGCAGCTTTCTTCACAATATCAAAGAAATGGAACCAATCTAGATGTCCAATAATTGACAAATGGTTAGCGAAAATGTTGGACATATATACAATGGGATACTATTCAGCTGTCAGAAAAGACGAACTAAAGAAATTTTTGTAGCTAGATGGAACTGGAAGAAATCATACTGAGTAAAATATCCCAGATGAAGAAAGACAGATGCTGTATGTTCTCCTTTACAAGCATATCTTACCATTAAACATTCAGTTTGATGTAATTAAACAGAAAGTCTTACAACACCCACAAGCAAGCAAACAAAAAAGATTTCAACACCTGAACAGACATAGCCTACTGCCACAGAAGAGCAGTGAAAGGAACAACCAACCAGAGCACATAGCACACACTTATTATTTAGTAATTAAGAAGGCTAACTATTAATTAAACAAGTTTTTACTTGTTAATTAAATTTACTCATTAATTGATTAAAAGAAGATTTACTATTAAAAATTCTTCATGAAAAAGAAAAAAATTGCCTTTACTACTTGTATTTCTGAATAGAATAAAATACTACAAATTAAGATACTATCTGTATATGAAACTATTGTTATTAAAGTAGAATTGACAAATTTCACTTGTATTTAAACACTTTCATTTTGTAACTAATCATATTGACTATTTACTTTTCAAATCTTAAAAGTATATGAACCTTCATTCAGTCAGTCAAAATTATGTAGAGTCTCCATGAAACATCAGCAACTCTAGCAAGGGCTTTTACAATAGCAAAATGGAATCACATCTCTATAGGTAGCAAAGACAGTCACTAGGGAAAGGATTATATTAAATATGTGTAACATTATTTTCTACTAAACAATGGACAGCTTTGAAATGTGTGTGATTTTTTTTTCTTGAGGAGGAATGAAAAAAAGTCTACCTGAGAAGGGAAATTATTCTCTTATTGAGAAAATGAGTTTACAAAATTATTTAGACAATGGTTAAGGGTCAATTACAGAAGTATGGAAAGCTCAGAGGAAGTTTCAATGTCAAATAAAGCCCATCCAGTGTGTGTGACTACTTGTCAAAATTTCAGGAAAATCTTCTCTACTCAAGAATTAGTTACTGTTTATATAACCTTGAGAATTGTAATCTGTTAAACTTAAAAAGCTTTCTGAGATTTGTGAGTTTACTTCTTGAGTCTTATAAATTCTTTTTACTTCCTTAATCTTAGGAAGTATACCTTAATTCAGAGGAAATCACTAAACAAAATTAGACACAAAATAATAAGACACAAAACACTGCTTCATGATTTGAAGATGAATTGCCAGATCTCTACACAGAAAACAGGCATCCAAAACTCGTGAAAATTTCATCTAACATCATATTTAGTGATGAGAGCAGGTTTCCTTCTCAGTTGTATGGATGAAATCATAATTCAACATGAAATGACATCAATAAAATTTTAAGATTTTATATTGTGAATAGAACAAGAAAATTCAGCCAAATGTGATAACAATCATATCAGAACAAGGTAAAAAGTTGCAAGATAAAAGACATATATATATATACATTCTAAAATTAATATTACAAATTTGAAAACTGGGAAGAAAAGTAATTGAAAGCATAGCAAAAAGAATTAGGGGGAAAATTAACTAAAGAAATGCAAGACTTACTAAAAACTACACTTTTATGAAATAGAAGATACCATACTGTTAAACTGATGATGTTGTGCAAATTGGCAACAGTCCTAACCAAAATCTTCCATGTGGTTTATTATCCTTGTAATTGTTAACATGATAAATGATGCAAAGGGCAAGGATCATCATCAAAAGCAAAACAGTATCTATCAGAGAACAGCAGCATGGTTATTTTAACCTGTAATGATCACCTTCATACAAGCTGTTCTACTTCTCTCCAACACACTATACAAACAGTTCCCTTTCCTAGAATAGAAGTTACCAACCAACAAACACAGCCAAACACAACTGAGGCCACCCCCTGAGGCCACACTGCACTCAGCAAAGCAGGATGGGCAACCACATCTACATTACCCTTGCCTCAAGCCAAAGTCCCAGGCCTATGCGTTTTTTTCTTGACCTACATGGTAAGAATCCTTTGCAAGTTTTCTTCAAATATAATCAGATCCCACCCCTTTGATTAGAGCCTTCTCTTGTTTTCTCAGCATCTTTTCTTAGCTCTCTGAAAAGAAAAAAAAGTTGAAGCATTCACACTTTGCAATTTCAAAATTTACTGTAGAGCTTCAGTAATGAGGAGAGTGTGGAATTGGAATAACTAGAAAAAGATTAATGAAATAGTATTTGAGTTCAAAACCCTGTAAAATAAGCCTGACATTAATGTTCAATTGATTTATGGTAATTATCCTAAGTCAGTTCACTAAGAACAAATAGTGTCACCAAAATATATGGTTCTAGAATATCTGAATGTCGCCATACCAAGTAAAGTTGTTCTTACTTTATACAATGCAGCAAAATTAACTCAATTTCAATCATTAGCCAAAATGCAGAAAATGAACTTGTAAAACTCATCAACATTAAGAGAAGTATATCTTCGTAAAGATTGATGAGTAATTTCAAAAATATTGTAACAATGTGCAAACAGCAAAATAAATCAAGCATTAGAGTTCCTGAAAATAAAAACAAAATAATTGCTTCAAAAAACACCATTTGTCAATGAAATTCAGCCTCTATAATAAATAACATTTGCAAATTATTTATTGTATCACTGAATTATAGCCATATTATAAAAAGTAATATAAAAATACACATCTCAGTAATCCTATACAAACCATTTTAAAATTGTGCACAAAATTTACATAGATATTCTTTCAAAGAAGACTCATAAATACGAAATTAACACTGTTAATTTAGAAAATTGTAAGTCACTAAAGAAATAACCTTAATCAAAATTACAAATATGGGAAGATGGAGATTGATCAGTGACAAAGTGTTGGCTCTGCTAGCAGGAGGGTCTAATTTTGATTCTCAACAATGTAACAAGCTGTGAGAAATATCACATACCTCAATCGCAGTGATGAAATGCAGAGGAAGGAGGATTGCTGGACATGTTGAGTCAGTCTAGCTGAATCATTGAGCTCCAGGTTCAAAGAGAGGCCCCATTTCCAAAAGAAAAGTGTAGAGCATTAGTGTAAGACACTTGATATCAACCTGTGTCTTCTGAATGCCCTACCACACACTCATACAGACACACACAACACACACACACACACACACACACACACATAAATAGATGCACACCCACACATTCACAGAAAGAGAAAGCATTATTAAATTTGTTCAATAGGAAGAGAAATTAAAGGGGCTGTGAAATAATGCAGCATGTTTCTCAAACAGTTTGTAAGCCTCTTAAAAAGTTAAAAACCCACGAACTCCACACCTAAGCGTATTCTCCAGAGACAGCATGGCACATGCCTATACAAAACCTTACCTACAAAGTTACTTAGTACTGTTCATATTGGTAGAAAAGTAGAAGCAACTCTGAATAAGGTACAAGAAATTGTTTTAATAGAATACTGTTCTGTAATAAAAAATGAAGTATCAATGCATAGGAAGTCAATCGGTGATTTATAACTGTAATTTAGCACTTGGGAGGCCCAGGAAGGAAGACTACTGTGAACTTGAGATCAGCCTTTTCTGAATATTGACTTGCAGGTCAGCTAAGGGATACTCTTTCTCAAGTTATTTTCTATTTCTAACAAATTCCATCACACCAAGAGAATGAAATCAGATAGGAAGGCACCATGAAGGTATAAATCCATTTTGCTGTCTTGCTATGAGCTAATCAAGACCACCAATGCCTCCTTGCCTTGTGGTCCACCAGTAACAAAACTTCACTGTGCATTCAAGGTGTCTCACATTTTGAATCATCTAGGAAAGGAGATTTATATTGGAGGAAAGGTTCCATTTTGTTATATTGATCTTCCCTCTAAGAATCACCTAGTGTAATTTCGTATAGGGACTTGACACACTATTCATATGTCATGATTACGACTCCCTTTCATGGGCTGAGGAGAAGGCTCAGGGGCTCAATCTTCGTTTCATAAGCAAAAGGACCTGAGTTTAGATTCCCAGATCTTACATAAAAATGCCAGGTGGATATAGCAGCAGCCTAAAATTCCAGCCCTGAAAGGCAGAACCTGGGACCCCCCCCCAAAGTGAACACACACACATACACACATACATACAAGAAAAACCTTACTTTGTTATACATTGTAGTCATCACGAAGATGGAATTTACCTTCAGGAGTCTGGGAATGAAAGGCAAGAGTTAACAGAGTAGCCTTCCATTTCTGTTTACCATTGCTCATTGGCAGCTGTATAAGCACAATAATTACTATGATAACCTTGGTGTAACTGTATTGTTGTTTCTTTCCTAACCCTGCATAACAACACTGCAAATCCATATGAAAAACGTCTTATTATAAATGAACTCTCTGTGTATTTACCTGGAACTATTGTTTGGATTTTACCAAGACAGAAGTATTTCCAGATTCCAAAGTAGGTTTTGTTCACAAGTGAGCAGAGACTAAATCGAAGGAATTAAGAAGCTTGTAAATTCTGATCATCAAAATGATCATAGGAAGCTGGCAGCAATGATACTTTCTTTCAAAATAAAAACAAAATTCTCAAAAAGATCAACAATGCACTAACAAATCTGTGAAATCATTTTTAGAACGTCTGACTGCTTGGTTGGGGTTTAGGGGATTGGCAGATTCACAGGCAAGATCCTACTTATAAAATTTATTTTTAAGGATTTGAACAATTAAGACATTAAAAGTAATGAATGATCTTTCTGTTAACTGACAGAAAATATCATGAAACCGTTGTAAAATGGAGAGCAGAAACCTATGTAGTCAAAACTCCAAGAGCAAAAGTACTATAAAAATATGTATCAGGCAGTTAACTGCTTTTATTAACTAAAAATATGATGGTCACATCATGTTTCTGGATTTGTCATCTTTGTGATATTTATCTAATTTAAATATCAGGTTTAGTATTTTCAGTTTCTTATCTCATTTAAAATAAGTGTTTTTGTGTCTTTGTTTTTTCAATGTTCCATTACTTTGATGTTTTATCCAAAATTGTACTTTCCTTTTCTTTCTGTACAAAATAAAAAAAACATAGAGTTGTATCAGACTGCTAAAATGTCTTGTCTTCTTAGCCAAATAATGAGTAAGATATAACCAAAAGAATTTTAATTCAAGTCTCTGAAGAACTCATAATAAGTGATTCTGGAAGATATATGAAGCTTTATTTATTGCAATCAATCATATTGGATTTGACTCCTAAACTAAAATAAGTCTTGTTTTGATTTAATATGTCACACAGTAATACCATGAGTGAAAACTATAATTTGGTAGAATATAAATTTGGCATATACAGCAATTCACTAAAAATTATAGTCATAAACTTTTGAACTCTCAGTTTCTATTTCGTTTTAGCTTTTTTGTAAATTTTGTAAATATCATACAACGGACATAACTCAAACAGTTGTGTAGAGTACTTTGTTTCTCTTTTATTGTTTAGACATTGGTACTAAACACCATTTTTTTACTAAAATTCTTTTTTCTATACTTATTACAAATGATTTTATTTGTATATTTCAATATTATGTTTTACACACATATAATTTTAAACAGTGCATATGAATTCCTTTAATAAAATTTAATATATATTCTTCCTCTATTTTTTAACTAATAAGTTTCATTTTTCTTCATCTTTAAGTTATGGTTTTAAGTTATGGCATCTTTACTCACTTTAGGCTAATCTGAAGAACACGATCTTCCTGTCAGAGCCTCATTAGTGCTGAAATTAAAGGCTTGAGCCAGACTTGATGTTTACTGCTTTCCATCTGTATTTATATGCAGATTCATATGTGTGTAGGTGCACATTGGTATATGGGAACACATGCACATGTGTATTTGCATGCACTTGAAAGTCAGAAGTTGATACAGGGAATCATCTTTGGTGGGTCTTCTGTTTTATTTAATTTTTTGAGACCAGTCATGTTAAATTACCTAAGAGCTAGCTAGCTTATTCTGTATATTTCAGATTTCCACTTTTTGTGGTGGGAATTTAAGGTAGACTGTTATATCCGCCTGGTATTTTACATAGGGTTGAGAAATTCCAAATATGGCTGTTTTGATTTCTTGACAAGTTCATTAAACAGAACATTCTCTCTAGATTCTATTCTTATTCTTTTAAACGAATATTCCCACATTCCTAATGTTTTAAAAGTTTGTACTTTGGCCTATAAAATTAAATATGTAGAACTTCCGAGATCACTCTAATGATTTGAGTTCTATCCCCAGATCCCACATAGTGAAAAGAGAAAACCAAGTCCTGAAAGCTGTTCTCTGATCTCTACCCTAGTTCTATTGCATCAGTGCTACATTATATTCCATGTACAGTATTTTTCACCGGTTGTTTGAAGCAAACATCCATTGACTGTAAGTCTTTACTATTCTGCAACAAGCCCATGTAGATTGAGACACCATTTCCTTACTGTGCCCTCAGCCTCTCTTAGTACTTGCAGATTATTTCTGTTCCAGTGCAAAATAACATTGCTCTTTGATTTTTGTTTGACTATCTTTATAGGATTTTGATATTAATATCATTCTGGAATTTTCTTTATAAGTACACATTTCTTACCTTTTCTAACCCTTCAATTATCTAAACACAATATCACTCATTTGTTTCTCAAAATTTGAGGAGTAACTGTATAATTCCTATGTGAATTGCTTTTCTGCTTCTAGTTGGTAGTCATTGGTTTCTTTTGAATTTAATTTCTCACGGGGATAGTTTCAGAATTGCAAATAGATTCTAGAATTAGTTTAGAAAGTCCCCCATAATTGCCCCATATGATTTCATCACTTCTCCTGGGTCTTTATTCCTTTCTATATTGCCCATACTCATCTCCTCTGCTTGAATTCTCCTCTTTTCTACCACTGTACATTGGAGTAAAGTTAACGCTGTTTCTTTTATTTACTTATTTCCTTGTAATGAGCCAGACACTGACTGTTTCAATCCTATAGAACTGCTTTTCCTTTGTTTCTGCTTTATTTCTTCATTGATTTGCCAGATTTCTCAATTTCCCTTCCCTTTACCACTTTTACAAAAACAAACCTCGTTTATTTATATTCCTTCAAGCTAATTAATATATAGAAAGAGCCCATATTTATTGCTCACATATGTTCTGATTTTATTTATATTATTCTATTTTTGGCTTTAATTTTATTTGAATGTTGTGATTCTAATGTATCATTTTTTAACGAAACATTAAAATACTAGTTTAGATAACCTTTTAGATCTTTCTTTGTCATGGAGCTGCTTCTTTTTATTTATATTTTCTAATACGCATATATAATGATCAGAATTTCTCAACATGTACTTAGTCCATTTTGGATTTTTAAAAGTATTAATTGCTAACTGCAGTTGCTATTCTTTCAATACTGTTCACACACAAAACAGGTTAGTAATGATGTATGTCATTCTGAACTAAACATCTGACTACGTTAGGGAATAAGACCTGTGATAAAACATTTTTAGGGAAATCTTCTGCAGATCACTTTTGTTAAACCAGCTGTATCCAATCGTACACAAGAGAGAGGAGGAAAATGTCTCAGCTCTCACTGAGCAGTTACAAGCTGTCATTTACAGAATATCAAATTCGCAAGCACACAAAGACCTCCCTGGAAGTGAAGGTCATCATCTATCTGGAGATGTGACTTGACTTTGATGCCCAGATTTCTGAGTTTTTCCCACTTAAGGAGAAGTGCTTCACTTTTCAAGCATTACACCACAGGGCAGAACTTGATTTCCCAAGATCAGGAAATATTTATTGTCCCCTTGTCATTCTGTCAACTGTGTTTCATTACTTGTCTCCATCTAAAGAGAAGAAAGAACGAAGCGGGAGATTATAAGGTGATACCTAAAAGTTTGCTACTCGTTTCTCTCATCTCACTAAGTACAGTGTTTTCTCATACAACATCTCTCCTCACATATTTAATCTTTACTGAAATGCTGGCATATGGTTCACCTACTTCCCTAACCTATGATATAAAGTAGTTGCAAAATGTACAATGATACACAAAGCACATTGAAAAAACAAATTCAAAATACTTTTCTAAACAGTTATGTTTAAATTTATACTAGGAGACTGTGCTATATAGATCAGTGGGTGAAGCCCCTGTGAGACAAGCTGGTGACCTTAGTTTTATCACCCAAAGTGAACATAGTGGAACGAGAGAACTGACTTCCACGTTTTTTTTTTTTTTCTGGCCTTTACTCAGATGCCATAAGTGTGCAACATGCTTCTTCCTCTGTCTTTCTCTCACAAGTGAATAAAAAATTTACATACATACACACATAAAATTTTACTCAACATCCAAACACGTTTGCTCATCAATACAATCAATGATACAAACACAAAGAAAGGTATTTCATGTGTGAAAAAATCTCCAAGTTGGGGCAGGAGAGGTGGCTCAGGGGTTAAGCCTCTGCCTTGCAGGCAGAAGGTCCTGAGTTCGGATCCCAGATTCCACGTATAGACGCCAGGTGGAAGCGGGGGCGGCCTGTGCTTCTGGTCCTGGTAGGGCGGAGCCTGTGAATCCCGGGGTAGAAGGAGGTGGAGGCGTCCATGGTGGTTCCCGAATTCGTCCGTGGTTCTACACATACACAGACACGCACACAGACACACACGCACGCGCGCACATACACACACGCACATGTGCACAGCTGAATAAATAATAATAAAAAAATTTTAAAAATCTCCAAGTTGAAGGTAATATGTTCTCCAAGTTCAAGTGAACGTTTGTCCATGCTTTTCTTTCTTCCATGTCGTATCCTACTTCAATGAATCCCCTTCCCTGACTCCTTACATTCCTCGATCTGCTTACTCCTCACAAGCACTGTTCATGGGAAATGACCATATTTCATAACCTTCAGAAACTAAGATGATCTAAAAAATCTATCTTCTTCTTACCCAGGCAACAGATTCCTGTGACTTATGTAAATATAATAAACATTTATTGACAGAACCTTCATCCTAGAGATTTAAAATTTCTCACGCAAGATTTTTATTAGCCTCATCATTCACATATTGCAATGAAGGAAGATGATTCCTCTTGGAAATTGCTCCCAGTGAGAGAACAATTAATAAATACTGTCATCTCTAGTAATAATTAAACTTTTATCATCTCAGTGTCGACCCTGTCAGATTAGGCTCCTGAGAGGGGTGACTGACTATGTGAGATGCTTTTGAAAAACAGAGGATGAAACAGCACAGGAAAGAAGGGCAATGAAATAAGCACAACCAAGGTGAGGTAAACCCTGTTGGGATACCATACTACAGTATGTTTTTATTTATGTCAATCTTGACACCAAATGTATGGGTCTTTTTCTTACACAAATAAACATAAAAATCCTTGGATTCCTAGTGAGTGTGCATGAATACAGCTTCCAGATGTACAAAACTCAATTGTGACAAAAGCTATTAAGTCAAACTTCTCAGACAAGGACTCATTCAGATGAGATATTTTTTGTTAGTAAGCTGTTTATATGTTTTGTTTTTGAGGCAGTGCCTTATGTAGATTAGAATGTCCCAACTAGAAAGAGCTATGTAGCTGAGGATAGTGTAGGGTTTCCTTGTTTTCCTGTCTTACCTCCCACGTGCTGGCATTACTGGTGAATGCCATCATACTTAAGTTTTATCCAGTGCTGCAGATAAAATCCAGGTTATACAGCATGTTGGACAAGTACTCTACCAATTGAGTCATATCCACCCAAGATCATAATCTTTATAAGAGAAAATCTGACTTCTAATCCTGACCTACTAGTGATGGGTGCTGTGGGTTCTTATGATTTGAAAATTTGTTTGAAAAACTCCAGGAATGTAGGAAAACAATTTCCTCTTAAGTCTTCTTCATTGGTATAGTTCTACTAGCCCTAATAATGAGCTTCATAGCTCAAAAAGAATAAGATGTAATGTATATATGGGGTGAGAGAAGAAAGACTAACAGAATAAAAGGGAAAATGCCTTTAGAAGGGGGCTTAACTATGAGAAAGAAGATGGTGTGCCTCTCGTGAAGACGGCAATTTTTTCAGACACTGAAACTGGAGGCATCATGATTATTACCTAGTGTTCCTCCATTCAAGCCTGAGCCTGAGTCTGGGTCCGTCCTGAGACTTGATCATTCTGATGGATATGCAAGTTGCTACATGTGGCTCAGAAGACTGACATTTCACTAGGGTAGCGACACTATAGCAAAGTTGCATTTTTAGTATGTATTCTTTAATTTAGATGAGTTTGCTAAGTTGCCCATGATAAAATTTTGCGTTACCCAGTATTTAATGAGAGCAGAGTTTTGTTCTGATACCTGCCAACTACTTTTTTCAGGAGTTCTATATCTATGATTATGTGGACCATAGTTTCATTATTGTTGATGGTGTTAGGTGATCATTAAAGAAATAATAGATCCCAGAATAAATGTTGGCGAACTTAATCAGCAGCATGTATAACCAAAGGTCTAAAACAGTATCTCAAAAAGTGCCATTCTAAGCATCCTTAGAAAATGTCCTATACATATTCCAAACAATTCACATGGATTAAAAAAATATAGTTGAGGGAGTAGACAAAATGGTTTAGTGAGTAAATAATTGGTATGCAAACTTCAGAACTGGAGTTCACATACCCAGAAGCCACCCACATAAAACCTGTGCAGGTATGGCAGCCACTTGTAAATACAGAACTCAGTAGGCAGAGCCAAGTTTTTGGGGAAAGTTGGCTACTAGCTAGTCAATCAGTGAGCTGTGAGTTCAGTGAGAGAACCCACCTACATAAAGAAAGTGGGCAGAGATAAAGGAAGACAACTTAAATCTACAATAGCCTCTGCATGTACATGCACCTACATAGTCATTTTTACCCCCATGCAGGCAAACATGCATACATGCATATGCACACATATAAATGTTCACCAACAAACATACAACACACCATATGCACATATACACACAAGCAGGCATTACATACAACAAAACACAAATCTCTATACAAACACCACACAGAACACAACATGCACCATACAGACACAAACACCTGCAAAACACACTCACATAAACACATGCTGCAAACTCATACATTCCACACACAGCTTATTCCTTACAGAAAAATTGCTGTCTGGTGGATTTCAGTGAAGCTCACTTAGAGATCTCCATTGGCACAGATCTGTTCTTGAACTGCACAACAAATATTTAATTTTAATTTTGCATTTTTCATAATATGTAATTTGCAAGTTGGGTTGCCATAATTTTTGAAACAAATAGATACACAATAGATGAATATCCAGGTTGTTTAACTGAATTTGAAATTCAAGCAAACAAAGAATACTTTTAGTGTTAGCATTTCTTATGAAATATTTATTGCCCAATATTTCAGAAAATTTTACAGAAATTTTAAAGTCAAAGAAAAATAACTGTGTTGTTTACATGACAATAATAAAAGCCCTGAGGAATTAGAAGTGAACAAAACAGACAAGTGATGCTCCTTACTAATCAAGTCTGTAGGCATTAAAATATAAGCAATACTTATATATAATGTACATAATATTGATTGAAACAAATAATAAATGTTTTTCTGTAGTATAAAATTAAGGGACAGGAGAATAAAGAAGAGGAGATAATTAAGGATGAAACATGGAGGGAACATGAGAAGACTTTTAATTTAGCTGTTTCATAACAATGTTAAATGTATAGAAGGATAGAAAAGTAAAGATACAGAGATGATTCTAGTAAACCCATACATGATTTCCCCTGCAAAGTTCAAAATGGCTAAAGCATATTCAGATAGAACAAATTTTTTTCTAAGATATTAACTTTAATGTATCCTGTGCCTCATAGAAAAATCTGAACAAGCCAATGAAAGGGAAGGCCTTCTTACAAATGAAATTAGAAACATTTATTGGAAGAAAAGTAAATGCACACAGTCATTTTAATGGATAGGGGGTAAACTTTTTCCTGTGATTACAGACATTTAGTCTTTGAAATAAACCTTATGATGTCATCCTACTTTGTTTTCTTTTTCCTTTTTTTTCTCTTTGTTGGTCCTAGGGATTGACCATATACTTGCCAGGCAAGAGCGCTATCTAGGTGCTATATCATCAGACTTATTTTTATTAGTTAACTAACTTATTTACAAACAAAGTAGGTTTATGTCATAGCCATGATTCCCTCTCCGCCCACTTCCCTCCTCTCCTATCACCACACCCTTCTCTCACCCTCTCTTCTTCATCCATCCTGCTTCTGAGTATCACAGAACTTCCTTTGGGGTATCTGTGTTGGTAAGGAGGCTAGATTCTGTTGAGTTCTGTGCACCTCTTCAGTAGGTAAAGTCGTAAGTGTGGAGGTTTCTCTTCCATTGTTCAGAAACTGTCCCTGAGATATTGTCCGAGAGCAGCTGTTTCTTCTAAGATCCCCAGTTAGACCTTGGGAAATGTTGACATTAGGCCATTGTGTAGCCTGCGTTTCTGGTCCTGGTAGCACCAAGCCTGGGCAGAGTAAACAAGGAGGAGGAGGGCAGAGTAAACAAGGTGGTCCATGGTGGCTCCTGAATTTGCCTGTGGTTCTACACACACACACACACACACACACACACACACACACACACGAATAAATAATTTAAAAAAACAATTCTAGGTTCTTTGATATTCTTTACTCTGATCTGATGTGGTTTTCTGCCTTACTAGTCTTCTTTTGTAGTATGGTGTAACTTGATTGAGTTCTGAGAACTTTCTTTATTTGTGTTCTTGTGTCTCTACCTTCTTAAGGTCTTCTTACCATGGCTCCTAAGTTATGTTCCTTTATAGTTATAGTGGATATTATAGAAATTTCCCCTTGAGTATCAAGACCAACCCTTGAGGTCTTCCCAAGGTACACTTATAAGGGAGAACACATGATGTCTGACTTTCTATACCTGGGAGACTCCACTTAGTATAACTTTTTCCAAGTCCATCCATTTACCAGCAAATTTCATTAATTCATTTTTCTTGATAGCTGGTACATGTACCAGATTTTCATTGTCCATTCATCTACTGTTAGGAATTAAGGCTGATTTCATGACCTTGCTATTGTGTGTAGAACTGTAATGAACATGGATGCATGTGAGTTTCTATGGTAAGATGAAGCATTCTTTGGGGATGTTTACCAAGAGGCGTATAGCCATGTTTTTGCAGTTTTCCTGCATGGTTGCTGATAAATGACCATCAAACGGCTTAAGGAAACAAGGGATTTACTTTCTCCTATGATTACTGGTTGTAGTCTGTAGTCCAGCTTGACACGAGAGCACACACCAACACCAGGGCCGAAGGAGTTGACCACACCATCTCTACATAATGGCTGAGAAAGGGACAATCCTTACTTGCCAGACCAGCATGTCTGGCCAAGTATACAAAAGGATGTCTACTTCCTCAACCAGCTCTCAGTATTTTATTCATCTGTTCAAGGGCTAGCTAGTTCAGGGCCTGCTCAGGACTGAGCCTTCCCCATCAGTTGGAAAATCTCGTGTAGGTTTGCTCTGGGCTTAGCTCAACCACTAATTCTCTACAAATGCACCCAGAGCTCAAACCTTCAACAGTTAAGTTGATACCTATGACACAAGCTTAACTATGACACACGCCATATGGCATTTTGGTTTTTAACTTTTTTAGAACCACCATACTGATTCCCACAGTGGTTGTATAAGCTTGAATTCCCACTAACAATGTATGAAGATTTCCTTCTCTCAGAATCTTCTCCAACATTTATTATTATATGTGTTTTCAGTTTTAGTTATTCTGACCAGGGTAAGATGATATCTCAGGGTGGTTTTAATTTGTCTTTTCCTAATGGCTAAGGAGATGAAACATTTTTTAAGGCATTTGTTAAACATTTTAATTTTATCCTGGGAAAAGTTTAAGTCCCAAGGCCCATTGTTTAATTGAGTTGTTTCCCTCCTTGGATGTTTAATTATTTGAGTTTTTTATGTATTTTGGATATTAGTCCTGTATCAGATGTGTGGGTAGTGAAGATTTTCTCACATTCTGTGGGTTGTCTTTTTGCTTGGTTAACCATATCTCTTGTTGAACAGAAACTCTTTAATTTTAGAAAATCCCTCTTGTTGAGTGTTTTCCTTATTTCCTGTGCAATTGGGGTTCTGTTTAGAAAATGTTGGTGTAGGCCAATCATTTTAAGGGAATTCCCTACTCTTTCTTCTAGGGCTCATATAGTCTCTGGTCTAATATTAAGGACCTTGGGTTAAATTTAACCAAGGAAATAAAAGACCTGTATAATGGAAACTACAAAACACTGCTGAAAGAAATAAAAGAAGATACTAGAAGGTGGGAAGATCTTCTTTGCTCCTGGATTGGTAGGATCACTATTGTGAAAATGACCATCCTGCACAAAGCAACATACATATGGGTGGAGGTATCGCCATACCAGATTGCAAACTATATTACAGAACTATAACAATAAATACTCTTGGTATTGGCACAAAAAGAGATACATCCACCAATGTGTCAGACCTAGACATAAACTTCCACATATACAGCCACTTAGTCTTTGACAAAGGTGCCCCCATGCATACTGGTGAAAAGACAACATCTTCAACAAGTGGAGTTAGGAAAACTGATTTTTTTTTTTTAGACAGAGATCACCTTGTCATCTTTGTTTCTGGTACAACCATGAGAACCATATCTCTGCAGGGATCCCTGCCATGATGTACTGCCCTGACTTTGGACAAAGAGAAAAATCTTTTGCTTTATTAGTAATTATCTGGGGAATTTGGTGGAACAATGCAGAGTGGAAGGGTATAACCTAAAACTCCATTTGTGATTCTTTTTCCTGTTGCACCAGGTAAGTACAAACAAAGCCTGCTGTTTGCCCCCCTTCCCATGCTAATGATAACTTCATTTAATATAAATTACATTTTTCTTATGAAAGAAAGCATGTAAATCTCAGTAGTAGAGAGTATTTGTGCTTTCTTTCTCAAGTGAAATATACAGCATTGCTTCGGTGATTTGATCTTGATTAGTATCATGACAAAAGAAAACTCTTGTGAATGAGGTTATTTTATTTCCAAAAAGAGATCAGGAAAAAAAATATCATGTTCTGCAATGTTAATTCCTTTGGTTGCATCCAGGATTCACTATAAGACTAGAAAATGAAAGAGGTGGCTGAAAATAATGAATCCAATTATTTTGTTATTAAGTTATTGGTGGAGGAGGAAGGAGAACACAGGTAAGAAAACAAAAATCAAGTTAATTCCAACTTGCAGTTTTCATAGCATGAGATAAATCTCTCTGAAAGTAGGAAGGTGGGCTTTGGGAATCCTTTCAGCTTGTTGTATAATTACAGCAACTATTTTGGACTGTAATTAAAATCTTTAATAATATAATTAATGAAACTTGGAGGTATTCTTTGTGATTGCTGAAGGTATTGAATCCAGAGACACTTGTTATGAAACTAAATAGTCTTCAAACAGACATATTTTACTAATGCAAGATCAAAGTGTTGGAAAATGATAGAATCTGCTAATATATCTGTTTCCTTTCTAGCTATAGATCAAGTATGGAAAAGTCTAATGAAAAATAACTGATAATCTTAGAATATCTAAGGATCAAAACAGCATTTTAAAAATAAACAGGTGGTGGCTAAATTGGGCAAATACTATTAAAGATAAATGATAAACCAATAAAGTAGAATTCAAGACATCCTAGCAAGAACAGTAGAGATCAGATATCTCATTTATAGCATAGTTGATATATAAACTTGCTTTTCTTCCTTTCCAAGATACTTGGTTCACCACACAATGTGAGTCCTGGTAGAATGTACGTTCCATCTTGACATTGTGCAGTTAGTTTAGTTGTTATTTTAATGATGAAAACATGATTGGCATATATCTCTATGAATGATAGCCATGGATTACTGATCCCAGGAGGAAAAGGCTGTACTTGGCGAGACTAAATGCCAGGATAGCTTAACACTCACAAATATATCCCAATGAAAATATAGAGTGCACCTCAAGATTATCTTCTATAGACTCTCCACACTTAGACAGTTATATTCACAAGCCTCTCATTTTATTAAGCCCTGTTGACCAACCTGGATCTCTCCTTCTATTTGCCATGTCAGATGCACAAGAGTCCAACTACACTAAGTAATTTTCATGAAGGCACTTCTTTCCCCATAATGTCTGCCTTGACAAAATTCATTGGCTAGGATAATTCACATGGTTTGGGTTAGATTCTGGGAGTAAAAACAAACTTTAACATTATAGTGGGGATTATTGCAAAGTCTTATAACAAAGCTTGGCTTCATGGGAGAGATAAGGCCTTTAAAGCCATCTTACCACAGGAAAAAACCCAGTGCATATGTGGCAATATTTTATGCCAAGAGCCACGAATAACACTAAAATGGCTTTTTAAAATGAGTTTAATAACTTAGGTTAAGTCTTCACATCATTTGTAATTATCATTACTAGTTCTTTGTTCATGAACTTTATATGAATGAAACGTCCCTTACAGACGAGCATGCAATGGAGAAAAATACATCTTTATCTGTTTTTGTCATTTTCTTATACATTCATGCTTTGCAGTTCTCCTTTGCCTCACAAAGCAAAAGGACCTGAATTTAGATCTGGGATCCCATGTAAAAATACCTGGCGGGAATGGTGGTGGCCTTCATTTCAGGCCCTGGACAACAAAACCTGGGGAAAGCAATACAGAAATAGATCAATCCAGGATGATTCACGAATGCCACCCTTGGACCTCCATAGATACACACACAGTGCCCTGCTTAACATCCACACATGATTGCACACACACACACACACACACACACACAGAGAGAGAGAGAGAGAGAGAGAGAGAGAGAGAGAGAGAGAGAGAGAGAGAGAGAGATTTTAGGGCTGGCTAAATGATTCAACGACTAAAACCCCTTGCTATGAAAACAAAAGATTCTGTGTTCTGATCCCCATACCTTATGGGTGTGGTAGCGCATCTATAATTTCTGACCAGGAAAGCAGAGCCTACGAATCCACCCAATAAGCTTGACTTACTCTTCTCTAGGAGAGTTTTGTTCTAATTGGAGCCCCAGACTCAAAACAATAAGGTGGAAAAGAGATTATCATTATATGTGCACACATACCTGCCACATGCAGACATGCTTTGTGAAAGTGCAAAAAGAAAAAAGATGATTTTATATGTATACACTCGTAAAATACCTTTTAAAATCTGCTTTTAATATCAAAGTTGAAATAAAGCTACGTTTTAAAAATAATTTCTCTAATGTTACAAATACATAATTGGGAAGTGAGAGGATATATGACTAGTAAATGTTCTAATGTGATATTTTGAAAGTCTCTGATAATGTTACACCATATTATTGAAAAAGTTGATTTAGAAGGAATTCAATTAGCTTCGCCATTTTTTGCTGTTTAATCGTAAGTGACAATTCACCTTTAGGCAAATGTCTACAAAAATCGTGGACTGAAAATGTTAATTACATTTTATTCTTTTTATTTATCTTTTTTGTTTTAAGCTGCTTTTCTGTATTTATAATTTATGTAAATTTCTTCATGTAAATGTACCTCAGGACTTTTGGATAAGTGTTTGCTCTAATGATTTAAATATATGATAGAAATACTTCCCTTAGTCTTAGACATTGAAACTAGATGTGTGTAAGAAGGGCTACAGCAGACTAGGAGTGATATTTCTCTTGAAATCTAGGATCTGTGGGATCCATTCCACTGACTCAGAGGTTTGATTTTGACTGTAATATAACTGTAAATACTAAAAGTACTTTTATACTAAAAGTGAAGATATGAATAGCTTCTTTAGACTGCCTTTATTCCACAGGTCACTAGAATTCCACTGTGAGTGAGGATACAGGATTAACAGTCTTGCTCTGTGTTGATGATCTACCACCATGGACTCTTAAATGAGCATAATATACACAACTATCTTCAATTATTTGCCTCTCAGATGAAGATAGCAACCACTGAACTAATGATAGCAAGAATTGCCTAGAGGCTTTCCCCATGACTCCAGAAAAGCTTTTACATTATTTAGATGCTCTGTGTCTCTTCTGACTCATGACTGCCTTACCATCTATAGAATATGTTTAGTGCCCCTGTGGAAGCAATTATCTATGAAACATCAATGTATGTTTACACAGTAGAAAAGACTTTTCTCCCAAAAGTACATTTTAAAAGTGGTAGAAACCCATGTTTTGGTGCCATGAGTTTCATCTAACTTTCAGATCAGAGAATACACAGTACTTTTAAATTTTAGATAAAATAACAGAAAACATTAATGCAATGAAAAATTAATAAGACTTAGGATGTATAAGTAGCAAGTAGATTTGATTGTATTGTGTTCTTTCTAATTTACTTTCCAAAATCTTAATAAATTTTCTTAATGAAATCTGAAAATTTGAGCCATACTTTAATTATTACTTGTTATCTAATGATCCATGTCATTACGTTGAAAGTTCTTAAGCATTATTCACTTGGATTAGACTCTCTTAGACTTCTGAATCTAAAAAAATATGCATTATAAAGGGAAATTAGCATCAAGTAATTAACATTTCCATCTCTTCTTCCTTTTCTATAATATAAAATATATGATTATCAAAACAGATAAATCATGAAAAACAATTTCAAAGAATATTGTAAATTCTCTGGTACTCAGGCTTTTGGAAAGTAGCTAGTTGATTGGCATGATCATGAGTCCACATCTTTTACACAGTGTGTCCCTTCCTTGTGATTTTTAGTAGTAGTTGCCTAAATCCAGCCACTTTAAATGCTTTATCATGAGCTTCATTCTATTCTTGTAACTGAGCCTAAAACGTCCATTACCAGGCTGCAGTGTAGCATGAAATGAAAATGGGGTGAAATGAAAAGGTAGAAGCATGAAGAGTGAAAAATCAGGCCATCTGATGGTCACTCTGATTACTTGTAGGACACAGTTTCCTGATCTAGTTTACATTCTCTATGTGATTCAACCCTTTGTAACTGTCAAGAACGTATTGGGCAGCATTTCTTAAGAAACGGCTTCTCCTAAAACCCCCTCAAATCCATTTGACAGCATCTGAGGATGCTCAGAGGAAATATTACAAATAAGGGAATGTTTTCTATTAGAAATGACTCATTTCTCTTGGAATGAACACATTATAGCTGAGATTAATGCTACATCTTAGTAAAAGAATCAAAAGATTTAGCGTGAGGACCAAAGAGCAGTGCAATTCACCCAAACTCTTCCTCAACTCCTAAAGGGTTGTTATTAATTCAAAGGGTGTGAATTAAGCATTTTTTCAAACTATAAAGTTGACTACTTTTCAACTTTTCCCTCCACAATTCCTATGGTAGATGAAGATAAAAATTTATCTTTAATAATTTTATAAGTGAAGATACACTATACTTTCTAATTTGTGCAAGATTTTAAGGTCCAAAAAATCTTTTTGAAAGATTGATGTCTTTTGAAAGATTACTTGTCGGAACTATAAGTTTCTTCATTACCTGGGTCATCAAGTATTCCTTGGTCATTATTCTGGAATTACAAGTTACAAACCTTTATCAAGTATAGTAATATTTATTAGAAATTATCTGAATTAAGTAGATTGCTACAATTGCCTAACATTTTGAAAATGATATTGAAGGAGATTGATTGCTTTCTCTTGTTGCATCCTTATCCGACCCATCTGGTTGACAAGGTCCCAGTTTGGAAAAGATGGATTCAAGGAAACATCTTTTGGAAAAAGGATATGGCATTATTTGAAATAAATAAGAGAAATAAGGAAAATATGGTAATTGTCAGGCTTTGGTGTTTCTGCCCAGTTCGGGACTAAAGCCTGCTCCCTGGGGAATGTCACAGTAATGCCCATGGGACAGTACTAGGAATTCCTCCCTAGGTAATTTAAGTTTTGCCTCTGGCAGGAGGAATTCTTCTGGGAATTGGGTGTACCTCCTACCTGTTTTTGGTTTTTTGGGTCTAGCTTCCTGCTCTCTGATCTAGAGAAAAAGCCTGCTTTTAACTTTAAATCAAATTGCAACTAGAGATTTTATGTCTATTCACAAACAGTAAGTAGACTTGTTAGCCAGAATGTATACACTGATTTTTAAAGAAATTAGAAAGAAACTTCAAGTGTCTTAAAACATAGGTGGGTAAAATTCCCACCTATGAACTAACTCAGAAATTCTATAAGTATGAGACTATGCCATCTGTTCACTAGAACTTTAAAAGGCTGTTTGATCCCTCTTGGATTGTAATTTATGCCATCATAGGAGGAATTGTTCTTTTAATAATTATGCTTAAGTGTTTCCTTCAGGCAGCACATCTCTCAGCAGCACTCCATCAACAAGACCACGCTACAAGCCCTTGAACAGCCAAGCCATGGCCCCCCCTCCCAGAGACGTGGTTCGAGCTTGGATTGCAGAGATTCGTGAGGCCTTGGTCTAATCTACTATCACATATCCTGAAATGCTTTCCAGAGGAGAAGGAAGGTCTTTCGAGGGCCAGTAGTCAATGATGGGTAAGATCCTGTGAGACAGGACGACCTAAGGCAGGTATGGTCCATCATGCTGGACGCCCTCTGAGGCGGGGTCAACAAGGTCAGAGCAAATAACTCTGGGTCCCGCTGGCTGTCAAAATAAATAAGAAGGTTGGATATGTAGGAGGAACGGACCAGGCAGGTTTTTATTGTCTATATGGGTCACATGCACGAATGCAACTTCCCCAAGCTAGAAACTGCTGCCATGGCTGGTGCTGATATCAACTTGCCTGACTGACAGGACCAACCTGGACAGGACAATAGCAAAAGTTCATGCTTGGACTTATGGGATGTTGGGTGGGGTATATAAGCAGGCTGATACCATTTACAAAAATGTGTAACAGCTATGGCACATGTATAGTTAATTGTTCCTTATTGAAATCAAAAGGAGCTCAATGCTCCTCTGTGTATTTTAAAAATGCAGCCTCTGTTAAAACAATGACAACTATGTGAAATCAGACCCCATGGCTATTTGGTGGAGCATTATAGATTAGCTAGATTTGGAAAAACTGGGAGAATGGTTCTGTAAGTGCCTTTACCCTCAAGCAATGGGTTAGGTTCTTGAAAAAATGTTCACCCTGAAAGTTATTTCTGTTGACTAAGAGAATACATGTCTGTTTATAGGCACAATATTCTTTGACCCCAATATTTTCTGTATAAAAGCTGTCTCAAAGTTTCAATAAAGTGGGTCCAGATTCACTCAGCCTAGAGAGTTGTGTGTGTCTGTTCTCCATTCGCTGATTCCTTGCTGACTTAGTCGAGGAAAGCCTTGGTTGGAAGACCCGGCCTTCAGCACTCTCTAATAGATAATACAGTGCTTTTCTTAATGAAATTCAAAAAGCATACAGTTCAAATGCTTATCTCAGTGCACGAGACTTCATTAAGATGAATAGCTTTATTTATACCACCAGAAGTCATGCTGGGCCACCATATTTATTTTAAATTTCTGCATTCTCTCCTATTACTGGTGCCTCAAAGCATCAAAAATCAGCTTGAAAATTCCTTTCTTCTCAAAGAAATAGTGTGGGGAGAGGTGTTAACTCACTTCATTTATTTCATGCTTTTATTATAATTTAGAAATCTGAGCCACTTATCAAAGGACTTTTTTTGTCATATAAACCAACTTTGTTTCTCCATATTGTATAATAAAATCACCCTTATTTCTACATGAAAGCTTATCTTAGGGAAACTCATTCATATATCTCCAAAAGGTTCGCTTTGTAGAACCAACAGTCTATTACATTTTATCTATCATACAGCCACCATTGTGTCTAGGAAGAAGTGATGTAATACTATAGCTTCCAAGAATTTCAAGTTTTCAGAAGGAGATAGATAAATGAATGAATCAGGAATTAGACTAGCATCATGGAACTAAACACAGAGTGACAGAGAAGAAATAAAGAGTTTCTTCCACATAGTAAAGATATTGAGCTGCAAACTCAGTATTAATAAGAGGTATCAAAGGACTTGAAGTTATATTCAATCCAGGTTACTTGTCCCATATGCTTCAAAATGCTTCTTAATAAAAGCTGAACATCTATTATGTACCCTAACCACAGTACCCATAGAGGTATCTTCTTACTTTATGCCGCCTTACTCTGAGTGTCCAATGATAAGGATCTCACACACACACACACACACACACACACACACACACACACACACACATATATGCACATATATATGCATGAATATATAGACATTTATATATCTAAATTTTTCTCCAAATATATGAACAAAATTATATAAATAACATAATCAAAATAGTCATTATTAAGATTATCTTTGACAGCTGTTTCAGCAATAGCATTGTGCTAGTTATATAACAATTGTGTCAGTTTGAAAATTGAGAGCTAAATCATTTGTGAATACTTAATAGTTAAAGCAAACCCTGGGAGAGCCTGTGGGAGATTATAGTTGATGATGGAAGACCAGCCCATAGATAGATGGATGAATGGAGAGATCTGGTTTAGTTTTTTGTAATTCTTCAGCATTAGAGGCATGCTAGCATTCTGGCAAGATGGAAAGCATCACCTCTCTCAACTCTTTCTATGAATGCAGTGTGGCCAGTTCCCTCGGGTCCTGATGTTGGTATGAACTTTCCTGTCATCCTGATAAAAATCACAAACAGTAATTAACCCCTTTGGGCTCCTGAGTTGTTTGGTCTTATATTATTTAGTAATGGAAGTTGATAATAGCATAGTGGGTATCAGAAAAGTGGAATGTTGCTGAGAAACTGACACAACCATGAATGGTTTGCTTATTATTTTTTAAAAAAGTAGCATGGAGTTTAATAATTCAAAGTATGAGTTAGAGTAAGAAGTCAGTAGTACTCCAAGTTACAATGCTATTTTTTTTTTTTTTTTGCTAACACTGGATACCTGATCACATTCATTCTCTTATCTTCCTAGGCAAGGAAAGGTCTTAAGAACTCAGAGGAGTTGTCTGAAGCCAGCACTGGTAAGAAGCTGTACAGAAGCTTGTCAGTCCATCTGTGTTCCCATCTCTGCTGCAACTTGTCACTCACAAATGGTCTGCTTACAGCTTGTTGCTCAAAACTCTAAAACTGCCAGAGGGCTGTCACCTTACCCCACCCCCATGTCAGAGTCCCCTTTGTACAAGTTCATGCTTCACGTTGGGTCAATTTCACATTGGTTCTCGTTCATGGATCAACAAGAGGTTCACAACAGAGTGAATGATTTCCAATATCCAAAATTATACAGCTCCTTATACATTGACCTAATTCCTAATATATCATGATCAATTCTCCTCTATTACCAATGTCAGTGGAATGTCAATAAATATCTAAAAACAGATATCATGTTCATGAGGGACACATCATTGCACATATACATTGACTTTCTTTACAGTGAGCATGGGCATACCTTACAATTTTAGTCTCTCAGGGGATATTTATAGATATTCTAAGTTTACAGTTACAGACATCACAGCATCACAGTCATTTCTCAGTGGTTTCCAGGTTCCAGTGTTTCCAGTCTCTACATCTTTGCAATGACAGCTTCTCTATTCACCATCAAGTGTACTTTTCATATTGTTTTCTCCAATGCTCAGAACATTTGTATTGATATTTAAAAAGATGTGCAGCAGATATGCAAGCTCACTGCCCTGTGTCACAGTTGCCTTAACTAACAAATTCTCCATTCGTTATATGACCCAGTATGTCCAAAGTAGGTTTTTCTGCTTAAGCAAACTTCACTGTCTGTTAAATAACTATACATAATAAGAATCCCAAACTTTAGGACCATAACAATTCAAATATTAATCTTACTTTCTACCAGCTAACTTTTTCAAATGGAAATGGCCATGACTTAAACTGATAAAGGTTAAAGATAAATGATAAAGATGCACCTGTCAGTGATACGATCAGTTGTATACCAAGTTCAGTGAATTGTGTCATGAGTGTATTTCAGGCAGGAAGTAACAATACAATTGAGAAAGAAAAAAAATCAATTGACTTCAAGAAAATGAAACAAGAGTTAAATAGACTCAGCCATGGTGCATGTGCATTAATAACAGAGTTAACCAAGACAATGACAAAGATTTCATATCAGCATTATTAATAACACATATATAGTAATAACATTCCACTCAGATATATCTTTCCAGCTGTGGCAATGCTAAATTACATCAGAAAATGATGCACAAGAAACACTGAGATCAACTATTTCAAACAATGAAATAAATTTCATAGGATTTCTGCTAAATCCATGAAAATTTAGAATTGTATTCTAATGACCATTTACGATAAAAAAGATCAAGACCATGTTGGTCAAAGCATGAAGATAAGCTAAAATATAATTTGATAAAGATCATTCTAATGAACTATTTTTCGTAATGCCTTGAGAGTCTCATTGAGTTTTTCTCCAAGAGAACATTATAAAGTCATTTCCATGCATGGTATAGTTTTTCACTCAATTTTAGTGTTTCCTAATTCAAGAAATCAGGGAAGAACATTGTGATGCAGGATGTTATCATAAGTGACTAATTTAACAATAGCTGATCTCAGAATCTTGAGAGATATATTTCTCTTTCAGATAAAAGCAAGTTTCACAAGATCCTGTCCTCTGGTGCTTGGCAATTTCTCTGCCCTCAAACTCAAAGCCTTGCTCAGCACATGTGGACACTGAAAGACTAGGATGAAGGCTGAACAAGGAGGCAAGTCTTCAATGAACATGTGGAAGACATCAGCAAAAGTTATTCCAGTGATCTCATGCTGGCAAACAGGGCGCTCTGACCATTTCCAGAATCAACAGATCTTTGTGTCTAAGTGTGCGCATACTGTGTGGATACTTGTAAGCACCATGACTTGAAGAAACAGCTTAAGACAGTAGAGCAATGACTTTTTTCTGTGACAAAGGAATGGGACCCAATTCACACAGTTGATTGATAAGTATCAATCAGTGAAAAGTAAAGGAATGGATAAGATTGAAAGAATGGAAGGAGATTCAGTTTCCTATGTCAATTAAACAGCATCCATGTGCCTTGTGATATATATTGACAACTTTTTTAAGAATTGGCAAACCCTAAAAGATTTTCTTTAAAACTATTGTGACAAAAATACCCTTAATGGAAAACAGGGACTACAAGTTTGAGCACAGTAGGAATGAAATACATGGCCTATTTAGATAGCAACCATACCATTCTCTTATTTCCTGAAGGTTTTTGGCTGCTTTCTTCTACTGAAAAGTTCCCTTATGAATAATATTAATGTAAGAAGAAAGGTACTTGCTTATTGAAAGTCTCAACCAAAGAAAGCAGGAAATACCTTGGGTATAGTCAGGCTTTGGATTCTCTTCAAGAACCTCTGAGACTCAAGACAGTGTTTTGGCTTCATGCAAGTTCTTTCTTACTGGGAACACTACTTTTGATTTAGGAAGTCAGTTACTAATGTTACTAAAACTAAAGAAAAAGATGCATACCAGACTTTCTTCCATTTTCTTTTTTAAAACATTTAAGTTGTATGTTGCTGATCTTTGGGGCAGGAGTCAATGATTAAGACTGAAGAGGATGCATTTACTATAATAGTGGAAAATGTAATTGTACTAAGGAATAGGAAATTGGAGAGATTCTACTACATGTCACACAAAATGATCTCCATAATTTTCATTTAGTTGAAGAAAAATAAACACAGAACCATGGTATGAATGAGACATGGGGATATTTATTGCCCATTCACGTGAAAACAGTTAATACATTACCACATGCAAAAACTCACTGTGAAGTCCTCGAGGACTTCTTGATAGCCACATAAGATACTGCTCTTATCCCAATAGTAATGTGGCATCTTTAGCTAAATAGAAAAAGCAGTTTAAGTAAGCATCAAGATACATTAGAACATTCTATGATAATATAAGAAATTCACATTCATTTCCTATTGACAAGTAATTAGTCACACGCTAGGTCTAGATATCAAGTAAGCTGATTAATCTACTTAGTGCTATGAAGAAGAGCAGAAAGACTGTCAATCTCAAACGATTAAATGACAGGCATTTGGAAACCTATAAGAAGCAATCCACACTTTGCCCTCCAATAATCTAACCTGATCAGCAAGCGCGACCAACCGAAACAGCTGCCTGACACATTTATTAATATCGTATTAGAGAAGAAATCTGTAAATACCATTTTTCACTGTGGTATTTTGCAGTTTGTAAACTCTGAAAAAAGCAATGTCACATGCATAAGGCTCACTTTCTTTTCTAATCTCTGAAAATGGTAAACAACACTTAAAAAAAGAGGAAAGATTCCTATATTTTTGCAAAAGCAACAAAAACAATGACAGCAAATGAGGCTATTTCTGTTTACTCTGGTCAGACACTAGGCCCTATTATTTGAGCAAGAAATTACGTCTGCTTTAACCACCTTCCAAACTGCTTCAGAAGGGGTTTCTAAACCTTTACGATGCTTTAGAATTAGGATTCTCAAGGGAAATCCAAGTAATCTCATATTAAAAACTCTATTAATTCAATATTCCATCCTGATTGGTATGAGGTAAATTAAATATTCTGAGACCAAGAAGAGTGATGATTGAGCAGATGAGAATGATTGAATAAATCTCTTGCATTATTCAATATACTTCCTCATCAAAACTCTAGGAATAATCTAGAATTTAGTAGCACAGGAGAATAAGTGTGCTCAGTGATATCACACGCATCTTGTGACGGCCTCCCCTCAGTTCCCGAGTCTTAATCAGCATAAAAACTGAGACAAGATACACAGAATATTATATAGAACGGCATACTCAGGAGTCAAAGAGACCATTTACGGATGAGGGGGCTTTATACTCTTTCTAAACTCTTCAGGAAGGAGAGATTTTCCTTTTTAAGTGATTGACAAGCCTGTTTGTTTGGACTCTTATAGGATGATATGTTGTCATAGTTAGGCACAGATGTCAACTTGATGGGTTTGAGCTTTGGACACATTTGTAGGTAATTAGTAGTTAAGCCCAGAGAAAACCTGCAGTTTTAGTGGATGGTAAGGTCCATCCCATGGTGGGTGGGGCTAGTCCCTGGGTAAGGGGAATAAAATGGAGGAAAGTGTTTGAGAAAGGAGGCATCCTTGTGTATGCACAGCCAGACATGCTGGTCTGGCAAGTAGGGATCGTCCCTCTCTCAATGTTGCATAGATATGGCATGGCCAGTTCCCTCGACCCTGTTTTTGCTATGAGGTTTCCTGTCAGGCTGGACCAAGAACTGTAGGCAGACAATCATGGGAGAGTGGACCCTTGTTCCCTTAAGCTGTTTAATGATGATTTGATTAGTAACCATGAAGGCAAACTACAACATATATCCTTGTTCTTATTTTCTTTTGTTATTATTTTCTTTTTTAATTTTACAAGCATATTGATTACTTATCCCTGATTCCTTTCATCACCCTTCCCATCTATTCCCCTCCCTTCCCTTTTCATTTTCCAATAATGAACTTTCCACACCCTCTTCTGTGAGGTTCCCAAGGTCTTAGGATGGGGAGATATTAGGTTGGCTTGATTTGGGGTGAGCCTTGCTGAGTGGCTGGTACTCTGCATTATGGCTGACCATTGCTGTCCACTTCACTGCTTTCTGCTGCCCTGGGCTTCATCCTGTCAGGGTGTTGAGATCCTTTACCTCTGTCGTAGAAGACTTTTTGGCTGAGTGTTAAGTATTATTCAAATCTATGAGTGAAATAGCAGCTATTTACAGAGCAGTTTGGTGTACTGTCTTCCTACCTATAGATTTATTGGCTGTTTTTCCCTGTTTGTCTGTTTCCTTCTTGTTTTTTAGGTTCTTATTCTAGTTAAGAGTAACAGGAATGTGTTCCATTCTGTATGAACTTGTTCTGTATAACAAATCTTCCTGTTGTACAATAATATTATAATTCTTATAGGGCTCCGGAAAACAGGTTTAAGTGGTCAACCATTAATGACTTTCACAAAGTTCAGCAAGTTACATCTCCTTGGGCCACAGATATGTTTCAGCTTCCATTAAACCAGTTATTAGAATCCAGACATTTTGTTCCTTGGTTTTCCAAACTGTTGATTGTGAGGTAGTGCTTCCATTTAATCCTGAATAGATGATATTTTGTCAATTTTTTCCCATGTGTATATGTGTGTGTGTGTGTGTGTGTGTGTGTGTGTGTGTGTGTGTGTGTGTGTCTGTGAATATCTGTGGCGGCCTAATGGTGATTTCAAGAATCATCCTGGATTTTTCTGCCTTCTCTTAGGTTTGCTCTGAGGTTTACCAGGCAACACCAGATCTGCTGCCATTTTTTATCTGGTATCTGGGATCCGAGCTGGGGACCTTCTGTTTGCTAGGCAGAGACTTAACCCCTGAGCCATCTCTCCCAACAACTTTGACCATATTCATCGAAAATATATTTTCAAAGTAGTAGACATCTATCAGGTGAATTGTTAAATTGATTCAACAGTCAAATGTGTTTCAAAATACTTTTGAAATAGAACAAATAGTTTCACAAGTTGTTGCCGTTGATTTTTTCAGCTTTATCTCAGCAAATTTTCATTTGTATTTTCCAATATAATAGCACAAAATATATTGCAGATACCTGAAAAGATCAGCACTAACCAACTCTAGGCAATATACATCCCTTAGAAGCTGCCTCACTCTGGGCTCTAACCCTAGATCTATCGCTTATTGTCAGTCTTACCCCCATCCTGTCCTCAAGTTCTTGTTTTCCTGGATACTGACTTGTCTCATGGCATCTTCCTATTTGTATGATGGCTGGATTATCTCTCTAGACCTAGAGTACCATGAAAGCAGAAAAAAAATCTGGTCAGTCCTATATTTCTAACATCTTAAATTACGTATACAACAAGGAGAGGACCTAAGAAAGGTCTCAGCACAGTCTTGTAAGGAGGATCCCAAGCTCTTTTATAAAGAACACCTAGATCTTCTTCCAACAAAAAATGCTTACATACCAAATGAATGCAAGTTGAATTGCAACATGAGATACATGTAAAAAAATAGACCATTTCTACATGAATACAAACAAATGTAAGTTTGTTGTATGCATGTTGTAAAGAGTCGACAGCTAGACTACACTGAACATTTTTTATTTCATTGATATTTTTAGCCATCGAATAATTCTTAATTACTTAAAAGATTTTGGTTTCTATGCAGCTACACAATATGTTATGATTGAAAATTTTAGTGTTCTTTATTTTTAAATATTTTTCTATTCTTTGACAGTTTGTTACATTTATATAATAGATTTAAGTCGTTTTCTCACCATATTACTTAATGCTATTCCTTTTCCTCTGAGAACTTTCTTCCTGACAGTTTCCTCCTACTTTCATGTCTCAAGGTGTAAACTACTGACTTGAACAAGGCTTGCATGCATTAGCATGTGTCTGGGCACTTGTCAATATATCAGTGGATATTTCAGTGTGATACAATTCTTGCTTTTTAAATAACTTACCTTTTCAAGCTCAGAAATACATTTTTACTTATTTTTACTTATTTTTACTGATATAATAGCATTACTTTCATTTTTTCAGAGACAAAACTTCATTATTATTTTGTTACCTGGTTATACAAGCTCAATAGGTACCCCCTCCTTCTACCTCCTCCCTCCCTTCCCTGCTAATTTTTCCCCCATCCAATTCTTTCTGCTTCCCTCTCTCTCATTCCTCTTTCCTCCCTTCTCCAATCTTGGTGTTTCCTGCCTCTTCCCTTCCATTTTCCAGAACATCTGTTTTCATGGGTGGTAAATTTCCCTCTGAGTTGTCTACACTAGTGAGGGTTCAGGCCTCAGTGGTATAACTTGGGGCCCCTTCTTGGGCCACTCACTAATATGGGAACACTTATATCTATTTAATTCCTTGTTTCTAAGGATCCTACTGCCTGAAGGCTTCTCCCCTGAGATGTGTGCTAAACTGAAGGCTGTTGACCTGTCAGCCATTGTGCAGAGCACTCTCTTGATAAACTTATGACTTGATTTCTGGTAAAATTTGAGTTGTCTCTGCATACCTTTTCTCAGGAAGGAAAAATAATTTGATTGTTTATTTTTCCTAGGGTAAAATATTCTTAAAATAGGAGAAGAACTGACAAGCTAAACTATCTGGAATAAAAGGCCTTGAGACAGATGAGAATCTTTGTTTCTCAGCAGCATAAGAAGACAGTGAACTAAGATCTCTCTAGGGAAAATGAATGCTTTGTGTTTTAATATTTCCATTTCTTTTGTATCAGCCAGTTCTAAGAAAATGGCCATGGGGCTATAAGTTTATTACACATGGTGCCATCTCTATGTCTAATGTCTTCAGAAGTTCAAATAAATATAAGAATTTTTTTCCAAGAAAAACAGATCTCTTGTTTTTCCTCTGAATTGCTTGAACTGCCTTAAATTGTCAAAAGATGAAATACACTTATAAATAAGTGGATAACTGGCTGAAGCCACTCAGATAGGCCATCCAAATTTTCTTCCAAGTATATTTTATTTATTCCTCTATCATATACAAGATGGTCCCTTGCATCTGACCTGAGACAAGTGATTTGTCATCAATGCATTCACATTATATATTGCTATAAACCTCATATAGATACATGGGAAATGAAAGTAGAATTTGTGATGAAAGCCTAAGTTCCTCACTTTAAGATTTTCATAGTCCCTCTCTTCAGTTTCTCACATTCAGGGTAGGTTTCAAATGCCTTTTCCACATCAAACCACCCTCTCCACCTCTCCAACCCCAATATATACACACACTCACAACATATACACATTTTATTTCCTCTCTGGTTACAGGGAGATCATCTTAAAACTTCATGTTGTTCATGTCACTTGGTATTCAGCAGTCCACATGACTAAGTCTGCTCATGAACTGAACAATTTCATTCTTTCCTGACTCTACGTTCAATCACATCCTTTGTTCATTCCTATCATGTATGCTTTAGAGTCTCAAATATGATGGTTAAATTTGTATCGCCTATGCATTAAATAAGAGTGGAAGATCAATCCTCAATTCCTTGATCTGGGCTAGCAACATGACTTGCTTTGGTCAGGGAACAGAAGTGAGCATTCACAGCTTCTAAGGCTCAACATTAAGTACTCCACGATATCTACTGTGGTCCTGATGAGGTTCCATAAGAAAGACAATACAACCTAGTAGAAGGGGATAGGCCACACACAGGGAGACTGGATTTCCAGGCATGAGAAAAGTCCTCCTTCTCCAATCTTGGTGTTTCCTGCCTCTTCCCTTCCATTTTCCAGAACATCTGTTTTCATGGGTGGTAAATTTCCCTCTGAGTTGTCTACGCTAGTGAGGGTTCAGGCCTCAGTAGTATAACTTGGAGCCCCTTCTTGGGCCACTCACTAATATGGGAACACTTATATCTGTTTAACTCCTTGTTTCTAAGGATCCGGGCTATGCCACTAAAATGGTATGATTAAGGAAAAAAATGTGGGAGAAAAACAAAAGAAACAACAAGAGGGTGGAGTTAATCTTAGTGCATGTTTCAATTCACTAAACATTTACTGGAATGATACTGCAATTTGTTATACAATAACGAAGGGGAAACATTAAGCATGTGATACACATTCATAGGTGTTAGATATGTTTTAATTTGAAAAAAAGTGAAGTATGATGATTTTGTAGAGTTTGAAGTTGGGCAAAAAATAATGAGAAAAATAACCAATTAAAAGCCAAAATACTATGAGTAAGCTTAGCAAGTAATGATGCATTTTCTATAGTTAAGTAAATGAGGGTGATGGTAAAGATGGAATATAAGCAAGAGACACCAGATCTCATCTAATAACCCAGAATCCAGCAGGAATTTAAATCTGTCGAAATTTTGCTGCAGTGACGTAGAGTTTTGATTTTGTCATTCCTGTTTTATTTTCCATGTGTATCCAAATGCTTTTAAGAGCAATGGACCTTTTCACTTACACAACACTTCTCCTAACCTCAGTGTCTTATGATATCGACTCCATATATTTTTGTATATTTATTTCTGTACATGCCTTGTGTCTAGGAATTTTTGATTTGTAAAATTCTCCACACATGTATCATTATGCTTCTTTCTCTCTACCGTAAACGTATCTGCTATTCCTTTACAGCCAGACATGTTTTTCTTTATTTATTTTGTGTGTGTGTTTTGGGGGGACACTGTGTATCCTTGCAGAGGAACAAGGTTGACTTTAAGAATTGTCTTGGATTGCTTCTACCTTTTTTTGTTGTTTTTCTCTGGGATTTCCCATCCTCTTCCCAATAGGGGCAGAAGTTCAAGCCACCACTGTTTCTGCCTGGTGTTTTTTATGTGTGACCTGGGATTGAACTCAGGACCTTCTTTTAAGGCAGACTCTTAACCCTGAGCCATCTCATCACTCCTAGACATGTATTTCTGCCTATCAATCTACCTCTACACTGTCTCAACCTAAACTCAAAAGAACTTTCTTTCTGTGAAAGCTTTAAGAGATGCTCTCATCTCACGATAAGGATTGGAGAGGTTAATATTCATCCCTGAATATTCCAGTAATATTATAGATATGTAATGCTTAGCAAAACCCCCGAAATAATACAATTATAGTAAGTGGTGGAGTTCACTAGCACCACCACACCATTATCTTTACAGCCATCATGACCACCAACACCAGCACCATTATCATCATCATCTCAAATGTCACTATTGTATTTCATCATCCATTTACTCTTATATTTATGTTGTGCCTCTAAGATCTCAGTTACTATGTTAGGTGCTTGGCATACTGGAATCACATACCTTACTAACCTAAGGAAATATATTATCCACCTGAGGTTAATGACCATTGTCATACAGTATTAGGATCAGAGTGCTTGGAGCACTGTCTTGGGACACATGCTTTATAGGATCTCTAACTAATTCATATCAGCCTTTATTCAATGGGCCAAGAGGACTTAGGTTCTAAGAAGTATAATTGCTCATTCAACCCTTTTAAAACAATTCTTCTCCAGCACTATATAGTTAAGAGCTCATTTTCCCTTTTATATCTAAAATACTACAGACAAATTGTTTTATAAAATACACTAAAATTAATGATGGTGATTTTAAAGCTAAAAGGACACATAAATCCAAAGTTCCAATTTCTACAATTATTTAACTCAGGACAAATGAAAGTGCTTTGCAATTTTCCATGTGTAATAGTTACTCTTAACTGTTGATGTGAGAGAGCATCCAAAGTCAAGCAACTTAAGGGAGAACGGGAGATTTATTCAGCTTATGGTTACATAAGGGAGAAATAGTCTTTCATGGCATAGGCAACATGGCTTGGTGGCTGAAGTTGGAGTGAAGCCAAGTCACTGCAAACATCCTAGAGGCTCAGAGTTGCTCAGTCCAGTAGGCTAGTGGGTGACGGCTGAAGGCTGGAGGATTCCTGGAGAATCAAAGAAGTAAAGAAGCAGGAGGAATGAGAGTTTTCAGAGTATCTCTTCAAAGTCTTCTGTTCTATGGTTCCTGTTATCTGGTCTGTTACTGGGAGGTTCCAATCAGATCTGGGGCTGGTCTTTGTATTGTAAATGTATTGATCTGGATAATCTCTTTCAGGTAGTCTGACAGCTGATCTTAGTTAATGCCAGGTGTAGTCAACCTGACACCCAGGATTAACTATCACACATGAAATTTCCACATCCTACCATCACTTTCTGATCTCGCATGTGATAATGCAAAGTTTTTCAGATACTCGATACAGTCTGTAGACTGCATTTGAGTAACACTGACATGTGTTCTAAATTTCTAGTACTGAAAAATAGCATCTGCAAGCAAGCAGCAAGTGACAATTATTCAATTTATGTGCTCTGTGTGTTTCTGAGAATGGAATTCAGGATCTTGTACATTCTAAGTTTCACTCTACCATTGAACTATATCCTCAGCCCATGGCGGCAAGTGCTTAAGCTCAGTAATTATAGTAGAAAAGTAAAAATCTGATTTTAGTCCCTTAATAATTACCTACCATTGTTTCAGGTTCATTTTTACTAAATGAAGATAATTATTGCACCTCTTTTCAAGGTTTTCTTTAAGCATTACATTAAGTTAAATAAGCCTTAGACTATTTTCTGGTTTCTGGTAAGTAGCCAATAGATATGCACTATTGTTACTATTATCATAAAGTTTTGACAATCATCTCACAGTCTTCAAAGCATCAAGATACTTTATAAACTCAGTATTATATCTCACAATTTGTGGATTAAATAGATGTGGTATATGCCATCAGAAACTACAGGTGCCTCTCCTACCTGTTATCAAATGAGATAATTAGATGAATGGTTGTATTAGAATACATTTTTCTTATTTTTTGCCATTTTATGCTTATTTGAAAAGATAGATTTAGAGAAATTGGCAGCAGGGCTACCAAGAGCACAGCTGGATGAAATATATCATGAACAAAGCTATAAAATGTCAGTTTTTCTATTCGTCTGGATCTCTTTGCTATGTGGTTACTGATGCCTAACAAGGAAGACTTTAAAAAATGCATACAGAGGTAGCTTTATAGAATCTAGAGGCAGGAGGCCATTAGTATGAGCATTTTTTCCAGCCTCAGGTAAAAGCAATTCTCTTATTGGAATCCTTTCCCAGAGTGAATAAAGCAGGTAGAAATGGAGAAGATGAGCTAATATTCAAGTCTGTTTCCAGGTGGAAAGGGTCAGTAAGGGTAGTAACAGTGATCTCTGCAAGCCAGAGCCAAATTTTTACCTCCTGTTAAATGTGCTTTTTCACTGCAGATGCCTCTGTGTATTTATCAACCAAATAAAAATGGAATGCACAAAAATAATGACCCAGCAAGAACTTTCTTTTCCTCGTGATGCCCAAACTTTCTTAATGGTTCTTTAATTTTTTACACCTGGTTACTTAAGTTTTTGCCACAATCATATTCCTCTTTCTTGACTTCAAGCTAAGCAAGTTAGATGAACCTCTTTCTGTCAGTGTGAGAGACTGAATAATATGGACTTTGCAGGCCCATCGATTTGGTTGCAAATGCTTAGCTCTGTAACTGTGGTGCAACAGCAGTCATGGACAATACACACATCAGAGAATGAATGAGGTCTACTTACAAATAAGATGATTGTTCGTATTAGATCAACAGACTGTAGTATTTTACTTTCCAGCCATATGCGTTGTAAAGAGAAAAATAATCTAAATGATGGGGATAACTGCTGGCTTGAATTTTAGTGGTTACGATGTCAAATAAGGTTTGGAACTACGTAAACATTAAAAACCAAGAATCTAATTGTGATGTTTTTATTCATTCAGTCTTGAAACTGTGTTGCTTCTGAACTGTAAGCAAAACACTGGTACAATGTCTCTTATTGTTGTCTCCATGAACTGATCTGTGTCTTTTGGACACTCCTTGCCTCTCCTTTGATGTATAGAGGGAAGATGCTTCTTACTATTCAAGAATGATTCCTCCAGCTGCCTAGTATGTCTCATTCCCATGTCTCCTACCACCACAAATTCTTCCATTTCTCTGTTCCAGTGCTCTCTTCTACACATGCATGTACACATGTATACACACACACACACACAATACATACACACATACATACATACATACATACAGTACAGTGAAATTGGAAATATTTTCAAGAAAGACCCAGGAAATTGCTAAATGACTACTGGGACCTAATTCTCATTTACAAGTCAGTCTGTGAACATGGTAGTTATTTATGTATATAACGATATGAGTTGTTATAGAGTAGAGAGCTGAAAAGCTCATTTCATGCTTTGGAGAATCATACTTTTCATGGTTATAAGATGCTTGAACTTTTGAGGAACTTGGTTTTCACTTAAAATTTTCTTCCCAATTGATTTTTATTCAGCTTTTCTGATTGTTAAACATTGCAGTGTCCTCCATGTTCCCTTTATCCTATGGATGCTTTCACATATCACAGTTTAGATAATGAATCAGGCCATTGTGATTTTCAAATATGCATTCCAAAAACCAAGCACCAAATCATTTATTTTGTTATTATTGACTTGTTCAGTTATCCTTAGATCTTCACAGTAAAAAAAAATTGCTTTGCTTCAACAAAACAGTAGAAAGCAGATAAAAGGAAAAAAATATTGTTCTGTGTTTCCATTTCCAATTTTGAAAATCATGTCAAATGTACTATGTAATTCAAAAATATTTGACTATGAAAGAAGTTTAAATGGCAAGACTCAGAAGAACTGGATCATTGTTATAGAAAGAAGCTCACCCATGGCTATCTAACACAGCCATCTAACCTTTAATATGTACCTATAGAAAGTCTCCCCAAAGCTGAGGAGATAGAGGATAGAGGTACATCTTACACACTTGTGTCATTACTTGATACAAAGCAGTTGTTCTTAGGCTTAAAAAATGTAGAAATATTGCTACCATTTTTCCTTATTTAACCCAACTTATGCAATTCCTAGAATAACAACTGAAACCTAGTGGTAGCTTTCAGAATTTATATTACTAGACTGAATGCAGGTGACAGCCTTCTTGGAGTAGTAGTAGCTTTATGCACACTTGAGAAAAATTGTTGAAATTGGAAAACAGTGCCTATTATTTAAGGTGAAAGATGAAGATGGCAGAAGGATAGTATGGCATGCTGCTCATGAGGAACCAGGTGCATGTCGTGGCTGTAAAGTTTTAGGAACTGCAATGACAGTTTCTATACTATACAAACTATATCATAGAATATTGAAAATGCTGTTGTTTGCCAACCATAAATGCTTAAGTTATTTGCTAGAGACATCATTCATCAATGAGAAAGGAATTTTTGACAGTTGATGAATGAGGATTAAAACATAGCACATAAATGAAAACTGAAAGTCTGGGGATTGCAGTGTTTCCCTTGAATATTCAACAGTCACTGATCATTATTTGCTTTATTTATGTCAGTCTGGGCGCAGAATCACCCAAGGATTAGGAAGTATAGTACTTGGCACTCACATGTGACCTACATGTGTGTACCTTTCACCAGCCAGACCGGAAACCCAGTGACTCCTGGAACATTTGTGGGTATAGCACAAGAAGGTTTTTGTCTTAGTAAAAAGGGAGACACAGTCCTAGAATAACATAAACCCTTCTTTCAAGTCCCTCTAAGCAAGTGTTCCCTTTCCACCAAAATCAGTTTCCAAGTCATATAACTGTTGTCCCAGAACAAAGCTTAAGGATCCAAAAGAAATTAAATGAAAACTCTACTCCCAACAAGGCACATATCAAAATGTCTGTCATTCCATAAGAAACATTTGTGAGTCACAGAAACATTGCCCATAATGACAAGATTGAATCAAAATGAAACTGCAACTGATGAAGTCTGAAAAGTAAGTGTCAATACTGAAACAACTGTATTCAGGAGACGTGATGGGAGAGGGTGGGGAGAATGGACTGAAGAAGAAGGGTCAAACCAGCATTATTCTTCCTAGCTCTGCGTTCTTGCAACTCCCCAATGATGATAGAAAGAAGAGAGCAGGAATGTATGGGGGACCACTGAGCAATCAGTTTCCTTTCCCTCTTTACATGGGCATGCTCCAAAACCTCCCAAGTTTGAAATGATCAAAACAGCCTCTGAGTTAAGCTCTGAATTATTAACTAGGACTTTCTTAGTACTCAAACATCAAATAAAGTCTTTATGGCTCATGTCCATTTGGATATTGCTGCTTTCATGATATGAAATTTGACTTCAGGTATCATTTCTGTCATTGTTCATTTTTCTTTAGGCATCCATATTCTTAAGATAAAACTCATCACTATGTATCCTTTAAGGCAAAAATAAAGCAGATTATTTCTTTATGTAATCATTTGTATTGAAGGATGTTAAATGAGTGCTAAAGAATCTTCAATAACTAAAGTATTCTATATTGACAGAATCAAGAGTGACTTTCTTTTTGATGAAAAAAAAACTGATAAACATGTCCTTTACTTCTAATGAATAATCTGAGCAATCTACTTCTTCCCTGGTATTATGGATAGAGGTTTGAATTTTTGTCTGAATAAATGTAGTTTGTTTAAAATATTTGTACCTTGTTGGTACATTCTTAGCTATTATTTGGAGCTGTGTCTTGGAGGAAGAAACCTTCGCAGATCCACAAGGTTTCCTAATCTCTCTATAGGCACCATGTTGAATAGTTGCTTTCAACGAGGAAGTAAGAGGGTGGTTCAGAAATCAAGAAAAAGCATGATTCAAAGGAATGTAGGAAAAAATCCCATTTATTAAATACTTTAAATTACTACCATTTATTGTTACTACTAATTGTTTTTCAGTCTATTCTAAGTCAGTTTCCCTTTCTTTAATCTGTTAAAAAAAATCTTCATCAGGACTATAGTTACCCATCTTCCTTACCAATAGTCTTAAAAACGGTACACTTACAAAGACCTATCTATTTTAAAGATGACACTACTCACGTTTTATTAACGTGGTGCTTCCCCACTACTCTACAGGAGAAAATTTTGCTTTTACTGTTATTCCCATGATGATTTGTATTGAAAACACACATTTATTTATAATAAAATTATAATAAAATAAAATAAAATTTACATATACAATATCTGAATTTATATACCATATAATACTTTTCTTTCTTTTTTCATTTCCTATTGGAATAAATGAAGCATCATTGTGCAATACTATTATATTGTACTGAGTACATTTTCCCATTTTCTCACAAGTGAATTAAACATTGCTGAAAGAAAGTAGCTAATGGGAACCCCACTGGCTGATATAACACTGCTCAAGGTGCCCTGACACATTCCATCACCTAAAATAAAATAATGACGCTTTAAATATTAAATGAGTTCATTTATGCTGGGCATTTAGAACAGAGCTTGACATATAGAAAGGACTCGACAAATTAGTTACTGTTATTATAAATCTTTGCATTTGAGTATCGTCCAAAGCCAAATGGAAAAAAAAATTCATTGTCCCTATGACTTTTCAATAATATAGTTTCGTAAAATAATGACAACAGTAAAACAGCAGCGATGGTCCAAAGGTCACTAATGTCAGTGTTTGTGCATGAACCAGAGACAGAATGTGCTTTAAATTTTTCATTAATTCCAGAAATATACTATTTTTAGAATTCATTTGAATTCTAAACTTGAATTTCAATTTTATTAATCTTCTATTATGTGGTAACATCTTATTAAATGCAGATAAACATATATAATTTAAATCTCAATAAGATGAAAATGACCCATGCATCAGGGTTATTTCTAATTCACTGGGGTGTCAACAGATTGTCACTTTTATATGTTTTGAACAGAAAACAGTTCTGTACCATTGTAGTGCAATGGAAAAAGGTTTTTCTTCTTGCTTATCATATGGTTCATGCCTCACAGTCCAATCTAAAAGGGTATTAATGATCAAAAAAATATATTTGTTTAATATGTCTTAGGCAACAAAGAAACTTGTAGAAATGCTTACCAAAACATTGTAAGAAAGTATATGATTATGATTCCCTGCAGAAAAATGATTTGACAATGAAAGCATGTGTTGAAAGCCCAGAGGAAGCATGCACATTCAGCTTCGTCTGTGACTCTGTGCCTTCAATTCTTCATTCCCGAAAGAGACTGAGGCATCTAACACATGAAATATGGGAAGAAAGGAAGACAAATACTTCTCATGGCCTTAGAAGAGAAAGTGGAGGTGTGGGTTCAGGAAATGACCTCCCCGCATCTTCCATTTCCTCAGTTCCTCCACTTAGTTTCTTCATCATGTGTAGTTACCATGCATTCTGCATTCGGGTAGCATATTCTTGGGGAGACCAAGTCAACCTCATTATTGTAAAAGCCATCGTGAATGAATGTAACACATATTCCAATTTAAATGGTCTCTTTTATAATTTACTAATGATTAAATGGATTTACTATGAAAAGTGTTGTCTGCACATTTATTTCAATCCATTAAAAAATACATCCCATTTCTTCAGGACAAAATTTTATCTCTCCTAGAGAGATAAATTAAGTCTTTTCCCTCAGAAGCATTCTAAATTTTTCATGAATTGTTTGCACAGTAAATAACTACAGATAGGGATGTATGGATACAGAAATAAAGTTAACTAGAAATGAAAATATGAAGCACTGTAGAATTCAAATATTTTAGTTAATCCCTTTATTTTGTGGGGAGGGTGCGGTTGAAAGTACATATAGCAGGGATTCCTGAATGCCAGACCAAGTGCTCAACTACAGAGCTTGGTCACAAATCCTGACACAGAGCTTTGAAACTGTAATGTGATACCACCCTTACCCTCCCAAGAAGCTTCACGGGAGGGATATTGTTGTGTTGCTCCCCATGACAGAAAGAAAGTGCTTGTTTCAAACAACCCCTGTTGCATCTATATAGTGAAAGTATACATCCAAACAAAGGAAATTTCAATTTCAAGTGATTATAAAATTTTAAATTAAAAGGTTATATTTTCCTTAGACTACATTATCTGGGAACATGGTTCTTAGTCACTGCTTAGATGATACTTGATTATTATTTCAATTTCTAGGAGCTTATCCAAACCATTTCCATTTGGCTCAGGGAACAGTTAGTTTTATTTTACTGGTTAAATAACAGAGTATATGTGCCATAACCAGATTGTTCTATGATTTCTTATACAATGGTGAGGACAGTAAGGCTTCAATTACAGTAATTCTATCTCTAATTAAATGTAAATAGCTTTATTATGAAGACCACAGTAGTTGTCCTTCCTAGTTCCCTATTGCATATAAATATAAACAGAGAGAGAGAGAAAGAGAGAGAGAGAGAGAGAGATAGACATACACAGTTCTGAAGCTCAAGCCCATTTAGATATCCTCTGATGCTTTCATAGATGTCTTACAGAAATGGTATAGCTTGGATGCTTTCCTACAAGGGACAGACAGAGGGGGTACCAGTATAGATCAACAAACTCTAAAATAAAAAGTCTAAGTCACCGAGAATAACAGAACTCTCAAAGTAGAATACAACCCAAATGTTAACATTCACAAGGAGAAGAACAATGCTGATTTACATGTAAACAAGCAATCAGCCAATGGAAGAAGATCCAGCCCATTTCCAAAATCAAATCCCGGGCATGGGGGAAGGCTGAGACTAGGTATCATCCTTAGATAGCCACAAAAGATATCAGCATGATCCATGGATAAAGCACACAAGATAAAAAGCAAGCTCAGTGAGTCCTATAAGAATTATAAGGGAATTTTTGGGCTGGAGAGGTGGCTCAGGGATTAAAGCCTCTGTGTTGCAGGCAGAAGGTCCTGAGTTCGGATCCTAGACCCCACGTATAGACGCCAGGCAGAAGCAGGGGCGGCCTGCGTTTCTGGTCCTGGTGGGCGGAACCTGTGAATCCCGGGGCAGAGTAAACAAGGAATAGGTGGAGGCGTCCAAGATGGTTCCCGAATTTGCTATGGTTCTACACACACACACACGCACATACACACACATTTGAATAAATAATTAAAAAATAATTAAAGGAATTATTTTTCTTTTTGAATATTCAACAGGAAACACACACACACATGCACACACACACACAATACTTGAAAAGTATGTTTATGTGGCAATGTGTCTATAAGATCTATTTCAAGTGATATTTCAAGCCTATTCAGATATTATCAATTATCTGTTCAAATACATCACATGCAATATTTGGACCACTTGCTTACTCACTCAAAACTTCATCTTTAGGTTTTATTGACTGTGGTTGGAGCCAGAATCTTCTTGACAGCCCATGTAAACATGTTCCATACTTCTTCTAACATCCACTGAAGTATTTTTGGTTCTTCATTTATTTTCTGAAGTCTTTTGAAATTGAATTATTTCCTTTGAAGCTTGATTTTTTTTAATTTTCTCATAGTAAATGGATGATTTCTTTTGCATTATCCCTCCTTAGCATCATCTCATTGTTCTTGGAAGAATTACAGTCCTACTTATTTTACATTTGTGTATCACCATCCCAGTGCTGAAACACAAGTCAGCTGTAACATATGAGAATGAAATTCAAAAGATTGAATTGATGATGAGCAACCGGAGTAGAACCATCAGGTCAATGAGGAGCAGTGTGGGAAGACAGACACATTACACACCCCATTCCTGACTTTCACGTCAGCAATTGCATCATTTGTGGTAAGCATTAAAAATAATGCAATAATTTCAGGAATTAAAAATTGAAAACTGAAAGATAATACAGGCTAGGAGACATAGAAATTACAGGAATACCACATAAGAGCTTCTAATTTTGTATCCCAGTAAACCACAATATCACTCTATTATTTTGAAAGACACAATCATTTTTTCTTTCTCTAATATGAGTATTACAGAGCAGTAATTTGTCCACAAACTTAGTCTTTATAAAATTGTCTCATGACATAATATACCACATAAAAATCAGATTTCATCTCATCTGCACATGGTGTTACTGCTCAGCAGTGTAGAGTTAGAGGAAAAAACCCACAGAGTTTCACAGTAGCCAGAAAATTGCATTATATACATCCATAAATACATTTTAAATTTGATACAGCCAGTAACAGATAATTTTGTAAACATATAAAATATATTCACTTTTATTGTAGTGTTTACTAATTTTTATTTTTTTTTCAAACATTCATCTAGTAAATTTTACAGGTCACTTCCATTTCTCCTCTTTCACTCCCCTCCTTGTACTGTTGAACCCTTCTTCCCAAAAAGCCCCTCTCTGACTTTCACATCTACTCTTTGTGTGTGATCACTGAGTTAAATTAGAGTTTTTTGCCTGAGTATTGGTGTTCTTAACTTCATGACAGTAAGTTGTATTATATTTTTCAATATATTGTTTACTGGAAATCAAAATAATTTGAAGCAATCATGATGGGAGGAATACAGAACTCAAATGTAAAGACATAGAACTTAAAATGTAAGGACTTACATTTATATTGTGCTTTTTAAAATTTATTAATTGAACGCTAGGAAAATTCATACACAATTTTTCAAATTGAGTATTTTCAGCAATAAAATGTGGGCTAAGAAAATGGTTTCATAGTTAAATCACTTGCCACACAATAAAATGACTACAACTTGGATCTCCAGATCCTACATAAAATACCTGGCAAGCGTGGCTACATACTTCTAAATCCAGCCTTGGAGGGTGGAGCCTAAGTATCTGCAGAGCTTGTTGACTATCCACAATTGCATTATTTGTGAACTCTGAGATTAGAGAGTGTGTCTAAAAAAGTATAAGACAGAAGAACAATTAAAGGTGATTCCTGATATCAAGCTCATGTCTCCACACATGTACACACTCACCGAAAGCACATTTACACATACACACATGTGTGTACTCTCAGACATGCATTCCGTACTTACATACACATGAAAATGTGCAAACAGAGTGCAGAGATGGCTAAGGAGTAAAGGCTTTGCTTTACTAGGTAAAGGACCTGAATTTGGATCACCAGACTCTATGTAAAAATAATGGACAGAAATGGCAGTAGTTTGCACTTTCTGCCCTGGAAGGCAGAGCCTGAGAAATCTCAGAGCAAAGCAAGTAGATTGAATAATCCAAGATGACTCCCAGTGCCATTCTTTAGCCTCCACAGGCAGTCATACAGAAGTTGTTCAGAAAATTCTATCTTAAATATTTGCGGTCTGGATCTAGGTACATAAATGTTAGTGCATTCACACCCACACAATGACATTATGATCAATTACAGACAATGATCTAGTAGTAGATCCATAGACTAAATCGTCTGATGATGCCATAATCACTTCAGTTTGTCAAAATACACTTGAGGGGATTCCAGAAAGAAGTCATCAAACAAAGCTTGTCTCTGTATGTTTCCATGGTTAAGTGATGGATAAAACTGGATATCCACTTATGAAGAATTTATGCCGTGATGTAGAAGGTCACCTTTTGCCTTGGGAGTAGAGTTTACACTGCAAATAAAACACAAGGACATGTATGCATACATAAACCACTGGGATTGTAGTTGGATATTCCCAAATATTTCAGTGTTCTGCACATACAGAGTTTATTTTTCTAACCTGTTAAGAGGTGTGCTTTTGGTACTCTAAGAAGCTTCTCTCAACAAACAACACCCCTTGGTTTCTTCCTTTAGGTCACAGATTATTCATCTAATTCTGAAAATTGCATCTGCACTCCAGGGAAAGAAACAAAGGAGAAAACTAAACGGCAACATGCCAAAGGATAGGCTTTTTGTGCACATCCCACTAGGCAGAATTGAATAGCGTAGCTTCAGGGAAGGCTGGGGAACTGAGTTCTTATAAAGAGGTTTATTGGAAATGCAGTGAATCCTTTGCTGACTTAGAAGAAAGTATCCTTGAAATGAGATATGCTCCCATCTGTGCCTGCCACTTTGCATAAACACACAAATATGTCCCACTTTTCTGTCCTTTTGATTTGTATCTTTCTATATTTGAGAGATCCTTTGGATTATAGAAGCCTGTTAAGGAGAGAAGCTCCTTCCTAGCATCTGTTCTCTCTTTCACTGTGAATAAACGCAGCAAGAGTCTTTAACCAAAACAGGTCATTTTACATCAGTAGAATGACATTACTTTCGAAGGATAGGTAAAGAAAGGGGAAGAATCACTGATCCAAGGAAAGACCCAGCCCATGTCATCCAACAGGAACAAATAAGTGTCAAATGAATACAAATCAGGACTGAGCAAATCCAGTTGTACAGTTGCAAACACGCTCAAATCAGAATCAATTACCAATCAATTCTCTACATCATGTAGAGAAAACGGACGTTACTTAAAGGAATTAGTGGTTCCTTCAAGTTTCGCAAGAGTCTAGGTCCTACCAGACCCGAAGCACCACAGTTCAGCTTACCAAGCACCCCTGAGACCCCAGTGAGTCCCCCCTGACCCTTCTCCTGGCCCCAGGAGTGCCTGCCCATTTCCTGTTGCGGCCCTCCCAGTCTTTTCCACATTCCACTCTTCTTATATTCAACAAAATCTCTAATCAACACTAATCCCACTTTTCTGTCCTTTTGATCTAGACCGACTCTAAAACACAGCTCATCTGGATCCAAGCAGGTCTGACATCTAGCAGGGACTGTAAACCACAACTGACACAAAAGAACCAAAAACCCAACCTAAAGAAAGCAGCCAAGAAGATCTAATTCGAACTGCCTACGTCATATTGTAGAAACAAAAATTACTGCCAAACAAAGCAGGAAATATATCCCCCTTAAAAATCAACCTGATGGGGCTGGAGAGGTGGCTCAGGGATTAAGCCTCTGCCTTGCAGGTGGAAGGTCCTGAGTGGGGATCCTAGACCCCACGTAGAGACGCTTGGGGGAAGAGGGAGCGGCCTGCGTTTCGGGCACTGGTAGGGCGGAGCCTGTGAATCCCGGGGCAGAGTAAACAAGGAGGAGGTGGAGGCGGTCCATGGTGGTTCCCGAATTCGTCCGTGGTTCTACACACATACACACGCGCACACATGCATACATGCACAATTAAAAAATAATGAAAAAATTTTAAAAATTCAACCTGATGATACCCAAGACCAGTGATAATAACTTTACAGATAATAGTCAAGAAAATAACAAGTAATGAACTCCAGATCTCAATAATAAAGATGTTCGAGGAACTCAAAAATGAGCTACATGAGTGTTTATGGGCGGAACTACTTGAGGGAATAAGGGAGAAACTACATAAGGAAAATCTGGGAGGAGATGAAGAAATGCATGAACAAAAAGTACATGAAGTTAATAAGCAGCTAAAGGAAATGAACACAATAGAGAAAATGAAAATTAATGTATAATTTCTTAAAATCCAAATAAATAGAACTTTAAATCAAAGTCACTATAAATATAATCAAAAACTTAGAAGATAGACTATCAGAACTGAAATAAAAACAGGAAGCATCAGTATATCCAATTTCAAATTATATTACAGAGCCATATTACTAAATTAACATAATATATAAATACTACAGAGTTATAGTAATAAAAGCATCATAGAACTGACACAAAACTGACACACTGACCCATGGATCAGAATCGAGATGCTGAGGTTAGCCCATGAATTTAACAGTCATCTGATATTTGACAAGAATGCCAAAAGTACATATTGGACAATACACAGCATCTTTAACAAATGGTTTTGGGGAAATTGGATAACTACATAAAGAAGAATGAAAATGGACCCATATCTCTCATGCTCCGTGAAGATTAATTCAAATGGATCAAATACCTCAATATTAAATCAAAAATGCTTAAGCTCCTAACAGAAGAAATACTGAATAGAGTACACTGAAATATATAGACCTAGATAATTTTTTTAATCCAATACTATCTTTTCAAGAAATAAGACCATCAGTAAACAAATGGGATATCATAAAATTAAAAAAACTTCTATTCAAAAAAAATCAAAAGAAATCATTAAGCATATGAAAAACAACCTACAGAATAGTCATATATCTTATAGAGGAATAATAAATACTAAGAAAGCAAATAACCAATTAAAAAATGGGCCTCAGATCTAAAAAAGAAGTTATTCACACAGTGACATTAAAATGTCTAATAAATGTCTAAAAAAGTATTTAGCATCTCTAGCCATCAAGTAAATGGAAATTGCAACTATTCTGAGTTATCATATCACCCCAGAATGGCTAAAATTCAAAACACAAATAACAACAAGTACTTGGGAGGATGTGGGGAGAAAGTTTCCCTTCATATTGTTGGTGGGACTGCAAACTTGTATAACTTCTTTGCAAATCAATATGCAGCATCCTCCCAAAAAAGCGCAACTATCATATTATCATATGACTCTTCTACATTATTTCAGGGATTAGTCTCAAAGGACACTGAAATGAACCTCAAAGACACTTGCACATCTATGTTTATTGCAATTCTGTTCATTACACCAAAGAAATGTGAGGCCAGAAGTCTAAATATAGATGAATGAATAATGAAAATGTAGTACAATTAAATACTATCCAGCTGTCAAGAAAAAAAAAGAACTTATGAAATTTGATGGTAAATGGATGGAACTGAAAGATATAATATTGAGTAAAATATCTAAACGTAGAAAGACAAATGCCTCATATTCTCCCTTCCAGGCAGATGTTAACATTGAATCTTCAAAATGATACTCAACCAAAAATTCTTAATGCAGTCAAAAACCGGTAAGAAACATAATTGTAGAGTCTGGGGGACTCCATGTAATGACATCTACTTCTTGACCTCCATAAAAACTGACCTTTCAATTACTTGCCATCGAACAGAGAAGAGCATATGAAATACAGCAATACCCTGAAAGACTGTATGAGAAAGAGAGAGAGTTCTTATGTACTACAGTTTAACCACTGGTGGACCACCTGTTCCCTGGCAAATGCTCAGAAACTACCTAACATGGGACTTCTAGATGACATGGCGTAGGGAGGGAAACTCTCAGGAGAGGTGGACAGGAGGGGTAAGATATGGATGTAGGTAGTGGGTGACAAAAACACAGAAATACACTGCTACTATAATTAAAACAATAAATATTTGATAAAATAAGAAATTAATAAGATGCTACTTGATCAGCAAACTTCCTTTCAACACCATTTCAACAACCTGAGTTCTGAGTACAATGGTTGTTGGGTACAGGGGAAGTTGGGGTGATGAGTCTGTACTTTCTCAAATGTGATTCTTGCCTACAGTTTAACCTAATTTTTGACCTGTGTCCTCAATTCTTCCTTCCCTTCTCCTGCGAAGCTGCTTCATTGAACAATACTTAGAAAAATGGCAAGTTACAAAACTCTAATTGTGGGAAATTCTGAAAAAAAAAAAAGGAAAATGGTAGCCATTGACACATTTTCCTCTACAAAAAATATCTCGGAGATTTTGGGCTTAGAAAGTGGAAGTTGGTATTTTAAGGAAATGATTTTCTTTAATGTAGGACTGTATAGGATGCATGTGCTTGTGTGTGTGTGTGTGTGTGTGTGTGTGTGTGTGTGTGTGTGTGTGTGTGTGTTTGCACGCACATGGACACCCAGGGGTGGGTGTACAGGATTGCAGTTGACTATGTGTGCCTTTGGAGGCCCTAAGGTGATACCATGAATTGCTCTTAGTTGTTCTTCCATCTTATGGTGTGAGTGTGAGCCCCTAATCAAACTGAGAGCACACCACAAGTACTGTTCTGGCTACCCATCCAGTCCTGGGGATTCCCAGGCTGTGCCTTCGAAGCTAGAATCACAGGGAGGCCATCAGTCCTGCTCAGATTTTTTATGAGGGATTTGGGGATCTGAATCCACGTTCTTTTGTTTGTGAGGCGAAGGTTTTATCCACTTTCTCCCCAAACCCACATAGTTCAAGAAATTAAAAAATGTAAGCTCTCTCGTTCTTTCAAAAAGTCTGTGCAATAGGAAAGTTAACCTTGTCTTTACTAGGTTAATTTGCCAATGAGTTTTAATTAAACACTTTATATTTTATTATTTTCCCACTAGACCCTAGGAAGAAGAGTATTCAAACCTTCAAAAAAGAATGAAAAACTGTAAGTATTGGGAGTACTGGGTCAGTTCTGGATCAGTTGACCTTTTACTAAAGGTCTGCCTGTGATTCTGTGATATTCATATTAATGACAGTCATTAACTGTCGTGTTCCTTTGAACAACAAACTATAGAACAACCTTAGAAACATCATCCTTACAAAATTTCCTCACAAATTTAATAGTCATTTATTTCAGTTAAGCTTTGCTCCTTGTTTTTCAAAACAAATATATTTTTGGCTAAAAATTAAATTAATTTGAATTTAAGATGCCCTTTCTCTCCCTCCACTCTGTCTTTTTCTTCCTTCTTTCTTACAATGACTTCAGTACATTCAAACATTTAGATGAAAGAAATACAAATGGATGATTCATGCTTTTCAAATTCAGAGCTCAATAGAGAGCTACCAACATAATAATTATATGGTATTGACATAGACTTCATCCAATATCTCAATAATAAAACCTTTTAATCATTTAATTAACACTTCTAATCATATTATCAATTAATTTCCTCTGTGTACCATGAGAATGTGTTGGGTATAGCCTATATACTCTCTTCTTATTAAATGTTACTCTACAGCTAGATAATTACAACTACAATAACCTCCTTATACTACACCCTCCCTATACTATGTACAAAGATTGATGCACAATGAGAGAACCAAGAACAAAAATATTACTGAAATACCTCAGGAGAGTAAATATTTGTTACTTTAGTTTATGCAAAATCTTCTGTTTAATGCATACTCCCTGTTGCATTAAAGATAATTGGACTTCATTCAGAGGAAATACTTTGTGCTTCAAGTGATTTTATCAATAAAGTGAAAAGACAGGCTAACGGAATAGAAACAAAATACATGTAAACTGTAGTGCTGGTAAGGACCCACATCCAGAGTAGAACATACTCACATCTCAATAACTAAGAGAGACATTACCCAATCCCCTAAAGAAATTATGTAAAGAATAAATAAGCATGTGGAAAGAAGATTAACACACTAGTCTTAAGAGAAATGCAAATCAAATAAAAAATTTTATGAAATACCATTTCAGATGCACAGGGAATATAATAATAAAAAAGGATTGGCAAAGAAAACACTAGATATGATGTGGGGAAATTGTAATGCTCAGATACTATAGGTAATAGGAATAAAATCATAGATGAACACTGGGAATTTCCTCAAATTTAAGTTACCCTATGACTAAGTGATTGTACTGTCATATGCACACCCACAACACATACAAAATTTTTGTGTGAATGGTCATAGCAAAATGATTCACAGTCATCTTAGAGAAATAGCCAAACATCTGTCACCATCAGGCGATGTAAAATGGGTACATATACAGTGAAATATTTTTCATCCAGAAATCACTGATCTTGATTGTAGTATAATAGCACAGGTGGACTTTAAAATTAAGTAAAAGAAACCATTAATAAAAAGATTGCACAGGATAGGTTTTCATTACATGAAATTTTCAGAAAAGACATCTATAGAGATAAAAATTACAGAAGTATTTTCCTAGTTCTGGGGGCTGGTAATGAAATGGAGGCACATCTTCTAATTGGAATGGAGTTTGATGTGGGGTGATAAAGTTTTCTCATGCAGTAGTTTAATAATTATACATGATTCTATATGTGCAATGATCAATATTGAATTATGACTGTAAATGCCTAATGGTGTATGAGTTGCAGCTTACCAAAGCTGTTTAGAAAGAAAGTAGAAATGACAAATCTAGCCCCAATATATAAGAAAAAACTGGGGTAACATTTATTTACTTAAAACCAGGGTTTTACATAGTTTTAATGAAATCATAGAATTAAGAAATATTAGTTAGGTCAATATAAAATGTGGATACTGTCTTTCACCTGTTGCATGTAATTTTGTTCTTAACATTTGTCATATATTTGGCTGTATGCATTTAGGCAAGTGGAACTGAACAGTATAGCTTGATCAGTCAGACTTCTCAAGCATATCTTCTGCCATGAAGGTCAAAATAGAAATTATTTGAACATTGAATGCAATCATTTAGCTATTAGATAAATAACTAGATAAGCAGGGGAGGGAGTTTTTATACTCTAACCACATCAGAGGAGACTAGTACTTTTGAGATGTTTCTAAATCCTGATATCTCTATTAGTAGTAAGTAATTTCAATGTGAAAAGCATATCACCTTCATTGACAGAAGTATCAATTTTATCAGCCTTGAAATATGAAAAATTATCCAAAAATTTGGAAGGGGAATAAAGGAGTCCTAGAATCTACTGAGCAACTTAGATAGCTGTTCTTAAAAAATTGTGCTTTCTTAACTCAGTTTTCCATTTTGGCTTCCAGTGCATAATTTTTTTCTCTGGATTTGGCCACACAACATGAACTGAGGGACAAGTGTACTTTCTCTTCTTTTCCTCTGTTCTGAAACTCGATTGAGTCCAGAAGTGGAGGGTTGGAGCCAGATGTGGAATAGAATGGGTCCTTTACTTTTATACACATGCAGTCCCTACAGAGTTTTGAGGCACATTAATAACCTAGAGACTGTATGTCACTGGTAACATTGACAGAACTATCCTTTTGTTTCATGCTAAATTTCTATTCATCATTTTTTCCAGGGCACTACTCCATATAGAAAACATATAAAATCATAGCTTCGCTCTGATTAGTGCTTATTGGAACCAAGAGACAGTACATGTGACCACCTTTGATTCCTATCCTAAGAAGGAAACAGCCTATAGTCCCTATCAGTACAAATTCAAAGTTCCCATTTAACATTTTATGCCAGGATAAATATCATGATGTAGATATGAAGGCAAGGCAGAGATTAAGTAGTACTTAGACCTGAAGTAAACTAATAAATGTAATAATATTTCAAAGTTTTACCAACATGAGTGCCAAAAATAACCTGGAGAAAATGAACAGGTGCTTTCTCCACATTTAATGTCTATTTCATGAACAGAACCCCTTACTTATGTGTGATATGAACACACACACACACACACACACAATGAGGGGGAGAGAGAGAGAAAGAGAGAGAGAGGTCAGAGAGAGACAGAGAGACAGTGATAGAGAGAGTTGACAGAATGGACCTGTACTAAGTTGCTAAATGTGTTCAACTTTCCATCACTGCCTTCTTCTTGCATCTCTTACTCTCAAAAGAATTGAAAGCAACATAACATTGTTTTCTTGCCTTGGCTTTTGGCAGCATCAGGGAGAGAAGAGGGGCTTGGACAGACCCACCAGCAGAGGGCAGTGATGGTCCATGTGCAGAATCTGGCACAGCCAAAGGTCCCAAACCTGACTAGCAACCTGTGGTTAATAAAGAGCTGGGCTGGAGAGCAACATAACCAGGTTTAGAAGAGATTTATTTCAGCTGCATAAGCAGTAAAGTTATACAGTTCCCTCAAAAGGGAAAAAAAGAACCCTCTGCCCGTGGAATTCACAGCAGGGCCAAGCGTGTTCTTGATCAAAGGCTGAGATGAAGTTCTAAATCACTGTTGCTCCACAGTCCTTCCTCCTGCCCGTGGCCTCTACCACGTGGGGAACTCTTGGAGACTTCTGAGAGAGACTTTTGCAATTCCGCAACAGAAAGTTGATTGATGTGTTTTTGACCTGGGCGTTGGAAAACCAGATAGTTTGTAAATAAATTTGAATCAAGGAGCTCTGAATGATCTCCAATAGAAATTGAGAAGGTAGGTTACTACACAAGTTGTATTAATGAGTAATATAGCTCTAGGTAAATATTTTAAATTTTCTAAAATATGATCTCAATGATTAAAAAAAAACAAAAAACAAAATTCGCACATTATAAAGGTAGTTCCAACCTAATATCCAATGCATCTGTGCCCGACGCCTCTCTCTTCTGAGGTGGTACCATCAGCCTTCTTCCTAGGACACTTTGAATTGGACTTCAATAATATGTGCCCAATTTCCTTTGACTAGATGCTTAGGCTGGCTATTGAAGTATGACTAGGTGCCAAGTATCAGAATATTACATGGGCAGAAGGATGTTACATACAAGGAACTCCTATTCTTCCCCACCCACTACCATTCCTTGTGCTTCCTGGTTGTATTTCATCAGTGAAGAGCACCTGAAAGTCAAATTCAGAGGTGTCCTTTGAACAGCATTTGGAAATCATTGCATCAGAAGAGGCCTATTTCAGGATTGATTCTTTATTTAGAGTCTATATGCACCATTGGGAATATTGACATTACCTTCATTTATCTGTTTGTAGGCCCTGCCATTAATTTTGTGTTGCTGTTTTTGCCTATCTTTGTTTTCCCTAAGGCATGGTTAGACCTCTTTGGAGGCTCAGAGCATTCTTTCTTTATCTATGAATCATATCAGGTGTGATAGTTAAGCTTGATTATCAATTTGACTATACCTAGGATTAAAAAACAGATTAGCTGCCAGACTACCTGAAGAGATTATCTGGACCAATATATTTGCAGCACAAAGACCAACCTAAATTTGGACGCATATTCCCAATAGCAAATTAGATAAAAAGGACAAAATGGAAGAACTCTGGGACTCTCTTGCCCTGTGTTGGAAAATTCATCCTTCCTCCTGGTACTAGCCGAATCCATGATGGAGTTGACTTAACCCGCCTCCAGCTTTTGCTGCCTACCATGCCTTTACCTCCATAAAGGACTATATCTCCTCATTGGAACTGTAAACCAAATAAATCTCCCTTTCTCCCCTCAATTTGCTTGGGTCTGAGCATTTTCTCACCATAGCAGAAAGAGTGACTGTGACACCATGATTCTTTTACAACTTGCTCCATGACACAGGATTGTGGTAAACCCTTGTATATGGGGATAGAAATTTAACAGTCTGGCAAACAGCAAACTGTTATGACAAATGCTGCAAGACAGAATAAAACATCTGGAATCAAAATAACAGGGCCACCAGAGGTGACAGCTGAGCACACGGATTTAAAAAGAGACTAGAGTGACAACATTTGCAAACAAAAACCCTGTGGGCACATTCCATATATCCAAGCTGCAATGCTTGGAAACAAGCAGTCCATTGTGAAAAACCTCCACCAATGACCCTTTCAGGCCTCATTGATTTTGTGCCCAAAATAATGATGTATTTGAGAATGAAAAACTGATGGATCCAAGAAGAAAGGAAGGAAGAAAGGAAGGGAGGGAGGGAGGGAGGGAGGGAGGGATCACAAACCGCTGCAAATTTATAATTACTCTTGGATTTTTTAAATTATTATTTATTCAATTGTGAGTGTAGAACCACGGACGAATTCGGGAACCACAATGGACCGCCTCCACCACCTCCTTGTTTACTCTGCCCAGGGATTCACAGGCTCCACCCTACCAGGACCAGAAACACAGGCTGCCCCTGCTTCCGCCCTGTGTCTATAGGTGGGGTCTAGGATCTGAACTCAGGACACGCCTGAAAGGCAGAGGCTTAACTCCTGAGCCACCTCTCCAACCCCATGGTTGGATTTTTTTAAGAAACAAAATCAAAGTTGTATTTGGGATGTAGTTATCCTGTTATAAATGTGTGGGCACCAGTATACTTTCCAAGTGAAGTCTCAGGTAGCATCAAGTACAATACTATTGAAGTGAATTTAGCATTGAGAGATGCTCATTTGTACAAGACTGAAACCTTTCAACAGAGGCTTTTTCCTCTGGCTTTTGACAAATTGCTTGATATTGTCTAACGTTTTCTCCATCCACATTATACACAGAGTTTGATGGAAAATCTCAAAGGCAAGTCTATAAAAGTGCATCATGCTACGAACCAGTAAACTGAATACCTCCTCCCATAAACTTAATGAGGATTCTATAGAGTTAGCATAAGGCATTCTTAACATTCTGAGTTTAACTCTAGTTTATTGGCTTACAGATGAAAGAGTATTAAACTACCAGAATTCAATAAGAATAGCCAAATGGATACCTGGAAGGATAGATAGATAGACAGACAGAGAGATAAAGAGATAGATATAGATAGAGATAGAGGTAGAGATAGAGATAGATAGAGAGAGAGAGAGAGAGAAAGGGATAGAGACAGAGTTATGGTTTGAATGTGAGTTTTCCCCATAGGCATGTGTGTTTGCATCATTAGCTGATGTGAATGTTTGGAAAGGATGTGACACTTTTAGCAGGTAGAGTCTTGTTGGAAGAAGGTATGTTACAAGGGGCAGACCTTGATGTTGGTCGTCACGACCCTGCTTCTGCTGGTCGTCTCTTCCAGCAGTGTGCCGCTTGCTTTCTCAGCCTCCATCATATCTGCGATGACCTGTCTTCTGGAGTTTCAACTGCCTGCCATGACCTCTCCACTCTAATAAACTGCATCTCTCCTCTGGAACCTAAGGCCAAATAAATCCTCCTTTATCCACTTCAGTTGTTTAAGACTTAGTGGTTTCTCACCTCAACAGAGAAGAGTAATCAAAATAAATATATAGGTAGATAGATAGACAGATAGATAGATGGATAGATAGATTAGATAGATACATAGATACATAAACAGCTGATAGATTACTTTTAATATTATGTAAAACCAAGGTATTCTCTCCCAGAGATTGACCCATCTTAGTCTATTCATGCTGTTACAACAACACTAAAAAGTATGAATTATTGTTTGGAGTTCTAGAGCTGGGGAAATGTAAGATTATTTTAAGCCCCATTCCATATCTCCCAGGGGCTAATTTCCTCATAAAGAGGGCCTTCCTTTTATTCACTTCCTGGAACATAAAGGAAATATCCTAAGCCAGTTTGATATCAGAACTGCTGTGTCTTGGATTCTAGATGTCCCTGAAAACTCTTCCATAGGATTAGGTATATATTTCCACCATTCAGTATTATATACAAAACTGTAAGTTTTTGTCCCCAGCACTCTGAAGAAAAGAAGAATCCCAATTTTTAAAGACATGGTCCCTATCTTGGTATTGTTGGAAGGTGGTAAAGCTTTGTAGAGGTTCAACCAGTAAAAATCCTCCACTCATTGGGGTGGTATAATGATAACCACTTCTTTAACTTTTACTTCTAGGCCATGATGTGAAGGATTTTGATTTATAGTTTATTCCTGGGTACACCACAGGCACAGAAACATAGAGTCCAACAGATGATAGTGTGGGGGCTTTTGGCAAGGCCCCCTAACTCAGATTGATCAAGGATACAAAGTCACACCAAAACTAGCACGTAACATGCAAAGAAGATTTATTGTCAAGCAAGCAGGAGGACCATATAGGCAAGCAGCATGCAGGAGAGAGAGAGAGAGAGAGAGAGAGAGAGAGAGTCAGAAAGACACACACATACACAGAATCTAGTTTCTGGGGTCTCTTACTGGACTATGATTATGGGGCCAGGATGAGAAGTAGTCAGGGGTGTGACTATAGCGCAGGGGCATGTACTGGCATGGAAAGGGGGGGCACACCCTAGGATGAGTGAAAGTCCTTGGATGAATGTGCCAGTTTATCTTAGTTGCTAGTGGACTTGAGGGCTGTGGAATAGTTGTAGAAAGGGTAGGGGTTGTGGAATTGTCCTTGGGAGGATGGAGCTGCCTTATCTAAGTAGACTGGGAGCTGTGAAGGGTTCTTTGTCTGAACATGTACATCATAGGGAGGAGGGGCATCTTGACTCATTAGGTGCTTAACATGCTAACATCTAACAGGTAGACTGAAACCTCCAAAGCTAGGAACTAAAGTAAATCCTCACTGTTTATAAGTCATCTCAGTTTTTTGCTGCAGTAAAAGTAAACTCACCACAACATTAACTTTTTTCATGCAAATTAATTTCCTTCCCAAAGGCAGACCATTTAGTATTTTCACTTTGGACTATAGAGTTTTAATGTACAGATTTGATATGGTGAGAAACTAACTTCAGCTCATGACATCTGCAAATTAAGCTTCAGCATTTTTAAAGACCAAAGCTTTCCTCCCATTTCTTACCTAGAGGGCAACATTATGACATGGCCCACAATGGAGTCCTTGACCCAGGTTATATCTATTTATTCTTTAACCCTGAGCAACTTGTGAAATTCTCTTGCCTTATTTCTTAAGCTGCTAAATGGTTTTAATATGTACCTCATAAAGTTACATGGAAGATTAAATTTATTCACTTAAAACATTGTCTGGTACATAAATATTATTGCTATTAAGATATAATTGCACATTTTTACACATATTTATTCTAAGAAATCTTTTCCCTCAGACCCCATGGTTGGCTACTTCTACAAAAGGGTTTTTAGAACCTGCCACCACAGAACTCATTACATGTAGTGATCAAATAGCTCATTTCTATAAATTTTTGAAATTGAGTAAGCTATTTCTGTAAAAGCATATGAACCACTCTGCTACAGAGAAAGAAGCTCTATCATAAGATTTATTTATTAGACAAGAGAAGTCAAGAAGAGCACTCCAGTGATAGGGATTTTTAAGACAGGGGTGGATTTGTGTGTGTGTGCGTGTGTGTGTGTGTGTGTATGTGGAAGCACACATATATTTGGATACTGGAGTTGCATTAATGTTCAAAGACCGGTATACTCTTCATAATAGCCCTATGCTTTCCAAATAGAGCAGTGCTTAAGAATGGCCCAGCCAGGGCATTGAGAAGCCTCTGGCCACAGACTCCCCAGCTTGTCCTCAGTGCTCTTCACCCTCTCCTTTTAGCCCAATACAAAAGGGCTAAAAGATAACTAATGTCAGCCTATTGACTATGGAAAACCACAAAAGGATTATTCACCTGGAGGGGAAAATTCAGGAAAAAATGTAGTGAATTCTTAAGTATTTTCCAGAAAATAGTGATGGGATTTTCCAGGTGAGGTTTTTCTCCATAGGTGAATGAGTGATACATAATGATTGGACCTCTTGCTAATGTTCTTCATGAACAACTCTGACTGCTCTCTCTTCTCTTATTTTCTCTCACCTTTACTCCTCCTATAAAATGCCACCATAAATCTTTGGGAAAGTAACATTGTCAAGTGACTAAAAGAATAAAAGTTTTAAAAAACACAAAAGACAGTGATTCCTGACTCCAAGAGACAGTGAGTTCATTTAAAGTCTAGATTTAGATAGTATTACTGTGCTGAGATTAGGAAAATTTGTACATCCCTCTTCTGTAGGGGGCTGTAAGATTGTAAGAGTCTAAAGATAGGAGTCTTTGCGTCCTTCAAAGGGAAGTTTGACATTCACACTAAAGGATGCTCCAGGGATTGGGGGAGGGGGAAGAGAGGGGCACTAGGAAAAAGGGAGGGAGGGGTGAAAGGAAGGGGAAAAGGGGGGAGAGAACAAGAGGGTCCCGGGGAGGGGTGGAGGGAGGGAGGGTACTAGGATACTTATTAAATTTGTATGAGTGGGAAAAAATAATAAAGGAACTATTTGATACATTTACTTGTAGCTTAAGCTTACTCACTGGTTTTCCTTCCTTTAGCCATAGATGAAAGAAAAGCTATGAAATAGGGAGTGACAAATGAGAGATAAAATGTATCAGTTATATTGTTTCAGAATTTGGAGGCAAAGGCCAACTAAAAACTTTGAACTTGGCTAAAAAAAAGACTGCCACAAAGATACAGACATAGGAAGAAGCACCCCTGTTGAATTCTCAATTACATTAGGGTTCCTGTCCTTACAAGTAGACTGTATTCTGGACATGGCATGATGTAGTTCATTGGAAAAATGTTTAAATATATTCTAAAGGAGTATTTTAACTAACACTGAACAAAAAGTATTTTTAAAAATTCTCCTTCATTTTATTTTTTAATTGAAAATATACATTTTTCATTTTTAAAAAAATGGGTTTCTGTCATTGTCCTGACTCCTTCCATTCACTATCGCCATTCACACAGGCTCTCTCTTACCATCCCCTCCTCTCTTCAGAGGGAAGTTCTGCCTACCTTTAGTCCCTCTCTGTGTGTGGATCACAGGGCTTCCTATGGGGTCCCTGTGCTGATAAAGGAATCAGATATGCTCTTCAGTAAGCAAAGTCATAGTAGAGGTTCCCCTTCCTTTGTCTAATACCTGTCCCAGAGACAGTTTCAAAAGCAATTGAAAAAACATTCTTTTAAGTAAGATTTTTTATTATTATAATTTTTCTACTTTTACAAACATATTGAGTATTTATTCCCAGCTTCCCTCCATCCCCATTTCCTCCCATACCATCCCTTCCTTTCACCATTCCTTCCCACTTCCTCTCACCCTTCCCCTTGTATGGTTCTATGTATGGACCCCAGGGTTCATTCTGGCTTGTCTATTCCTGTGTGTGTGGGGGAGGGGGAGTCAGTCCTCTGTAGTTTATCAAGTTACTTTTCTTCAGGCCACCCCACTGATAGGTGTATTTCCCTTCACTCATGCAGCTTTAGATTCAAAGGTTTCTACTGTAACTTTCCATTCTATGGGTATAATAACAGCTATCTACAGAGCAGTTTGATGTACTGTCTTCCTACCTATAGGTTAATTGGCTGTCTCCCTTATTGATCTATTTCCTTTCCTTTTTTAGATTCTTGTCCTTGTTCACAGTAACAAGGATGTGTACCATTCTGACAAGTGAGTCTTGGATCCTATTAGAAAGCTGTTGGTTGTCTCCTTAGTACTCATGCCACTATTACACTGGTGGTCACCTGTTGCCATGGGTGCAATTAAGTAAGATTTTTATTCTGTTATTTAACACTAAAGTTAATTTATGGTTGTTAGTTTTTAAAACAGAAAGATTTAAAACAAAAAAACATAGGCCTCACATTTAACTATGAACATTATCAATATTGGCTTTATGTCTAACTATACACATTATTAATTTTATTTAAATATTCTCTTGTGATTTTTAAAATTAGGGCAACCATTCTTGAAAATTTCACATAATATTTTTTAATCAAAATGCTGCTATCTTACAGAAACTTTTCCTGTTTGTGTACTGTTGTGGTAACTTACCATCCATTCAAATATTTTTTTAAATGTAGTACTTGATTGTAATCATCAGAATAATATTTTATTTCATGTAAGTATCATAATTTACACCAAGTGCCAGAAAATTCATTACAACCAAATTCACTGAACACTTTTTAAATACAAATAACGGTGCAAAATACTTTCTTGAAGTTTATTAAATTTATAAAGTTGTGCTGTTCTTTATTTCTTCAAGTCATTGAATTTTTAAATATTTGAAGTTAAGCAGCACAGAAGAAGTAATATATTTATGGATTTTGAAACACTGATGCTGTGTCCTTGTATTGTTTTTATAAAGATGACACTTTATAATTCATTGGATATATATTCAACTTTGAGTTAGTCAACTGGATTCAAGACCATTATCTCATTGTTATATGGTATTTTTCTCTGGGCCCAGATTGAAGCATATTAGATTTTGCCCAGTCTAACCTAACAATATTATGTAACAATTTGCAATGTTCCATTCTAGAGGTAGACCCAGACAGTAAACTGCTCTGTCTTAGGAAGTTCCTGAAACCAACAAGTTGTTACAGGATGTGGAGAGGTAGTAAACAACAACTAGGAAAGGTGACTCTACTGTGAACCGAGCTAGCCATTTCAGTCTATAAGAAACTTGGAAGCAGTGAAAAAGCTTAGAAAAGAGTGCTGTACAGTCAATCAGTCTGGAAAAGGCCAACCAAGCAGTGCCATTTGGAGGAGGCTGTTCCAAACAATATGAAAGAGGCCTTGGAGCAGTGGTCTAGAAACGACTGCTGAACAGGCCAAAGAGAAGTTGGAATGAGAGACAGGACAGCAACAGTCCAACAGTGAGAGAGAGATCACAGACTATCCCAGAAAACTAGAGGAAACTCTCCTAGCAAGTTCTACAGTGGAGAGTTTTAGGGTATATTCTGGGTGGAGGCTTTCTGGTGACGTAACTGCCTCTGTATTGTCTCCACTCCTATAAGTAACCTTAGTCCATACTCCTGTAAATATTCCTGATAATCTTGTCAATTAGTCAAGTTGAACCTTGGTGTAATTTGGTCTGTTGTTGAGCTCCTATCTGGGGTGGGTAGATGGTGGTGTGTCATCTCTCCAGAAAAAGTATTCATACCTCACTGATAACCTCTACCACCATTTGTGCTTCACCCTGAATATTGGAGTGTATAATCTCCTGTAGAAAGGCAAGCTTGGAACTGAAATTGCCATGTGTTTTACCTGGGTTTCCAACTGCAGAGTGCCATTGGAACAATGGTAGTTACCACCATTGATTTTTATTTTTTCATGTTATTCATTTTGTGACAAGTATGTTTTAATGTTTGCTGAGAAAGAAAAAGATGATACAGAGAGAGATAGGGAGAGAGAAAGAGTCTCTCTTCCTGTCTTCTTCCTGTGGTTTGCACTGATAGATGAAGCCCCACGGTTAGCTTCTCAAGACTAAGAACACATGAACAACTTTTGTGGTTTAAGCCAGTTTGCGTTAGCTGTTCTTTTTTTGCAAATGTATTATATAAAGTCCTAAAACTACATTAAAAAGTAAAATTGGAGCTGAACTGGGGCTTATAACTTGGAGTTGGCTTCTAAACTTTCATTACCCCTCCACTGAAGTTGGTCATTTAGTGAGGTGTGCTAGCAGAGATGGGGGGACAGGTTAGTGCTCTCAGAGTTTGTTCACTAGTTTGTTTAGCATGACATCTATGCAAATGTCCCTGAGTCTTTCCTCTTTTGTGTGGATAGATGATTTCCCTAAAGTTTAGGTGCAAATTTGCCAACCAGGGAATGGCTCAATGGAGCTGCTTCATAAGATTGTTTTTCTCTTTCTCCATGTAGGGCAGAGACTGAAACTTGATGACCCTGTATGTGGTTCTGAAGTTCAATAGCTGAAGTTGTGCTTTGGTAATGGCCTCTCCAAAATACTGTAATCTTTGTCTCTGTATGACCAACAATATGCCAACTTCAATGTGATTTCACAGGGCAGCAAGTCTCCTCTAACAATCAGCGTTTCACATAGGCTCTTCCTTCTTGCGCAGTAGTCCTTTGTTTCTGGTTTACTCTGACTCTGCAGGTAGTAACAGCAAGCCTCCAATTCAGGGGCAGAGGGTTCCTTCCTTTCAGACAGATGCTCTTAAACTAGAGCAGCTATCCTGTACTCTTGCCAAGCTCTGCTACTCAGGAACTGGAGAGAATCCTCACAGGGTAAGGATGTATTGTTCTTGCTTGCTGGATTTGCTTTCAATTGAAAGCTCGGCTAAAGCAAAGCCATCTATTATTGTCTGCTGGTTTAGGGTGTTAGTTGAGAGAATTTGGATACACAGTCTAAGCTCCACACAGACTTTTGTCTCACAGCACAGCACGGATGCTTCTTTAGAAAGAAGAAGAGTACAGATGCTGGCTGACTGGCACGTATCTTGAGTTTGGTCCAGACTGGAGCTTTGCAGCTTTCGAAGCTGGTTTTCCACCTCAGATCCTTGTATCACTGAAATTCTGAAGCTTATATGCATTTTTGAAGTTTCCATTATAAATTTTAATGTACCGATTCACTTTTAATTTGCTTTAAACTTATCTTTCATATAGATGTATATGTGTGCATGTGTCAATGCATGCAAGTAATGTGCATGCAAGCATGTGTGCATGTATGTATATGTCACAGAATTCATGTTGAAGTCAGAAGGCTGCCTTGAGTATATGTTCTCATTGCCTTTCTTGAGACAGGGTCCCTTATTCAATGCAGCATATGCCAGTTTAATTTCTGGGATTCTGTCTCTAGTTTCCATCTTGCTGCAGAAGTGCTCGATTATAGATTTGTGCTGCTGAATCTGATTTAAACTAGGTTCTAGGGATCCAGTCTTGAGTGTAGTGAGTGACTTTTCATTGTTTTGAAAATAATTTCTATTATAATATCAACCACTAAATTATTCTTTGACAATTTTGTACATGTATACAATAATGAATATAATATTCATCATTCCAACCCTCTCTTTTATTCCTACTACCCCTCTAAACCACATCCCTATCCAACTTTCATGTCTTTTTGGCCATGATCCAACAAGTTTTTCCAGAGCTGTCCATGTGACCATGGCTTTGGACACATAGTATATGAAATAATAAAATTTTCTTACATGGTAGAAAAAGAATCTAGTTGGGTAATCAAAACAAAACAGTAAAGCACAATTCAGTAATTATGAAATCTCATATATCATTAAGTCAACTGACTGTTTCTTGAGGGGGTAAAATCCAGTGGGATATCAGGAATATCTCCCATCATATGTGACATGTTTTAATTTGTTCTTTAAATAGAAACCATAGTTATTTCCTAGGGCTTCTGTGACATATCACATTGAATCATTTGTCTTGAAATAACTGAAATTCCTTGTCACACATATATGTATGAAACACGTTGAAATTTGACATGTAAGCAAGCTCATCATGTTCCTTCTTAAAGTTCGGGAGATACTTTCCAGCTTCTGTTAGTTGCCAGAAATCCTTTGAGATTTTATTTTGTGGATGCGTCACATCAAACTCTGCCTCTTTCCTCACAAATCCTTCTCTGTTTCCCTTCTGTGTCAGCAAGCTACTTTTTCTCCTGTTCTTTTTTTCATATACAATCAATCAATGCAGGTAGGCCAAATCTTATCCAGTGTTGTTTTACAACACTGTTTAGCTTATTACAACGTCAAAGATCTTATTTCCAAAGATTCTGAAAGCACAGAATAGCTTGAATATACTATTTTCAGACCGAATGTTCACCCTACGATAAAAAGTAATGTCAGTGTCAATCCGTGGTGAGATCAGAGTTCCAAACTATGCCTAGTGAATCAAATGCTCTTCTGAGTCCTGCCTATACCAATCTCTAAGAAACCAGGTAACTTGTTTTCACTACACCTCATAGGCCTCACTTACAGGAAGACATTAGCCTTGAAAGCTGTTGAGGATCTTTATGCATCTCAAATACAATTTTATGCCTTATCTTGTTCTTACCTTGCCTCCTTAACTCCTGAATCCCTATGTAATAGAGCTGAAGTGACCCTTTTCGCAGTTCTATAGCACTGGGGCATGCTGATATCATGCATTCTAACAGTCTATTGTGATTACTAAATTGTAAGCATGCAAACTTCCTGCTACAAGAGACTGGTTTTTGTATCCCAGCTCACTGATGTTGCCTTTTATTCTGGACCAATTGCATTGCCTCTCGTTTTGTAAATGGGAAACACTGTCTAGATGACTTGAATAGAGAAAACGCACTTTGTTCTCCATGCTTCTCATTGTTTCATGTCTATCAGTTATCATCCTGTGCCAGTTTTAAACCCCTGAGGTTAGTATTCTGACTGCTCAAGTGAAAAGAATATCTAATCTAAACAGTCAACTCTCATCACACTTTGTTCTTTCATTTTGACATGTGTGGTTCAGTTTTTATTTATAAAAATGCCTCCCAGTAACCAGTAAAATGTGCTGCAGTACATTGTCTGAAAATAACAGCATCTGAGTAATATGAGCCAACGCAATTTCCTGAAAATAATCTGGTGTCCATATTGGCAAGGAAGAGAAATGTGGTTTCCGTAGATATGCAAAATTATATTACATATTTAAATTAGTCATGCAAATGTCCTTCTACTGTATTCCTGAGAGAAGTGAAATGATTACAAATTGAGGTAAGTGCTAAAGAGGAAATAAACAAGGGGATAAGTTGGGAATTAGGGGAGGGTAATGCAGAATGTGCAAAGCAGATGGTCAGAAAGGTCTTACTGAAAAGGTGACACTAAGCAAATATACGAAAGAAAAAAGGATGCAACAATTTCGCTTGTGTGTGTGTGTGTGTGTGTGTGTGTGTGTGTGTGTGTGTGTGCATGCATAGAGAGTTTTCTAAATTGAAATAATACCATGTACAAAGACTTAGCAATCAGGAAAAGACTTGAAGCAACAGTGATATGAAACTAACCAAATAACAAGGCTATATGCAATGAAGCTTTCAAATTTTTGTAATTAAGATCTTGTAGTTTTTCCTGTCATGCAATACATTGGAATCTTCTAAGTACTCTTGTAAGTCACTGAAAAAAATTCAGATAACATAGTTTGATTTGAGAAGATCACTTCAAATATTTTCTGATAAATCAATGTCATCGAGATGAGTCAAGGAGATGAAGTGACAGTTACTTAAACAACCAGATTAAAAGATTATTTACATCATCAAATACCTCAAGTGCTCTACATCTTAGTGTGACAGTTTTTCTTATGAAAGAACAGATAGTGCTGTAGATGAGGTTTGGAATATCATATATATATGTATATATATATATATATATAACAAAACAGTATACTGCTAAATCTTTTTCCTCTTACCCTCAGATGAATAACTGAACACTTTTGGTACCACTGAAAATAAAGTATTTACTCTCTAATAGGATGTAGCTATCTTATGAGCTTTTCAAGTCACAGATACAAACAAACAGGAGGAAATCAAGGCCAGAGTAAGAGGAATAAGTGCAAGCCTGGACACAAAAGAGTGAGATCCCAATAAGTTTTTGCTCCACTTCTGGGACTCAGAGATCAGATTTATACTATACAGGAAGGAGATTAGAAAAATCTTCTTCAGCAAAAACCAGTAACATCAAGAAGAATTCATCATTAGTAATGGACAATTGGAGTCTCATAAGGAAGACCTAGGTCATCTACACTGACCAGTGCATTCGTATTCTGAATTACTTTTCAGTGCATTATGTCTAGATGTGGCAAACATCAAATAATCAAATACATGAATTCAAAAATATAAAACACATAAAAAATCTCAAATATTATAGGTTCCAAACAAAGTGGAACTTTAACAAAAAAGAAGAAAATCTACATAGATGCAAAAATATGCTTGTCTTTAAACACTAATTGAGTATTACAGAAAATGAAACATTAAGAGAGAATAAGAGGTCCTTGCAAAATAAAAATCAAAATGCAGACAGAAAATTTAGAAGAAAAAGGTGGGAGGGAATATAATTTTAAAAAGATAGGAAACAAAATTGGAATTATTAGAAAGTGTATGATTATTATCTCAGTCTAAAAATTGCATTTGAAAAATTATATGCACCAAAATAATTTAAAGAATTGCAAAGAGAGACCTGGGTATTCCATAATTTAAGGAACCTTTCCACAGCTGTAGCTCTTGATTCTCGTTAAGGGGACTTTCCAACGCAATAGCTAAGTATCTTGATGTTCTTGTAACTGTGTGTGGGGGCTATCAGTATATAGAAATTTCAGTTTTAAAATTAGACAATTCAAGAAAAATCTCAGGTCAGTCCACTCATTTAGTGACAGAGTAATGGACAAAAATCGTTCATTTTAAAATCCTACACCAACATAGAACTATGAGACCACAAACTCTGTGGACTTAGGTGGTGATCATACAACATTTCAGAAGAGAGAAAAAGAGCAAAAAATCGTAGAATAATAGAAGCATCAAAATGTTCATGAGAAGTACAGAAATTTAGCAGATACTGAAGCAAGGCAATAAAAATTCTGAAACTGCATTCCAACTCAAAATCTTACATGCAATGATGCTTTTGGACAGCCAAGGTCCCCAAAATTTCACACCAACATACCCTTTAATAGAAACACTTCATATTACACTTTGCTATGGTAAAAGAAGGACTAACAGAGTGGAAACAAGGGATTTAGATAACTAGAAGTGTCACGTGAGAGAAACAAGAGTTTCCACAGTGATGAATATATAGAGACATCCAGACATCCATCTATTAGTAGATAGCCAAAAAAAAAGAAAAACTGTTTCTAGAATGATATTGCCCAGGGAAAATGCTTAAAATGAATGTGAAGACATTTCACTTCTGATAGATATTAGCCATCAGCCCAAGACAGGGGAAAAAAACAGTGATGTAGAAGAAATTTTGACAAAATAAAGAAAATGTACCAAATGAATCATTCATGAATATTTACTTAAACATAATAAAACAAATTCATAATACTGCTTCAACAAAATATATCATAAGTTAATAAAGAAGAATTAAGAGAGAAAATTGCAAAATGCTGGCATATGTGAGAAATGGAAGCAGCATGTTTGCACAGCTTCCCTCATAGACATCAATCCATCTTTCTAGACTTCACAGAAAGGTAAGAATACTTTCAATGTGTTATTTTAAAAATATGAGCTAAATTGTTTGCTGTGAATCAAACACCTTGGAAGAATAGAAAAACAGTATTCCTACTAAAACTGGAAATGGAGTGTGAGAAAATAAAAATTAAGAGAAGCCTATTTTTGTAACATATTCCATGAGTTTCCAACCAGGTTTATTGACCAATAAAATTACAACAGCTTTTTTTCCCTATTCTTTAATCTTTTTTATTTTTTATTTTTACAAGCATATTAGGTACTAATCCCTGCTTCCCTCCATTCCCCCTCCCTCTCATCTCCCTCATCTCCCTCTCTTTCCCTCATCAATCCATTCCACTCCCTCCTACCCTTCTGCCTTATCACTTCTATGGATCCCAGCTTCTTTCTGGCTTGTCTCCTCGTGTGAGGGTTCAAGCATCTGTGGCATACCAAGTTGCCACTCCTCTAGTGTTTCCCTTCCTTATTTTTATGATAATTTCACAATGTGTTTCTGTTCAGCAACAGAAATAATAATACAGTAGAATTTGTGGAAGGGTAAGATAGTCAAGAACATAGTGTAGCAAATGCCCACTAACATGTTGAGTATGATGACAACGATTTTCCCACTGATTCTCACGATACTGTCAGAAATCATAGTTTTCAGAGAAGATAAGGCAGAACCGACTCGGCTGCATTCATGAATAGTTGAAAGAGGAGGAGAAACAGATCTCAGGAAGCCTGGAACCAAGTAGTCAGTCATTCTAGGTTCAATTTCATTTCAGTCCATCCCTGCTGCCATGTGATGGAAGACAGAAGTCAGCATGTAAAGGAGTTGAGGATGCACGCCAGAGCCAGAGCTGCTTTCTGGAGATGGGGAAGCACCAATAAATCAGGATGCTATTGAAGTAAAATAGGTATTACTTAACCAAATGCCACGAATATAAATATGGAGATTGTCCTGAGCCACTCTCTGTCTTCTGGCTTCTGTCACCTCCAGGTGACTTTTTTATTACCTATTTTTATACAAGTACATCTTTGGTTTATTGACTCCTTAGTTTTTAAATGGTGTAGGGTAGGTTCTGAGCAATGTAAGCTCCCTAAATTTTTAGTGCTTCAAATCTTCCTTTATTGGAGGGTCTCATTGAAGTAGATGGTTTCTCTTTCCATAAATCTAAATCAGCAGCTCATTGTACAGGCCTTTGGTATAGCCCTAGAACTTTGCCGTCTTCAATCCATTTAACTTTGGCTTAGGTAGGTGTGTTCTGTTTTAAAAGCAGCTATACATAAGCATGTCCTGCAGAAAGGATATAAGGGACAGAAGATTGTTTTAGCAAAGATTATGTGTAAAATGATTCAGAGATAACATCTATAAAATTAAGTTTACATTTATAAAATTAAGAGTTTTCATATATTCATGCACATATTTCTAGTGACTTATCTAAAGATATCCAAAATTGACAACTGAACTGAAAGAGATAGGACATTAAGGTTCACATTCAATGAACCTTGGAGTGATGTATGCCTAGAGGAGTAAAGTTAAAAAATAGTACATTACAGTATGAGAAGACAGGGCTATGTGTGAAGAGATTACATTAAAAAAGATGAATTGTGGACTCAAGAATTATACTCTCAGGTAAGAAGAAATAGCACTATATATAAAAAGTCCAGAACAAGAACTTGACAAATGTTAGCAACATGATATGAAGATATTAGGATTTAAAAATATCCAACACGGGTGGCCCCGTGTCCCAGCGGCAGCCTGGCAGCCTCCAGTTTTGCTGGGGCCCTGCCCCAGACCCCACCCCTTTCTTCCTACTGCCCCCTGGTCCATCCAGCCAGACAGGACTGGCTCACATTCCTCCATCTCTGGAGCTGGGTGGGCCACTAAACCAAGTCCCAGGTCCCAGGTGAAGAATTCGGCCATCAACATCAGACCCTCTGCCTCTCTGGCCCAGCGGGGACCCACGCACATGGTCCACGGAAGACACACTGCTATTCCGAATTCAATAGACTCTAAAGGAAACTCAAGCAAAACTCTAAGGGACAAAGGCCATACATCTGGAGTCCTCTATAATCATCCTCTCACATGGGAGAGATTCTTCACATCCAGCCCAAAGATAAGTAAACCTCATTTTTTTCACCTTACTGATCCTTTCTAGTATCAATTGCTGTAGATCAACTTCTCCATACAGCCACCTCAAAAACATATACAACCCCAGGGAGTACACCACTCACTCTCACATATCACCAAGATACAAAATCGTAAAAGTGCATTACCATACTAAAATTCACTCCTTGTCTACTTAACCTGAGTTAACTGATGTACTAACAGCCTAATAGCTGTTACAATAACAAAACAATACAATAGACAATAGCAAAATACAATAACAAAAGACAAATGTACCCAATCCAAGTAATAATTGGCAAGTGTAATAATCCCAACTAAATCAGTTCAGTCAAAAACACACAGAAACTAAAAGGTCTTAAGAAACAAAACAACAATGCCCAAGTCAAAGTGCAGATCCACGAGAAACAAAACCCAAGAAGACCAACTCCCACCGAAAGAATTAACCCCATAATGATGGATTCCGACCAAAACAAATTCACAGAAAATAGACAAGAAAGCCAGACCCAACATAACGACTTTCAGAGTATGATCATTACCATGATTAATACTATGAAAGAGGAAATTCAAGAAGAGTTAAACAACCGCATCAACCACTTTGAACAGGAACACAACAGGCACTTGGAGGAGTTCAGAAAAACAGTTCAAGAAACAAAAATAGGCATTGAGCAGTTAAGACAGTCTCAGGCAGAGTTTAAAATTGAACTAAAACTCAGCAGAGAGTTTTATCAGCAGAATAAATGAAGCAGAAAATAGAATTTCAGATCTTGAAGACAAAGTGGGAAAATTAACCAGCTTGTTAAAGCCCAAAAGATACTTGAGATGAGCAATCAAGAGATATGGGACACCCTGAAAAAGCCTAATATGTACATTCATGGAATACTAGAACAAGAATCTCAAAATACCACACCTGAGGAAATATTTCAAATCATCATAAATGAAAACTTCCCACAACTAAAGAATGAGAGGCCAATCCAAATACAAGAGGCATTCTGCACTCCAAACAGATATGACCAAAATAGAAAATCGCCATGGCAAATAGTCAAAACAATCCACATTTAAGACAAATTAAAGGTGCTGAAAGTTTCAAGAAAAAAAAAGTCACTTTTAAAAGTAAACATATTAAAATAACAAATGACTACTCAATGGAAACAGTAAAAGCAAGAAGAGCTTGGAGAGACGTAGTTCAAGTATTAATGAGCAATAATGCCAACCCAGACTGATATACCTGGCAAAACTATCTGTCATGATTGAGGGAGAAAGAAAAGTTTTCTAGCACAAAGACAACTTGAACAGATACATGTCTACCAAACCAGGCCTTCAAAAAATGCTAGAAATGATACTCAAGCTTGAAGAAAAGAACAAGCATATCCAGGAGGACAGAAGGGAAGTATAATACCACCAAAACATAAATATCAAACAATATGCTTACAAAATCCACTAAACATAATGTCCAGAATTAAAAATAATTTCTGCATTATAACATTAAATGTCAATGGTATTAACTCACCGATTAAGAGACACAGATTACAAACTTGGATTAAAAACCACAATCCAACAATCTGCTGCCTTCAGGAAACTCATCTCACCACAAAAGATAGGCACATCCTAAGAATGAAAGGCTGGTCCAAAATCTTGCAAGCTAATGGAACCAGGAAACAGGCAGGGGTAACAATTATGCTTTTGGAGAAAGTGGACTTAAAATCAAAGAAAATCATAAGAGACACAGATGGATACTACATTTTAGTCACAGGTACAATTCAACGGGAAGACTTCATAATACTGAACATATATGCACCCAATACGGGACCCTCCACATTCATTAAGAAAACCCTACAGCATCTAAAGCAAGAAATCAACCCCCAAACAATAATTCTTGGGGATTTCCACACCGCCCTCTCAACATGGGATAGATCAACAAGGTCAAAAGCTTAACAGAGACACTTTGGACCTTAATCAAACCCTTAAAGAAATGGACCTTACAGATCTCTATCGAACTTTTTATCCACGCACCAAAGAATACACATTTTTCTCAGCAGCACACGGAACTTTCTCCAAAATAGATCACATTTTGGGCTACAAAATGAATCTACACATATACAGGAAAGTTGAAATTCTAACCTGTGCCCTATCTGACCACCAAGGACTAAAGCTGGACATCCACAACACAACAAACAACAGAAAATACACTAACTCCTGGAAACTTAACACTATGATGCTGAATGAAAACCATATTCAGGAAGAAATTAAAAAGGAAATTCAAGATTTCTTGAAAGCGAACAATATTGAAAATACAACTTACCAAAATCTCTGGGACACAATGAAAGCTGTCCTAAGAGGTAAGTTCATAGCTCTTAATGCCTACATCAAAAAAATGGAAACATCAGAAATAAACAACTTAACAATGCAGCTTAAAGCTTTAGAGAAACTAGAGCAATCAGATCGCAAAAGCAGCAGAAGAGAGATTATTAAAATAAGGGGAGAAATATCTGACATCAAGATTAGGAAAATGATACAGAAAATCAACCAGTCAAAAAGCTGGTTTTTTGAAAAAATCAATAAGATTGATACACCCGTAGCTAAATTAACCAAGAGCAAGAGAGAGAAAACCCAAATTAACAAAATTGGAAATGAAAATGGAGTTATCACTACTGATACCCAGGAAATACAAAGAAGTTCAGCAGGGAGGCAGGATACAAAATAAATGTGCAAAAATCAGGAATATGCACAGAATGAAAGAAGTGAAAAAGCCCTGAGAGAAACAATCCCATTTACTGTAGCCCCTAAAAAACTGAAATAACTTGGTATAAACTTAACCAAAGAAGTAAGAGACCTTTACGATGAAAACCATAAAGAAAGAAATAGCAGAAGACACCAGAAGGTGGAAAGATATCCCATGTTTCTGGATTGGCAGAAACAACATCATAAAAATGACCATCCTACCAAAGGCAATATACAAATTCAATGCTATACCAATTAAAATCCCAAACCAATTCTATAAAGAGGTTGACCAAACAATCTCAAAATTCATATGGAGGCACAAAAGACCCAGGATAGCAAAGACAATCCTGAGTAACAAAAACAATGCTGGAGGTATCCCATACCAAGCATTAGTCTATACTACAAATCCATAGTTATAAAAACAACCTGGTACTGGCTTCAAAATAGACACACAGATCAATGCATAAGGCTTGAAGACCCAGATATAAGCCCACACAACTACAGCCATTTGGTCTTTGACAAAGGGGCCCAAAGAATCCAATGGAAAAGAAAAGTATCTTCAACAAATGGTGCTGGAAAAACTGGATATCCACATTCAGAAGATGAAATGTGGACCCATGCTTGTCACCATATACAAGACTTAATTCCATATGGACCAAGGACCTTGATATAAGGCCAGAGACTATAAAAATCATAGGTGAAAGGATAGGGAACTCCCTCGAGCTAATTGGGCTAGGCTAACAGTTCCTAAACAGACATCCAATGGCACAGTCACTGCTACCAACTCTCAACAGATGGGATCTTGTGAAATTAAAGAGCTTCTGTTCAGATAAAGAGATTGTCACACGAGCACAAAGGCAATCCACAGAATGGGAGAAAATCTTCACTAACCACATATCTGATAGAGCTCTATTATCCAGAAGAACTTAGAAAACTAAACACCAAGGAAACAAATGGAACTTAAAAGAAGCTTTATTAGGGATGAAATTAAAATGTCTAATAAGTATCTTAAAAAATTCTCCACTTCCTTAGCCATCAGGGAAATGCAAATCAAAACTTCCCTGAGATATCATCTCACCCTGGTCAGGATGGCAAAAATCCACAATACAAACAACACCAACTGTTGGAGAGGATGCGAAGAGAAGGGAACTCTCCTACATTGCTGGTGGGAATGCAGGCTCATACAGCTACTCTGGCGAGCCTTCTGGAGATTCTTAAAGATGTAAAGATTGAAATGCCATATGACCCTGCGATTCCACTTTTGGGAATAGCCCCCCATACAGCAAAAATTCACCTCGATAGCACAAGCACAACCATGTTCATAGTAGCAGTGTTCACAATAGCAAAGTCATGGAATCAACCAAAATATCCAACAATTGATGAGTGGATAAGTAAAAGTGGTACATCTATACAATGGAATACTATTCAGCCATCAAAAATGATGAAGTAATGGAATTTGCTGGGAAATGGATGGGATTAAAAACAATTTATATTGAGTGAAGTATCCCAGACACAGAAAATTAAGCACTGTGTGGACTCCCTAACAGGTGGCTCCTAGTACCAAACCCACTTATAGACACTCAATGATAAATCTCTGTAATACCTACAGCAATTGCAAGGATTATGAACAGGAGGGATGGGGTAGGAGGGCCACACCAGAAACAAGGAGAGAGGGACCATGTTACAGCAGAGAAAATAGGCCACTATCAAAGACTGCAAGTAAGTAATGAGACATCTGGTTAACTTCACAGACTTTCCTTCCTGATCATTTGCAACTGATGGGGTATCATCTCATCAGAAGGGGAGTGCATATAGTCTGGCAGATAGAAAGTAACCATTTTGCAAATGGGTGTACTGACCCCTCCCTCATTGTGGTTTCCTACTTTTATTACATCTACCTTTTAAGATACTCTTATAACAAGACTCTATTTAACAGCTTTTTATCTCTGGTCGGGGGTGACTTCCAATACCCATCAGGATGGAGCCAAGGGCATTGCAGGAGCAGCAAAACTGAAAAAAAAATCAACAAACCATAATCCAGAACTTCAGAGACTCTATATCAACCACCTGGAACTAGGCTAGCCTAATCTCTCCTGATCCTGACGCTCAGGGACATTTGCGGAAGAGGAGGCGGTAAGATTGTAAGAGCACAAGGGTGGGAGGAGCAATGATATGCAAGATACTCCACACAAGTTAGGGCCGAAACAATCATAATTGGACTTTGCATGCCCTGCGCAATGTCCAACACACTATTGCCCCCACAAAGTCTAGCATGGACTAAAGGCACTAGGATCCTTGGTGTCAAGGGATTGACAGCCTCAGTAGTGTTCCTATGCTTAAGTGGTACACAGTAAAGGGTTCTGGGAAATGCCACTGGGTCCTTGCACCTCATCGGAGAGTAGGACCCAGAGGAGAATTGGGCATGCACATTTAAGGATGCTCCGGGGATGGGAGAGGGAGGCACTGAGGGATATGGAGGGAGGGGGAGGGGAGGTGGGCACAGGGTGGTGGGAGGACAGAGGGAGGGAGGGGATGGGTGTACCTGTTAAGTCTTTATGAGTGGAAATAAAAAAAATTCAAAAAAAAATAAAAAAAAAAAATATCCAACAATAAGTTGATAAAGATCTTCTTGAAAGGACAAATCCCATCCTTTCTCTCTGTGTCTGTTAGTAAGAGATGTGGCAGATAGACAGTGATAGCATTAGAGTGCCCATGTGCAAGTCACTACATGGAAAGCCTTAGAGACAAGAAGATAAGGACACCCTAAAGAATTTGGGAGTGATGAGAAAAGTCAAAAAGGAAAAATAAGATACAGAGCATGGATGATTGAACGACCACAAACAGTTGATGTCCAAAAGAGCATTTCTGGTAAATTCCTTGTTTATTCTGTAACACAATGTTGTCATCTAAGTTGAGGACTGAGCAATGGAGTTATGAAAAACTGCAAAATATTCTGATGACATTTTATATAAGCTTATGATTTTATGATGGTACATATTCATACTAATCTGCTTCGGCAGGTTGGAAATACTTACTAGAACTTTTGTTTTCTTATCTGTTGATTTGACTCATGCTGGAGAAATCAGGGATTCCTATCTCAAGGTCTTCACAGGACATGAAAACAAGTGAAGATAAATGAAAGCACCATTTTATCTGGTAAAGTAATAGACATTGTTTAATTGTGTTGCTCTTGGAATTCTTGATTTCATTCTTTCCTAACATTGAATTTCGATCCGCATTTTCTATCCTAATAAGCCATTTAATCTATTGGATGATTACAAATAGCCTTGTGGGAAGAAGTCAACTAATGGCAAAGTGACTGATTGGTTCTTTGGCTCTAATTCCATGCAGTTTATACACTAAATTATTGACTAATCAAGATGTTCATTTAAAGTCAAGATATAAGATATTGTTATCAAGAAAATGAGCATATATTTTTGTGTATTAATGTCTAGAGAATGAGAAAATTACTCATTAGTGTGTTTAGAAAGCATTTCTTCTTTTGGAGATATGTATTCTGATGTATACTTAGTATGTGTCTGAAATGATAGAGATGAAAGAGCTTAACTCTTGAAAACATGCCTATGCAGTTGCAATTTATAAACTTTTCTATTCCTTAGGTCACAGTTATTCCCCTTAGTTCATTTGTAGAAACTGAATCTTAAATGAGAACGAGTACGGGAAGAGTTTGGTGGAGGTTATTATTAATCTTCTTTTGAGACATTGGTTTAAAGTATTAGAAGTATCCAAGGGCATACGCTAGTTATACTATCATGCAAATAATAAGAAAGCAAAATGGCTTTAGAAGAAAGCAAACAACTATCCTCATTGGTCAGTTGTCACAGTTACCTTTCATTCTGCCTCTGTAAGACACGACTCAGGAAGAATGTAAGGGAGAAAGGGAGATTTGTTTGACTTAATGGTTCCAGAGGGGGCGTAGTGCAACATGGAGGGAAAGGCCAAAGCCAAAGGAGGCCAGTTCAGGTCACGACTCCAACGAGCAAACTCAGAGGAAGCAGGGCCGAGCTAGATATCAAGCCTTAATTCCCCTCTGTGGTACTCCTTCCTCCAAAAGGCCTCCTAAAGTTGTCGCAACCTTTGACTTTCAAAGACTTTAGTAACAGCTAGGGATTCAAATACATGAGCCTGTGGGTGACAGCTCACATTCAAACAATGACATCAGTTAAGCTATTCTTATTTTAAAAGATATCTATGAAATCTATATGTTGAGTTCCATTTTAACACACATGGGATTCCTGAGATTTCTTTTACTGAAGAAGCAAGGGAACAATTTATACATTTATATTCTCCAAAAGTCTCAATTCCTTGGTGGACCCTTAAAATAAAACCACATGCACGGTCCAGAATTACCCATTTACTGATACTTGACTGAAGACCTGATATTCAAGCAAGAAGGGACATCTCTCAGGACAGAATTTTCTTTTTCTTCACTCTTTTTCAATAGGCAGCTACACGTTCTGGTTTTTAATTTGTAAATCTGACTTTAGTAAAAACTTTAAGTTAACCAACAGGACAGACAAGACAGGGAGCATAAAAGGTATTGGTACAAAATGGAAATGAAGGATGAAGCTAGATGCTCTCCCATGAGACATTCTGCCAACCTCTGATTTACAAGTTGGTTTCAAGTTCTAAAATATGGGAAATTCCCTCCTTCCCCCATAGAAGGGAAGATTTCTGGCAGTGGTTTTTCTGAGCACATCCATCCCTCGTTTCTGAGAAGCCATTCTTTTTTTGTTGAGTTCTCCCCTTTGGGATCCTATTCCATGAGAGGAAAAACAGACCTGATGGGAAATAATAGCAGGCTTTTTATGTACTGTAATTGATGAAAGAATGAAATGCATTAACTAATTGAGAACAGAAAATTGGAGCCCAGGATCCCATTAGAAATCTCTGCTACTTCCTAGATCTTTTTAAAGATTTTCAAAATACTTTTGCTTGGCCTCCTTGCTGATTTCCATCTGTTCTGTTTCTCTCACTAGCTTTCCATTTAATCTGAAACAATAAATTTGCCCAAAAAGTCAAGAAGACTTTTTTTTTCAAATAGATTAGAAAGAATAAAACCCAAAGAAAATGACTTCCTAATTAGGTAATCATCCATCACCTCATGCCACAAAGGACTTTCCATTAACTACTTACAGTACAGGGCAAAGTAAAAGATGGAAGAGAATGCACTGAGATTGCTTTTTACTAGAGGCAAAATGTTCTTCATGAAGAAATGCTGTGTTTTTACTCTGCACTGGAATGCTCAGTTTTGGGCAAAAGCGCACCATAAACATTAAATGCAGAACTTTATGCTGCCTAAAATATTTTGTGTCTTATATTTCTTTTTCAGGATGACCCTGCAGTATGAATGATAGTTTCCATTTTCTGCTTGAAAAATAATGGAGGAAAGATTTTGAACAGTCTGTGCTTATACAAATGGAGAATATGCACACCTAACAAAGGTCCCTCTATTATGAGGAGCAGACGAGCTAGCTGTTATTTAGACTTTAGAAAGGAGAAGGTAGATTACATATTAATGTACAAAATTAAGTCAATAATATAATTCATACATTTTTCTTTTTTCATGAGAAAAAAATCTTGTGTGTGTGTGTGTGTGTGTGTGTGTGTGTGTGTGTGTGTACTTATCTTGATATAGTGTCTTGCTGTTTATTTCCAAGTGGCCTTGAACTCACAGTAACTTTCTGGTCTCAGCCTTGAGTTATAGAACAGGAATGCCTCACCACATTACCACATTTGACTAACAGTGTGTTTATGCTGGTTAGAACTAACATCACCTCTCTTTATTTTTCCTGGCATATGAAACTGATTTTTAGCATTTCATTTAGGTGTTCTTGCTTTGAGTGAAATGATCAACCCGAGAGAAAAAAATCTATCTAGCTAACAATTTTAATGTTAGTAAAAATGGAATGTTAGAAGATTCACACATTCAATATTTACTATATTTTACTACATTTGATGTGGAGTCTAAATAAACAAGGACTTTGTTGGCGGAAGATCAAGTGTTATCAGAGCTAGTCTCTGTAAATATAAATATGTTCATTTTTATGAATAAGATTTGACTCTTCTAAATTGGAACTTCCTCAAAAGATATATAGAAATACTTACAGTTACTCTCTTAGAACTCAACTTTTCTTAGTCCACAAAGCATAAAACATTTCCCCCAAAATCTCTCTTGCCATATACTCATGATCACTTTCTTTTTGGACCTTCAGTACAAAATTCACAAATGTATCATCTTTTCTACAGCCCAGTATGAGAATAATAAAAATTCTGTCCTGTCTGTGAAAACTGACATTTGGGAAACAAAAGCGACTTTTCCAATGTGACAAGGCTCATACATAGAAGGGCAACCTGAACACACTGTTCAGGTCTAGGGAACTTATCCCACATACTCTCTTTCTCATATTTATTGGTCTGAAATTTTAGTTCATTAGTTGCTAAACATTGCACATGCTCAAAATCTGTACTAATAGGATTCATGAAATGCCTCAACCATTCAGGTTCTTGTCATGAAAACTTGATAACTTGGTAATGTAAGCTCGATCCCCAGAATCTACATAATGGAAAGAGAAAACCAAGTTCTGAAATTTAGCCTCTGACTTCCACATGCATACTTTGGCATGTGAATACCCACAGAAACACTCATGCAAAGATAAACGATAAACTGCATTGATAAATATATATCCCAAATTAAGAGATAATTCATTTAATAGATCTGAAGCTATTTAATTCAATGTGCTTAATGCAAATACTTAATGAAGTATACTTGAAGCAAGTTCTAAATGGAAATTTCAGGAAAACAGGAGTATGTGCTGTGTGACTGCAGCATTGCAGTGGTGAAAGAGACCTAAAGTCATGCCCTTCTTTTCTATTTGTGTAGACTGTCTCCTATTCAGGAATTAATCATAAATGACTGATTACACACCTGAACTTCATTGTTTAACATCAGTGCAAACTCTGAGAGGGAAACTCGTATTTGGAAAGAGTCAGTGAGCTGGATCTTTGAGTAGAACTTCCTAAATATTACTGTTTCAGATATTTGCTGTGTTTTTTCTAGAGCCAAGTAAATAAAACCAGGAAAACTTTCATAACTAATAAATCAGAAATTCTGTGTGATAGAATCAGGTGTTAGTAGCTTTGAAACTCTCCCAGTAGTTTTCAAGCTTAAAATGTATCATTCTAACATTTCCTTCTCTGTGTGTGTGTGTGTGTGTGTGTGTGTGTGTGTGTGTGTGTGTGTGTTTACCTGTGTATGCATATATGTGTGTATCTATGTGTGGAGACCAGAGGTCTGAGTCCCATGTCATTCTGAGTCTCCAATTCATTGTTGAGGCAGAGTTATCGGTGAACCTGCTCATGGATTGGCTGGAATGATGGGGCAAATAAGACCCTGGAAATCTCCCATCATCGATTCCTTAGTATCTGGATTACTGGCATCACCACCATGCCCAAATTTATCTGGACATGTGATTCAAACTCATATCCTTACATTTGTGTGACAAGCACCCTAACAACTAAACCACCCCCTCAGTTCCAATATTTCTTTAAATCTAACCATTTGACCTGTGTGTGTAGTAGATCATGCTGGAGACAGACAATTGAGTAACTATTCAATGCATTTTAATTATGTAAGTCTCATGAACTGGAAACCAATGCATGTTGCATACCTGCATGCTTACACATGCTCATCTTTACTTTACATAGAATATATGAGAAAATGAGCTGAACCTCTGAAAATTAAGAGGTTAATTCTGACATTTTGACCTAAGTAAAGGATAGCAGGAATAGAATAGAATTTTGATTCTAATATTTAGCAAATTTATTGTTTGGGACAAGCTATCTAAATTCAAAGAAGGTCAAAGAGTGGAAGAGATAATGAGTCAGTTGTAGTGTCTCTAGGTTCTAGGTACTGCCCATGACAGATTTACATGTTCTGTACATCCTTAGTAGAGAAACCACAATCTTGGAAAATTTCACAGTGAGAGAATCCCAAAGGCAAATTGCCTTTATGTAACAACAGGGAAGGAATGGAGAAGGGATGATCCTGGCAAAGGAATATCTGGACATGTTTATAGAGCTGCGAGTCATTGTGCAATGGGACTTGGAGTAAGCAAAGTGTGGAGGAGATAGCTGAACGGAGCATCCATGAATGAAGGAGGTGTGTGAAGAAGAGCTTACCTCCCTGCAATAGTGGCCATTTCTGAAATGATTGTGAGACCAATAAGGAATCTCTGAAAAAATATCCAAGCAAAAGAATAGTCAGATTAAGTATGCATTAGAGGAAATATTGTCTCATTCCTATTCAAACAGTGAATGAAGAAAGGAAATGGAAAAGGGGGGGAATGTAATGCATGATTGCAGTCCATAGGAGAGCAGTGGAGATCAGCTGCGTGAGTAATCATAGCAGAATCCATGCATAATGCTCAGCACAACTTTGATTCCAGGGGTTATTTTATGCCTCTGTGTAACTTGCAGAAATGCTTTTATCTACTTCTGTGAAGAATATCATTATAATCTAATGAAGATTGCATTGCATCTCTAATTGGTTTCAGTAATACAGGAGCCACTTTAACAAGGTACATTCTGACAATACATGAGCATAGCAAATCTTTCCATCCTCTACTCTTTTCTTCAGTAACTTCAATATTTTTTTTCTTCAGGGATCCAAAGTTTTTATCATAGAGAATTTTCCTCTTCTCGGTTAGGCTATTTATTGATATTTTATTTTGGGGAGAAGGGCTTGTTGGAATAAATATTTCCCTGATTAAATTCCTGAAATGTTTGCTGTGTAATATATAATATATACTATTTTTTTCTGGTTTGTATTCTGTCACTTTGTTGAGTTTGTCAGATGTAAGAATCTTCTGGTGGAGAAAGATTTTAAGCTCTTATAAAAATCTTGCCACTATATATAGAGATTTTTTTTATTTGTATCCATGTGATTCACTGGTAAAGTGGCCTGATTTAGAAAAGAAAATGCAGGGGACTGGAGAGGTGGCTCAGGGGTTAAGTAGGCGGGAGGTCCTGAGTTCGGATCCTAGACCCCATGTATAGACGCCGGGCGGAAGCGGGGGCGGCCTGCGTTTCTGGTCCTGGTAGGTTGGAGCCTGTGAATCCCGGGGAAGAGTAAAAAAGGAGGTGGAGGCGTCCATGGTCGTTCCCGAATTCGTCCGTGGTTCTACACACACACACACACACACATACACACACACACACACACACACACATACATGAACAATTGAATAAATAATAAATAAAAGAAAAAAAAAGAAAAGAAAATTCAGAATGTAGACAGAATGACTGACATATAAAATGAGGGAAAAAAACCAGGGTGAAGAGGACAAACAAACACTACAGATGTTAAATCCTGGAAATGTTTAGAGCTTCTTTGTATTGTTTTAAAACTGGCACATCTCCACTTGGTGAACTATTTCAAAACTATGGAGGCTTCAGTAGTAGTCTTCAGTAGAACTGTTACCTGGAGGGATCAGTTCACTAAGGGTGGGATGTTGAGATTATACAAACTTTGAATTTATTCCAAGGCTCTTACTCCTCCCTTCTCTCTCCTCTTCTCCAACTTCCTCCCTTCCAATCCCCTCTCCTCTCTAAATTTTATTTTGATTTTGTGATCATAAAAATAAAATTCCTTGTCATACCCAACAAATCCACAGAACATGTCAGCAAAACAGAAACTGGATCTTCCAGATTTACTGTGTGGAACAGTGGAGCCCCTTAGCACAATCTCATGATTTTACTGATTTATCCTTTACTTTTAAGACCTATTGTCAAACTATTTTTGTTATTGAGCACTAAGATAGAGAAATATGTCAAATGTGTGGAAATAAATTAAATGGCTCCCAGATGTGCTCCACCATGCAGCGAATAGTTTCCTTAGCTAAGCTCTCACCATGACATGAGCGACTGCATGTCAGCCGTCTGGCGGAGCTTCCTTCTCTCCTGTCTTCCGTCTTTTTTGACATCACTGTCTTGACTACTGAAGTTGTGGCTTCATTTTTCATCTTCTGGTCTGTTCTCTGTTTGCTTCATTTAATAACTTACATGCTGTATCCAGGTAATGGTTTGTATGGAAGATAATGTGTATTTTGGTATCTTGCAGTGTTTCACACTGGTCTGTCGTTTACAGACAATGCTGGTATTCTATACCAGAAATAACTGAAATAATTTTTCTGTATTCTTTTTGCTTCTTTCTTTCAATGTTTGATTTTTTTTAGAATGGGCTTTGGCTTCCAGTTAACACAAGCTCAAACTTTAATTTTTGAATTTATTCAAAGTCAGGTAACTATCAGCTACTTTATAAGTATGAATTCCTTTAATTGCCTTGTTGAAGAAATTATATAATTATCAGGGATATTTTAAAAGGTATGTGATAATAGTCATTATGAAGAGCTTAAAAGATGCATAAATGCATTCTAAAGAAACATAATATTAGTAAATCAAATTCTGAAATAGGAAAAGTATTGAGCTAGGGATGATATTTTCTGAATACTAAGCATGACTTTACACTTACAAATCTGCTGAACTTAGACTAATTATTTATTTTCTTTAATAAAAATGAAATAAATCACTTTAATTTTTCTAAGGGATTTGAAAAATATAGAAAATAAAGTGTTCAAGTATTTGTCTTCTACCAGAAGTTAAGAAGATTTAAGAACCCCTGTTGTAGTTGATGATATCTTCAGCAGGCTACAAACGATGAGCTTGGTTAGAATTATCAACTCTAGTATACATAGTAATTAACTCTCAAAATAAAGCTCAATATTCCTTTTCTCTTACTCATGTAGAATCTCTAGAACCATGAGACAAGATATATTGAAGCATAAAAAATTTTCTTAAAAGTAATTATGTAAAAATCATACTTTGGATATCAAATGTTGAATCTGTGATCTCAGATGATCAATAATGGGATGTACATGTTCATGAAAGCCTTGTATGTCCCTGGAGAGCTTTGAAATGCTAAATAAAACATCCTAGCTTGGTTGAATTTTACAACTCTAATATTCAAGTCAATTGCATCGATGTAAAATTAACCTGCACCATATTTTCATGTTCCCTCTGCAATTAAAAGGATGATAAAATCACACCTTAATAATAATTTTAGTGCAATTCTTAAATTACATTAAATAAATTAATAGAAGATAAATATGATCTTCTATGTAGATTGCATTTTATGTGTATAGCAAGCTAAATGTAGATGAAATCAAAATATTTAGTTCTATGTACTCAAACTGGTTCTGAGGTTTTACATTGCTATTGATATGCTCTGGGAACTTTCCTTAATTTCATCAGGCATTATATGACTTGTGTGGCATGATAATATAGACATAACCATATGTCATGGAAAACTGTATAATAAACATTTGACCCACGCAATTTAGGGGATTGAGAAGATTTTATTGACATATTTTTAGGTTACAGTCCATTATCATAGGAGACCAAGGGAAACTGGGCACATCATACAGCAAGAACAGACAGACGACAGGAACCAGTATTGTTTTCCAGTTCACAAGCTTGTGAAGACCAACTAGTTCTCTCTCCACCCAGGGGAATGGTCCCATTTACTATGGGCCATGCCTTTCCTCATCAATTATTCAATTAATGCAATTTACTACATGCTTTCCTGCAGTCTGCTTTAACTAAAATATTCCTCATAAATGTTCACAGAAGTGCATATCTGAGTGTCTACTCCATAACCACTATGCTCAAATGTCAGAAGTGATATAGGAGCTATACATAGAAATTTTTCAGGGTCATGGTTGCTATTTGTATCATTGTTTTCCATAGATTCAGGACTTTTCTTATTATAATTCAAGGAAGGGACCACTTAAGAACAATCATGATATTGATTCTCATGACAATGATGGTGTACATATTACAGGTGCTATTACAGGTACATATTACAAATGCTAAATAGTAAAGAAATGTATGTGAAAATTAATGTGGGGATTGAAATAAGTGGACTCATTGAACATTGGTGGTTTGAAATGAGTGAAACTGCCTCCTTACCTGTAGAATATGATAATGGTCCTCCCATGGGGTAAGGTTTAATACCATGAAGTGCAGGGAGGAATATATGACATGTGGATAACAATTGGCTTTTTCACTATGAGGCACTAAATGAATAAAATATATAAAGTTGTGACCCAGAATCCAACTTAAAGTTTTAAGTAGAAAACAGCAAAAGGTCTAATAATTGTAAAGCAATAGACCCTTATATTAGAGGGAAGCTTAATCATTTATATATTTTCAATTGTCTCCCTTATGTTCCAGGAGAATTTACTTCCTGTTTTATAGAGAAGAATACCATATCAAAGGCTGGACACTAGAATTGTACTTTTTTTGCACTACACATGAAAAGTTCATATTTGCTTCAAAAATGGACGTCATACATTAACATAAGATAAGGAAAAAATAACAACAGGGATAAATAATGGATGTCTTGTGAAACAAAATCGTAAGGTAAGATATTGACTCTTGGAATGAATAACATATACTCCTTTACAGTTAGCAAATTAAACAAAAATCAACTTCTGAACCTTAGTAGCCAAATCCAAGAAAGAAGTATTGTTGCTTCAATATTCACCATGTTTTTATAAACACAAACTCACAATCACTAGAATTTCATGCCTAGTCATATTCTCTAATTCATGTACACACGCGCATGCACGTGCACACATACACACACACAATCTGTTCCTAGTACATTAGACTTTCTTTATTTTGAGATTTCAAAAATATCCTTTCCTTTTATGTAAGGGACAGAGAGAGATAAAATGGCCTCTATCTCTGTAATCATCCATACAATACATGAAATACTTTTGCAAGCCACAGACATAAGAACACATCACACTGCGATAAATTCAACTCTCTGAAGGAACAATACAGTCCATCAGAACACATCTTTCAGTTCTCCAGTGTTCTGCCTGCATGAAGAAATCCCTTTTGCCTGAAAACATTTTGTTATTGCCAATTGTTCACAATAGAAACAGAGAAATTGACATCCTTTAGTATGGAGGCATTGAATTTTGAAAAATATAACTCCTTGACATCGGATAAAATGAATAGATAAGACCTATCCTAAGATGCTAAGCTGTTGGACACAAACAATTAAATGATGGAGGAGTTCTGAAGTTAACTCTGCAAAGTTATTGACCTACTTTCAAGTCCATCCTACTCCAGGAAACAAGTCTGGAGTTAAGCTACATAATCATTTTTAACTTGTTTCCTCATATGTAAATCACTACATTAATATCCATCAGATAGAAGTGATAATATGTGGGCTGACTGAAACAATCTATGCCAACTGCTCAATATTATGATAAAAATGTATTAAGGACTTAACATTAACAATTATTAAATTTGTTATTTGTAAAATATGAATGACAGAGAAAAATGTTCTTGGGAAATTTTGGCAATTTGCTTTAATTCATTTATGAATGTGTTTTAACTTTGTGAAACTCAATCCAATAGCCCTAAAAGAGAATAGTGATCACGTATTTTTTCAGACAATGATAATGAATAGATAAGACATATCTCACCATATGGAACTGCTAGACTTAACAATTAAATGACAAATTAAAATGACAGAGGAGTTTTGATGCTAGCTCTGTAGAAAAGTTAAGAAATGGTGGTTGAAACATCTATATTTTATAGAGCTCCCAAACCTAGTCATACCTTATCCTAATCCTAATGAAATGTCTGCTGATAGAAGCTCTGGGACAATTATGTGCAAACTTCACATTGATGTCACAAAATCCCTTAGCATATCATACTAAAATAAGAAAAGTTTGTTCTGGTTCTTGGTTGCAGAGGTCGTAGGTAGGATTGATTCTTTACCTGTGGTGAGACAAAACATGGTGGAAGGGTGTGGGACAACAAAGTTGCCAACCTCATGTCCTCCACGGTGAGTGAGTAGAGATGTCAAAACCATAAATCCTTTTCTAGGAAATTCTGTCAGTGACCTTCTTTCTTCAGCTAGCCCTAACTCCCACCAATCTCAATAATTTCACTTAATTACAAACCCATCAATATGTTATATTAATGATTGCAATGGGTTATAAATTAATGATTTCAGACCATTTTAAAAAATTCTTTCTGTGTGTTATGTGTGTTTTTGTGTCTGTGTATACCAGACAGTGTACTAAGTGTGCTTATAGAGGTCCAAGGGTGACTGGGTGTCTTCCTGTATTGCTTCTGCCTTCTTTTTACTTCACTGTGGGATTTCCCAGGCTCTGTTTTGAGAGCCTGAAATGTATACTGTCTGGCATTTTTGCATGGGTTCCAGGATCTGAATTCAAGTCTTTCTGCTTTCAAGGCTGAATCTTAACCTGTAAGCCATTTCTCCAGCCCACAACTTCAGAGCATTCATGATCCAGTCACCTCTTGGATCCACCAACTCAGAACCAAGCCTTCCATGTATGAGTCTGTGTTAGAAACTTCTTGCCAAACAATGTTGTAGACACTATCAGTAATTAGAGCACACATTGAATAAAAAGAACTTTAGATAGAATGAATTGTCTTCATAATGTGCTTTCTATAATAAAATATCTACATTTACTATGAAAAAATCCAGTCCTGTTTTTAAAAAGCTTTCTTCAGGAAGTGATAGAATATACTTTAATGAAGTCACTATTTTGTGAGTGAAGCACAACTACCCTACTGGTTCCTAGTGTATGCATGTGTCTCTATGTCCCAGAACAGGGAGGGTTAGAAAGGCAGATTTGGTCAAAGAATAAACAGTACAAGATTTAAACCAGTGTCCAATAAAAATTTGAACCTAAAAATATAGGGAATAATATTTTGGTTTTAGGACAAACTGTATCCTGAGTTAATGAGATAGAGGTTGGGAGATTTACCAGAGGAAGTAAACATTTTTAGATAGCCTTGATTAACTGCTTCAGGTCATATTGCAAGCAAGTTCAACACCTGCAAGTCAAATATGGATTTTTTTTAACACGTGACTCATTTTTAACTTAAACAATTATCAGTTTTTCAGCTTAACAAATTCCCAGTATGGAACAAAATCAATGAAATATGAGACAGAACTGTGAAGCTTTGGTTGAGTGAGGGATAAGGATCCTGATTCTTGCTCTTAAGCCCTCCCAATGTCATGTAGGAGCTTTTGATAAGTCTCAACCAGAACACACGCTTTTAGAATAACACAAATTGCAATAACACAAATTTGCATTATTCTAATCATTTATAGTTCTGTATTGACAGAACTTAAAATGTAATATTGTATTTAGTGCTATGTATTAAATATTATTACCTCTTTCACCACAATATCATGGTTTAAATATGAGTTGCTACCCACAGGCTTATTTAGTTGTATCCGTTATTGATGTTCATGTTTTTCCAAACAGGAAAAAGGCAGATCTTTGATATTTGGCAGCCCTGCTGCCCTTGTTCTTTTGAGTTCTCTCTTCCTCCTAATAGTTGCAATGACCTAAATGAAACTCCTGCTTCTGCCTTCGGCAATCCTTTCTGCTATGTGATTTCCTTCATTACAGACTATATCCCCGTCTGAACTACAAGCAAATAAATAACCTTTTTTCCCTTAAGCTTGTCGTATCAAAGTATTGTGTCACAACAAAAAATAGAATAACTTCAGCACACCTATATCGAGAATAATTATGTGTTTTATTTATAGCCAAGCAACCGACTTCTAGGTAACAAAGCAAGACTCAAGATCTGAGTCAATCATATGCTTCAACAATTTTTTAGGTTATATTTTTATCTAGGTTTTCCTTTTAGCACGCTACTATAAGAAGAAGCTGTTTCTGAAGATCAAGGATTAAATACAAGAAGACCATATAGGTACTATAAATTATATTTTTGGTGCTTTCAGCAGTGAATTCTAAAGACTTCCTTTTTGTTTGGTTTGTCTCACCCATAGAAACACTGCTGTTAAATCACTCCCACCCTCTTTCCCCTTTCATCTTCTAGTCTGCCTCTTTGAACTACAGTGAGTGAGCACTTGTTCATTAAGACAATACAAGAGCCATGAGATATGACATTCACAATTAGAGATAGACTTATTTATCAGTAAGAGATTCAGTGAAGTCAACATTCAGCTCTGTCTGAGTTCTACTCTTCAAGCTAGTATCCAATTGATCTGGTTGAGATTCTGACATATTCTGGTGATTAACTATGCCAAAGCTCTGCACTATCAAGCAAAGTAAGATCAGTCATAGAAGGTACATTTGCTGAGCTTCTTAGAGGCCCTTCTCTAGTGGCACAAAAATTGGCTGACATTCCTGGCAAACACCAAATGGCAGACTGCTAAGAAGCAGCCACTGAATATTAAAATCACACTTAAAAACCTGCATTTTCCTTTCTCCTCATTAAAAATGGTTAATGTATTGAAAGTATCCTACATATAGAATTGAAATTGTACCTCAATCACATGACTAAAAGATGAGATCTACCTGGATTTTACCTGCAAGGTAATAAAAAGCTGAAAATCAAATAATAAAATTAAGAAGGTTGCAACATGTAGCAAAATGCGAAGGCACTCAAATTCTCCTGTTGAAAATGCTGAAAAATGAAATCAGTTAAATGTTGAGTCTTTGGTGCATTCCTTTTAAATCTAAAGATGGCATCTTTCCTCACATAACCAAAAACTATTATTCAGTGATAGGTTTTCAACACTCTCCTTCACCTAAGTTTTCAGAGTATAAAGATTTGATACAGCTGTAATTGTTCATTTATGCATTGCATTGTAGCTGCTTACACAGACTAATTAAGAGTCAGATATTTAACAACACTATCACAGGGCCAGCAAAATACCTAAAATTTTGGATATTTGTGTCTTTAAGGAAAAGACTGAATTCCTATTGTAAAGCATGTTTCATGAATAACATTTGTATGTATTACATTAGTACTTAAAATATAGAATAATAAGAAAGCATAAGTACTATAACCATTTTAGTTGAACAAATATTAAAGTATTCCATAAAATTTATCAATTTTCTTGCTTTTTCTCTTTATTTAACAAAATGTGTTTTAAAGTCCTTCTCTTTCACTTAGGAATGCAAGTTAATTCGCTGAAGACAATAAACTTGCAAACGTGGCCCATGAATACAAAAACTTGTAAGCCATACGTTTTATGAATTCTTTTGTTAGATTACTCATTTTAAACACTGACTACTTACCAAGTACTTTATGGCTATTAGAGCCATGGAAGTAACTTGAGGGTCAAAAACAATGGCTTCATCAAGCTTCCTTTGCCCACTGAGTCAAACTTCCCTCTGGAAAATGCATGAATGCTGTTGATGAGAATATTGAGTGATTCACTAAGACATATAAGAATTATCAGAATTGAAACAAAAACTTTTGAAAAATGACCATAATAATAGATTACTTTTATACTTTTGAAAACTAAAAGAAACGTAAGAGCTTTGACATTTCTCCTTATTTCTCAACTTCCTGCTGATTAACTTCACATTTGTTGACTTATAAACCCTGTATATAAACCATTTTAATTTTACCAATAATACAGAGTTCTTAAAAGCACAATGCCATTTTAAATTAGAGTCTTTATTAATCAAAGTATAATATAAATTAAAGGTAAAGAGAAAGCTTGCATCTATCCACGAAATAGATTGTGTCTATGTGCTGATGTAGGCATATTAAGTACACTTTCACACATGACTGCTTTCATTTATTTCAGTTCTTTGCTGATACATTCATATTCATGTAAAACAATTAAGTTAAGCTAAGTAGCAAACTGAAAATATTTTCGATGCATTGTCTACCTGCCCATGGTAGTGACATGATAGTTGCTGCTACTCTTCCTTTGTAATACTTTGCTTGAATGCCTTTAATGCCAATCTGAAATGTTATGTCAAGGTGATGTTTTAGGGTTTTGTAACATAATTTTCAAATAAAAATTTCCCTCAGACATGAGCTCTGAATATGAGGCTCCCAGTGGGAATTGCCTTTAAGAAGACAGATATCCAACCCTTGTAATCATTTAAAGGGAAAAGATTTTAAAAAGACTTTATTCTTACTTCTGACTTTAAAGGAAGTGGTTCAAGTTTCTGGACAACTATGTATTGCTAAAACTTTGGCATTACCATATTTTCTTAATGCTGTTTATCCCTTTGGCGATTGTACAAAATTGCTCTGACATGTCAATAATCAGATCTGCAAATTTCATCTTAGCACCATATCCAAACAATCCAACCTGAAGGTGATTGACATTCCTGCTTGAGCATCAGAATCTATTAAACCAAATATCCTTCCTTTCCCTGTGCCAAGAATGAGCATCTTTTTATAATAGATTGCAAAGACAAGCCTGTCTCTTAAAGCATTTCAAATACTTGGATTGAAAAAGCACACATAATTCAACTGTAACCATCCTATACCCTCTATCAAGATTTATTTTTAAGATTTTGCAATTAGATATTTTTCAAGATGAAAAGCAGTGGAACTTTGCCTGAAAATAATTTTTAGTGTCAAGTTCCTTGTGACCCTGAACAATATCACTTTCTAATTGCAATCAAAATGAAGCTCTGTTTACCTCAGGATATAATTCAAGCACTAAGTTTGCTAGTGATCCTGCAAAATTCCATAGTTTTCTTAAGTATAGATACATGGAGAATACCATAGTTTTTCTTTTCAATTAAGTAGGATGATGCATTAGGGAGATGAAAATTATAAAACATAGTTGTGTATATATTTGTTTTTTCCATTAATCCATGCTCATTTTCCTTTTTTGACATAAATTAATATACTTAAGTAAATACCAAGGAGTATCATTTTGATATGAAATGATACAATACAAATAATTTTAACAAGAAAATTTCACCTCCATTTAAACAGGTAAATAATGTCATTTTTCTTTTAAGAATTGAAAAAGTGGGAAGTTATTTCATCACAAAAATATTTCTGAACTATTCAAAAGGATCAATAGAAGATATTTAAGTTAAGCCACATGAAAATGAAATGTGAACATAATAATATGTTGATTTTGTTATATTTCTACCATAGAACATTCTAGTAAGTAAAAGCTGTCATTTAAATAGTCAACATTTTTTTCAACATGAGTCATCTCAGAATTCAGTTTTTGGAGGTGGGAAGGCAAAAGGGGTGAGGGAGGAAAGGGGGAGAGTACAATGGAGGGCAATGCAGGAAGAGAGAGATGAGGGAGAAGAACGGGGTACTTATTGAGCTTGTATAATTAGGCAAAAAATATGCAATGAAATCTAATCAAAAAAGAATTCAGTTTTCTCTTGTCTGTACTGTATTTTGTGTCTAGAGTTGAGCAAAAACATTAGAGGAAGTAAATCAAAATTGGAATTATCCAACATTTTAGGGAAAATATTGATGGAAATTTTAAGTAGGAGAGTAATATTTTGAATTTTAAAAGTCTAAAATCCATTATGATTGCTTCGGCCCTAACTTGTGTGGAGTATCTTGCATATCATTATTCTTCCCATGTTTGTGCTCTTACAATCTTACCACCCTCTCTTCTGCAAATTTCCCTGAGCATCAGGATGGGGAGAGACTAGGCTGGCCCAGTTCCAGGTGGTTGATATAGAGTCTCTGATATTCTGAATTATTATTTTTTTTTTTTTTGGTTTTGCTACTCCTGCAATGCCCTTGGTTCCATCCTGATGGGTATTGGATGTCACCTGCTGGCCAGAGATAGAAACCTGTTAAATTAGAGTCTTGTTATAAGAGTATATTCAAAGGTAGATGGAATAAAAGTAGGAGACCGTGGTGAGAGAGAGGTCAATCACCCATTTGCAAAATGGTTACTTTGCATGACCTGTGCTATGTCCAACACATTATTGACCCCACAAAGTCCAGCATGGACTAAAGGCACTAGGATCCTTGGAAGCTAGGGACTGACAGTCACAGTCGTGTTCCTAAGCTTAAGGGGAACACAGGAAAGAGTTCTGGGATATACCCCTGGGTCCTTGCACCTCATCCGACAGGAGGACCCAGGGGAGAGTTTGGCATGCACATTAAGGATGCTCCAGGGATTTGGGGGAGAGGCACTGGGGGATGGGAAGGGAAGGGAGAGGGGAGGGGGGAGCAAGGGGTGGGGGGGAGATGGAGGAAGGGATGGAGGGGACCGTTGTACTTGTTAAGTTTGTATGAGCGGAAATAATAATAATAAAAAAGTTGAAATAAAAAAGTCTAAAATCCAAAACAATGAGGGTCCTATGAGTATTATTTCACTAGAAAGAAAAAAAATTATAGCAAGATCATATGAACAATGATGTGTGAAACTGTATGTAAAGTTTTAGTTGCAATGACATGAGAAATTCAAGACTACAGTCAGTTGTGCAGTGAAGTGATATATTCTTGTTAAATATAAGCCAAATTATGACAAAAATGATCACCCATGTTTACCCCCATACAGTTAAAATGGTGGAAATGCAAATGCGGTTTAAGAAATTATGTTTTCTGCTTCTCTATATGTTAAGTTTTCTTTCTGATTCTTTCTATTGCTTTCCTCCTTTGTCTATGTGGTAGATATACTAGGAATTAACCTGAAGCCAGAAAAAAAAACAATCAAAAAATAATGCCAATATCCATGTCTTGCTTAATTATATATCTGTTTTTAAATCATGCATGCTTAAATAATTTGCATGTGAATAAGTTCATGAAAACTATCCAAGTGAAATACCTGCTGTGTGGGTTAGCAAAAGTGTGAGTAAACTAAGTTTTACTGTCATCAACAGTAAGCCATTGCGTAACAAACCATTGAGTAAAGCAGCTCTTCTTCCCCAGTCGTCTTAATCTTCTACAGTCTCTCAGGGAGTTGAGATACCTCTTGAGATGTTTACTTTCCAAACTGAAAGGTCTAAATCTTTTTTTTTTAATTTTTTATTATTATTATTATACAACTGTGCGCATGTGCGTGTGTATGTGCGCGCATGTGTGTCTGTGTGTGTGTAGAACCACAGACGAATTCGCGAACCACCATGGACGCCTCCACCTCCTTCTGCTCCGGGATTCACAGGCTCCGCCCTATCAGGACCAGAAGCGCAGGCCGCCCCCGCTTCCGCCTGGCGTCTATACGTAGGATCTGGGAACCGAACTCAGGACCTTTCGCCTGCAAGGCGGAGGCTTAACCCCTGAGTCACCTCTCCAGCCCATGGTCTAAATCTTTTGAGGTCTTATGACAGTAAACAAAGTTGCAATGAACTAAGAAAGTAAAAGAAAAGGGTGAAAATGGCATAAGTTTGTTACATTCATATGTGAAGCTGTCAAAGAATAAAAATAAAAAAACATGATACATGTCCAAATAAGAAGAACCCACATGTCCAGTGGGTTCTCAATAAAAACCTTAAAAGTATTTCACCATGACAGTACATGTCTCTTAGAATGTTTTATTCCTAAATCAAGAATTTATGGTAAATTATGGTCTTCACAGAAACTCAATTCAAATTGGAGCTGACAAAGTGTTTCCTCCAGGTCTCGGAATACTCACCCTTGGTTCTTCAGGCATCTTGTTCCTTCCCAGGATGATTCCGCGTCTGCAAGGATATGTACCTTTTAACTCGGTTTCACTTTACATGTACTCTTAGAGGTCTTTGTACTGTAGGGATAAGAGAAGCTAACAAAAGTTTGGTAAGGGATTGAAGTCAGTGATACTTGTTTAGTGGGATCATGAAACTTAATGAGCCTTTTTAGAACTCTGCGGGAAAGAGGTGGAGGTGGCTAGAGGCTAGGAAGTCATAAATCTGCTCTATAGCAATGTTGTCTTGAGGTCATCTGCCCTGGAGAGCATTTTCTTGTCCTACTTTTCCTGTGAGAACCACAGTTGCTTAGTGAGGTTAGAAGGCCACTTTGACTCCAGAGTAATTTTTCCTTTTCATAATTGTTTCTCATCTCTGAAATTTTTTACTGAACTGGAAATAGGGTAAACCTCTAAACCACGAGAGAGACAGGTGAGTGGAGCTTGTATAATAAAATTGTAAATTTTTAAAAGGTTATTTATTGGTAGGATCATTTTGACTACTTGGTCACATCCACGAGCTGAATGTATGAAATTCGAAATTTTAAGTAATCAGAAAATAATGATACAGAATCCAACAGTAAACATGTTTACCATTAAGAAATTATTGCAGAGGTGGGAATGTGACTCAGTGCATAGTATTGTTCTGGCCTGGCATTTCTGAGGGCTTAGGGGCATACTCAGCACTGGGCATACTGTTGACATCAGACTGAGGGAGGTGGAGGCAGCAGAATCAGAAACGCTAAGTGATCATCTGCTAAATAGTGACTTCAAGGCCAGTCTGGGTTACATGAGGTACCACAGAAACAAAGCAAAGCAAAATGAAAGCAAAGCAAAGTGGTTATTTCAGTAAATGTATTAAACATACTTTAAGATAGGATTGGTGGAATGGCAGCCTTTACCAGTAATACCAGCATTCAAGATGTTGAGGCACAGGGCAACCAAAATTGTAGGTCAGCATGGACCACCTGAGAACTCTAGGCAGACAAACAAACAAAGAGCACAGTGTGAACTAGGAGGAGAATTTTGAGTGCTAGAACAAAGCGAAGGTCTATTTTACTTTTTTTCATATACTTTCATTGTTAGTCTTCATGTGGGCTAGGAACTTGAGTGGAATCAGTATTTTCTTTAGTAATGCTGTATTGTTGCAATATTGTTTATCTATTCAGGTAAAAACAATCCAAAGCTAACAAGGAATGTGAGCCTTGAGACAGTCATTTGTAGTTTTTCCTCCAGGGACTCCTTTGGTGACAGCAGGTAAGCTAGAGCTTTACATCAGGAGCACTCTCTCTTTAAAGAACCGTGTCTCGGGGCTGGAGAGGTGGCTCAGGGGTTAAGCCTCCGCCTTGCAGGCGGAAGGTCCTGAGTTCGATCCCAGATCCCACGTATAGACGCCAGGCGGAAGCGGGGGCGGCCTGCGCTTCTGGTCCTGGTAGGGCGGAGCCTGTGAATCCCGGGGCAGAAGGAGGTGGAGGCGTCCATGGTGGTTCGCGAATTCGTCCGTGGTTCTACACACACATACAGACACACACACACACACACACACACACACACACGCGTACAGTTGAATAAATAATAATAATAATAAATTAAAAAAATTAAAAAAAAGAACCGTGTCTCAATTCATTTCAGTAACAGAAATCAAAGATGTATTTTCAAGAGTGCTAACATTGTTCTTTAAAAACTTATTTCTGGATACAAATAATTCTCAAAATTTCTGAGTTTGAAGTATTCTCCAGGGAGCAGTTAATACTTGTTTCATTTTGGATTCTTTTTTGAACATAGTTAATTGAGTTTAAAGTAAATTTTTATTGGGAAAAATAAAAAGTGAAAATATTTAAAAAAGGTTTTCTCCATAGGCTGGAGATGAGTAACAATGAATTCTGAGAGAAAAATGGAAGTAATCTTTTATATCCAAGAAAAATGTTCAAAAATCAAAAAAAATGTGAACTCATACGTTACTCATACATTATTTACACAGCAATGTAGTAAAATTAAGCAAGAGCAAGCAGTTGTCTCATGACTTCTTAGATAAAGAACAAACCCCCAAGATTTCTGAGGAGCAGCAGGTAGTAAGATAATTTAAAATGCAAAGGAGAATATTGCTATCAGATCTTCTAAAAACAGCACAAAGATCAAAATAAAAATGGAGTAAGCTTTGTTAAGAGACAAACATGTCAATGAAACAAATGTAATACAAGGATTCAATTATTCCAGATGTTCTTTACACAGCAAAGCATTAGGGAAACATTATTAATTGAAAGCCATCACGTAAAATTTGTATCTGTAAGCCCTTTTTGAGGAATCTACTTCAATAAATCAATTGACATAAGAAAACTTTTTTTACCAAAAGTGTTTATATTAGGCAGAAACGGATTAAGTTAAATGCAAGTGTTCTGGATTGAATGTAAAATGTCCTGCACAAATTAAGAGTTTAGTACCTTTGATTCCTCCAAGTGACATGGTTTGTGGAGGTTGCAGAATTTTTAACTGATGGGGTATCTTAGTGGATATAGGTCACTAGAAAGTGAGTCCTTTGGACCTTGACTTGGCCATTTATTGTATAATCTCATTCTGCTTTCTATCTGCAATGAGCTGGAGGATGTAGATCACTGTTCCTTTGGGTCTATATCTTGACTTATCCACTTCCTGAATTACTACTTCTTCTTCCTGTTTCTTATAAGATGAGCAAGATGCTCTGCCATGTGCTGTCACTATGACAATTTTCCCAGGGCCACAGGGCCACATATTGAGGAGGGAACACTCCAAAACCGTGATACAAAACAAAACTTTCTTATTTCTTTCAGCTCTTTAGTACAAAAATGGGAAAGATTTACTCATCGAGTATTAAAGACTGTGAAAGATGAATGCTTAAAGATAGTATGACATCACAAAGTTCAAGCAATGAATAGTGATGGGGAGGGACCCAAGACAGTTAAAAAAATATACCTCATGATTGCTTTTATGCTAAGTTACAAAATAAAGATTTACTTGGAAAATCCACAAAAGACAGTTTATTTGTTGTTTTATATTCTGGTTAAATTTCAAGCAAAATTGTGCATTTTTAACAGGAAGTGAAGTCATTAACATTTATCCATATGACCCACATATTTAATCTCAGCTCTGTTATGACACTTGATAATTGTACTTGTTAGCTATGTTGCTTTATTCAGTATGGATTATATATCTTTGATTAATAATGTTTGTACTTTTTCTGTTGATTATGGACTTTTTAAATAAAGGGATGCTTCTGAAAATATGAGCATATGGCAACAATACTTTTAATCAGGTATTGTAACTATGATATTTGACAACATGACATTTGAGTAAGAAAGCATGGAAAATACCATGTTTAAAATTATAATTCATAGCAAAGATAAACATTTATGAATGTTTGTGAACTAATTAACAGAACAAACACCTTCATCATATTAAAAATCACAGTACACTTAATATATAATCACTAGTAATAGTAGAAGCAGTTTAACATTCTTAAGACAGGTTAAAAAATAATGCCTATTTTTAACGGTTTACAGAAATGATATGAGAATTGGGAAAAATTGAGACAATAGCTTATAAACATAGAAATGTAGTGTGGATTAATAGGACTTTACATGACTTGCATAGTGTCCAACATATCATTGACTCCCCAAAGTCTAGCATGGATCACAGGCACTAGGATCCTTAGAGGCAAGGGATTATCAGCTACAATAGTGTTCCTATACTAAAAGGGAACACAGAAAGAGCTCTAGGCAATGCTACTGAGTCCTTACACCTCATCAGAGAGGAGGACCCAGAGGGAAGTTAGACATGCACACTAAAGGATGCTCCAGGAATGGGGGGAGGGGGCACTGGGAGAAAGGGATGGAGGGCGGAAGGAAGGAGAAAAGGGGGAGGGGAGCAAAGGGATCCAAGGCGGAGTGGAGGGAGGGAGGGGAATGGGGTACCTATTAAGTTTGTATGAGTGGAAAAAATAAATAAAAATAATAAAGAAATGTAGTGTGGATGGGGGGAGGGGCACTGGGAGAAATGGAGGGGGGGAGGAAAGGAAGGGGAAAAGGGGGGAGGGAGCAATGGGATCCAGGGAGGGGTGGAGGGAGGTAGGGGACTGAGGTACCTATTAAGTTTGTATAAGTGGAAAAAATAAATAAAAAATAGAAATGTAGGATAAAAATGTGAAAAAGTATTCATTAGTATCTGTTATTTAAGAAACTCAAAGCATAGGTAACATTTGCACTATCATATTGAAAAACATTGTAACACTGAGCTTGAAGAATGTGAGACATGGCTATAAAATACTGTATAATTTTAAAGGAAATTGTAACCATGTTTATTCAAATTTAATTGCCCATGTGTTTTGTTTAGTAATTGTTTTGTGTTACCTCAACAACTTTCCTAACACATCTCTGTAAGTTATGTGGATCTAATTTGCAAGAAAACTAACTAATATCAAAAGAAATCTAAGAATTATAGACTCTTCATACACATATTTTAATTCAAGTTAAACACTCTGGGTATTTAGAAAGATTTTTTAAGGCACTGTAAACTGAAACAAGTAACAAAGTCACTTATATGCTGGGGAGATTGTTCAGCTGCAAAACACTTGCCCTGAAAGTGTGAGGACCTGAGCTTGGAGCTACAGGGCTCACATTGTTACAAGGTGTAGTGGAGGTCCATCTGCAATTCTGTGATCACAACACTCAGAAGGCAGCCCTGACCTTCCTATATTCTGATACAATGTATGACAGAGCCAGTTGACTCGGAAGTGTTTTAAAATTGCTTCATTGGCAGGTCTTCGCCTAAATAAGCCTCAGGCTCATTTAGTAGTCATTCACAAAACATGCCCAGGATCTGCTAGTTGAATGATATTACCAAATAACGAATACTAGCTTCATTTTACCTCTGTTGGTAAATGACTATGAAATGTGCTTCAAAAGAAGCAAAGAAAACAGAAACTAAAGAAACTTGATACATGTTTCTCTCCATGTGTTACTGCAGTTCCTGCAGTTTAATCTTGAATATATATTTATTTGAAATCTTGAAGGGCTTATTTTATGCTGATATATTTATAAATTTCTATGAACCTCTATGTGTTTCATTTTCTAAGTTTTTAAGTAAATGAACACATCTAGTTCCCTGTAAGTTGCTGGAAACATAAAATAGTAGAAAACTCTAGAACTTAATGCTAGAGTGAAAGGACACTGAGAAGACCTTAAGCAGAGGACTTCTGCTCCATTCAGATCTCTATTATGACCATGAGTGAAGGAACAACCAACACGACTCCTGTGTTTTCTCTGTCAGCTGGATTATTAGTCATCTTCAGGGTATCATAGAATAAGGGTGAGAGGAGATGAACTTTTGGAAAACTGAAGAACACCAGAAGAAAGGAGAGAAAACTGATGATATATCCTGTCATCTTAGAATCAATACTTTTTGGTGACACAATGTTCATGACATTTTTGTTTGCAATTACCAAACATGTTTCTAGAAAGTCCTTCCTCTTTCACAACAGTTTTTACCTCAATAATCTTCTTCACTTTGGAAAAAATAGGTAAGTCTAACTGGAGCTTGTTTTAACAGGTGGTTTGGAATGTGATACGTCCTCTCTGGACACAGGGCTGAACATGAGGTCATTGGCTCCTGCTTCCTGTGTGTTGTGAGGTCACTCATGCTGCACGTGTGACGAATCTCTGAGAATGTCTCTCTCTTCCAGGTGCCGCTCCTGTTTTGTCTCTGAATTCTGTGTGTATATAATTTTGCTCTCCTTTTCTTTAGATTAACATTTTTCAGTACTAAACAATGAGCTTTCAAAAAAGAGGCTAACTTTATCAGCGTGAACATATATCCTAGGAAGCTTAGCTTACTAGGCTTCTCATGCCTAGATTTCAGATACTCCTTTTTAATCATTGACATTTATTAGAAAAAATACAAGAAGAGTTTTCAGTCTCAGTATTGACAGAGAACGTGTTGCAGTAAGTGGGATTCTAGCAACTTTTGAAGAAATTAAACAGACCACTGAGAGGGCACTCCTTTTCACCTGTCCAGCCCTAGCCCCTAAGTTTCCCACTGCTTGTAATTATTTCTTCTGAGATCCTGGCTAGTCTATGGGAGAATGTTGACATGTCGACATTGTGCAGGACTGGTGAGGATAAATCTCATTGTAGCTGGTTTTTGAAAGCAGCAGCCCTGCTTTGAATGGAACGTCTTGGCCAGCAGCTGATCTCCCCATCCTTAGGCTCTTACAATCTTATGGACCCCAAGATTTCCCAAGCCTTAGGATGGGGAGAGATTGAGTTGACCTGATTCTGACTGAGCGGTTCCGGTTTGCTGGTACTCTGCACTCTGGCTGGTTACTGCTGTCTGCCTTGCTGCTCTTCATTGCAGCAGGTTATGTCTTGTTTGGGTGTTGAGAAGTTTTCTTATCTCGAGATAAAATGAGAGGTGTTTAGTTGGAAGTTTACCCTCTGGTGTTTGTGGATAGTATTGAGACATCTGATCCTGTCTACTGACAGTTTTTTCCAGGTCTATAGTTGTTTAGACTGAGCCCCTAGTAGGGCAGACAATCCAAAGTAAACCCTGGGGCCCACAGAAGCAGCAGACTGGAGAGTGAGAGAGAGAGAGGGATGGACTTATGAAAGGAGGGGAGAATAGGAGAAGAAAGGGGAAGGGGGGGAGGTGTGAGAGGAGGGAAGGGCAATCACTCATTTTGCTTATAAAACTAGAAAAAATAAATTTAAATTAAAAAGAGAGAAATTAAACAGCGTTGGAAGAAAATATGTAGTGTTAGAATTTTGTATAAGGTCAAAGTCTAGTCACAGAAATACAAAAAAAAAAAAAAAAACAGACTAGATCTAGGTTCTAGTGAACATATGTCCCCATTTCTTGATCAGATTTAATTTGAACTTCAAATTAAACTTAAATTATGAGAGAGTTAGTCCCAGCACATGTAATAGGATTTGACTTGTACATGGGAGACAAGTGACCCTAACTGTGTAGACTTAAGGGATTGGTCATGCTTTTCTGTTTAAAGTGAACGCATGCTGTGGCCATCACAGTTTCATGGGGACTCCAGGAAGGACTAGCAATAAACTTGTTCCAATATACTCACTGCAATTAGACAAGCAAAATCTAGAATTCGCAGGAATATATTAGAAAGGGAGGGCATAAACTACATCGGTTAAGAGAGGAAGAAATCTTCAGCAAAGGAAAGAAAAATCAAAGGGGAGTACCTTCACCAATAAAGCATGCATACTTTAAATGAATGCATGTTGCACAATATTTTGACGGCTTATTAATATGGATGAAAATCTGAGTCCCCCATCTTCTTCATTCTAAGCAGAGCCTAAAATTGTCTACAGCACAAAGTTCTGTATGCTATGGTTTGATTAGAAAACATAGCTGGTGAATTTAAAGAATATAAAATTCATTTGTAATGGTTAGTTCACATTTCTTTTCCCTTCTGGTGTTCTGGGAGGTTTATGTTACTTCCAGATATGAGATTCTTTCTTCATCCTCTTGAAATTATACTCTTGTAATTGTCTCAGTCACTCTTTAACACAAAAAAATTGTTAAATTGGTTATATCAGTTATAATTTTAATGTGAATGAAAAATACAGTGCTATATGCTAATGAGAGTGGTTTCATATAAGTTTTAGTTCAGTTTTTCTCTGAGATGAGATTACTGATCTAATGTATGTAAGAAAGGCTGCATTAGGTCCAATCAAACACATTATATTTAGAGTTGGCATTTACTTTCACATGCACATAAGTTATAAAATAAATTGTCATCACAGAAGAAAACAAACAGAAAAGGTTTTCATTTTATATTTGTTTCTTGCTTATTAGTCATGTCATATAAGGCATCTTAGTATGAACTTCTACTTTCATAATTCATAACCTCTCCTTTAATTCTAACATAAGTCAATTACTATATGATTTCTACAAATAGATCTCCTTTACTATAAATTGTGCTAGTCAGAATACTGTGCTTTCTATCTCCTGACTGCATTCCTCCCCTCTCCAACTCTGACTGTGACAAAAAATGGTTACTTTTTCTAAATACTAAACCTAAAGATTTGCATGTCACTTAATTTCTTTCACAGTTTTCAATAAATTACCTAAATTACAGATGCTTTTACATTGCTTTTTCCCCTATTTTGGGTGGAAAATTTGTGTCTCTTTTAATGAATTGTGTCTTGAATAGCTGGAACAGTGCTCTATAGCAACCAGATTTTTAAACTGTATTTTGCATGTCCCAGACACTGCTATAAACATGGAAATACAGGATCAGGCTTAACACGATTTGTGATAACTAAGGACAACCCTTTTTTTACATAGTCCAGTGAAGGTGTATTGTAAAATTTAGCTCACAACAATTCTGTTTCACCATAGGTTTCACGTGTATATGCAAACTTCTGGTATGATGCTTGAGTTATTGATTTCTTTCATATAATAAGGAAGAAAAAGTAAATTGCATGACTAAAACATTCAGATTTGTAATTTAAAAATATCTGATTAAATATCACATATTCTTCCTGACATAGAAATATGAATCTATTCTTGGTTGCTTCTTTTTTATATTTAAGCAAACTATATATTAGACAGATTCATCTATTTAATTTAGAGGCTGAGGGAAAAAAGCAAAAATAGACATATTCAGGCCACAACAATTTTCAGAAGTACATTTTTCCCTGTAGACATCTGGGGATTGAACAGAAGTCGTCATTTTATATTGAGCCATCTTGCTATCCCAAATAGTTGTTTTTGTTTGTTTTACTTTTAATATTACTTCACTGTTTCATTGTTTCATACATCTACACAATAAATTTAAGTTTTTTATTGCATATTACTTGATCCCCCCTTTTGTCTTCTCCCTTTGAAAACCTTTTTCTCAAATAATCTTCCTTCTACTTTTGTATCTTTGTGTGTGTGTGTGTGTGTGTGTGTGTGTGTGTGTGTGTGTTGTGCATGTGCCTGTAGTTGTTTGAGAAATCAGTAACTCAAGTATCATACCATTCTCTGCCATGCTGGACTTTGTTAAAACAGCATGGTTGGATAAGGATGTGGCAAAGGACGAAAACACTTTCTTGCTTGATTGCATGCCTGTGCACCAAAGTACCCCAATGTATACTGAAATAGTGAACCAGTTCTCTCTGTCCTATCTACCTACCAAAGGAATGATCCCGTGCACTATGCAATCAGTCAGATAATATCTTATAGAACCACTCAGTCCTTGACCTTGCTACTAATTCTTCACAATTGTGTAAAAAAGCTCAGCTCTCAGTTGTCAAGTTGACACAATGTAGCATATAAGATAGATATGTTTCTGTAACTTTCCCTTTGCTAAACTGAGACATCACCTAAAACGCTTCAGCAAAGCAGAGGAATCAGGAGACACAATGAGCAGATTCTGCAGACTGGTGAAAAAGTATTTGCCAGCTCTGTACCTAATGAGGGTTAATATTGAGAATATGTCAAGAACTCAAGTTATTAAAACCCAAACACTGAATAGCCAGATCAATACATGGACGAATGAAATTAAATCACTATCCTCAAAGGATGAAATAAATATTCCCAGCAGGGGCACAGAAAAATGCTCAACACCTCAGTCATCAGAGAAGTTAGAGTAATAACTACACTCCCTCCTGTCGGAATGACTATCATGCAAGCAAACAGCAAATGCTGATGAAGAAGGAAGGGAAAAGGTGATCTGGTACTTTGTCAGTCCAAATGTAGCAGCCATTATGGAAATGAGTGTGGTGGTTTCTCACAAAGCAAAGCATAGAACTACCAAACGTTCAACCATACCTCTCCTGGGAATGCATCTAAATGAATCTGTGCCAACATCCCACAGAGACACTTGTTCACTCTTGTTCAATGCACATTATTCCAAATCACTTAACTCTGCAACAACCTGGATGTCCATTATAAGAATGAATGACCTCAGACGATATGGTCTGTATAAAGAAGAAAAGAAAGTTTTCTTCATACATTAAAAAGAACAATGTTGGGGTTGGAGAGGTGGCTCAGGGGTTAAGCCTCTGCCTTGCAGGCGGGAGGTCCTGAGTTCGGATCCCAGATCCCACATATAGATGCTTGGTGGAAGCAGGGGAGGGGGAGGAGGAGGGGGCGGCCTGCACTTCTGGTCCTGGTAGGGTGGAGCCTGTGAATCCCAGGACAGAGTAAACAAGAAGGAGGTGGAGGCAGTCTATGGTAGTTCCTGAATTTGTTGGCGGTTCTATACACACACGCACACACACATACAATTGAATAAAAATAATAAAAAAGGATTAAAAAAAGAACAATGTTATGTCATATTCAAAAAAAATAATAGAGTTGTGGATCATCATCAATCATTCTAAGTCAAATCCAGACCTATAGATATCTTTTGTTCTCTCTAACATGTGCATTCTAGCATTTATATATCATTACAAAGAAGAGATATTATTGAGGAAGAAGATGGGAAGATCAGAGAAGTACAGAGACACAGGAGAGATTGAAGAGATTGTAGTCATAGAATACAAGCCAAAAATGTCACCACAGAACTCATTTAATTAGACAATAACTTCAAATATATCATAACAATAAATATACCAAAAAAGGGCTAAAGAGTTCACTTGGAAAATTGTTTGCTATGCATATATGCTCAGATCCACAGTGTTGTTCCTGGTGACATGCTTTGGAATCCTAATGCTGGAAAGAAACAGTCTGGACTAGTCAACTTGTCAAGGTCTAGCTAGTAAATGAACCTGTCTCCTGTCTCATTAAATAGGTTTCTGGGAGAAAATTCGTGAGGCTGAGTTGTACGTACACACGCACACACACACACACACACACACACACACACACACACACACACGCTCACATAAACATGAAAAGAAATAAAAATACCAATAAAACGTAAAAGGAAAAATAAGGCACAGTTAGTTCTCCTAAGAGAAAGAAAAGCAGAAACAAAGGGAAAAGAGGAAGAAATGAAGAAGGAAAGAAAACTTAAATGTCAAACTGATTTTTACCTTATATTGCGACTTCTTCCATATTCTTTACCACACATTCCCTGATATTTTTTGCATCCTAATTTCCTCTGATTTCCATTTCAGCCCTCCAAACCTACTTGAAAACTCCACCTCTTTAAGGTGGAAAGTATCCCCATCCCAAAAGATTGCGATTACTCACTCAATCCAGGCACATTTCCAATGTGGGTCTTTATTCTGTTCTGCAGTATCTTATCTGTTTGTAACAGATGATAAATTTGATAGCATTTTCATTTCTTTTACATGCCACTGGTGCCTAGCATGGCTTCTGAAATACAGGGCTGTTCAGAAATATTTCATGATTAAGATGTATCTATGCCTTACATTTCCAAAGCTCTTTTCAAATGGTCAGATGTAAAGAAGCAGTTATGTTTAATTAGTTATGGCCAACAAAAACAGTGTCATTAAGTAATATTTTAATGTCATAAAATTTTTGTCTTTTTCTTGTTGTCAGCCAGAAAAAATATAAATTTAACCAGCAAAATGCTATACGAGAATTGTATGTTAAAATTTACATTACAAAAACTAAAATGTAATCAACTAAATTTTCCAGAAAACCTCAATGTTTCAGTAACTTGTTAAGTGTGATGAAGCAACTCTTTCTCAGCACCAAATCTACTATCTTTATTTTTCATTTTCTTGTTAAATTAGATGAAATATAAGGAAGTAAAAATTTCCTTATTCTTGTTTAGGGGAAGGTACAAAGATTCGAAAATAATTTCTTCATTGCTGGTTACTACTAAACTCAAGATGACATATTGTTACAATTATTGTTTGTGGAAAATCTTAATATCTCTCACCCTGACATATAATAAATGGTATATTTTGTAAAATTTCCTTATAAGCTTTGATGACCTCCTGTTTTGTCATGTCAGGTGAGACTTACTTTTTCTCCCTAATTTCCATGTCTAATTCTGTCATTATTTTTGTCCCTAGGGAAAACTTCTTTAAACATTTCTCCATGTTTCCATGGGCTCCTTAGCCTCAAAGACAACATCTATATCACCCCTACCTACAACCTCATGGCCAAAGGAACATCGAAGAATAGGGGGTGAAAATAATGATTTTTTTAACCTCCAAATAAAATCATATGCATCCTGATCAAATGATTTTCTTGTTCTCACCCTCTGATGTGTTGTATTCAGAATAAAAATATAATTTTAGACACAGTAATTATCCCTGCCCACTCATCATTGGCGCCCCATTAACTCACCTATTATTTTATATAAGTACCAACTGAGCATTTCTTGTCCTTATGTATTATGCTTATAATCCCTATGCATGAAAATATTGTTCATACCAGTGGGCACTATTTGTGTACTAATTAGATCTCTTTATTGTCCCATATACCTTTTTCAGCTATTGTGAATTAAGTACTAACAGCTATTAGAAACTTACTCACTACTAAATAGAACCAAAAATTGCTTAGGATGCACATTGTTCCCTGTCACTCAACCCACATGACCAATGACTGATTGACTGCAGCTAGTATACACCCAGTCACTGTGCCAATTCTGAATATTTCATGTATTTAAATTTCTCATGACTTACAGCAAAAATGAAGCTGGTCTCAAGCAGGCCATTCACCTTTGCTTTTCAGTCTTGTCTATGCTTCCCATTTCTGTTTTGAAAGCATGATTTGAAACCATAGAACAAAAAGTCTATCTGATAAACCCAATCTATTTCCCAGTTGAATTTCACAAAATCACCTAATTATAATACTATCATTTTACAAACTAAAAATTGAAAATGCAGAGAAAAAAATTTCCTTTAGTAACCATTAATAGACCATTCCAAATAACTGGAAAATAAGAGTCAGTGTCAAGTACAAGTGGACTCAACATCAAGCAAATACCATGGAAATACATAGACTCAATAACATGAAAGTATATAGACTCAAGAACAGAGAGTATATCATTAGAATTGTCCTTTCCATTTTTTTATTCAATTATGTGTGTGTGCATTTTGTGTGTGTGTGTGTGTGTGTGTGTGTGTGTGTGTGTGTGTGTGTAGAACCACTGTGAATTCGGGAACCACCATGGACCACCTCCACCTCCACCTCCTCCTAGTTTACTCTGCCCCAGGATTCACAGGCTTGGCCCTACTAGGACCAGAAATGCAGGCTGCCCCTGCTTCTGCCTGGCATCTATATGTGGGGTCTAGGATCTGAACTTGGGACCTACTGCCTACAAGGCAGAAGCTTAACCCCTGAGCCACCTTTCCAGCCCCCTTGCCATTGTTTCTTGAATCCCTACAAAGCTATTCAGATTGTGCCTTCATTTTTAGAATCACCTTGCCTTCATTTTAGAATACGAATTAACCAATTGTTGTATTGGGAATTTAATTCCAGATGTAGAGTTCCAAAATAGTAAATGTACATGTAACATCTTTACTGTGGATTATCAACTAAGTGATCTAGAAGGCATTTTGCCTGGCAATCCATTCTCCAATAAAAAATGGCATTTTGTTGGATAAATACTTTGATTATGATTCTTAGAGCTATCTATTTACCTTTAGTGAAAAGCTTTCTTTGTACCACAAAGTTCTGGAAATGCCAGTTTACTGACCTACCTTGAGGCTTTGGAAACGTGACTTCATTCTCTCATTTGGAATTTAAGGTAAAATTCTCTCCCAAACTGTGAATGAAGTAAAAATTTCTGATATGAAAATACAACCCATTTGTCCCTGCTTTTCTGGAAGAATGTGATACATGGCCTGCTAAGTATATCTTAAGACCACCGATTTTGACCCACAGCTGAATAAAGATCAAGAGCCTCGAGACATGGCAAGTCAGGGCATTGGAAGAAAATACACAAGAGTGTGGATCCAACTTTGATTTTCTTTCCTACAGATTTCTTGTCCCATGAAATAAAAAAAAAATTAAAACATTTTCCTTTGAGCCACTTTTTCTTGGTATTCTATAATTTAGAAAAGAAGCATTCTAAGTCGTACAATGAGAGAAACATAGCCATCAGAGAAACATAAGCACAGCAGCCTGACCAATTTCATGCGGATAGTAAGCAGTAGTGTAAATCCTTAAAATTCAGTTCACCTGGCATTTTTATGCACGGGATTTCTTTCATTGGAATGCAGCATGTATGAAGGCTTCTTTCAGACAAAATGTTCCAAATGGTGCAGTTTGTCTGAATTTCTCACCAAATAATGTCATATAGGAGGATTTTCTCTGAAATATGAAAGAGCAATATCTAACTTACTTTAACTCAATTTAAAGTATGAAAATAGAATTGCTATCTGCAGTAGGTGTGTATCAGGAATGACCTATTCTCTTCCTACTGCTCACATTTTCTGTAAGAATATGAAAGGAAAGATATTCAATTTTATTTAGATATTGATTCTTATTTTTAATTCATAAATGTGATTTTTACATAGCAAGAAACATTTAAATATTTTTAAATCTGTAAAGGTTATATCTCTACTTTATCAGATATAATATATCTAGAAAAGCCAAGGTAGAAATATTTCTAGAATTTAAGTTCAGGACTGCCCAAGCATAGAAATGGGAACATTGTTTTGTTATTCATTTATTTTCTTTTTTATAAGGTAAAATTTGAACAGTGATATTTATGATCAGCTTTATATTACAGGAGACTTTTGTCTATAGATTATAAGATATTCGCTAGTTCTTTTTAAATGATACCTCTGAATTGAAGCTAAATAATGCTCATCTTATTATTACAGCAAAGTGTAATGTTATATCTAAAAAAGGCAAGAAAGTAACAGAACACAAGGAAAAAGAATTGAGTAGAAGATGTTTGTTTTAAGGATGGAAAATTATAAGGATATTTAAAGCACCCAATTATTATAAAGAGACTCAATTATTTCTTTTGGGAATAATATCAGAACATTTTCCTATTAAATAGAGTAATGACCTGTTTGTAAAAATTCCTTTCAAGTTAAAGTGATTCACTATAAGATTTCCTTCTCATAAGATTTATTTTACAGTCACAATAGTGTTCCTATACTTAAGGGGAACACAAGAAAGAGTTCTAGGAATTGCCACTGAGTCCTTACACCTCATCAGAGAGGAGGACCCAGAGGAAAGTTTGATATACACATTGAAGGATGCTTCAGAGATGGCGGGAGGGGGCACTGGGGGAAAGGGAAGGAGGGGGGAAATGAAGGGACAAAGCAGGGAAGGAACAGGAAGGCCAGGGAGGGGTGGAGGGAGGGAGGAGACAGGGGTTCCTATTATATTTTGTATGAGCAGAAAAATAAAAAAAGATTTATTTTGCAATTTTCCTGTAACAAATAGATGTTGAATATTATTATCTAATTGTTTTATAGGTTGAATATTATTATCTAATTGTTTTATAGGTGAAGCAACTTGGAAGAAAATAATGCTTACAGGCAGTAATTGGAAGATCTTGATCCAGTTCCTAGAATTTTATTTTCCTCTATTTATTTTTTGTAAGGAACACTGTTAGAAGCTCTAAACAATTAAACACAAATGAAAGATAGAATTAGGAGATCAATTTTTTTAACATGAAATGGAAACAACATCTATTTTAACCTGAGATGTAATTGCTCAAGATATACATATGTGATGTATAAGATTGAACATGTTCAATCTTATACATTCTGCTGTGCAAGATTTATATTAATAAAAACATACAACTAACTATGCAAATATATTTACATATGCCTGCATATAAATTTCATCCTTAATAGTTCTATACACATGTATGTGAAACTTCTTTATATAAAATTAGTATTCAGGGACAATTTTTTTCAATTCTTAGATAATTACATAATTTCTGAGAACGATTTCTGTAAGTGTACACAGAATAAGTGTTCAAGAATATAAAACCCACTGATGGTTACAACTTACTGTTCAAAATATATAATAAACTTTTATGAAATTATCTTCAAATTTTTCACTTCTAACTCCTAGAAACCAAAGAGAAAAGAAGGATATTCAATGTGTATATAACTACTAATTAAATGAAATTTTAATGATACAAAACCCACTACTGTCAAGTTTTCTATTTCCATTTCAATCTCATTCATACCTGGACTAACATGCTGCTGATTGCCCTACTATGATCCTTCTTTGCACAATTTTCTGAGTTCTAAAGTTTTCAATAATGGTGTGCAAACTTATCCCAACAAAGCATGTTGAATATCTGAGAGATAATCTCTGAAAATTGTGAACTGGAGAAGAGTTAGGTGCATGGTGGTGGTGGTGGTCGTGCTGTATGTGTGTGTGTGTGTGTGTGTGTGTGTGTGTGTGTGTGTGTGTGTGTGACTGTTGGCAGGACTTTAATAACAAATAAGATCATGGTCATTGTGCTGAATATAATATATACCTTATTTAACCTTAACACCATGCATGGAAAGAGTCTTGCCATAATTAAATATTATGCTAGTGCATTCCTATTTAAAATAAAGTTGAAAAGACAACTTTATTCCAGTTGGAAGGGCATTATTTTATCATCTTTCCTGTGTCTAAGGTGACATTAACTTATGGATATGTCAACATATTTATGTTATATTTATGTTTTCTAAGAAAGCAAATTTCTCAATATTCCATAGTTATACAAAGAAAAAGCCAGAACTGAAATGTCAGCCTTATAATATTCTTTTTTTTAAATGGGCTGGAAACGGAGTTTGAATCGCGGTGCGGTGGAGGAGACTGTGGTGGGCTCTCGCTGCGGGTCCGAAACGCCTTTTCTCTGCCTTGCTTGCGTAGCTTCCGCGGAATCCGAAATGGAAAAGGACTCCGGAAAGGCCCAGACAAAGGCGGTTTCCCGCGCGCAGAGAGCCGGCTTGCCGTATTCATCTGCAGCTGAAATCTAGGACAACCAGCCCCCGACGTGTGGGCGCGACTGCCGCTGTATGCAGCGCAGCCACCCTGGAGTACCTCACCGCAGAGGTACTTGAATTGGCAGGAAATGCATCAAAAGACTTAAAGGTAAAGCATATTACCCCACGTCATTTGCAACTTGCTGTTTGCGGAGATGAAGAATTGGATTCTCTCATTAAGGCTACAATTGCTGCTGCTGGTGTTATTCCACACATCCACAGATCTCTGACTGGGAAGAAAGGACAGCAGAAGACTGTCTAAAGATGCCTGATTCCATATTATCTCAGGACTCTGCTCCTAACAGATGTCCAGTGTTGGTGATTCCAGTGGACTGTATCTCTGTGAAAAACACAATTTTGCCTTTTTGTAATTCTATTTGAGCAAGTTGGAAGCTTAATTAGCTTTTCCAACCAACCAAATTTCTGCATTCGAGTCTTAACCATACTTAAGTGTTACTGTGGCTTCAAAGAAGCTATTGATTCTGAAGTAGTGGGTTTTAATTGAGTTGACTGTTTTGGATTTTAATTTTGATGCAGAAGTTATAGTAACAAACATTTGGTTTTCTACAGACATTATTTCCACCCTAGTGGATGAGCTCAATAAAGGTCATATCCCCCCCCCCCAAAAAAAAAAAAAACGGGCTGGAAATGTAGTGCAGTGGAGAGAATGCTTACTTACTGCTTATCTGGGTTTGATGGTTCAGGCCTATAATCCAAGCACCGGGGAGTCTGAGGAAGGTACATAAGGAATTGAAGACCTTCCCCTGCTATGTAGAGTTTAAGGACAGCCTGGGTATGAAGACCCTGTGTTTCTACAGAAGAATTTTTTTTTTTTGGAAGAAGTATTAAGATGCTACCTGTCTTTTCAACAACGATATTTCTCAATATCTAACAGCATTTGTAGGAAGTATTCTTAAGAAGAAAATAAAATGCCCAATCCAAAATGTAACATTATTCTTCATGGTACTATAATCTAATACTTTCCTTATGCGTTGCATAGTCTGATCTTTTTAAAAATATTTTAAACATCTCTGTTTTCTTATTTTCCATACTAAGCTTTGAAAAGAAGAACTCTGTCCTTCCTCTTATTTTTGGTTTGTTTGTTTTATTCTACAGCAGATCTTTAGAGTATGCAGTAGGTACTCAATAAAGTTTGTAGAAAGAAAGAAGAGTGACAAGTGCTGTAGTGGTTACTCTTAACGATTTTTTGTGAGGGAGCACCCAAAGTTGAACAACTTAAGGGAGAAAGGGTAATTTATTTAACTTAGAGTTCGAGAGGGGGAAAATAGTCTTTCATGGTGGAGATGGCATGGCTGGCTGGCAGAGGCTGAAAGCAGGCTATGTCATATCCACCCGAGAGGCTTAGAGCTGCAAGACTAGAGAAGCTCTCTTCTTCTTTTGTGGTTCCTTTTATCTGATCGACTACTGGGAGGTTTCAATGAGATCTGGGGTGGTTCTGGTCAGATCTAGGGCTGATCTTTGTATTATCCAGATAATCTCTTCAGGTGATCTCAGCTGATCTCACCAGGTGTGGTCTCAGATGATCTTAATGCCAGGTGTGTCAAGTTGACATCCAAGATTAACTATCACAAGTGTGTTGGATAGAAAACAGTCTTTTTTATGTTTAATCCAGCAAAGCTTTACAGGGTCCCTTGAAATGTCACTTTTGTGACAGACAACTTAAACTCTATGTAAGAACAGCAGACAGGGTTGAGATGGCTGCCTTTTCCTAGAAAGATTATGAGCTTTTAAAAAGTTATGTGTGGTCTGCTACAGGAGATTGGGACAATGTTTTATCTGCAGATTTTATGGTGAGAAGAGAAACTTGGTAAACCAAATTTGAATTTTGACCAAAGTAGGTATGCCAGTTTTCATTAACATCACTCATTTGGGAGAGGTGATTACATTCCGCTGAAAGTCATTTTGTTATTTTTTGTAACAATAACTGATTTTTCTCAAGTGCAAAAACCATAATTTTATTTTGCTTATAAAGCAAAGCAAATAGCTGGATCTATTCTCTTCTGAATTATCTGTGCTAATATGTCCTTCATGAAAACTAAATAGATCACAGGCAAAGCCAACATGACATTCCCTTCTCGGAGAGTATGCTGGTTTAGGGAACTCAATATTGGTTTGAGACTGTAGATTCAAATGGAGGGAACCGACAAAGAATCCAAAACAATTTTATTGGCTGAAAATAGGTGGAATTTTGTCAATACTAAATAACAAAGCATAATTATGATGAAGAATGCACATTGCGAAATGGCTAGAGTTCACCAGACACTATCATCAACACACATTGTACTTTGTTAAATACTATTGTTATCTAAAATGACACTGTGGAAGGCTGCAATGCCTAAAGGTACATGGTGACTACTGCAGTACCGTGAGAAATATTAATGAATGATCACATTGGAATAGTTTTAAGAAGCAGTAATGCATAGAAGACTAAGTGATTAGCCATATTAACTGTAGTCTATTCATAAACCACTAAACTTAAAACTATGAAGAGGGTAAAACAACCAAGCTTCAGCTCTATCCTGCTTTGCACTGGATTAAAATAATTAAGTAAGGGATTCTGGAGCAAATGAAAAAGTCCTCCCTTTAGCACTCGTTCTCCACTCCTCTGATGACCAATCTGCAAGTTGTCTCCTTCTTGTCTAATATGGTGCGGTTTCAACACTTATAGTAGTTTGACAGTAAATGTATGTGATGTAATTATTCCCTTCTGTAAACTGTCCTCACAGTGACACCTTAAACTTGCAGCCTGAGGCTGTGAAGAGAGAAAGTGTCACTATGCCTCAGGGAGAAGTGGGGAGAAATTCTTTAATGCCTGCTACTTTAAGAAAGATCTAGGAAATTAGAAACATTTTGTTTTGTTTTTTCCTTGCTTTGGCCAGACTGGGTGTTGACATTTTCACTAAAATTGTCAGCCATGATCTGTTTAATCGCATGTCTTCCAGTAACAATTACTAAAAGTTCTTTTATTATGGCTTGCAAAAACACGACTTTATTTTCCAGAAATAATTAAAACAATATGATAATACGTGAGTACATACAGTTTTCAGAGTAAATATTTTTACACTTACAAAAACTTATTCTGATATTCTTTTTCTATTTTGACAGTACTTCCAAATTTTCAGGAGTAACTAAAATGTGATGTATTGTATTTTACTAGTATTTGCATTTATTATTTCTTTTACAAATCTAAGTCCCATTGGTTCCATCTGCATGCATGTGGGTGTAGAGCCTGTGTTGTAGCATGCATAAAGCACCAGAGGCCACTCAAATCACAGGCCCACCCCTAAACAGAAATGACTCTCCTTTCCTAGACAGCTACTAAATATCAGTAGGTCCTCAGCTAAGGGCCTCATGCCCTTACCTTATTCCTGCTGAAATGTTGATTGGCTGGGTCTTGTGCAGGCTTATTCAGATATCCACAGCTGCTGGGCATTCATGAATGTGTCAATCATGTCATATCTAAAAGGCACTGTTGACTACAGTCCTCTCCATCCACTGACTCTTATATTATTTCTGCCTCATCTTCCATGATGTTCCAAGAGTCTTGCTGAATTGGTAAAGATGACGAATTTAGAGCTGGCGCCCAGTATTGCTTATTCTCAATCCTTTGACTAGTTATGAATCTCTGAGTTACCCAGTGCCCAGTGCAGAAAGAAGATTCTCTTGCAAAGATGGAGACTATCACTGATGTTTAGAAGGCAGTTTAAAAACATGTGCAATTAGCAAAGCAAGAGCAACAAGCTCCCTGCAGAATCTCTCAGAGAAGCCCAAGCTATGAGCTGTGGACCAGGCTTACATTCTCTCCATGAAATTCATTTTATACTCTGGTTGAAGTGAGATTCTCATTTTATCTTATTTTTTTCCATTTCATGGGCTCTCTTCAATCTGTAAAGACTCGGGCATTTACATGAATACCGATGGCCATGTCAGTGTAGCATCTTGGACGTACATGGACATTGTGAGACAATTTGCTCCTCTCAGTCTTCATAAGCATAATTGCTAACTATGTGACCACCTTGCTGAGAAAATAGAATTACAGAGAAAAGGAAAGGAGCTTTTTTTACTCTTTTGTTAATGGATTCACATGTTGTATAAGAAATGTCCAGCCCCTCATACTCACTTAACTGGGTGCAGCCTCTAGTTTTAGATCTTTTTACTGTGTGTGTGTGTGTGTGTGTGTGTGTGTGTGTGTGTGTGTGTGTGTGTGTTGTTATATAGCAAGCATTAATGAGTGTTGCTTCACAGGCACACAAATGGGAAGGTCAAGGGAGGAATTTAGCGTGCCTTCCTCTATGTTTTTCTCCTTGCATCTGAAGGCACTGTCAATTCCTCTCTGAGCCTGGAGCTAACCATCATCTAGGCTGTCAGCTAGTAAACCTCAAAAATAGGCCTGCTTCTGCTATATCCCCACCTCTCGCCAGCATTGGGGTTACAGGCACATGTGACCACACCTGGCTCTTTTTTTAACCTAGTTACGCAAGCTCAATGGGTAGGCATCTTTGACCCCTCCTTCACCCTACCCCTTCCTGCTCCCCTTGTAGTCCCTTCCTTCTTCTCTTTCTCACCCCTTTCCTCCCTCTTCATCTCTTGGTATTTCCTGCCTGATACCTCCCACCCTCCAGAACATCTGTTCATTTGGGTGCTGATTTTCCCTCTGAGTGGTCTACACTAGTGAGGGTTCAGGATTCAGTGGTATACTTTGGGGCTCCTTTTTGGGCTGCCCACCAATACAGGGTCTCTATCATATCTGTCTAACCCCTTGCCTCTAAGGATTGTACTGCCTGAAGCCTTCTCCCTGAGACTCGTGCTAGTGTTTGAGGACTTGGTGAGAGGTCAACCATAAACACCTGGCTTCCGGAATCTTTTACCTGGATTCTCATGCTTGCATTTTTAACCACTGAGCCATCTCCCCAGATCTGTTTTAAACTTTCTTTATTACCATGTTCTTGGATACCTGTAGAGCACTGTCTGTTAGTAAAGAGACTCCACATGTCTACATCCCTATTTTATCATAATCACTGCTCCTTCTCTCCTTTATCATCTTGAGAGTAGTGATACAAACAATCAGGTCTTTTGCTCTAAGCTAAACCATACATTCTCCTTCTGCTCCACTTCTGCTTGTTTTTCTACTCCCCTTTGTTATTCTTCTTTTCAATGTATACATGGTTTATTGAACAACTATATATGTGAGGTTTCTTGTAATGTTTCTTGCATTGGTCACTTTATCAGTATTTGTGAGATGTATCCATGTATAAGTTTAAAGTTGATAATCTTTCTTTTCAGTTTTGCAGCTGAGTTAAAAGGAAACACAGTACAGAATAGTGAATATGTGTAGCACCAGAATTCCTTCCACTGAAGATGAAACAAATGAAGACAGAAGCCATGTTACTTGACTATAGGCTGCGCATGTGCAATAGAGACAAGTATTGGGCATATTAAAGGGCTAACTGAAGACATTCAAGGGAAACTTTCATGTGAGTGTCATGACCTCAAGTAGTTCTACCAGTCGCAGAACAACTTGAAGGTCCTTGAGAAACAGAGGGCTGTGCTTGGATCTTTAATTGAAAAAAGTAAAAAATTCATTATAGCTGCACTAACAACTTTGTCCCTAGAACCTGAAATTACATATCTATGAGACTAATGGCAGATGGATGGGAAACATACAGATAACAAATGTTGGCTACAGACTACTTGGCAGAGTCGACAGGTAAGTCACTTGAGCTATGATGATTATTGAAATACATATGCAAGTGAAGATATTAATCAGAAAATAATATATGACATCTGATACCAAATCATGAGAAATGTCTTTGGAAAGCTAAGTAGCATAGATTGGGTGGCTTAAACATAAATTTATTTTCTTACAGTTTGGAGGTAGGAACCCAACATCAAGCTATGAGCCAATTCAGTTTTTGGTGAGGATTTTCTTCTTGAATGGAACAGAGGCAAACTCTCTGCTTTCACTTGGTAAAAAAAATAAGGAATGAGCTCCTTGGTGCATATTGGGACATTAATCTCTTTATAAATCAAGCTCTGAACCTCATTTAAGTTTAAATACTCCCAATGGACTCTATATTTTAATATAGTTGTTTTTATGTTTAGGTCTTTGGGATAGGAATACAAATGGGGCTAAACCAGTGTGTGTGTGGGGTAAAGACCTAACCTTCTGAGTTTTCATTCTCCTTTTTTAGTGAATTTTAGGTTTCATATAAGAATGAGTTGCTTATTCTCATCCTAAAACATTTGAAATAACTCTTCAATCAGTATTTTAAAATCTGAATGAGTGCTGGAGAGATGGCCCAGCTGGTAAGACTCTGCCTCCCAAGCAAAAGAGTCTGAGCTTGGATCCCAGATCCTACCAGCAAACACCAGGCAGAAATAGCAATAACCTGCACTTTAAGTTCTGGAAGGCAGAGCTCAGGAAATTCCAGAGCAAAGCCAAAGGATGCATAAGCTATCCAGGATGATTCCCAAAGTCACCCCTAGTCTCCAAAGGCACAATACCGTACCCTCAGATCCATATATACAAACACACACACACACACACACACACACACACACACACACACACACACACAGAGTAAATATATATTTTAAAAAATCTGAATGTTATAGTATTGACCATAATCTTGTGCAGTATAAAGTGACTATTTCAAGCACAGGAAAAGATATGTATGTTTTCAGGAAGATGAGAAACAAGAATCTCTGTGAAGGCTCTACATCCGATGCTCACAGTTACTATCTACTTTGCAGCCTCAACTGGAGACTTTAAATGCTTTCTGAGTTTAAGGCATAAATCAAGTCCTTCCAGGTACACAACACAGGGAAATCCCACTCTCCTTTTCGTTCTTTTGTTCTATCAGGAATACATGGAAATGTTCAGACATTAATTCAAATACGCTTTAGCTTTAAGATCTCAATTCTGAAAGTTTTGCTAATCACAGGGGATTAGCACAGTTCAAGGGGGAAGAACGTGACATTGCTCCAAGCCAGGGATGATCTAGCAGGAAAGTAAGCATGTGTCCCCGTTAGAATCCACTATAACCTGGCTGACTTCCTTTCATAAAATTGCATCAGTTTGGAAAGGGTAGAAGTTCTGGTATAGAGAAAGACAGGTGGCTGTTGATGTGGTTTTTAAGAATTTTCTCAAACTTAAATGTTGATACCTCTTTCAGTATCTCTGGTCCACCGTCAGTGACAGTTGGACCATTTTATTATCAGCTTGCAGTAGCAGTCATGGATTGAAAATATTCCAAATGGTATATAGCAGAATATAGCAATATTTCAAAATACAAGAAACATGATTATGTTTCCAGTTTACAAATGAACAATAAGCAATGTAAGTGTTTTGTGACCTGTATTTTATACTATTACCAGAGTTCTTTTATATAAAGCTGTGGTGTCATTGAACGGGCAGAGATGCTTTTTTGAAATCTCTTTGCAGGATCCTTTCCTCTGTTTGGCAAGAACTAAGGTAAATTGATTTGCTAGCAAACAGTGAAATTGGAACTGAGTGCAAAGCAAAGGGGCATCCATGCATGCAACTAAGAGTTGCATCTTTACTAAATAAAAAAATTATGTCTAATACTCTTATTTCCCCAAAATGAGTTACAAATTACAAGATAAGTTAATTGGAATTTATCCATCAAACTCTTTATTACCTGATAACAAGTTTCTAGTACATTGAACATAATTGTAACAGACATCATTTTTCTTTCTGTGTACATTGGCCTACATTTGTCTGTTCAGTAGATTAAAAAGTATGAACTCCAGGGACCTGGTGATTTTTAGCTTCAGTCATGGAGCCTAGCTGTGTATCTAGTCCTGACTTACACACCTTATATACAAATGCATTTCCTATTTACTTTCTGTTACTAAGCACAGCTTTCCACTAAGAGAAATCATATTTCACAACATTTGAAGCCACCATAAGGTAAATGATACAGGTATTTGAACACTTCTACCCAAAGCAAACAAATAATTTGGATCTGACCATTTCACAGGGTACCTTGTTTCAATATTCATATTTGAAGATTATCCACATTTGGATAATCATTCTCCCTTTGTCTTGAGACACAACTTCAGCATATTAGAGTGGTTATATCAGAAGAATAAGCGGAACCGAAGGAATGAATTTAGGGAGTCACAAAGTACCTCTGAGGCATTTGTTAAAAGATACGATGGGAGCCATAGAACCTAGCTGTAGCGGTGTAGCGTTGTGTGATACTTGGCTTCATGCTGAATTATTTTTTAAATGTTTATATAATATAGCCTCTGGTACAGTGTTATGGTTAGAATGTGAAATGTCTCCCTTCAATTCTTGCCTTTAAACCCTTGGTTTCAGCATCTGGTACGGTTTTGAGAAGTGGTGGAAACTTCAGGAAGTGGGGCAGAGCCTAGAAGTGGGTTAGGTGAGGGTAGATCTTTGTATGTGGCTTTTTGCTTCCTGAAAGCCAAGGAGATGTGAGCAAGCTGTCTCACATGACATCAAGACCTACCTGCTTCAGAACTACAGAGGGGAAGCAGGTTGAAGAAAGCCCATGAAGGACCATGAGCTGCCAAAAACCTACCTCCTTCTATAACTATTAACAACTACCATAATTACAGTGTATTGTATATGACGTTTTCTTTCTTGTTTATTAAGAGCTTTTATTCTTTAACACCTTCATATGTAAATTACATGTTTTCACCCCTTATTATCCAAATCCATTCCCTCTCCTGTATCACTTTATACTTTTTTTTTCCTTTCCAGCCTCTCTCTCCTACTTTCACTAGTTTTTGCATGTATAACCCACTGAGATTCACATGGGATATGCACACCGTCAAGTGTGTGAGTCCTTCCCTTGACATGGGTGATTGATCAGTAGGTAAAACACTGAGGAAAGCAGCTCTTCTTCTCCTAGCTGGCATTAACTTTCAGTAGTCTTTCAGGGAGGTGTAGTATCACTTGACATCCTCTCCATTTCATGGTTAAAAAGCTGATAGACCAAATATTGTATAAGTCTTTTGACAATAAGCATCACTACAGGGATGTTCTTGATTTCAAAAGCCCTCTCAGGACCAGAGGATACTGTTTGGCATTACTTTTCTGAACCCAAAGACTCTTACATTTACACCATCTCCGCTTCTGAGAGGTTATCTGATCCTTGGTGTAGGGAATTAGAGAAACTCTCAGCATTTAACTAGGAATAAATCATGGAAAACTTCTCAGGCTACTGAATTTTTTCCAGTAAACAATTTAAGCTTTCATTTATTTGCCTGCCAGGAACTGGGTCTACTTCAGGGAATTGAATTTAAGACTATGGTTTATCACCTAACTGCCAGAATAGAATCAATATTTAACTAATTTCAATTAGTTTCAAAGTTTTGCATGGTCAATGCAAAATTATCTGAGCCAAATATAAATGGCCACGGCCCAGAAATATGGTTTTGGGGTACTCTGAGTAATATGTCCCAACAGGGAAGTGACGTCATGACCAAAAGTCAGAGAACAAAAGAAAGTCACAAGTCAAATTGCCAAATACTTTACCAGTGAAAACATGTAGGAAAATAAGAGCAAAGAAATAACAGTTTTCTCTTAAGTTTTAATTGTTAAAATATCTGATGATATTCTTATGTTTTGAGATGGCAGAAGACATTAAACTGTTCTTTCTATGAATCAAAATTGAACAATCGGATAGGAATGAATGTTTATTAAATGAATTAATGGTAGCCAAGATAATTTGTGACTATAACATTTTAACTTTCCATACTCACAATTATAACCAGGTAGACTTATACAATCTTCAGTCTTGCTGGGAATCAAAGACCATTAGGGAACGATGTATGGAAATTATTATTGTGTTTTTAATAATGCAGCTAAATCCCAGAGTAAAAGTCACTTGGTGTTTGCCTAAATCACAAAGCAGAGAAATGGAAGAGCTGGAACTATAGCCACCAAGCAACCCACAATACTGAATTCATTTCTTTGTGGTGCTACTTGCCAGTCATGCAGACAGATAGATGAAGACTATAGTATAGCTAAAAATACAAGCATACAAAATATTTTTAAATAAAGAACGCTGTTGAATAAAACACTTTATTTTATTGCTGTCTACTCTTTCTTAGAGAGAATAACCCCAAACTATGGCTTTTCATAAATAGTTTTTCATTTGAGGAAAGAATATAAGGCCTAGTACATGCATTCTTTTAAACACAGACCTCTTATTTTGAATAGCATTTTCACACCTTGTACATAGGTTACTTTAGAATATATCCCCCAAGCCAGATACTGTGCTTGCTCTGATAAATGTTGTCCTGCAAGGTTTTGCTCTTTCTAGCATTCAGAGTAATATAGTAGGAAAGGTTAAGGACAAAGATTTATCTCTGCCTATAGCCACAAAACAGACAACAAATAATGGCAGAGATGTCAGGCTGTCAGCCCGCTTTTAGAAACATGTGAAGCCAAGTGAAGACTCAGACTTGAACAAAAGCAATGTCTGCTTCATGAAGATCTCAGACCCCTGCTCCTTATGCTCAGTCTTTGTTTGTTTTTCTCCCAACATGACTTATTTAATTCCTTCCTCATCTTTCTGTTCCATGACACAGATCTCTCCTTTCTCAGCATTCCCAATTCTTTCACCATCATAAAATTTAATTTATCCAAGTGCCGTATGTTCTGGTGATAAGGAAACAGCTCATATGTTCAGAAATCATAAACCTAAGAAATGTTAGAAATGATAAACCTAAGAATACTCAAAAAGAACAAAACACATTAAATGTCTCACCACTGGAGACTGAATATGTACACTGTTGTGCGTAGCTCTATGTAATCTGTATAACTTCTTTAAAAACTTCATGAGGACTTAGAATGCTGAAAAATATCTTTTATATACAGTTGGAAGAAAAACAACAGTACATAACTTTAGAATCAGTAAAATAATTTTGAAACCAAGAACAACTTCACATAAAGAACTGTAAGTTTGTGAATAAGTAAATTACTAGTATTATCTCTTGAGTAGTGGTATTTAAGGTGATCTAAATTATTTCTTACTTGTTCATATTTTTACAAATTGCTTTTAAGTTATTTAATCTGCAAATAAGTATGCATTACAAAACATACATCAGGGTAATTTCGTTATTTAATCTGCAAATAAGTATGCATTACAAAACATAGATCAGGGTAATTTTGTTATTTAATCTGCAAATAAGTATGCATTACAAAACATACATCAGGGTAATTTCTAAGTTTTGTTTACAGAATTGTGACCAAGATAGAGAAACAGACAGCAAGAGTTCTTTAGGAAGCTCTGCTGCTCTTCATTGAACATGTAATGTCATGCCTAGGTGTAAGGAAGTTTGAAGTTAACCATATTGTTGTAAAGAAAGGAATCAAAGATTATATTCTAATAATCTGAGGGAATGTGCAGATTATGTAAGTGAAATTGTTCCCAGATTACTGATTGAAAAATGTGATATGGCTAATGTTCTTACACTATCCCTATTACCTATTACCTATTGACAATTTCTGTTGCAAACTAAGGAGAACAAAGTAGGAATTTACTTTGGTTGAGTGGTAACAGATTTTGTCCTCCTTATTTGCTGGTCTCTTCTCTGCCATTTATGTTTATCAAATTTTGATCTCCTATTTGACTTTGATTCCCCAAGAAAGAAAGATAAAGAGGGAGAAAGGAAGGAAGGAAAGAAAGGAAGGAAGGAAAGGAAGGAAGGAAGGAAGGAAGGAAGGAAGGAAGGAAGGAAGGAAGGAAGGAAGGAAGGAAGGAAGGAAGGAAGGAAGGAAGGAAGGAAGGAAGGAAGGACAAAAGAAAGATAAGGAAAACTTGGCATTTTTGTTAATTTTCTCATAGATCTTCAATTAAAATAAACTGTCAGGGTTTCTGAGTTTCGACAGTATTGGACAAATCCTAAATTGAGATTGTGCACTTTAGTGCTAATAATGAATCCCTAAGGTATAAAACAATGAATCCAATGTTTGAATACAGGGAATGGAAAAAGAAGGGTTGGGATAGTCCTGTTTATAGCTTTATACCCTCTTACTGACGATGTTAAGTAGTATGCTAAGCAAAGCAGAGTTTCATCTTCAGCAGAAATATCAGGGAAGTGCAAACTGCAGGTAGGAAGGGGCACGTGCATCTTGGCTGGGTCCCTATTTTCATGTCATCTAAGAGCAACAACTCGCATAGTACCTGCTGAGCTGTGTCATGAATGACTTAACTTGATATTTGATTCAGAAAACACTCATCACCGACTCTTTCATTCAATCACTAATTTTTATTTAATGTCTATTATATACTCTTAGTGCTGAAATCAAGTGTTGGTACCACAACAAAAAGAGGGTTCTAGGACCTTTTTAACTGATATGCTTTTTGGAGGACACATCCTGTTTGAATCCCCAGATACAGTACATGCAGAATCTGAGACATGACAATCTTTTCTCTATGTACAGTCAATGCTCACTGCAGCCGAGGTTTTTCTCCCGTGTGGCCCTGTTCTGCAGCAGATCGTGTGAGGGAGACCTTGTGAACTGACCTCAGCTGGAAGATCCTCAGGATAACGAATCTACAGCCTCTTTGTCCCCTGCCATCTTCCATCAGACTTCTATTTTAATGTCTTGTATTTTAAAAATAAATTCTTGTGTTACTTTGGAGGTTACTTTTATAGGCTTACTACATTTGTGTTGTGTTTTACAGCTTTACTGCAATTTTGTAGATTTTTCTTAACAAATAGAAGTTTTACAAGGATCATGGAAATGTCTAAATGCTATGTAATAGTGGGTATTGTGCAGTGGGTATAATTGCAACTGTAATTATTGAAATAATCAGAAAAAAAAACTTAAGGACTACCGTTACATTGTCAGATATAAGAGATGGATGGTAAGAGCTGAAAAGAGAATAAAGAGGGAATATAGGGATCACAAAGGCTAAGAAAAGGGCTCAGCTGTTAAAGTGGAAGCAGTAACAAGCAAAAGGTCAGAGTTTGGATTTTCAGTTCTCGCGTGAAAGCAGAGCTTCAGATTCCCCAGAGCAAGCTGGCGAGCCAGAGCAGCCCTAATGAATGTTCTGGGTTTAATTTGAGAACCAGGCTCACAAAAGTAAGGAGGGAAAGCAATCAAGGACGATGTTTATTATCACTCCTGGGCCTCATAAGCACCTACTTCTATGTATACATTTACCAGCACACACACACACACACATATATGTATACCACCATTTATGCAAAACACATATACACACATATATGAACTCTGTGTGCACATACACATGAGAAAAAATACCAATAATTAGGTAGGTATCAGTCATGCCACCAGCCAGGAGCAGACAGGTCCTCAGCAGTCCAGGGAGATCTGGTGCATGCGCATCCTGTTCCTTCTTTTAGTTGACTTCAACTTATTCCTGAAAGTTAATTTCCCTGAGCTGTGTGAACCGTGTGCCACATTTTTCCCTGATGCCTAGCCTTTCGAAACCAGAGGACTCCAAACTATTACGTTCCATTTCCTAAAAGAAACAATTTTTTTTAGTAGAAACCCCCTCTCTTGTCTTTTTTTTTCTTCATCCCATCCTTCAAGCTTTATATTTTGTAAAATCAGGAAAATGTTGACTCCTGAGCCACGTTGAAATCAATCTCAGTCCTCAGTCATTATGAACATTTAAGAGAATTGCTTAAAGCAAGGCAGTATCCAAAAAGCTTGTCTTACACTGTTTCATGTCTCCTGACAAAGGCACTAGTTCAAAGAATACTAAATTTGAATTAAATTTTGAATTAACATATAAATAGAAAAACTTAGACAAGATAAACTGGTCAGTTTTTCTTTATATTTACACCTATATTCCTTTACATGGTAAATGAGAGATATTGGAGCACCATCTTAAGTGACAACTTTAATATAATAATAATAAATAGTAATAATAATAAATGGCTAAATTACCTCAGTAATACTCTAAACTATGGCTAAAATGACCTCAGTAGATAATCTAAATTAGCTGTTGCCTTTGAGCAAAAGTGACTCCTACATTTTACAGAATTACAAATGAGGTAGTAAATTTACAACGTGGGGAGAGTCAGTCAGGGTTTTCAAGCAGTTGAAAAATTTTGGCCAGATTTTCTCCATTTCTTCATTCTAATTTTTCATTCTGGAAAAGCACGTCTCTATATTTTCTTTACTCATTAGCAGCTACACAACCTTCATCAACTCAGAATATTAGTTTAAGGTCCCTTTGTTTCATAAAAAAATGCAGATCTTCATTGTTTCAACAGGGTGCTCCAAGGACTAGAGATTCCACACATGAAGCCCACACATGAAGCCCTTTGAACAAGATGCTTAGGTAATGATTGTGACTTTAGTGTCATTTGTTACTCAGTAAAAATGATTTTTGATTACCTCTTCTATGAGATGATGCCAGGTACCAAAAAAGAAGGATGAACAAGAAAATGCTTGGGATACTGGTTCTTGAACCCAGGACCTTTCTGTTAATAAAGTCTCTTAACAGGGGGGAGAGGGGGAGACACTCCATCTAGCCTTTCACTGGAAACACGTAGACGGGAAAGCTCAATCCTGATTACTGGTCCTATAAGTTTCCATATTGCAGTTACAGTGTTTCTTAAAATTGACCAACCATTTCTCAGGCATCTTCACTTCCTCACAGTGCAGAGAAATCTTAGGTAATGATGAACAGCCTGTCCTTTGCTGTTTTTCACTTCAGCAACGGGGCTGGTTAATAACCTATGGCAAATAGCTGTGAAGTACCCAGATTTTGCCAAGGCCACTGAAACCAGGACACTCAGAGCTTTTGTGTCAGTTCGACTAAGGGAACTGATCCTGCCTCGGGTAAAGCATTTCCATAATTGCCTGACCTTAATCTCACTGGATATTCAGAGAAATATGCACGCTTGTCCTCCAATTCCAAGTACCTTTGCCTGACTGGCAGTCCTGAACTGCCCTCGGTTATTACCGGCAAGTTGCTCAGGCACTTCCGCTGCAGACCATCAAACTTTACAGCATCCTGAGGACCCCGAGTCAACCCTCAAAAAGCATGTCCTTTCTGCTCCAGCACCTGCCTCTTTACCCGGCTCCATAAAATGCTGATGTAGAGGAGCTATCCACACAGTGTGTGAATAATCCAATTACTGAGGCTTAGCCTGGAGAGTTTATCCCCAACAAAGCGGAGCACATTGGCATTGGAAAGAAAGGGAACTCAGAAGGGGAGAAAGACACTCAAAAACCTGGGATTTAGCAGGGCAGCAGTGCAGTGACAGATTAAATTCTTTTTGTCTTTTCAATCAGAGCTTTCACATAAAGAGTCAAGCACGTCTCTGCTTGCTACAGATCCGGGTATCTTGACAGCTGGATTTAATTTGTCCTCGCTTTCTGCCTGATGTAGAGTGGCAAGCAATATAGGGGCTGGGCTGGAAAGCAAGATGCACAGACAGCATGGGTGACTTTACAGCACCCATCCTGGTCCTTTTTCTGATGTTGGCCAAGAACAAAGGTGCAGAAGGTACTGCCCCATGTTCTCGAGAAAGGAGCGGGCACTTTTGTCTGGAGGAAACCCCTACTGGCAGAAAATGAAACTGGAAAGATAAGACATTTGGCAGTTCAACCTCGCGGACTCTGACCTGGACACAGCCACTCTGCTTTGGATACAGAGTTCCCAAAGAAAGCCATTCCACAGTGGTAGCCTCAATTTCTCCACTCCTACAATGGGAAGGATAGTTCATTCCTTACCCAGTTGAAGTGAGAATCAATTCCTGACATGTTTTAGTCAAAATTTCTGTCGCAGACAATAGATTTACTTATATTAAGAATTAGCACAGTATACTATAATTTGATAATAATAATATCGTAATTAGTGTGACTTATGCTGTGCCCCTTACATTTTGCCAATTTCTGCATTTGAATGATAATATGCTCCAAAGTAGGTCTGCGTAGTAAAAACTGTAATGTTTGACCCCTCAAAAGGTGCAAGATTATCATCCTTTATTTGACACAATAAAGATTATAATTTTGTGTGATCCTTAACAATTGACCTGAGAAATTATCTTTTTAAAAAAACTAACATTCTGGTACGTACCTTGAAAATCCAATATAACTCAGAATGTAGGATCTATCTGGGAAAAATACAGGATACATAATTATTCTATTGAATTAGCAACCCAGAAAGAAAATAGGCAGGAGAAATGTTAAGGTCTCATTTTAGTTTTTCCATTCATTGTATCACCTGCTGTCTTAAAGTCATAACATAGCCTTAGGAATGGTAGCAATGGAGAATAATATAAAATCAAAAATTTATTTCTAAAGTATTTCACAAAAAAAGAAAAAAAATCATCTCTTGTGGGTTGAAAATAGTCCTTTTTTTCTTGTTATTTTGTATTCTTTTAAGTTAACTTGTGAATTAGAGTTTTCAGAAATCATCAATATCATTAGAGTTAATCCCAGAGATACTGTAAATGTGGAAAAACTTCTGTTCTTTCCAAAAGTGCAATATACTTGCTGTGAGGCTATGACAATGGTAAACACCATGACTGTACTTTCAATATACCAAATCCTTGCGAATGTTTTGGAAGGAAATGTTATTTATTTTTCCATCCTACTTTTGATGAAATTGAGACTTGAAAAAGGGAAGGAAGTGACTAGAAGTCTGACGATTACATGGAGAGGGAAGACCCGCTGGTCTGTTCTGACTCTAGTGCTGTGTGGCTTTGTACTCCACTATCAATCTGGGCTACAGAAGAATTAATAGGCCAAATGGGGAATTCTAACTCATCAGAACACACTCAGACTTGTCTCCATTCCACATCCAACCTAATTTATTTGGTGCTTATTATTTGACTCTACTGTAGAAGGATGATTAGTGGGAAAAGAATCAGAAAGGCATAGAGGTAGTGGATACATATTAGAAAAATAAATTGATGCCGTAGGGTCCATATTTTACTTGAAGATTGGGAAAGCTAACAACTCTCTAATTTCTCCTGTATCTTGAAGCAACAAAATTAACACTGAAAACACATTTTTAAATAATCTTTGTAATTGGAAATCTATGGAAATGCTCACGATACTGCTGTTTTTCTCTCACAGAGATGCATGCATCATATGTGACTGTATACAACCTGTCTAGGTCTTTTTATATTAAAAACAATCAATCAAATCAAAGTAGAAAATACTTTCAGCTGAAGGTCACCACACTCTCTTTCTGAATTCTGCACTTCTTTTAATTGCTTTAAACTGTGAGTAAAGGCCTGTTCACACTGGTTCACGTGGAAACTCAGAGGACAGTGTCACCAGAGAATCTTCTGTGTCTCTGCCACTTATGATTTCACAGCCAGCTCTTGACAAAAACACAATGCAGCTATGACATCAGGGTTTGGTCTGAGCTTAAGTTCTACCCTACATGTTAGGGTCATTTTTTTTTTTTTCCTGCAGGCTTTACTTTCTGGGATGAATTTCAAAGCATATTCATTGGCAAACATCTATCAGGGTCATTTTAAGTATGGTGTGGTTATTAGCATATAGGCTGCACTGAAAAAAAATCAAAGACATATGGCCTTTTCATTGTTTTAAAGGAAAATGGAGTTTTAAAATTTCTCTTAATATATTGAAGTCAGAGCACTTAATTTGATTTCTTTTTAACTAGCTAGTTCCTTTCTATTGGTGAAAAGCAAAGCAAGACACAAAACTTAACCCCCAGATCAGAGTTCTTTGAAAAGGTTTTCTATCAAATATACCATTGCAGGCTTCTGGGGAGACACAACTTTACTACATGTATTAGTTGTCATTTATTTATACAAGAGCACATACCTAACAACAAAACATCTTAGGCAAGATCTCTTGATATTCGACATTAGTGTTTGTTTTAGTAGCTGGAAGGATAAAGTGGATGAGAGATGAGTTGAGCAGAAAGACATCACATTTCCCTAGCTGGTGACATGAAAGATCTAACTCAAGCCACGGAATAAGGAAACAAACAACAAATTTATTTAGTAATGGTTAATCACCACTAAATGGTGCTGAGAAAATCCTCCTAAAGAATATAACCACTAAAGTACATTTAGTAGAATAATAATTTAATAAGACAAAGAGAGAACAATCCTTAGTTTCATATTCTAGTCTCAAGCTGATCTATTGTCCTCCGATATCTTCTCTTTTTGCTTCCTTCTAAAACAATTCTGTAATTCAGTTCCACAGAAACCCACTCAAACACACACACACACACACACACACACACACACACACACGTAATATAAAAAACAGACACATAGAAATAAATACATACATACACAGAGACAGAAACCTATGCATATAAATACACACATATACGAATACACACACATGTAATCAGATGCATAAAAATACAAACATACAAGCATATGCACACATATAGAAACATAGAAATTTATATGCATATGCAAACATTTACATAGAAAAACAGAAATGCTGACACACATAGAAATACACACTAACAAATAAACACCCATGCAAACACACATACATGTAGATACACTCGGGGCTGGAGAGGTGGCTCAGGGGTTAAGCCTCCGCCTCGCCTTGCAGGCGGAAGGTCCTGAGTTCGGATTCCAGATCCCACATATAGACGCCAGGCAGAGGCGGGGCAGCCTGCGCTTCTGGTCCTGGTAGGGCGGAGCCTGTGAATCCCGGGGCAGAAGGAGGTGGAGGCGTCCATGGTGGTTCCCGAATTCGTCCGTGGTTCTACACACACACAGACACATACACGCACGCACACATACATACGCACATGCGCACAGTTGAATAAATAATAATAATAATAATAAAATTACATGTAGATACGCATGCATGTACGAATACAGATATATACACATAGAAATACATACACATATACAAATACACACATATACAAGCACGTAACCATAGAAACACACACAAAAAACATTATGTATATATACATATATGTACATGCACAAACACACTGAAACAAATATACGCAAAAATGGAAATTCACAAACACAAATACATGCACACACAGCCTGGATTACATGATGAAATTTATGCAGCAATTGGCAGAAATCCATAAGAATGACTTTAGCTTTGTTAAGAAGACTTGATTCAGCGGCTCTCATCACTGTAAAGTGTTACAGTAGCCAACCCTGGGAGAAGAGGAAGTTTCTGTATTTTTTTCATTTTTTATCCACAGCATCTCCACTTGCCTGTGGCTAGAAGGCAGATGTGACTCCAGAAAGGAGCTTCCTTTGTTACAGCCAATCACAACAATAATGAAGGTAGAGGTTTCAACACAAAGGACTTGGCCCTTGCTCCTCTGGCTTTCACAGCACTGCCATAAATAAGAAATACATCCACAGGTCACACTCTGTACTACAATTTATTCCCAGCCAAAGGGCTATATAAGGAGAAATATTATTTAATGAGGTTTTCTAGAAGCACTCAGTAATATAGCAACCAGAGTCAGTAACTTGTTTCAGAAAATTTCAGAGTAGTTAGGAAAGAATTGCTGAAGGCTTTTAGTATTTCTCAGAAAAATCTTTAGGGTTTTAATTAGAATTTTATTATGTGTACTAGAAAATATAGACACTTATATATTAGATATAATAAATGTGCATTATTCACACATAATAATACATACCATGTACATGAATGTTACACATATATGCAAAATGTATAGAAAATAGTATGCTTCTGCATAGGTATTTTTAGCTTGTACATAATCATACCTACTTTAAAGAAACTCTTTTAAACTTTATTCTCCGTGTGTGTGTGTGTGTGTGTGTGTGTGTGTGTGTGTGTGTGTGTCAGAGGGCACTGTTTGTCCCTGTGGAGGACCAAGCATGATTTCAGGAATCATCCTAGATTGTGTCTATCCTCTTTTTGTTTCACTCTGGGATTTCATAGGCTCTGCGCACCAGGGCTGAAAGTGCAGGCCACCCCCATTTTTGCCTGGTGTTTTCACATGGGACCTGGGATCCAAACTATTGTAGTCTGCCTGCATGGTTGCTGATAAATGACTATCGAATGGCTTAAGGAAACAAGGGGTTTATTTTCTCTTATAATTTTCTGGTTACAGTTCATAGTCCAGCTTGACTTGATGTGAGAGCATGCACCAACACCAGGGCCGAGGGAACTGGCCACACCATCACACATAATGGCTGAGAGATGGGCAATCCTTACTTGCCAGACCAACATGTCTGGCTAAGTGTACACAAGGATGCCAACTCTCTCAACCAGCTCTCCATGATTTATTCCTAGGCCTAATCCCAGTCACCATGGGCTGGGCCTTCCCTATCAGCCAGACAATTTCCTTCAGATTCACTCTGGGCCTACTCAACTACTAATTCTCTACAAATGTGCCCAGAGCTCAAACCCTCAATAGTCAAGTTGATACCTGTGCCTAACCATGAAACGAACTTAGGACCTTCTGCTCGTGGAATCTTACCCCCCAAGCCATTTCTCCAGCCTCCCATGCCTACTTTTTTTTTAATTCTTTAACAAGTTTAACACTTTAAGTGAGTTTTGTCAATAAGGATAGATTTATCATACTGTATTCATGCTGTTCAGTTTATCTTTGTTCTAGCCTGCAGGCTTACGTACTCTGTTTTCCATAACACTTTGGCTCAGCTGAGGAGATAGCCAAGCATTAGTCCTTACCGTAAAAGCAAGAAAAAAAAAAAAAAAAACCCTGAGTCCAGATTCCCAGATCCCACAAAAAATACTGGGTACATATGCAAAAGCCTACAATTCTGACCTTGGAAGATAGAGCCACCCTTGGCCTTCCTCCACAGGCACACATACTCAAGTGTCTACACACATGCATGTGCGTGCGCGTACACACACACACACACACACACACACACACACACACACACCAGAAAAAGAGAGGGAGGGGGAGAGAGAGAGAGAAAGAGAGAAAAAAATTCTGGATTTCCCCTACGGCTCACGTTCTAGTGTAGCATTCAGCCATAGGACCCACCACAACACCTTGGGCATATTAACCTGGGACTGAACAGACACCAAATCCCATCCAAGATCTGTTCTTTTCGTCCTGAGCTACTTCACAAATTCCATCAGATGCCCTGTGTAAATTAGACTCACGGCCTAAATTTTTAAATGGACTCTGAATTTTCCAACAGTGAAGGCATTTTCTGAGACATGAAACTTCAGAAATAGAAAAAGGAAGGGACATATTGATTAAGAACGATGTTGTTGGTAAGATTTGAGTACAAAGACAGAAATGTTTCATAGCGTTACGGATTTGTGAAAAATTTTTTCTCTTTTGGGAAAAATGTTTGATAAGCTTGCCTGGACAGATCAGTTTGAACCAAGATTTCTGATTTGGGAGAAGTAATTATAGCTGAGAAGACTGCACAATCTTCTTATTTTTCTAAGAGGGACTTAATGGAAACAAAGAAGAAGTAGGGTGGAAGGAAATGAGAAGACTTGAGTAAGCACAGTGAGAGTCAACCAGCAAGACTTTCCTTCAGGTTGTCCAAGTAGTCAGAGATGCAAGGTCTATGCATGTCTACATAAATGAATATAACATGAGCCTTCCTCTGCAGAGCAATATGTACTTTTACAGCAAATATGATGCTGGTTGACCTTCGGAAGAGAATAAAACATGTTTAGAAAGAATTAGACTTCTACTCAAGTAATTGATAATTCATTTTAGAGATATTTCTTAGAGTTCGGAGTTAGTGTTGAAGTTGAAAACTAAGATAATACCATGAATATTAGGAAATGAATAACAGAGCAGAGTGCTCATTTGAGGAATATCATCTTCCTCAACCTCCTTGAAGACTATACTATAGGTGCAAAGTCTGCCCAAAAACGTTCAAAAAAAAAAAAAAGCAAGCAAATGAATGAATGGATGAATGAATGAATGAATAAAAAGGCAGGCTTCACGATGACTGGTTTTGTGAAGCTTGATAGTTTTTAGAGCTTTTTATCTCTAAATGTGTTTTAAGATATTGCTAGTGGGTTATGAACAGACTAATCCAATTGTATGGTGTCATTTCAACGCTGACATTTTCCCTTACTAACATGCTGTCTTCCATGCAAACCTTTTTCTCATGCCTTAAAATTACAGCAAAGGAAAACTGAGGACAGGGCTAAGTCTAGATGTACTTTTGTCAAAATGAGTGCTTACCAAAGCCTCCTCTCTTTCTCTGTTCACTAAGTGCACCCAACCCTGTTGCTGTAACCAGGAATCAAAGCGTTTTAATTAGAGAAATATCACTCTAGAACTTCAAGTTCTGCAATCAAGGCCAAAATCGGTCAAGTTTAATTGTATAGACATCGAAATAGCTTCTCTTGTCTTAAAAATGCTTATCTCTTTATGTCTAACCTGAGTCCTCTGCATCAGATATTTTCTGGAACATTTGTTGTCAATTTCAAACAATTTCCCTAAACCTGAGATGGACTATTTCACTAGCTTTTGACAACTTAACTGTGTATTTTTTAAAGTTAGAATTTTTTCTTTTTGGTTCCCTGGTTACCTTTTCAGATTCTTGTAAGGTATTCTGGCATTGTGATTTTCCAAATGTCTAACTATCTGTCCATAGGTTATCAGACTTAATACTCTAAGCTATCTTCCTTGTGAATTAAGTCTTTGAACACAGGGCAATGAAGAGAAAACAAATGCTTATTTATTTTATGTCTTCAGTACTCCATTTCGTTTTCTCTATCTATTTCCACTTACTTGCTAGAGGAAGGGTTAATAATGCATAAGCAGGGAAGAAAAGCTAAGAACAGGTGTGAATAAAAATAGCTGGATGAAGAGTAACTAATTATTAAAAAAATTCTAAAATGCTGAGATTTTTCTTTCATAACACTCTTTATATCTTAAATCCAAAGGGTTACTATTTTATGGAGGGCTATCTGTATAAGAAAGACAACTAGTAGCATCTCTATCCTCTCCCTACAAGATGAAGAAACTCCTCCCTACCTCAAAACAAAACTCAAAAATGTTATCAAATATCTTTTGGAAACCATAATATCATTTCAGTCAAGAAAAACTTTAAAAATAATTTAAAAATAATTTAACCAACCTTCCAGACTTTCAGAATTCTGTCATAGTGTTTTGGACCCAGTGTTTTTGATCAATTTGCTCAGCAGGAGGTCATCTATATCTTGATAACCTCATAACTTGACTGGATCCAGTTCCACCTTGAACTTCATAGAAACTCAGTTTCTCTCGCTTTCAGTTTCATTTCACTGAGTTTTCAACCTTGAAACACCATATTATAGTTTGAAACATGAGTTGCTCGCCACAGATTCATGCATTGGAATCTTTAGTTGTTTGCGAAGAGCATGGCAGTTTTATAAGTTAGAGTCTTGCTGGTGGAAGGCAGTCACAGGGAATGGGGCTTGTGGTTGATTAACTCCACCCTTCTTCCGGAAGAGGTCTGCTCTTGCAGCTTGCAGTTTGGCAGCTCTTAGCCTCTATGATATCTGCAGTGAGTTAAGCCTCCCCTAGCTCCTACCAGACCCCATGGCTTTCCTACAGTAATGGACTGTATCTTTCCCCTGGAACTGTAGGCTAAATAAATCTCCTTTCGCCTTGGAGTTATATGAGTATCAGGTGATGTCATACAGCAACAGAGAAGAGTAACTGCAACACACTGGTACCAGATTGACTACACTTTCCCTCTCCTGCCTTCTCAGTTGATAATAACTTAAACCTTAGCATCTTGTAAGACAGTTGTCTACTTTCTGGAGCCTTTTGGCAAAATATTTTCATGTTACACCCTGCTTTTTCTGTCTGACCTCTAATTTTATGTGTGACTAAATGAACAAAGCCCCACTAAGACTCTCTTCAAATATAAGAACTTAGATTTTAGTAATCTTCTATCATTATCCCTATTTTTGAAACGAGGAAATTGAAATAGTAAGAAGTTGCAGACTGACCCAAAGTCATATAGGCACCTATTGTTGGGTTTGAACTCAGTCATGTTGACTGAGTCTTTGTTCTGAGCTCTTATTTAAGCACTAAATAATCTCTAAAGCTCTCTTAGAACTAATAAATAAATTCAATAAATTGGTAGGATGTATGATTAACATACAATAATCTAATTTACCTCCCTGATTTAACCATAAACAATTTAAGAATCCTTTCATGGTATGATCCAGAAACATTTCAGCAAAATACCAATCCCGTAGTATGTAAGGCATGTACAATAAAAATAAACTGGCAAAGATTGCTGAAAGAAATTAGGAGAGACTGGAGAAAATAGAAGGGCATGTGACTTCATGAATTGGAAGACCTAATGTTTGAGAAATGGCATTGTTGTGGAGTTATTTGCATATTCAGTGAAAAATAATTAGTTAATCTTGGAAACGTCACAAGGGTTGATAAGTGAATTTATTTTACTTGGGGAAGTGGAAGACATGAGTGTGGGTGAGATACCATAATTTTTCTGCAGAAACAACCAGGTGCCCATAGAGGGCAGCGACCACAGGAGCCTCCCTTCAGCCAATCTCTTTCTCTGTTGTTTTCTCCTGTTTCTTATGTTTGCATAGTCACTTTTTAATTCCTTTCCTGGTTTTATGAGGTGCGTTATATATGTTCTGTGGTGTGGAAGGGATCTATTCACTGGGCCTCCTATGACTAATTTCCGTGCTCAGGTGCGGTGTGCTGTGTTATTACACAACTGCTCATGGGATTCTTCAGTTCTGGTTCCCTGGAAGATGATGGGTGAAGCAAAGGTGGCCTGGTGTTTTTGCCTGTTTCATGGGAAATCATAAATCTGTACTTTCATTTGGAATTGAAATAAGAACATCCACAACTTTAGGAATTAAGTTCATAAATTAGCAAATCATTCATGCTCAGACCTTTTATTTCAAAGTTTCATACTTCTTTGTCCAGCAAACATTCACTCACGAAAGTTCATTCCATTTAATGGTAGCCACCTTCACCCCAGACTCCTGACTGAAAGCTAAGCTGGAGTCATTCAATTTTACAGAAACTCCATCTTCCATGAGTTGACATATAATGGATCTCATTGTGACTTTATCTGAAATATACATGGGGATATGGAGACAACCACAGGTTTACAGCATATTCATTGGAAGATCTCATACCATAATAAATATATACCCAAAATGGCTTCTGGATACTAACTGGATACTTAATTGTATTTGAACTAAAAATATATTCCCAAAGAGCTCTACCAGACTTGGTGGCAATTACGTAAAAATAACAAATGGTTTCAATGTTTCAGAAATTTTTCTGTGTTTCTCAATTTCAGGATTCAATTTCAAATCAAGGACTAATATTCTAGGATCTAGATATATCTAGGCAATACATTTTTCCGTGCTTTCTTAGATGGTCGCATTAATAATGTACATTTATGGTTTAATCCTTTTTTCTTGACTAAAGCATGTAAATCTTCCCTTCATATTTTCTTATTTAGTTTGATCTTGCCATATTACATAGTAGATTAGTGTGCAATTTATTGCTTATAAAATTATTATAAGAGATGCAAAACAATATTTGGATACAATAAGTAGGAAATCAATGTGACCACTATATATGGAGAAGAAAGATTATAGCAAAGTAAAATTTCAGAAAAGTCAAAATAAACATACACAATCACATGTTAAATGACATTCAGATATTTAAAGTACATGCTAAATAATTGGACTTGTAAAGTAGTCTGAAAGAATCTTTACTACAGGTACTACATAGCCACTAATTTTAAAGTGGTTCGAAGTCAACAGATCTGCTTTATGGTATACTTAGTAATAGATGAGCCATTTCTTTATAAGGTAAACTTGAAGAACATAAGATCTATGTTCTCCACAAAGGATGAGGATAGAAATATCTCAACAAAAAAGAACCAATAGTTTTTTTTATCACTACAATTCATTGCAACAGAAATATTGTAATATACCAATATTTTAAATTACACAGCTAATTGGTTATGAACATGGGGAATTTTTTTATATCTCCTATTTAATTACACACAAAGGACACATTTCTTGAGATACATTGAAAACTTAGGGAACCCCTTAACAAAAATCTGCAACTTACAACAAAATCTGCATCAAATGATATGTTCACTTTCTTTTTTTTAACATTTTTTATTTCCACTCATACAAACTTAGTAGGTACACTGGTTCCCTCCCTCCTCCTCCCCCTGACCCCCCTGCTCCCCCTCCCCTCACCCCTCCCTACCTATCCCCCAGTGCCTCGGCCCCCAATCCCTGGAGAAAACTTTAATGTGCATGCCAGACTTTCCTCTGGGCCCTCCTATCCAATGACGTACAAGAACCTAGTGGCATTTCCCTGAACCCTTTCCTGTGTTCCCCTTAAGCATAGGAATACTACTGTGGCTGTCAATCCCTTGCCTCCAAGGATCTTGGTGCCTTTAGCAAATGCTAGACTTTGTGGGGTCAATAGTGTGTTGGACATTGATCAGGGCATGCAAAGTCCAATTATGATTGCTTCGGCCCTAACTTGTGTGGAGAATCTTGCAAATCATTGCTCCTCCCATCCTTGTGCTCTTACACTCTTACCGCCCCCTCTTCCGCAAATGTCCCTGAGCTTCAGGATGGGGAGGGATTAGGCTGGCTTAGTTCTAGGTGGTTGATGTAGAGTCTCTGAAGTTCTGGATTATGGTTTGTTGATTTTCTTTTGCAGTTTTGCTGCTCCTGCAATGCCCTTCACTCCATCCTGATGGGCATTGTATGTCACCCCCGGCCAGAGACAAAAAGCTGTTAAACTAGAGTCTTGTTATAAGAGCTCATTCAAAGGTAGATGTAATAAAAGTAAGAAACATCAGTGAGGGAGGGGTCAATCACCCATTTGCAAAATGGTTACTTTTTATCTGCCAGACTATATGTTCTCCCCTTCTGGTGAGATGATACTCCCTCAGTTGTAAATAATCAGGAATGAAAGTCTGTGAACCTAACCAGATGTCTCATTACTTACTTGCAGTCCTTGATGGTGGCCTATTTTCTCTGCTGTAACATGGTCCCCTCTCTCCTTGTTTCTGGTGTGGCCCTCCTACCCCATCCCTCCTGTTCATAATCCTTGCAATTACTGTAGGTATTACAGAGATTTATCTTTAAGTGTCTCTAGCTGGGCTGGGTGAGTTTGGGACTAGGAGCCATCTATTAGGGAGTACATATGGCGCTTAATTTTCTGGGTCTGGGATACTTCGCTTAATATAATTGTTTCTAATGACATCCATTTCCTGGCAGTAATTCATCATTTTTGATGGCTGAGTAATACTCCATTGTATAGATGTACCACATTTTCCTTATCCACTCATCAACTGTTGGACATTTGGGTTGATTCCATGACTTTGCTATTGTAAACAGTGCTGCCATGAACATGGTCTTGCTTGTGATATGTTCACTTTCATTTAATAATTAAAAGCACAACTTGATGAAACTTGTGGTAATTATTTCATTTTCCCAAGTTAATCTAGGAGCAGAGAAAAGTGGTCCACATGTGTCCTTGCATTGTGTCACTTTGCTCTCTCTTTCCAAACTTCTTATCTCTTATCTTCCATGGACTACAGCACAGACACTAAGGAGAAGAGAATAGAAGACATTTTGTTTCAGGTACTGTGTTTACCTGGTGCTCTTTCCATTGGGCTGATTGTGTTTATAGGTTCTTCAGAGACCTGCTTCATCTATGCTGAGAAACAGCTCACCAAAAGTTTCCTTAACCTTGACCAGGGTTAGTTTACCTGACCTCCTGCTCTTCACTCACAATCCACATCAGTTCTAATTCTCCATATCCAAAGCCTGTTTATCCTCCTAAACTTGTTTTGTAGATATGGTCAAAACTTAGCATCCTAACTATTATTGTCCTATAACTAGTTCACCTTTATACTGACAAATTCTTCTTACAGAATGATTATTTGTATGGTTGGTAGGTTGATTTGGCTTTTTTTGTTTTTGCTTAACATTCCTTCAAAACATTTTGACACCAGTCTCTTGCCTTAGATTTTGTAGATGTCTGACAAACATGTCTTTGTGCTAAGCAAACTTCAGGAACACAGAGTATGTGTTAGTTTTTGTTTTCTTTGTCTGCAGATCCCAAAACAGAACCTAGGATTTCATGCAGATTCAACATATGTTGTTGTAGCACGAAGCTAAAGACTCAGCACTTATATCTTAAATTTTAGATGTTCATGAAGTCTTATTTCTAAAATTTTAAAGGATTATTAACCTCAGAAACAAACTCCAATTCAAATGGAAGACACCTCAACATAAAAGTCTCATTACACATTATATTTGAGTAAGTTTCTGGAAGTTCAGGAAATGTTGGAATCTTTTAGTTGTGCTTTTTCTGATATGGACTGCAACTTGTAATCTTAATCAAAACATCATATCTCATTATAAAAACAAACCATTTTCATTGAAGACTTTCATTGTTTCACCTCCCTCATTAAAACCCCATAAATCTCATCCCATAATGCTAAATCATCGTGAATGAAGGAAAAGTTCACACAATTTCCACAGGGAGGGTGCAGAAATAATTATGTTATTGAGGAAAGACTGATAAAAAGGGGGATGAACATAGAACATGAAATGATACTGAAATGAAAGATGTATCCTAAGTGATATTTGATCCTACTGACTTTTTGGTTTCACTTGTGCTCAATACTTCAACTTCAAGAAATTACATGTAAGATGATATATATTCCATTATCACACACAAGATAGTAAACTTGCTTTCAGACTTTTCTAAAGTTGTTCACTGTCTTTCCTTTCCTTTCTTCCTCACTGTACTCCTCTATACTTTTCTTTCCTTTGTGTGTCATTCCTCTCTTCTTTCTATCCCTCCTCTTTTTTCTCCTGTTTTCCTTTAATTATCCTCCATCCTATTTCTCTCACATAATTTCCTTCCTTTCTGAATATATTTGCTTTAAGTGAAAAAAGACATTGACCTGAATTTTCTTTCCTGAGATTACATAAATCAGCTTTCTGCACATCTGAGTGACTTCAACTCTTGAGAGAACCAACTTTCCCCAAACTATTTGTATAAGAAGTTAATTTTGCAAGATAGAAATTAATATCCTATATTAATATCTTATCCTATCTTATATTAATATCCTATCTTATACCCCATCCTATCCTACCCCTAAATCTCCTCCCTCTATATAAAGAAATGAGATAATGAAAAGTTCACATTCAAATGTTCTATGTTTTGCAAGAAATGAAAGGTAATTGGGAAGTGCTCTTAAAAGAAATTAGTTTCTCTTGTCAACTGTCATCAAGATAGATTGTGCTCAGCTGTTGCTCAGGAGCAGAAATGAAATCAAACATATTTGTGGCTGAGACAAGTGTGTGCATCTTTTTAAATTGTATCAGGTAGGCCTTATTATTTAAGATTCGTTGCCACTGTCATTGTGACAGCATCCTACATTATTCAAACAAAGCATCAATTCCATTAGTCAGTCTCTCCTTTGCTGTCAAAGATGCAAATTCAGGCTGTGTTGCTCAGAATCAATGTATCATCTGAACAGGAAATGTGTCAGGAAATATTAAATGATCTGAGGTATGATTCTGAAATAAAGTCAAATAAATAGATGAATTTCTCTTTGTCTCAAAAAAGGAAATTCTTCAAAAAAAGCTATGAGCTCTTCATAGTTAAAAAAATGTTAGATATTTATTTGTGCATTTCCAGTATGTAAAGAACAGTTGGCGTATCATGAGCTAGTACTAAAACCTTTCTGAAGCATATTTATCAAAGGAATGATTGACTGGAGGAATGAATGAAAATACCAGAGAGATTACTTAACTTACTGGCAGCACACTGAGGAAGTTGCTTGATGTTTTTGCATTTCCTTAGAAGCTCAACAGATTAAGAAAGCAACAAGCATCCTTCCAAATCCCCAAATAATCTATAATGAGCCATATTTATGTCAGCTTGTATTCTTGGGAGTAAGAAACACTTCACTCTGTGGAATGAACATGACATACTACCAAATTAACTATCTTTGAATAGAATATTCTCATATGCTTCCATCAGCACATATACGAATGAGTTGAAATACCAAGCAGAATTATTGTATGAGTTAAATATGAAACTAAGACCACTTTGAGGTGGTCATCCAAAAAGACTAGGAATCAAGCATGAAATATTAGCCAGTTTCTCTAAAATATTTTTGGTTTTGCCAAGTGAGAAGTGATTTCTATTAAAAACAAATGACAGTAGTTCAACTTATTCCAACTCACCTAATTTATTTTGAATACAGTAAATAATGCTGATATTTTGATTATGAAATTGGGATGATACAATTATTTTATATCTTAGTGTCATGGATTAAGATCACAATCTCCTTTTCAAAATTTATTATCAGTTTACTTTCATATTTTGAAATTTGCAAACAATGCTTTGAGTCCATAGTACTTTGCAATGAACTTAGAAATCATAAACTATTTATAATGAAAACTAAAAATTGCTAGTAATCATTGATATTATATTATGCTACATGTGCATTATACAATTTTTATACACGTTCTGTCTGTATTTATTATTGTATTATTGGCATCATGGTTTTATTTTACAATTGAGAAGAATATTCTGAGTGTTTGGGAACTTTCCCATTTCTAGACAGCAATCATTTTGTGTTAAATCCTGTTTCCTAATCTTCACTGGGTCAAATCTCCTCCTCTGACATACATTGATGACTCACCCATGAATAACACTGGAAGTCGAGCTTTCTATGGTTTCCAAGACTGCTCTATACATGTCAATTAAAGAGTCTATTCAGATTTTTTAAAAGGCAATGTATATATAAATAAGTTAATATTGTAGGAGATTTGTAGTATTCACTCCAAGTAGTTTCATCCATATTGAAGAAGCTCAGTAATGTAATGTCATTGGCCTCTCTTTTGTACCTTTAGACTGGTTCTGGAAAGGTAGAGGAGTTAATCTGATTAATAAATTGTAATTGGTTCTTATCAATTTCTTATACTTCTCAAGGTCTCAGAGTCTTATTCTCAGGACCTGAGATTCCATTCTTGCAGAAATTTAAGTGTCTTTAATATCTTTTTCATGTCTTAGTAGTATGTACAATAGTCCCATTAATTGATGCTGAGTTATGTCTTCCCTTTCATCCTTTATCAAAAAAAAGCAAAATAAGAAACATTGAAATTTTTCTTGTATTTAAAACTTTTTATCTTTTTCTCCAGCCTGTCCACATTTTACAATTGAAGAAAAATGAAACCTCAAAATTCCATCTAGTTATAGTAACATAATTCTTCAAAAACTCCAAATAGTTATAGTAGCGTGGGGTAGCATTTGTGTTCATTCACAAACTGAAGTATGTCTTTCTGTACCATTTTGGCTTTTAATGTGTTCATTGAAGAGTCATTTGTTATTTTGATAGGCTTGCTTTTATATGTAACCTGATCTTTCTTTCTTAACAGCTTTTAAGTATTTTATTTAGTCTATGATTTTAATATTTTGACTATTATGTTTTGTGAGGATTTTTTTTTCCTGTCCTATTTGGTCTTCTCTAGAATCCTGATGATTATAAAAGTATGAGGGACACTGAGAAGGAAGAAGGGTGTTAATGGGAAAGAAAGTGAAGAGCATTAGAAATTAAGGAAAAAACATAAATTCACTGTTTTTGTGTATGAAACTCTGAAAGAGTTAAATGTAACTGAAAAAAATTAAAAGCTTCAACTAATAACAATTCACCACGTAAACTCTTACACGCAGTCTTGAATACCCAGCATTCAAAGTAATAATTCAGAAAAAAAGTCTACTGAAATTTATTCATGGATTGGAAAGATGGCTCAGGGATTACAACTCTGCTATGCAAACAGAAGGTCCTGAGTTTGTATCCCAGCTCCTCCCAGGTAAAAGCACTAAGCAGAAATATCAGTGCCCTGGCACTTCTGATCCTGATGGGCAGAACCTAGGAAATCCCCAAGCAAAGCAAAAAGGAAGGAGAAGCAATTCAGGATGATTCCAGAAGTCACCCTTGGTCCTCCACAGGCACACACAGTGCCCTCTGACACAAAAACACACATACACATGTAAAACAAATAATTATTTTAAAAAAAATTTAAATCGTATTGATGGCTGTTTCCAGAAAGCATTTTTGTATAGTATACCGTACATAATCATGCTGGTTCAGGATTAATCAATACTCATGAAAGATTTTTACAGAAGTGATAGTAAGAGGAGTATGAATTTTATTTCATCTTTTGTGCTGCCAAATAATACCCAACAATTTTTATAATCAAAGTACAAAGTACAAAGATACTTAAAAATAAGCAAAGTACCAGGGTGTTGTGTTCTTTTTAATTAATAAGCTGCTTTGCTGCAATTGTACGAAGGAAAACTCTTGATGCATGCTGGTACACTTCTCTTTGAACATGTGACCAAATTTGTATTTTGCCAGCATTTGCATTTGCATTAACATGCAAACATCTAGTTCTATGTTTGAGAATAAAATATTTAATTTTAATGTCCTGAACAGTTTATATTAACATATGTTCAGACAAAAATGTGCTAATAAAATACCATCCTAAACAGCAAAGATCAGGTTAGTTTGTCAAAGGGCCTAATCATATACATCATGTACACATTGAATATGACAGATATTTCTGTATTAGTGTATTGGAAAATCTATCATATTTCAAATTAATTTTCAAAAATAGTTAAGTAACCCATTTAGGATATACAAGTTGGTAAAGCAATAAATTATTCATGACAGATGTTACTTTTATGCATTATCAAGGAAATTCCTCTGCTAAGAGTGAGAATCAGAACAAGAATGGAATTGAAACCTTCAATCTTATTTCACAACTTAACTTACTCAACAGGTATGACCCAAGCAGGGCATTTGATTTTTGCTCATCCATTCCCTACTTTTCTACCACTAGCATCATAATGGCACAGGCACAAGGAATGACGTGTAGAATAACAAACAGGCTTTAAAATAAAACTGTACCTCCAAACTTTTGCTTTTGAACAATATATCTTGCTTATGTATATTCTTTGACAAGTATGCTATTCTAAAATAAATGTTTTCTGTCAGATTAATGTAGAGTTTCACTAAACATGGATATGAAACATTTCTAGATGAGTTGGTTAGTAGCACAGTGAACTTCTTTTGACATTTTTATTTACCTGTTGAGAGAGACAAACAAATTTATGTGTGCCATGGAGGCCAGAAGAAATGTCCAGAGGTCAGTTGTCTGTAGACTTCTGGAGTTAAAAGACTATTCCCTGGATGGAAGCTGAAAGGCAGGTGCTTTTATTTGCCAAGCTACCTCCATGACTCACTGTAGCTAAGTGTTGCTCTGCTACAGAAGGAGTGCTTAGGTATTAGTGTTACTAACCAATGACTTGTACTTCCATTTTATTGAAGAACTTAAGAGAAACTTTCCCAAGCTCTTTAAATTCTTTTTCTCAGATGTGAAAAATATTGATATGCCACAGGATGTGTCTTACACATGGCTTTCTATTAAATAAACCCCGACAATGCAGGGGGAGAACTGTGGCTTTGCAAGCATGGAGATATAAGTTCAAATCCCCGGAAGCCACCTAAAAAGATGGAAATGGGTGTGTATGCTTTAAACCCAGAATTAGGGTGGGTGGAATCAGTCAGATCCTGGGAGGCAGGTGGGAATGGCTGTTTCATCAATCCTAGCACTTGTGGGACAGAGACAGAGACAGGAGATCTCTTGGATTAGCTACTAAACTGGACTTGGTGAATTAATGAGGTCTGGGTTCAACTGAGAGACCCTGCCTCAGCAAGCCATTATAAATCGAGAGGGATTGTGGTAGGGATTTGATCAACTTCAAACACACACATACACACACACACACACACACAAACACGTGTGAGCCAAGTACATGTACCCCTTTATATAAGAACTTACACACCAAATAAACAAAACAAAACAAAAAATTGTAGGAACTCAGAGGAGCTAAGCATCACAGAAACAAACATAGAGACATTAAAAGTGGTTCTTTGGGCGCTAAAGAGATAGCTCAGGAGTTAGGACTCTGCCTTGAAATCAAAAGAACATGAGTTTGGATTCCAGACCCCATACAAAAATGCATCAGAAATGGTGAAATCCTACATTTCCAACTCTTGAAGACAGAGAGCCTGGGAAATACCACAGAGAAGCAAAATAAGTAGAATGATTCCTGAAGTCACCCTTGGTCCTCCACAGGGACACACAGTGGCCTCTAATGCATACATGAACACACACACACACACACACACACACACACACACATGCATACACACACATGTGGGAAAAATAAAATAAAATGAATAAAAGTGACTCTTTAGAACATAAAGCTTTAAATCAGTTATATCTCTTATCTGTCTGTAAAAACAGTTTACAGTTCATGTTGTATATCCAAAAATAATTGTCCTAGAAATAATTCATCTTCTCAACATGCTTGCAATGGATCTTGTATTATCAGTCATCAGCTATTACTATGTATTGAATCATGATGACTCTAAATGATGATGTATTTTAATTCCAAGTATCCTCACTATGTGATATCAGTGGATTTTTAATGTTACTGTAATAAAGCATACATGTTGTTTTTCATACACAAAGTATTAAAATGTTGCATGTATAATATTAAGGAATATTCATATATTGTGTAATCTATATTGCTTTGGTTTAAATAGTAGATCTGCTCTTTCTTGTTTCTTCTTTTTGTTAACTCATGTCTTTAATCTTGATAAAATTACCTATAATAGTTTCCTCAAATTAATTATCAGTGATTATAATATCTTCCATTAGCTTATTGAGAAAATTAAATAAAACATTTATGGAAAAATATTTAATGAATATGTGAAGAACTCATTCTTGATCTCCTTAGAAGCATCTGCAAAGATCACTATTGATTAGTGTGGCTTCTTTGACACAGTGATACAGTTTTGCACACCCATTTGATACATATCAGTAGTAAGTACATTGTTAGGATTTGGATATAACTTATTTCCCAAAGATTCGTTTGCTGGTATTTTGGTTCTCAGTGTAACAATTTTAAGAGACTCTAGAAATTTAGGTCATATGAAAAGTATCCTCTGAAATTATTAATATATTTTGGGGATACCAAGTTAGTTTTTGAAACAGTCAGTTGTTCCTGGCCTCAGACAAAATACTGGCTTAATGTTCTTGGTGTGTCTCACTGTATCTGTCTCGTCTCTGTGTTGTGTTAAAGACATGAATAGAGTGAATTTATGGTATTTTCACCTCTTAATCCCCAGCCCCATCTCTCTTCCTTTTCAAATTGTAACTCTTCCATTCCTCTGTCGGACTTCCAGTGATTTCACTTGGTGGCCCAATTTGTTTCATCTAGCTTACCTTTGATGACATATGCCTGACATGATTCATACTGCAGCAAGTATCATAGATTGAGGAAAGCATCTATCTTTTCTTCCTTGTCAGCATTAGTCCTCATTAGTCTCTTGGGGAGGCATGGTACCTCCTAGGAACTTTCCCCTTTCATGGTGAGGTGTTGCTTGATAGGGTAGTTACTGTGAAGTATACATATCAGCCATGAAATTATGGATGCCACAGCCCACAGCCCTGTCATATCCAGGAGCTAATGTCCTGTCTCATCGTAAATGAACTTTTGCCTCAGAAGATGGTCACCAATCAGAGATATTTACTGTAACATGCCACTGAGCCTCCAGAACTGTGACCTACATAAACCTCTTTCCCCTATAAAGCACTCAGCCTGTGGAATTTCATTATATTAAGGGGAAACAATAAATACAGACCATAGGTATATTTTCTGTGACTCCTTCATCATCTGATACACAGACAATGTTGTTAAAGACACTTAGTTTTTAAAACATAGTTAGCTCTTACAGCAGTTTTATAAAATCAGTATTAGTAAAGTTAAACTAATAGGAGTAATGAACTTCAGTAAATCCCATTGATATTATTTTTTATTATTTCCTAGTTTTACAAGCATATTGACTAATTATCCCTGTGCCCTTCTTCTTCCTTCCTTCCCTTCTGTCCTTGACTCATTCCCTCCCCTCTCTTAATCAATCCATCACATTCCCTCCTACCTTTCTGTCTGTCTGCTTCTAAGGGTCCCAGAGTTCCTTCTGGATTGCCAGTGGGTCACACCTCTTCAACTGTCTAGCTCTGGCCCCTAAGATTTCCACTGCATATAATTTTTTCTTCTGAGATTATCTCTAGTCTATGGAGACATGTTAGTATGTCAGCCATTGTGCAGGTCTTGTAAGGACAAGTCTTAGCGCAGTGAGTACCCAGCTCAAGGACCTGGTGGAAGATGGGGTGGAAAGATTATAAGAGTCTAAAAATGGGAAGGTTCACTGATGGGCAAGACATTCCACACATAGCATTGATAGCTCTTTTGAAGATCAAAGATTCAAACTCACACTTTTTAAATATGAAAGCAGCATTTCTTTCATTACTATTAGTAATCTATCATTTTCTTTTCAAGATTCCTCTCTTTGCAAAAATAAGAACTTTTTGATAACTCCCTTTTAATAAGCAAGAACACTAGATTTAAAGTACATTATTTGCTTGCTTCCATTTTATGTATATTTATTTAGAATATGGGTAACACAGCTGACCTTTTTTATAGAGAAAAAGCAAAGCTAAAGACATTTATTTTCTAATTAAGAGAAAGCCTCTTATCTGAAAGTATTTAAAGTCCAATCTTATTTGCAGACAAAATAAAACAAATGTGAATAATGGTGGTTTACTGAAATATGTATTGAAAAAGCCAAGTTCACAAGCCTTATATCACAGAGCTAATTTAATACAAGGTGTCCTACAACTCTTTGGAGCAGCCTGTTCCTTGTACAGATTCCTTCGTTGATAATGCAAAAAGAAAAAAAAAAAAGCTGACCTTTTCATTTATCCTCCTATGGAAGGTCCTATTTTCCATTCATAATTAGTACCATTAAGCCATAAAGAGAAAGAATGTAGCCCTATTATAGAATTTCCCACCAAACCATGGATGAATTACAACTCTGCTTAACCTCAAGTGGTACTGACATTTAAAAAATTGAGCTTCTTAAGACACATGCATAAATCTCTTATGTTGGAATTTCAGAGGAAATGTTTTTGAGCAAAAGGTTCTTCATGGAGCCAATAAAAGTGTAACATTTGGGTGAGAAGAGTCATGATTCAATTTAAAGGTAGCCTTGTGCTTTCAATGAATAGTTTGTCACGGGGAGTTGATGCTCCTTTACAAAACCATTACTTGCCATTAACATCATCAACCTGGCCTTTCACAGCCCTGTCTTGTACTGCAATCTTTTAAAAGAATAAAGAAACTTGGCTATTCTGTTGAATAGTTCACTGAATAGTTCAGTGAATATCTGCTGTGTGTTCTTCTCTATGGAAAGAAAAAGCCTATGAACTTATTCCAGTTTCTCTTCTTGTTGCTGATAAATAGAAGACCAAACAACTTAAGGGGACAAGAAATTTCATTCATGCTTATGATTCAGATTACAGGATTAATAGGAAAGTTCATACCAACATTAGGAGCCCAGGGACTGATCATGCCCTATTCACAGGAACTACTGAGAGAGGGGCAAACCTCCTCAGCTGTTACACTGTAAGTTTGCAGAAGTATGCTGAGATATGCCAACATACTGAGCCAGCTTCTGTTATTCCACCTTTTACCTGTAAAGAGTCCCACTCAGCCTGGAATGGATCTTCCCCCATCAGTTCGTAATCTTTCCCAGAATATTTATGGCTTTTTTAAATTGCAAATTCTCCACAGATTTAATCTAGCCTCTGCCTTCAACTGTCAAATTGACACTTGTATCTAACTGGTGCAACACAGTGAAAGTCTCTAAAATACTTTGTTCTCATCTTGTCTGCAACTCAGCTAACTCCTACATACTTTCAGCTGCAGATTAGATGTTATTTCAGGAGAAAACTTTTCACAAATCAGTAAAGTAATATGTACTTCACTATTTTCAAATAGTATTCTATTTAAAGTGATGTGTCTTTTGAAAACAAAAATATTATGGCATGTCCAGTTTTGTAGCCCCCAAATGATAAGTGAGAGACAATCAAAAACATGAGAAAGAGTGGTTGAGTACCCAGAATCTGAATGCTATAGATCTGGCTATATTACCACACATCGATTATAATATAAGAATGGAAAAAATAATGGGACAGATGTAGAGAATATGTGCAGAAATTGGTAGCATTTTCATCTAAAGCTAATTACTTATTTCTGAAATTCACAAAACTTATCTTTCCCTATAAGATAAGTACTCTCCATTTTATTTTTTGAGGGACCTTCAGAAAAGACAATAAGATTATTTTTAATATTAAGGGCAGGTGGTAACCGTTTAGAACGGGTGACAGGGTCTAGGATTCCATTCCAGACCAAATCTGTGGATATTCAAGCATCAGACCTACAAGGATTTAGTGTCAGCATATCCTGTACATTTTAAATCATCTCCAGAATGCTCATAATACCTAACACAGAGTAATGCAACACAAACAGTTGTTACACTGAATCATTCCAGCCATTGAGAAAAGAATAAAAGTTGCTACTGCTGACTGCAGCTATCCTGGGCTTAATTACATAGTACACAAACTAAATATGAGGCAAACAATACTCAAACCATGAGCATGGGAAATAAAATAAAGATTTACACAAAGCTGGGAGACTACAGCAGGATATGCTTTGTGTATGAATACTTAGCACATGGAAAAGTTCAAATTTCATGTTTTTGAAATTTTTAGAATATTTAAAACTATTTTTGTTTTGAAGTTTCTTCTCTCTGCAGATGCAGAAAACATATGATGGAGAGCTGACTAAGCTTCTGTATTAGGTTCCATAGATTCATTAACCCTAGGAAATGTCTGTCATAATTTGAATTATCTGTTGGAAAAAGACTAACCAGAGAAATAGGGGAAACTGAGATTCCCTATGGTTAGTGTGAAATATATATCACAGCATGGAGAAAATATATTATTTCTCAGAAAACTGCAAACAATTGAATATTTATTAGTACAATGGAAGAATTAATATAAATTATTTGCCTATATTGTATATGGTGTCTCCACCCATTTATGGTTACTCTACAGTTTATGCCATCTTATTTGAAATATTAGAATATATTCTGAGGTAAGCAATTGAATCAAAGAAAAAAATCATAAAGCATTATTGTGAAACGAGATTGATGGAGATTTTCAAGTCCTCAGATTAAAAACTCAGATATTACTATTCATGATAAAGCTATCCAAGCAATAAGAACCCAGTTATGTAAAGTAGAAGAGACATCTTGCTTCTTCTTTGTGGTGTAATAAATATTACCAACTTTGAATAAAAAATAGATGTCAAGATAAAACTACACATGAAGATAATTACTGCACAAAAATTATTTATTTCATTTCTGAATTTTTTAAGAAACTATCCTGATGCTGAATTGTTTGCCTTTGTTAGCTGAAAAATAGAATGTTTTAAAATAGAACTATAGGAATATCTTATAAACTAGAAATCAGTAATCACATAATAGAGAAAAAGATGGCAATTGTGTGCATTCTGTGAGTGTTTGGACTTGAATCGGTCTCCTCAGGTACTGGAGACATACCATTATTGTTTTCTGAAGAGCTTCAAATAATAAAAGCAACAATACCAACTGACATGTGTGTGTTAGGAGAGTTCTGGAGACCTCTGTTTTGTGAAGCTAATTTCATATAATACTGGCTCTTATTAAGTATAGTGAACTTTTCAATGAAAAGCTGCCATAGCCAAGCAAATGTCAATCATTTTAAACTATACTTCTAAGGTCAATTCCTCTCATTCATTTTAAACACCACATTGAGCCAAACTTAAAGCTACTTCATTAATAAAATTTTCCATCATTCTACTTTTAATTCAGAGTGTTTGAATTTTGATTTATTTTGAGTACAAACAAATAACCTCTCAGAAAAAAATGCTTATGAAATAGAGGCACTTCCTCATGGGGTCCAAAACCCAATCACAAATTATCTTTTGGATAAATATCAAGTGAAAAACCAGGAATCTTGAGCAATGGTGTGTGAACAACCACTCTCATAAATTCTCCTTTTTCACATCTGTATTAGTCAGGGTTCTCTGAAGAAACGGAATCTATAGAATGTAATATATATATATATATATATATATGTATATATATATATATATATATTATATAAACAAGTTTATTGAAAAAACAACTCACAGTACAAATAGTGTCCTTCAAGGTAGTTGCCCGCAGCAGCCTCCTTCCTGGCTGGAATGTTCCACAAAGCCCAAAGGTCCCAAGAAGATCTCAAGGCTTTGCTCCTCTAGAGGGTCGAAGACGCTGGGTTCTGACGTCGGTGTAGACATGAACAGCGAAGAGCAGCAAGGTCCAGAGACCTGGCTCCAAAGGCAGCGGGAATAGCAACAAGGTGGAAAAGGGGAAGCTCCAAGGACAGAGGTGGCAGAAGCAACAAAGACGCTCCAAGGTGAACAACATGCACGCAGAGTGGACTCAAAAGCAAGTCGACACCGGATCAGGAAAGAGCAAGTCCCTCTTTCTTGCACCTCCTATTATCCAGTCCACCACTGGAAAGTACCACCCACTATGGGCTGGGTTCTCCACAGTAATCAGTCAAGTATGTACAGGCTTGTTCAGGGGCCATTCCAACCATTAACCTTCCACAGCTGCCCCCAAACAGTCTGCAACTGTCAAGTTGACATCAAAATGCAACCATAACAACATGCATTCACAAATAATGCTTAATACATCTTGTTCTTTATATTCTGGTGTGTCATTATTGACCCCACAAAGTCTAGCATGAGCTAAAGGCCCTAGGATCCTTGAAGGCTAGGAACTGACAGTCACAGTAGTGTTCCTAAGCTTAAGGGGAACACAGGAAAGGGTTCTGGGATATGCCCCTGGGTCTTTGCACCTCATCGGAGAGGAGGACCCAGAGGAGAGTTTGGCATGCACAGTAAAGGATGCTCTGGAGATTGGGGGTGGGGGAGGCACTGGGGGATGGGACGGGAGGGGAGAGGGGAGGGGGGAGCAGGGGGTTGGGCGGAGGTGAAGGGAGAGATGGAGGGGACCAGTGTACCTGTTAAGTTTGTATGAGTGGAAATAATAATAACAAAAAAAAAGAAAAAGAATATTCTGGTGTGTAAGAACAAGCCTAAATAATCACATAGATTGAGTGCCTATAATGCTAGAACCACAAAGAATGAGCATGAGAATTTGGAGCATTTATCATCTGGGGGTTTTTGATTGGATATAGTCAATTGGTAAACTCTGAAAATAATCCCCAATCAAGAAAATTTAGTATATCACCAGCCCTTTCTCTCCTTGAGGTGCTTAGTCTGCACTTAATCTATAATACTACTGTCATTCCCCCAAGTAGCTAGGTTTATAGGCTTATGATAGTAGGCCAAAATTCATCTGTGATTCATAAAATTTTTACATAATATTACAGTTTTATTTCAGGATTTAAGAAAGATTATCCTAGTCATGCAAGGTTCAATGGTGATTTTGTATGACAGTTTATAGGATTTGCTGTGCTTTTGATGACTGATAGTTTAAAGAAGTACGAGTAAGATAAGTTGCAGAATGGTCCATGATGATGAATTGTCTCAACCAGGATACATTGTCCTTCTCATCACAACATCCTGAGTAAATTCATTAGTGGCTTGCCACTGATGATGTTAACCTTGATCACAATTAGAGAGTACTTACTAGCTTTTCCCCTCTACATCGTCAATTATTCTTTCACTTTTATTATTTTATTTAATTACTTTGCTTCAATGAAATGATACACTGAGATTATGCTTCATGTTATAAAAACACAAAATTTTTCTGTCATTTTGCCTAAAAAATAAACCCAGTTGTTACTTTGTTTTCTTTTTTCTTGAAATCCTCAGCTCAGTGTTTGAACCGACATGTGACTCAGGTCTTCTAAAGATCACCTTCTAGTACAGATCCCTATGTTGTTGGACAATCTTGGGTGTAATGCATGCTGATTCAATGCTGCTATTTTTATTCTAATATTCTCTTTAGTAATAAATCACTATATTCAGCCTGCTCTTAAAAGTAGAAAAGTTGTAGTCATCTTCTCTGATAGATATAATATGTTTTTATGAATTAATACACTGAATTTTAAAGATAAACACTCTAAGATAGCTAATAATATTATTCCAGTTAACAGGTAAGGAACTGGAAGCAGGGATGAATTTTAAAAAAAGACAATTTGTCCTCAATTAGATATTGGAAGGTGGATATTGCATCATGTCAGGTAAGGAGGCCAAGGTCATACTCTAAACTCAAGGTCAATACAATCCTGGATAATACATACAAAGTTTATGTAACGAGCTGAAAATTTGAGTCACGTGGATGGAATTAACAGCATGTAAAAAGACACTGATTTGGGTTGGGTGATCCCGAAAAACAAGTGACACCAGCAGATGTGGTTTACAAAGAAAACCACTTCAACCCAAATGAAGACACATTATTCTGAAAAGTATTGACCAACAAAATTGGAATAAGTTTCTGATGCTTAGCAGTTCTTGGATTTCAGTTTTTTCAGGAAGGATAAGATACATTTTTTTCCAAATCCTTCTTTTCTCTTGAAATGGTTCTTGCAGAGTTGTAACTGCCTTATAAGCACTAATTTATAGGCTCATTACAATGATTTCGTATGGTAGGCTACCATTATGAAGGCACAAACAAGACACATAAACTTTCTATTTCTTTTTCCAATCAATACAACATAGTGACAGAGTCGTCATTAAAAGACAAGCATCCTGTATCCACTAATCATGAATTTAGGAGCAAAAGAAGAAAACTGCTTTAAAACAGTACAAGTTATACCTCCATAAAATAAATTGAATAAAATGTAAAAAAGTTATATTTTTGTACCATCCAATGATCTTGTTTTGTAAAAGCCACAATTTTAGATCTTAAAAGTCTTCATATTTCTTTTCCTTCTTTTCAAAATAATTATATGGTAACTGGGACTTCCTTCCAGAACTTTCTAGTGAAAGGTTTCATACAAGGCACTGGAAAACATAAAAGCAAAAATAGCAATAAGTATGTATTATCCGTATTTGATGGCTGGCAAAACTGCCTTTGAACTGTTTGGAAGCGTGCAGGCATGTGTAACATGCTTCCTGATAGATGTGATATAGATCGGCATAGAACATGAATATCTTTATGATAGCGCTATAACTTCATTGGATGGTTCTTAGGGATGTACTTTGTAGATAACATCCTGTATCAATGAAAAAAAGCTGGGTTCAGATGGTGAGTAGAATCAGCAGTTAAAAGTGCTTATCTGCAGCCCAGCTGATGTGAGTTTGATGCTCTGAGCCCACATAAGGGAAGGAGAAAACCAACTTCCACAAGTTGTCCCCTGACCTCCACATATGTGCTGTCGTGTTTGTACCACTACCCTACCATACACACTAAAGTAAATGAATAGTAGGACAAGTGTGGGAGAGATTGGGAAAGGATTTCCTTTTTTTTTTTTTTTAAATATCTGTATCCAAATGAAGTGTGTCTCAACCTCAGCAGAGTTCCAACTCTTCACAAAAATAGGAGGAGCTGGGCAGTGAGGAGTGGTTAAGAGGCCAATTGTCCCCCAAATAGCCTGCTGCCTCCTTTCAATCAATGCCACCATTACACACAGTTAAATGAATGAGAAATCTGAGTTTAAGGGAGAAGAGAAGGAAGAAAGAAGTTATTTTTTGAGCCTCTCCCAGGACTGAATTGTGGCTTGAGCAATGTAACAAGCAGGGAAGATAAATGCAATCCTGTGGTTCACCTTTTAGACTGCGGTGCTGGAACATTAGTTCAGGTCTGGAGAATTGATCTGGGTGATGCCTGGAAGCAGGAGGCCGCCAGGAAGTGCCAGTAATGAAAGGGTTTTGTCTCCCACCCACACAGTGAGCTGGGCTACGGACAAAGTGGAATCCATTTGGGTTTCTCCTGACTGACACCTGTGGTTAATTGAGTGTCACATTGTGTTCCTGTTACCACTGTTCTGAAGCACACAACAAGAGATCACCTCTGACAAGTGATAGTTCAGAGTGAGCATAAATAAAACACTCCATTGATTTGGCAAAGACTGTAGGTAGAAGTCACAGCCCATCTGCCTGACAGTCACTGCAAATCCTACAACTATTACAATCTTTCATCCCTTCCTCTTCTCTTTCCACTGTGATTTAACCATGGGGATGTTTAGAAGGATTTAGCAGCTTACCAAGGTACTACTGCTTTATCTCTACAGGACTATAAGCTTCTATGATGCTACCCCAACTCGCCATAGTCCTGTCCACGCCTTCATGTTATTAAAAGATCACTTTGCAAAAAGAAATGCTGTAGTCACTATCCCCACACTGTTGGATAGGGACACACGAGCAGATCAGTAATGTTTTCACAGGATTCCTATGCTAAGTATACTGGTTGGAATTGCGAAGGAAAGTTAAATGCAAAAGCAGAAGTTTAAAGTTAATTAATACTATCTAGGCATTCTCCACCAAGGCCTCCCTCTCTTATGCTTCTCATATAAATCAACAGTGTTTCCTTGGTAACTGCATAACAATTTTACTTGTAATTATCTTTGCAAGTAGACTTGTAACACTACACTATAAGTGTCTTTAAAGCTACATCGACCACTGTTGCTGCAGGAAGTATAATAAGCAGCACAAAGACGAAGGTTTCAGGAAGAATGTGGTCGGAGAACAAATAAGTAACAAAAATGACAATGTTAAGAAGAATGCATAGTTTGTAGATTTATGCAAATCAGGAGTTCTCGAGAATTTTATTCCCAAGAGTTCATTACATCCTTAAAAAGTATTAACGACCCAAAACAGCTCAGACTTCTATTATGTGGATTAATATTTGCCATATTAAAAGGACTCTGACATTTCAAAACGGTTTAGTTGGAGTTCAAAAAGTAGCTAACTGGTAAAGTATTTGCTTACAATATATGTTCCAAATATACATTTAAGAGTTCTGGCTTCATAGATAAGAAGGATAAGTGGGCTTGTAACAAGCAAGCTGCTGATTTCTCATGGTTCACATGTGCTGTAAAAAACTATGTTAAGAGCTGGTGAGATGTCTCCTTGCCAACAAGGCTGAACACCTCAGTTCAGTCCCCAGGACCGACATGATAGAAGGAGAGAACCAACTCCAAGTTGTCCTCTAGCCATGAGACATGTGTAATGCCATGCATGTGTGTGCAGCCACACACATATTCACACACATAACATAAGTAGATAAACACGGAAAGTAAGTAGCAAAATGTCTTTTATGAAGCTTAATTATTATTTCACTGTGTCTGGTAATCAGCAGAGAAATTCTGTGCTACATCAGCATGACCTGCATAGCATGGTCTCAAACTGTAGGTTCTCCCTGTGTTGAAGAACTCTGTGACATCCTTCTTGTGACACTTTCAATCTTTTCTCATCAGAAATTAGCAATTATGACATCACACTCAGCTTGGAATACTACACTTCAAACTCTTAAGAGAATAAAACAAACAAAAGGGGAGGGCATATAGTCTGGCAGATAAAAAATAATCATTTTGCAAATGGGTGATGACCCCTTACTCACTGAGGTTTCATACTTTTATTACATCTACCCTTGAATGTGCTATTATAACAAGACTCCAGTTTAACAGCTTTTTGTCTCTGGCCAGAGGGTGACATACAGTGCCCAGCAGGATGGAGTGAAGGGCATTGCAGGAGTAGCAAAACTGCAAAAGAAAATCAACAAACCACAATCTAGAACTTCAGAGACTCTATATCAACCACATAGAACTAGGCCACCCTAATCTCTGCCTATCCTGACGCTCAGGGACATTTGTGGAAGAGGGGGCGGTAAGATTGTAAGAGCAAAAGGATGGGAGGAGCAATGATTTGCAAAATTCTCCACACTAGTTAGGGCCGAAGCAATAATAATAGGACTTTGCATGCCCTGCGCAATGTCCAACACACTATTGACCTCACAAAGTCTAGCATCTGCTAAAGGCACCCAAGATCCTTGGAGGCAAGGGATTGACAGCCACAGTAGTGTTCCTATGCTTAAGGGGAGCACGGGAAAGGGTTCAGGGAAATGCCACTGGGTCCTTGTACGTCATCGGAGAGGAGGACCCAGAGGAGAGTCAGGCATACAAAATAAAGGACTCTCTGGGAATTGGGGGGGAGGCACTGGGGGATGGGGAGAGAAGGGTGAGGGGAGGGGTAGCAGGGGGTTTGGGGGGGAGGAGGAAGGAGAGAGGGAACTGGTCTACCTATTAAGTTTGTATGAGCAGAAATAATAAAAAATGTATAAAAAAATCACAGTTAGAATAAAACAAACAAAAAATTACAATTTAGAAGTACTGTGGAAACTATTTTGCATTTATTCAATTCTAAAAGGGACTCACTCAATGACCATCATCAGAGTGCACTATGAGAAACCTTAACAAATGATGTTGTAATGCTCCTCATAGTATCTGGGACCAACCAACTCCAGTGAAATGCTGCTTGTTGAAAGCTGGGTTTCCCATGTGACACTCAACCTTAAGGATATGATGGTAAGTTATAAAGTTTTGCCAAGGTGGGGCTTCCATTTAGCTTGCATTTTTTATTACCACTCATTTCTGCAAATTCAATGTTGAGAAAGGATTTTACCTCAAAACGCTGACAGCCATCCTCTACTCCACCTTCCACTGACTATTCTGTAGTGCTTATTTAGTCTAAGGGTGCAATATAAAGACTAGTTTGTTTCTCCTGAAAGCCCTAGGAAATTCATCATTTCTTAGCAATGAAAAGTTGTTCTTTTTCTCAAGAAGGACATTTTTTATTATCAAATACATAAAAGATAAAATGCTCATTTAAAATATTACAGATAAATGAGAATTTAAAAAATAACTTGGAAGCACAGAGATTGCAGCTGTCAATCCAGGTTCTCTGTTGCTATCTAAATCTAGTTCCAATTAAGTAAGAATATAATTTCCAATACCCTTAATAGCAGAATCCTATATCCTCTAATGGCTAAGTAGGACTTAAAGAGGAAGAGCAAATCAGAAACTCCCATCCAAGGACACGGAAGCTAATCCCATCGAATTGACTATCAATAATTAAAGCTTCTGATGACTCAAATCATTTGGATAATAAGATTGCTTTGATGTAAATAAATATCAAATTAGGATTTGTGGCAGTCACAGGTGTTTGGCAGAGTTGGCCTATAATCACAGAGAAAATGAATGCATTTTATTCAGCATAATTAGAAAAAGAAATGAAGTTTATATGCAAATTGTATACCACTTTAGTCAAAGATAACCGGTCAGACTGCTTTTGGTAATTTAAACTTTCATTTCAATGAGGATTTTCAAAGAATCTATTTTGGATGCAGTTTCAGTGCAGCTGGTTGTATGCTGTCAGTCATCTGAGAAAGAAATTTGTATGTCCCTGATCACCCTCCAGCTTTGCTTTGGCTCTGACAGGACATGCACATTTTTTGACTTCTCTTAACTCTTGTCTGTAGAGGGAGTCAGTTGCACAAGATTATAGATGTTTCAGCATTCAGTTGAAAGAAGAACCTGGGAAATGGGGAAGGGAAAAATGATAAAGATAAGAGAGAAAATATTGTGAAAGAAGGGCTATTTAATAAGTGGGTGGAAAAAGGAACTGGCCCAAGTTGTACCATAAGCAGTGCTCACAAGCATGGTCCAGGAATCCCAAATTGCTAGCTGTGGAATGCTGTCAACTGACCCCTCAGGGTTGCAGCCTGTGACTAAAGCTTTTGACCAGGACTGAAATTCGATCAACCAGGTCTGCCCTGATTTGCATGACCCTGATTTGCACAACTCTTATTTGCATTACAGAGATTTCAGAACAGGCAACTGCGGGCACAAAGACTCATGCTAAACCTCCTGGAACTGTGCATCTGCCAAACTGTCACATGAATTACATACCAGGAAACTCCACACAATGACACTATTCCTAAATTTATAAGCACTTTTCCCAAAAGAGAGATGATTGCCCCAGCTCTGGGCACTTCTCTAATTACTACTCAGCTTGCTGCCTTCTAGTATGCTCAATATTCTTGCTCTTCTGGTCTAAATCCCTTCGCTGCTACTTTGTGACTGGCCATTCAGTGCTCTATAGAGATTTGCCAGTTATGTAAAAATGTCTTCTAAGAACAAGTTGGAAGTCAAATGCCTTTTCTATTTTTTCCCACCTTTGAACTGTTCTTTACTCCCTTTTGCTATTTTGTTACTTTTCTACTATGTACCTCTCTTCCTGTCAGATTATATGATGAACATAACAATGAAGGTTTAGGTTATTTATCAATGGATTAATTTATTAAGTGGCAGTATTATAACATTGTTTGGTAGTTCCTCAACCGGGGAACTAGTCTTCAAAAACATGACCTCTTAGACCAAAACATAGTATTGTAAATACTCTTTTTTTATCTAAATACTATTTTGAGCCAAAGGGGTGGGATGAAGCGTATGAAAAACACTTAGCAGAGTTCTTGAGATTATAACCATTTTATATATTATCTTTTATATTATAAAATACATAACAAATTTATAAATTAAAGAGAGAAAGCAGTAAAAATATAGTTTGAGATGTATCCAACATCTTTTAATAAAAGATTTAATCTCCATTTTCTTTCTCCCTGAGCACTTCTACTTATTGCAAATATAGCTTCAGTTCTAGCAAAGTAGATGCAAACCAAGCCTCCAATATTTAGTCATATAACTCATATGGAGATCTCAGTGTGATCCAGAAAGAATGAGGCTTTAATGATAGTATCTGATCAATAAAATGCTACAGGAGACCCATAACTATTCTATTTCTCAGTTATAAAAATTGGCTTCTTCACAGATACGAAACCAACTCCTATCTAGGAAAACGTTGAGGAGTGAAGTACTCATAATTTCTTTCCTTCTTTTCTCCTTAGTGAATCTCAGCACAGATAAACAGCACACAATCCAACAGGATAAACCTGAAGTTTGACTTCATTTTCTCAACTGAGATGGATTTTTGATGCTGTTTGGTATGTAATATCTAGTACTGTAAAACAACCCCCAAAGGTAGCACCTTCCAGTAATAAACAACTACAATTTGTAATTTCATGTGCAGCTCAGGAATCAGATGTGATTGTGCTCAATTATTGAATCAAGTTGCCTTATGACAGTTGGAACTATGATTGTCTTGTGTGACATAGAACCACTTCCAAAATTGCTAATAAGGTTCCTGAAAGATGGAAGGAATGAGAAAAGGAAGCAATGAAGGAAAGAGGAGGAAAGGAAGAATAATCTTAGTTTGATCCCTGGAGTCTACATGATGGAAGGAGAGAATCTACTCTTGAGTTTTATTCTCTGATAATCATAGATGCCTCATGGTACCTGCATGCTCCACCCCCAGGAAAATAAATAAATATAAATATTTTTAAAAGACTTGTACTGCAATGAAATGACCATATACTTAATTAACTTATTTCATTACAGTTATAAATTTTAAAAATATATAGAAATATGTAGAAGAAATTAGATTCTTCTGTGATGTGTTTAAAAGATGATTATACAGTGTTTTAGCTTCTTTTGCTATTGCTATGATTAAAAAATACCTTGATAGAAGCAACTCTAGAAAGTTTATTTATTTCAGCTCACAGCTCAAAGATATACTTCATTATGGTGGCAAAGTCATGGCAGCAACACTTGAAATAGCTGATTACTCTGTACCCACAATCTGGAGTTGGAGATGTAAGAATGCTTATACTTAGATTGTGGTTTCCTTTTTAAGAAGTCTGGCAATCAAGCCTAGAGAATGGTACAGTTCAAGTTAAGATAGTCTTCTCACTTCAATTAACCTAATCAACACAATCCTTCATGGGTATGTTTAGAGGCTTGTCTTCTAAGAAATTCCCTAGCTGATCAAAAGTGACAATTAATAGTTACCATCACATACATTGAAGGTTTAAGATTCACCATCACCAAACAATACTACCTGAAAGAATTTCTGTAACAGAAGTGTAACTTTATGTTAAACAATTTATCAGCTGAATGTGTTCACATTTTTCTCAAGTGGAAGATATTTTTAATAGCAAGGGTCCATGGTTGTTACTAATCTCCAGCCTTGGTAACTGGTCTGCATGCAAAACAAGGTATCTAAAGATCAAGCTGAGTGGCTGAGATATTTATCTCACTGGGATTAGGGGAAGGGGCAAAGTTTCTGATTTCCATATTTTTCTGAAGAGCTGTCAAGTTCCTTGTCTTTCAGATCCCTATGGAGTGTCTAAGTTGGATAGTCACATCTTTGGCTCTTGCAATTGCTATGTAATTCTGTGGAATTCTTCTTTTACATAATCCACCATTGGTGACTGGTTATAATATAAAATCATCACATCATCACATCATCAAACAAAATTTACATGATTTGTATATGCTCCGTGACTACTACATCACTTTTTTACCTGAAGCCCAAATTGTCTTTGTTGTTTGTCGTTCTTTGGATTTTTTGTTTGTGTGATAGGATGTCTTTAAGTTTACTGTGTGCCCAAAACATGTACGTTGAACCATCAAGTGCAGTTCATGTGGTACTGGGTTCTGTATACACTGGGGCCACTGAGATTCACCTGGACCCCAAAATGTTTCTAATGATAAATAAATCACTTTCTTTGATCAATAGGAGTCTAACTTATAATTAATTAGATAAATAGAGAAATCATTGCTGTATACACATCCATATTGTATTTCATGAAACCATCAACTATGTGGACTGCAACATTTATCATCTATCTATTATCTCTTTATTAAACCATCATCTATCTATATAGATTCAATGCAATTCCAATCAAAATTCTAATTCTTCACATAAATTTACATAAATTGATAAAATAATCTCAAAATTCATATGGAAACACAAAAGGCCCTGGATAACAAGAACAGCCCTGAGAAATAAAAACTCTGCTGGAGGTATTACCATACCAGCCCTTAAATTAAACTACAAAGTCAAGGTAATAAAAACAGCATAATACTGACTAAAACAAAATATTGAACAATGCACCTATAGTCAACTGATGTTTGACTTAGGTGCCAACAAATCCTACTGAGAGAAGGAAAGGAAATTAGTGCAGGGGTAATTGTATACTCACATGTAGAAGAGCAAAACTGGACACTTATCTGTCACTCTGACTGAATATTAGCTTCAGATGGGTCAAGGACTTTATTGTTAGATGAGAGACTATGAATCTCCTAGGAGTAAGAATACATATGAACTGATTGGATTAGGCCAGCATTTTCTAAATAGGACCCCTATTTAGAAATATATAGGGAATAAGACCAACACTCAACAGGCAGGATTTTATGAAATTGAAAATATAAAGGGAATATATAGGATATATATATATATATATATATATATATATATAAATGGAATAAGATCAACACTAACAAGCAGGATTTTATGAAATTGAAAAGCTTCTTTATAGCAAAAGATATTATCAACTGAGGAAAAAAAGGCAAACCACAGAACAGGAGAAAATTTTTGATAACCCCTTATCTGATTGATGGCTAATATGAAGAGTAAACAAAGAACTCTGAAAATTAAATATCATGGAAGCAAACAACCCAATTTAAAAATAGGTCTTACATTTCCTCCAGATATACATTTGGCATAAAAACTTTTTAGTATTAGGTATACTGGGCAAAACTCAGTTGGGACCCAATCAAGTTGGCATCTTTTGAATATAAGTAAACTTTACACAGGCTGAACTTGCATTAAGTATAATTATGTGGAACAATTAAAAATGTTTTTAGGAGGAGGTGGGCTTGGTTCAGTTGTCCATCAGCTGCTGGTGACCCACCTTCCTTTGATGGCTTTTGAGAAGCCTTAACTTCCTGTGCTAAAGCAGAATATTCTGCAACTAGACCACCTGATTTCATCATGAAGTACCTCTTTTGTCTTTAAGCTGTGACTCCTGTGGAGAAGAAAAACTTTCTGTAGCTTTGGCCTTAAGGACCTAGGCTGGTGGTATGGCATATAATGCAAGCCACAGAATGCACAGCCTGAGGGAAGACATGTTTGTGCTGCTGTGTAACCATTTCTTGAGCCATCTGAGGCCCCGTGCCTTCCTTCTTGAGCATCTGATAGGGATGCTCCTGCTTCCTGGAAAAAGTGCTTACTACCAAGTAATTTCTTGGAACAATCATTAACTGTGGTCTTTAATAATACTGACATTTCTCTTTCGAAGCTGTGCACCAATGTCGGTATCAGATACTGATTTTCTACCAGTTAAGGATATTTAAATAAAACTTGTAAAATAAAAGAAGCGAAATGAAATTTGAAAATAAATAAATAAAAACGGGTATTAGAACTGTAAAAGAAGTTTTCACAGGATGAAATCCAAACTTCTGACAAATATTTTAAAAATGTTCTACTTCCTTAGCCATTAGGGAAATGCAAACTAAAATTAACCTGAGATATTGATATTGTCCCATCCCAATCAGAATGATTAAAATCCAAACACAAATAAAAACAAACAACAAACAAAAGCTGGTGATGATGATGGGAGAAAGGTCCCCTCATTCATTTCTAGTTGGAATATAAATTTATACCATGTCTTCAGAGATCTAGAGATCGTATGGAAGGCCTAGAGAATTTTAAAGTCGATATACCATATGATGCAGCTATACCACTCCCGGGAATATTCTCAAAGAATACTATAGATTATTAGAGACACTTGTACATCCCTGTTCATTGCAGCTCTGGTTACAATAGCTAAAACATGAAATTAGCTTTGACAGTCAATAGTAGACAAACAGATAATGAAAATGCTGTGCATATATACAATGGAATCTCTGATTGTGAAGAAAAGTGAATTAATGAATTTTGCAGATAAATGGATAGTATTGGAAAAAATCATACTTAGTGAGATATTCCAGATGCAGAAAAACAGACACCACATGTTCTTTCTTATAAAGTAGACACCTAACTTTGAACTTTCAGAATGTTATACTCAAATGGAAACAACCACAAACTACAAAAGAATATAAATTTGGGGGTGGAGGAAGATTCCAACATGGTGTAGACAGGAGAATACAGGTAGATAGATGAAAAAGGCAATTATTGTTCAAGGACACGAATTTCAAGGAACAAGAATCAGTGATACACACAGAAAAAAGGAATATTAAATGAGCTCAATGTGGCTGGGAGCCAAATTCACTGATCCTGGTGTCATTATAAGAGAGGGAAAAGAGAGGGTAAAATAAGTATGAAAGCACCACATGAACAAAGGTTATAGTGATGTAGCTCAAAGCCAAGGGATGCCAATACAATCCCACAGTCAGCAGAAGTTAGAGAGATGTATAGAACATATTTCCCTGAGAATTTCCAGAAGCAACTAACCATGATGACTATTCAATTTCATATTTGTGGTTTCTGGACCTTGGAGAAAATAAAAGTTTCTGATGTTCTAAGTTAATAAATTTTTGTTAGGTTTTTAAGGTATCCCCAGGAAACTGAACCAGAAATGAAAAATGAGATTGCATAGCCAAAAGTTAAATCAACAATTATACAAGATTCTTACAGAAAGTAGTAATTACGTGAGAACTAGCATGGTTAGATTGTGAAAATTGAATTAGTGACTTAAAGTATAGTAAAGGCCGTTAGATTTCTGCAAACTTGTCAGATAGATAGATAGATAGATAGATAGATAGATAGATAGATAGATAGATAGAAAATGGATAGACAGATGGATGGATAGATAGATAGATAGATAGATAGATAGATAGATAGATAGATAGATAGATAGATGAACACTTTCTACATTCATTTTCTATTTTTCTTGCAACTGGTCGTGGGGTGTAAGCTGAAATGTAAGGAGTGGACTTGATGATAAGCATCCTTAAAGCAAGAATGTTTGATCTTACTGTCTTCATTTCTCTGCTGGATGGCAAGCAGGTGTTATGGAAAGCAATAGGGTGACCATTTTATCTTGGAGATAGTCTATGGTAAAGCTAGCAGAGCAGCAAACTTAAAGTCAGCTGACCTTTTGACCATGTGGTACTTCAGTGTCAGTCCAAGGGCTCATACTTACCTTGCTGGATGAAAAACTAATGAATTGTCTCCTTAAATGTTTGAGTCTTATAGAAACAAGGACATTTATTTAAAGCAATGTGACTGCTATATGAACACTTTTCCTGGGGAGATGCTGCACAACCGTCTTCCCACCCCACATAGGCATCCCACAACAGACCAAAGACACCATAAACCAATGTATTTTGAGGGGTCATTTATGTAGTAGAAGTGAGGGTTTCTGACAGGAACAGGGATGATTCGTAGGGAGCTCACCACATCATGGCTGACTGACAGCTTTCCTAGGGCTGCCTCTATGGCTGTCTCCCCCACCCCCCACACTTGTTCAGCGTTGTCCACTAGGAGTCTGCAGTGTCCAGGGGTCTCCTTCTGACTTACTCTAACTTCTGAGAAGTGTCCAATTTTATCTGCTTGACTGGCAGGAGGGGCTCCTCCACCCAGCCCATTATTTTTATTCTGGGGGGAGCCTTTCCCCCTCTCAGACCTTCCAGTTTCAGGAACTTTCTGAGCCTTATGAGTTATTCATTAGCTGTGAATGGGAGAAGTTCAAAATGGCTGCTCACAGGAAAAAATGCCACAAAACAGTGACCTATTATGCATGGAGATACATTTGAAATTATATTTGGAATAAATTAATGTGTATCTGCTACTTTTTGTAGCCTAGGGTTTTATTTATAGAAAGGAAAGAGGAAGACTTTGGGGAGGACCCAGTGGAGAGTTAGGCATACATAATAAAGGACTCTCTGGGAATTGGGGGGGAGGCACTGGGGGATGGGGAGGGAGAGGAGGCGGAGGAGGGGGTTCGGGGGGAGGAGGGGAGAGGGAGGGAACTGGTAAAAAAATTTTAAAATGTATAATTAAATTTTTAATAAAAAAAGAGGAAGACTTTGGATTTAAAATAGGAATTTAAATTTGGGTTTAAAATTTAAAAAAAATTGAGTTTAAAAATCACCACTTGCTAGATGGTTGATATTCAGTGAATCAAATCATGTATTTGAGTCGCAGCTCTTTAGTAATGATTTAGAGGAAAACCTGCCTATTGAGTCTTCATGAATCATAGATTTGCAAATCACAAAATGAGAGTAGTAGCATTTCCTCTAGCATAACTTCATTTAGTAGAGTTGGCTCTCCATATCTGAGGTTTTTGCATCCTTGGATTCAATCTATGTCAGATGAAAAATGTAAAAAATATATCCTTATCTGTTTATGAAGCACTGTTTTCTTTATCACCACTCACCAAATCATGTATTATAATCATCTACCTTATATGAGATATAATAAGAAATGTGCATTGGTAAAAATTCTCATGAAGAGAATTGATTAGTCCATGGAGTTTGTCACTTGATTGGATTTCAAGAGACCATCACATGTGGATGAGAAGGTATGGCAGTAAATAAAATGCTATTACTGTCTTACTCAAACTAGGAATTATATACCATTTAACCTTTTTCATAATTAGCATTTAGAAAGTGATTAGCATAATAATTTATAATTCTAAGCTTTGTATTTATGCTTGTAATCCACTTGAGTAAACTTTTCTATATGGTGTAAGAATGTGGATTAAAGTTCATTTTTATTTTGATGTCCATGGTAACATTTCATAACATATTTTGAATTTGTTAAATATTACCCTTTTATTATAATTGTATTATAATTGTATATTGATAACTACAATATTGAGTTAGTATAATTAGCAAAAAAATGAAATATGTAACATTTAACTGTCTTCATCGCAGTTAGCATAATCAATGTCATGTACTATAAATTACGAGAATTAATATTACATAAATGTTTGTAGATATATGCATATACATTTATGCACTTAGTGTCTGACAAATAACAATGAGTGCTTGATAGTAATATTATTTCAACTATTATTTAGTAAGGACATTAAATCATGTTTTCTCATTAGTTTCCTGCTGTTGTGCTAATTGAGGTCACTTATGCAATGCAGACTTTATTTCCTATCCAATATTCTGATATTATTACCTCTATAATCCACTCACACTTCAAGGAAATGTAGTTATTGCTTTCAGATTAGTTCTTTTAAGTCTCAGGTCAGTAAAATAATTATCTTCCTCCCTATGACAGAAAGAACCACGAAATTAAAAATAAATCATTATCTTCTGTTACAAACCCTAAAATAATATTCCAATTATCTGTCTGATTTTACCTCTTTTGTATTTTATATTATAATACTCTTGCCATATTTCTCATAGCTAGATGTTGCTCATAATTCTCTTTCTCTACATCTTTGCTTGTGTATCTTTTTTCCAGGCAATATTAGTTCATTAATCTTTCATTCAGTCAGATAAGCATATTCTCCAAGATGCCTTCTGTTTTCTTACTATGTACAGAGGCTTTCAAAAACTTTTCCAACTATTAACTCTTCAATTAAGTCTCTTACTATTTTTGGTAAGATGTGCATTTTCCTCTCTGTTCATTTTTTGGTCTTTTATGGAAATAATAGCTATAATAGATGTGATGAAATGTGTTATCCAAATCTACTGCTCTTTTTTTCTTCCCATTGAGTATCATGAAGGGCAAGTGTCAAACGCACATGCACACACATGTGTGTACATACACAACACACACATATACACACACACACAATTGAGAATTAGCTTGTTTTGCTATAGTCAATTGTATTAAATTTTTGTAGGTTAAAGAAATTATTAACAGAATATTACCTACTGAATTACGTAGTTTTTTGTCAATATATGTCTACATATCTACGTTTATAAGAATGTTCATAAGATATAGAAGATAAATGCATGTAATAGATACACATATGTACATAGACAGAACAAATATGTGCATAGAGTTACATGAATATCTACATCTATTTATCTATATCTATATGTCATAGTTAGATACAGGTGTTAATTTGACCAATGAGAGTTCAAGCTCTGGACACATTTATAAAGAATTAGCTATTGAGTAAAACCTAAACTTAGAAACACCTAAAGAAGATTGTCTATTTTATGAGGAAGGCCCAGCCTACAGTGGGTGGGACTAGTTCCTAGGTATAAATAAGATGGAGAAAACTGGTTGAGAAAATGGGCATCCTTCTGTGTTCTTGGTCAGACATTCTAGTCTGGCAAATAAAGATTATCACTATCTTAGCTATTATGTAGATATATTATGGTCTGTTCCCTCCGCAGCTTGGTAATGATGCATTCTTTTCTGCTAGGTTGAACAAGGAACTGTAACTAGATTATCTAAGGGAGAATAAACCCTTGTTCCCTTAAGCTATTTTTTCATGATTTTTATCAGCCTCAATGCAGGCAAACTGCCACAATGTGTGAATGAATATGTGAGAAGGCGAGAGGGGTATGAGTAGTGTATTTTTGTTCAAAACCATACTTTTAAAATATGGGCTCTTCAATAGTCATCTTAGTTTTTAATAAACATTTTAAATTTTTAAAGAGATAATTAGATGGGTTTCTAATTATCTGGATTGATGCAATAAGCTCCCAGTAACCCAACTCTTATGCACTGCATATCTTCCAAGCTACTTAATTTCACACATCCCTTATTTCATCCCAGTTCAAAGAACTGGATAACTTTATGCCCACCCTCCTTTGCATTAATAAAGTGAAGGCTTCTGGTTGCTTAGATAATTCACTTTATGCTTTGAAAATCTGAACAGGGATGGATAACTTTTTTGGGATTTGTCTTCAGTTGCACATTGTGTCAGTGTAAACTCCTTCCCATTTTTTCCTTTTCTTTTTTCTGGATGATTATATTTATTGGGTATATCTGGCAGAAAGATGTTATACAGCGTTTTCCTGTGAATTGAATTACTTCTTAATGGCAGGAAACAGATTCATAATATTTAGGAAGCTTGCAAACTTAGAAAACTTAGGAAGCTTAGAAAGCTATCAGAAACAGAAGAACCCTATCAAATATTATGTGAGTAGCAAGCATTGTTAGGAGAGAGGAGACTCACCCCCAGAACTTCTTGCAAGTAGGGCACACTCAGGAATGTGATGTTTGCAAGTGACCAAATTTGCTAGGTGAGTTTTTTGATCATACAGATGTCATTGAGTAACCCATATTTATGCAAGTAACCCTTTTCCCATGGTCCTGTAAGGGACTCCAACACACTCATTGGTTTACAAAGTGAAACTTGATGTGAGCTATTTCTTTAGTCTCCTGTTTATGCTATAACTGGGGTAGATAGATATTTGTTTAGGCTTCCCCAGGAAAAGTCACACACTACCAATCTCTCTCCTTAAAGGACAACTAAAGGATGAAATCACTCTGCCCTATGCATAGTGGATACTTAGTAAACATGTAATTGCTGCCAAATGAATTTTCATACTCCCAAATGAATTCATACTCTCTTTTTATTTCTTTAAATATTGCAAAGGATGTATGATGGTCAATCTCAGATGTCAACTAGCCATCTATGTGGTGACACCCTAGACACATCTGTGAAGAATTATTTATCAACACAGACCTCTTTCTCTGGGCAAGTCGGTGGGAGAGTGTCTTGATGGCATTGTATGGGAAGATACAGCCAGTCTTGGACACTAATTCCCTGAGCAGGTGGATAAAGATGGAGAGAACTAGTTGGGCATTGGGAGGCAAACAACCAGCAAGGAAGCTACCATTGCTACTTGTTTTTATGATGTGACCATTTCCCTCAAAGCTGATGCTGGCATGACTCTCCAGTCATGATGGACCATAATCCAAAATTGTGAACTAACTGAAACCTCTTTCTACTCTAAGTTACTTGTGCTGTGAATTTACTGAAGCAGTGGGCTCTGAAACAGAAACAGGCTGGACACATTTTTTTGGCTGGTCAATGGGAAAGGAGGACTCAGCCAAGCCTAAAGGAAAGCCAGCTAGCTTCATGTCTCCTATGCAATGTGTTGCCAGAGGAAGAGTTCTTTCGGGTAAACAACAACTCTAAGCCTTATTGCCCTTAGTTTAAAACATCACACTCATGAGAAAAGATCCTGTGTGTTCAATTGTACTTAAGATAAAAGATCACATGGATGTTTGTGACTGAGATGTGCAAACATAGCCCCATGACAAAAGCAGACCTTAACTGGTATTTGGACAATAAAAGTGAAAAAACACTATTGAAACAAAAGATGTTCAAATATAACAAATAACCCTATGTATTAAAATTCAATGGAACAGATTAGCATGATTGCATTTTATAGGGAAAAGCAGTGTTCAGTGGCCAGTGTGAGAAATTGTTTCTGTACCACAAAAGTCCTGGGAGATGCATAAAACTTGCTTCAAGGTAAAAAAAAAAAAAAAAAAAAAAAGACATAAAGTCCCAAGTTGACAATTTTAGTTACAGGATAGCCAAATGTAATAATAAGAGAAGTCTTACAGGTTTGAAAAGTTCTGCTAAAATACATGCATAGCCTATTCAAATTCAAACCTTCTAAGAACTTTGGCTAATTAGTCTCTTAGTTTTTTAAAACTAGAATATAGCAAATGAGAAACTGGTTTCTCAAAGGCTCATTATAAACTAAGGTAACACTTCCAGTTAATGAATGGATATCAAATGACCTAGATTTACTTTTAAAAGCAGTATTTAATTGAATGCTGACTACTTTCATTTTGTTCTGGGGGGTAATAAAAGGATTATATATTTATAAATATCCTCTAGTTCACAGATTACAAGAAAATGTATTTCTGACTACTTCCTCATTGACATGGCTACAAATCATTTTACATCTCACTCAAACCTTCCAAGGAAGGTACCTATATAAAATCTTCTAGAAAGCAGTCAAATGCCTGCAAGCCATCTAGGAACAAGAACACATCAAAATGAGCAAGAATTCTCCAGTTCTGAGCAATATTTTAAGATTCATAATTCCTACTATCTTTAGCAAACAGACTCTGCAATGGTGACTGGAGAGTGGATTTCATTACCAAACCCGAGGTCACAGGTGGTTTTGCATGGAGGCATAATTAAATTGTGTGAAAAGAATTAAAACAGTTTAGCAAATATAGTCTCCTTCTTTTGGGCTGAATAGAGGAGATGAAATGCCACACCATGTTCTGTGTACACCCAGGCAGCACTCGGGCCCAGGGAGATTAATCCGGAGTGTAATCACTTGATCATCCCTGACTATGAATACTTAGTTGAAATTATTCCTCAGTCACTCAGGGATGGAAAAGCAATCATTCATAATTAGCAGGTCACTGTTTCATAGGAGTATTTATGCAGTGCATGAGGAAGATGGCCTGAGAGAAAACTTCTCTTGTTCAACAGGGGAAAACTTTGATATGTGTGCTTGGGATAAGTACAATGATCAAAAACTGTTAAAAGGAAAGGTAATTTATTATTAAAGATACAGAGTTCTGCCTACTTGTTTATTACATGTGCATCTTTAGGTGGTAAAAGGTATCTGCTGGAAAATAGCCAGCAGTGGTGAGACACGATGGTCCCAAAGAAACGGTGGTAGTTTTACCTTTAGAAAACAGACAAAAGTCATAAATGTTTGGATTTTAAAAATGTCAATAAACCATTCTTATACATTTGGATTATAAAAGTTTGTGAATAGCTCTTTCTCTTCCTGTCCTAGGAATTTGGGGAACCATGGATTACTGTACAGACATGGCCAAGTCCAAGATCCACACCACACACAACAGTCCCGAAAATGGCACAAAACTGTATCAAGAAACCCCATTCACAAAAATATGAGTCTCGTAAGGGGATCGACCTCACGTTCCATGTGTTTGCCAAGAAGCACAACAAGAAACCTGAAGAAGGTGCAGGGGAACAACGCAAAAGTCACCGGCACCTGCGTTGAAGCAATGAAGACTTTTGTGAAGCCCAAGGAGGTGAAGCCCCAGGTGCCAAAGGGTCCCAGCCGCAAGGTCCGTCAGCTTGCCTTCATCGTCCATCCTAAGCTTAAGAAATGGATTCGTACCTACATGGCCAAGGGTCCCAGGTTCTAGTCAAAGGCAAAGACCCCAACCAAGACAAAGGCTAAGACCAAGGCCCAGCCCAAGCAAAGGCTGCAGTTCCTGCTCCAACTCCAGCTTAGGCTCTCAGAGGTCCCAGGCCCCTGAGAAGGCCCCTCAGTAAAGGCCCACATCTTCCATTGTAAGGACAGATGTGGTTCCCCCCTATACCACCTTTGCAGATGGCTGTTTTTCTGCATTTTTTGTATAAATAAATCTGAAGCAGGCTCTGTAAAAAAAAGTTTATGAATATGCATCCATTTCTTGCTGATGTGTTCTTTTAATAGTTTCTACACTATCTCAAGTATGCATTTGTTTAGTCAAAAGTTACATGTCCAAGTTTGGGTAAATGACTTAGCAGGTAGCTTACTTGTCCTGCAAGTGTGAGGAACAGAGTTAGGATCACCACATCCACACATTCTGGACACAATGTCATAATCATCCCTTGAGCACCTATGGTATGTGTCGTAGTTAAGCACAGGTGTCAACCTGACAGTTGAGGGTTTGAGCTCTGGGCACATTTGCAGGGAATTGGTGGTTGAGTTAAACCCAGAGCAAAACTGTAAGAGATTGTTAAGCTGATGAGGAAGTCCCAGCCCATGGTGGGTGGGACTAGGCCCTGGAATAAAATAGAGAGCTGGTTGAGAAAGTTGGCATCTTTGTGTACACTTGGCTGGTCTGGCAAGTAAGGATAGTCCCTCTCTCAGCTGTTACGTAGAGATGGTGTGATCAGTTCCCTCGGCCCTGGTATGAGCTCTGCTGTCAAGCTGGACTGAGAACTGTAACCAGACTATCCTAAGAAAATAAACCTCTTGTTCCCTTAAGCTGTTTGATGGTGATTTATCAACAACCATGAAGGCAAACTGCAACAGAATGTGAAAGGTGGCACCTGAGAATCACCAGTAGCTCTTGGTCCAGACAGCCTGTTTTAAGTAGCTCTGGTATATAGATCTAGTCTCAGAGAATGTAGAAAGGCAAAGTATAATACCTGACAGTTGTCCTCTACCTCCACACTCATGTTGTGGCATATGCATAGACGCATACACTCATACATCAACCAACACACATACACACACACACACACACATGCACACACACACACACACAAACAACTAAGATACTTTACTAACAATGCTTTCAGAACAGTTTACTGCATGTTGCCTTACAGCATATATATATATATGTATATATATATATATATATGTATATACTGTATGTACAAGCGAGGTGAATGTGTGGGCTTCTGTATACATATAGTCGAATAATCAAATAAGTCCACAAGTAGGGGGCAGAACCAGAAAATGTTGATATATTGGCTAAGAAAACTTAACAAAATGTACCAAATGTATGATTGTGAAGACCATTCACCAGGAAGAATTTTTAAAAGATTTAAACATGGATACATCGTCTTGTCAAATTCTAACTTTTTTCAGTGGACATGTAAATTACCCAGGGAATCTAAAGTCAGTCAGTCAGAAGTAAAGTTTAAACTAATTAGATCTTATTTCAAGTGCATATTGTTCAGACATGGAAAGGAATTAGGGTACATAACTTGAAAATAAAAATATTAGCACCACTGTATTTCTATCAACCTAATTCAAATCTATTTTCCTTGATTTTTACCCAATGGGTGATGTAAGTATGTTGGGGGAGCATCACAATCACATTGATTCATTCTCAGGAACGGTTGAAGCTGATGTATCTGTATAAGAAAAGTACAAAAGTATGACGGAGATATTTTAGCCAAAATAAATGATCACAAATACGACTGAAGTAGTCAATGAATACATGTACTCTGAAATATTTGAAGAAGTTTGGTGATCTTTGGGAATTAATAATTAGTTTTACAGCATGCCGTTTCCTCTGCTTTTTGGACTGCTTTCTCAAACAACTATGAATTTTCTTTCTTAATTTGTACATAGCATTACATATATATATATATATGTACACATAATGTTTCTTAATTTTTGCTCTAAAAATATAAAAATGCAAAAATTTGTCCCAATTGAAGCAACTTGAAGGAATGAATTAGCCAATAGTTTTGTACATTTCCCAGCACCCATTATTACTCTAGCATCCACAGTCAGGATTTCTTATCCACATTATGAAGATGCATTTCTGTGCTCTCAAGACAGTCCTGGGTCACCTGTGTGATTCATACTTTCAGTCAACTTTGATATATACTTCTGACATTGCTGCTTCTAGAAGAAATGGGACTATTAATTGCATTCAATATGTCGTGACATGTTCTGTGGGCATTCAAGTAAGCATCTTAATCTATCTCTGTGTCGAGAAATCTATATCTGTAAGGGGAAAAAGGTTCCCATTTCAACACCTGATACAACATGAATAATTAACAAAGATAACCCATTTTCCTCCTAACCATTTCTGGTAGCATTTGTGTGCCTACTCTGAAGTAACTGCTTCCCTCACAGGGAACAGTATTAGGGTGTTGCTGATAAAACCAAATATTCGAGAACATGTCTGGTGATGTACAATTCCCAAGGGTCAACTATGATGATTATGGAGCTTGATTCTGCTGTCTTTTCCTGGACACTTGACTTAACAGGAAACTGCATTAGACTATATACTCATGGCCATGAGCTACAAGTAGACAATCAGTAAACCAACATATAATGAGGGAAGAGGAAAATACAGGATAATTTTCCATAATTTTAGAAGTAGATACTAAACAGTTGTATCATATTTTGTAAGAATATTTAAAATAGTTTTGAAAACTGGCCTTGTAATTTCTTTTAAGTTGAAAAGTTATATTTTATTTTGCAGTATTAGGGATTAAACCTAGGGTATGGGACATTCTAAGTAAACACTCAACCACTAAAGTGCATCTACAACTATTAGAAATATTTTTTCTCAATACTTATTTATCTCTTTATTATAAATCCTTTAAACAGAAATGCTTTTAAAATGAGTACTAAATAAAAATATATCCACAGAACTTTATGTGGAATAAAGTTCGTATGGATATGTAAATCGACAATTGCCAGTTGACATTAAATAGACTTCATGGAGCAAAAAGAGAAATTACCACCACTTGAAGACTAGCAGGCAAAAGCAGCTGGAGAAGCCTCCACACCTATATTACGAAGGTAGATAGAATGTTTCTATCTATCATGCAAAGACTGGTATCCACGTGAATCAATTTATCTTTCATATTCAATGTTTACAGGGCCATTTTAACTGTTAAAATGTTTGTTCCACAAGCAATAGTTCTTAAAGACGGTAAATTTTGAACAGCTTAACATTTACATTAGATAGGTCAAAGTGAAAACAGTGTTTTGGCTGATAAAGAGAATGGTTTACATTCAACTTACACAATGAAAATAAATTTTTGAATCATCCTATTTAATGATTAATGTTTAACATCAACATTATTTCTCTTTTTTTGTGTGTGACTTCATTGTCTTGTCCTAACCATATTTTATGAAGTGTCAGGCTAGCTTTAAATGTCTACACCAAAATCTTGTTTCTATTTTAGACTCAGTTAAAACAGAAATAAATGTTTATCTATTTGCTTCTGTATTGATAGTAAAAATGCAATTTGGGTGGACTGCAGAATTGTTGCAAGAACACTGTACTAATCTGATAAATATGAAAAGTTATTAATTGTGGTTAAATATATTTCATAAAATTTTCTGGGGGGAAGTTGTATACTAGCAATTCTATAGTTGCCAAAATCCATAGAAATAGATATAGAAGGAGGCTGAAGAGATGGTCAGATGAGGGAGGACAGACAATCACAGTGATTAGTTTTTGGATACAGCTAACACTGATTTTGGTTCTTCTTTCTAAAGTGCATTCTAAAGCTCCTTATTGCTGTCCATCTTCCACCACAAGCCATTTAAAACCTCTCAGTTTTTGAAACACCACCTTATTTAAAAAATTGATATTTAAGTTTAGTAGGGGGAAAATACTGAAATTAGAACCTCACTGGGCAGCATGTTTATAAAGCACATGTATAACAATATAATTAAAGACATAATACATGTGTTTTAGGTTTCTCTAAGAATTGTGTGAATTATTTCTACCTACGGAAAACCTTCCAGTATGAGTTCTTTCCTCAACTTGCTAATTTCAGATTTGATTGAAAGGGTCATGAGTAAAACTTTTAAATTTCATGAAATACATTTAAATAGAAAAAAATTCCAGGATATAGTTAGGGACATATTAATATCAATAGATGGAAAAGGTAATAGCTATAGAATAGTTTGTCTAAAATACTCACTCAAGTCCATGCAACACTTGAAAATTGAGAGTTTTTTATTCAAAGAGATTTCTTAGTGTACTATTTATTTAGAATTCAGACTATAAATTTAGCAATTCAAAAAGAATTACAGTACACAACAATGGAAGATATTACCACCAGCTTTTATTTGATAAAAATAAAAACAAAATGAATATTTAATTAAGTGGAAACTGATGAATTACATATGCATGAGACAAATATGTTTTTGATTATGCAATTAAAATATAGCAATATATCTTCCAGTTTTAGAAATAATTTTATTCTGAGTTGGTGAAATACCTCAGTAGGTAAATCGTCTGATCACGAATCTGGTGAACTGGGTTCAATCTTCAGAAGCCCACATATTTGGCAGTAGAGAACTGACTTAAAAAAATTCTTGGGGCTGGGAGCTGAAGAGGTGGCCCAGGGGTTAAGCCTCTGCCTTGCAGGCAGAAGGTCCTGAGTTCGGATCCTAGACCCCACGTATAGACGCTGGGCGGAAGCGGGGGCGGCCTGCGTTTCTGGTCCGGATAAGGCGGAGCCTGTGAATCCCGGGGCAGAGTAAACAAGGAGGAGGTGGAAGCATCCATCCATGATGGTTCCCGAATTCGCCCGTGGTTCTACATACATACACACACGCACAATTGAATAAAATAATAATTTTTTTAAATTCTCCTTTGACCTCTGCTTATGTATCAGTATGTTTCTCTGTATCCTTGGAACACTGGGCAATGCCTTCTTATGTGCTGGGTTTTCAGTGGTTGAAGCTGAGAGACCAGATTACTAAATCAATGCAGATCAGCGTTGGCTCAGCACATGCCAACAGTCTGCTCCATTACCATGTGCTGAATGCACACAAAGCACGTGTTAGGCATTTCTTTTTTTTCTTCCCACATTTTATTTTTTTCCTAATTATACAAGTTCACTAAGTACCTCTGTTCTCTCCCTCTTTCCCCTCCCTCAATGTCCCCCACTGCACTCTCCCACCTTCCCCCCTTCATTTTATCCCTCCATTCTTCCCTTCCCCTCTCCCAATGCCTCACCCTTCTTCCCTCCCATCCTCCGGAGCATCCATTTATGTGACAGGAAGCATGGGAACTCTATTATGAATGTTTAATCCCTTGCCTCTAAGGATCCTACTGCCTGAAGCTTCCTCTGTGATCCATGATAGATTTGGGGGCTCATTGACATGTCAGCCATTGTGCAGGTCAGGCAAAGGCCAATTCTGGCTGCTGCAGCCCTAACTTGTGTGCAGTAGCTTGCATATAATTGGGCCTCCCCATCTCCAAGCTCTTACAATTGCCACCCCTCTTCGGCAAGGTTTCATGAGCTTTAGAATGAGGAGAGATTTGGCTGGTCTGGTTTCACGTGAATAATGTTGGGTCTTTGATGTTCTGAATTATGGTTTGTTGTTTTCAGATTTGCTTTTCCTGCACTACCCTTGATTGCATCATGATTGGTATTGAAGGTCACCTCCTAACTAAAAATAAATGACTGTTTAAATGAAGATCTTAGTATAAGAGAAAACTCAAAGATAGATGGAAGAATAAGAGTAGGACACAGCAGGTCAGTATCCTATTTATGGGATGGTTACCATTTATCTGCCAGTACTTTCATCATCCCTGATTGGTGAGATCGAATCTGTTTAGTCCCAAGTGACCAGGGAGGAAAGTGAGAGTGAGCTGCACCAGCTTCTTGCTACTTACATGAAATACATGACCATGGTCTATTTTCTCTACTGAAGCGTGTTCCCCTATCTACTTTCTTTTGAGTTCTCGTTCCCCTTCCCTCCTGTTTATAAAAATGCTAGGTGCTTCTTAAGTACCAATTACTCTTTTGCTTTTTAAATCTGTCACATTAAATATCCATATTTCATTCCCAGTTAAAGATTTTGCACATGACAAAATAGATCCTATGTGAGCAAATGAATCCTGAACTAGTCAGGAATGATGTGGAAATGCAGTAATGAAAATGGGAAAAATTTCATCATACAGCTTCCTGTCTTTGTAATTACCATTTTTTCCCTTCATATGCCCATCAGAAGAAGGTACTTTTAGATCTATGTTTAAGATACATTAAATTTCATTGTTTTAAAAGAATAATTATTAGGCATTTTACTCTTTTTATCAGAAATTTCTTCAGCGACTTACCCTGCTCTTCAACCAGTTAAACTTAGCAAACCGTTTTAGGGCCAATGCTTTGATGAATAAAACCTATTCTAGAGCCTTTTTTTTTTTTTTGCGGAATATTTTCACTACTGAAGGCATCTCAGCCTCTGCTCACTGCTGATTTTTATGGATTTGGTTAGCTGCTCCCAGTCCATCTGTCTGCAATAAAACAAAGATCCCTTCAACCCCTGGAAGAATTTCAGAGCTGTGAAAACCCAGAAAATACCACCTGGGAGATTACTTTTCCTTGCTTTATGGCAAAGATTAAAGTGTTCTTCTGGGATTAATTTGCATCCATCCTAGCTTTTGAATAGCTACTTTCTTCCAACTTTCTTTCTTTAAAAAAAAATCTCTAATACACCTCTGTCACGAATCCTAAGATACTGGGCAGAGAAGTTTTGTAAGAGGACCTCTTCCATCTTTGAGGAACTCTTGAGAGGAATTCTGTGACTCCTCTCAGTCTCTCTCTCATGGCCCTCTCAATGCCTTTTTTCCCCCAGCACTGTTTCATTAACTATTCTCTTGCAAGATGTGCACCTTGATTTTCCTTTGATGCTTCACTTCTGCAGGTCACCAAGAAAGAAGATGCTGTTGGGATGTGAATGTAGTTTGCTTTCTCTAGAAAGCTTGCCGAATTGTTACTGCAGTAATGCCGAGAAGTGGCTCCTTTGACACTTTATTCCATGTTAAGCAGGATTCACTTTTTCCTCTTGGGATTAGATTCATTCAGGTCAGGGAGGGTGTTTTGCTCTGCACCCAGAGCTGATCTTTTCAGTTTTCTATTATGTTCTCACTAGCACAAGGTCCTGGACTGAGAGGGTCATAAAACCCTGGGCTTTAAAATGAGACCAAGGGGAATGTTCAGCTAGTCCAGTACTTGTTTGCAAGCATCAGAACTTGAGTTCGATTCCCGGAGCCTACATAAAAAGTCAAGCATGGAAGTGTGCACTTGTTAATATAGTAGTTGAGAGGCAGAGAAAGACAGATCTCTGGGGCTCACTGACCAGCCAGACAAGTCTACATGGTGAGCTCCAAGAGTATAAAGGAACCTCCCTCACTACACAAAATGGATGGTTTCTGAAGAACAATCCATGAGGTTGGTGTGCACACAGTGTACTTACACTCTACACACAGAGACATACATACACGTGAGCACGCACATATACACACACACACATTTTTACACATATACTAAAAAAATACCTTTTCTTTCTGAATCATCAGGTCTGAAGTAATCTGCTATGATCTTAGAAAAAAGATAAAGGGATACTAATTCTTTAGGTTCTCATGGCAAGTCAAGCTCAGTTATTCATTCCATAACGAAGTAATAATATTCCCATACTTTCACAGATTACATGGAAAATAATTTCATTCTGAATTACTATGCAAACTTTCAAAAATCTTTCAGTGGATTGATTGTCCCAGACTAGAGATACTGGGAACATGTGTGTGCAGAAAAAACTTTGAATTTTTCTGTAAAGACTAGCTCTGAAAACCATGCCAAGATCTATATGACCTTGATCTTTTTTCCTTTAATCACTTCTCCCAACTCAGTGGGAACAAACCTGTCTCCAGTCTCTGGAGCAGCGAGTTTTTACTTTCTGGAACACTTACACATGCAAGCTTAAGGAAAATGAATGCCAAGATGTTGTAGCTATCATGATATATTTCTTTATTCGGTGTAATTAATATTTTTCTTCTCCATCATAAATGCCTAGAGGCTGCCACATGAAATTTAAGGAATGTTATTGTTCAAACAACAAAACCAATAGAACACCTTAATGTATTTTGTCATTTTCCAGGAGACAAGCTAAAGTGACTAAGTACTTTACATCGTAAAAAGAACCGTATTTTTTAAAAGCAAAATAGAGAGGTGCTAATAAAAATGAAAGCTTTCCCATTTCACTCAATCCCCTGTAGAGAATGAAAAGGGAAGCCAAGGAGCCGAGGGGCTCTGCACTTCAAGTCAGATATAGTAGACAGATGTCTAGTTACTGCTTTGCGGCTTGCTCTTCTAAGGGTGGTAGAGAAAAGAAACAGCGTAGGTCAGCTGAAACCTTCCTCTAGCTATGGAGAATTTTGTCAGTCTACCAAATGATAAGGAAAAGAGATGCTTCGGGTTGGACATGTTCACTGCCAAAGGTATATTGTTCCTTTAGAAAGATCCTGTCCCATGGTCAGTGATTTCTAAATTCACAGCTCCAGATTTTGTGACCGTTGCCTTTGGAAACACTGAACCAGCCCCATCAGGGATTATCCTACTAGCTGCTGATCAATGAAGGAGTAATTAGGAACAAGCAATTCACTGAGAGTGGTTGCAGAAAAAGGCATCAACTTCTTTCTGGAGAGAATTTCTCAAAGCTCCAACATTGCAGCTCACAAGGACACCCCATCTTCAGTGTGAAGTGAAGCAGAGTTATCAGGTTGATCTGATTTAGGACTGTGAAGTTAAATTCCTAGGAAAATCTCCAAAGAGCAAGGGCAAGACTTTTGGGTTGAAGCAATTCAGCAGGTAATCCAGCTATCCTTTTTCTTCTTTTTTTCCCAGCTATAGATCTTCTTGGGAATTATCTTTAATGTGAGAGCATCTATAGGATTGTGCTCATGAACTAAAGAGGCACAGATGTGCCTTTAATGCTCTGAATTGAGTTGATGGATCAACTTGCCATGGTATGCATATTCAAAAATAAACTTGGAAACTCTTTTAGAAAAACAATTCCACATCGTGTCAATTATTTTCAGAGGAGAACTGATTGATTAAATAATAAGAAGAGGGTTTGGAAAATGTTTCAGGGGTTAAAACTTTTGCCTCCCAAAGAACCTTAGTTGAGATTATCCAATGGCAGAGGTCTGCAAATTAGGCAATTTCCAGAGTTTGGGAAATCCCAAAGCAAGCATTAAGGAGGTAGAACAATCCAAGATGATTCCAGATGTCATCCTTGGACTTCCAGAGGCACACACATTCAAGTGCCCTCTGACACAGTCATGTACCAAAAAAAAGTAAGAAACATACATGTACTTGGTTTTGTTGATCTCCAGCCCACCAGAGACAGGAAGTAGAAGGACCATGGGAAGAAGTCAAGATAAGGACCTATGTCTAGCAGGAAAGATATGCTGTAGCACCAGGATGGAAACAAAACCAAAGCAAGTTTACAGGAACTTAGTATCCATTTTTTTCTCACTTCCCAATGCTATACTTCTTTTAATAAAAATATGGAATTAAACTGATTGAAAATGAACATGCCTATATGTGTTGGAGATAAGCAGAACAAGAATCAGAATAAGAAATGATTGCTTTCAGAGGAAAACAAGGACCAGTATATCATGCCAGATTTTCCGCTAGATGTTATGTGGTTTAAATAATGATACATGATTAATACACATATAAAATTGCTAGTTTGTTAGTGACTTACATTGCTTTTTGTCAGATTACTTCCTCATAAAATTCCTTTCTTGCATCAAAATTGTGTTAGTTTTCAATGGCATATTCGTTATCAATTTTAATGAATAATCTTTATCTAAAACTTCAATATAATCTGTAATCTAAAAAAAATGAGCTGAGATCTGGATCCACAAATGTAGTTTCCCACGAAACCAGCAGGAGGCGATTGTGCAAGGCACGCAGTTCAGAACTGGTCCCATATGGCAGATCTATAAATCAGTTTTGGTAGTTGTTTGAATTATGTCCTTAATCATTCAAGGATACTTTTGTTTGAAACTATTCCTTCTCATATTTCTGGAAGCCTCTCTTATTTATGGGCATGCTGGAATCTGGCCAAAGCTGTTCTCCTAGGTAAAATGACAACATCTTAATTAGGAATGTTTGGTCTGCGGCTTGAGTTACCAGAGAGTGGTCCCATTGTTTTAATTCTCAGCCATTCATCACCAGCCTGTGCCTGGTGCCCACAGCCTAGCAGCAGAGCTCAGGGTCAGTAGAGTTCTGGATCCTTGAATGGATTCCGGATTTGTCTGATTGTATAGAAATTGGCACACAATGCACTCCCTGAATTTTATCTTTGCCAACTTCAAGTGGCTATTCCAACTCCTGTAAGGGGTACTGTGACTAACAAATAAAAATTGAGCTAAATACTGTTGAACAAAATGTGTGGATCAGAGAAGTATGTGCAATGATGATGCTATTCTCTGGTAAACAAACTACGAACGATGTTATGATTTCAGCTAATTCCTTTAAAGCATGATAATACCTCTGAATTTCTGATGGTGTCATATCAGAACTATGGTCTCTTCATCTTTGAAATGTCCACAAATGCATATGATGTGCTTAAGGAATATTTATGAATGAAGAGTTTGGTGGTGTAAGGTAGAGATCAAAAAGAAAGTCATCTGATGCTGACTTCCATTTTACACACACACACACACACACACACACACACACACACACACACATCAATAAATACATGTGTAACCAAAGCATATACCATACAGACAGGTAAACACAAGTACCTTACAAACAAAAAATGATGCAAAGATCAAATAGGAACAAACATACACATGAAAACTCACAACACACATGCACACATACACATGTGCACTCTGTGGTGCATGCTTTCTGTGAATTTGAGGCCTTGGGTTCAGTGCCCAACAGAAAAGTAACAACCCTACAACAGCATGAACAAACCAAGCAGATGAAGAAGTATTTGCGAATGGAAATGGAAGTGATAGCCAAAAAGAGCAAGGCAAACTGTTGTAGCCATCTATACTCCAAGACAAATAAACACAGGGAACACATAGTGTTTTAGGGCAGCACAATCAATACTTTGGACTTCTGAACATAGACAATTATAGCTTGTAATAATAACAGGAGCAGGGCTGGAGAGGTGGCTCAGGGGTTAAGCCTCTGCCTTGCAGGCGGAAGGACCTGAGATCCGATCCCAGATCCCACGTATAGACGCCAGACAGAAGCGGGGGTGGCCTGTGCATCTGGTCCTGGTAGGGCGGAGCCTGTGAATCCCGGGACAGAGTAAACAAGAAGGTGGAGGCGTCCATGGTGATTCCCGAATTCGTCCGTGGTTCTACACACACACATACATACACACGCACACACATGCATACACGCACAATTGAATAAATAATAAATAATAAAAAATTTAAAAAAATATTAACAGGAGCAGGGATCGAGCACAAATCTCATCATTATATTGCATACATGGAAAGCATAATAGCTGCTTTCCACTGCTGTCATCATATACTAAACAATACTTTAAGGGAAGAACAATTTGATTTTTGCTCATAATTTCATAGGGTTTAGTCCACAAGCACTTCTCTCCCACACTTGGACCAAAACAACATGGCTCTAGAGGATAAGACAAAGGACAGCTGTTCATACTGGGCTAAATAGGCAGCAGAGAGTGAGACAGGAGGAATCCAGGGACAGCATTCCTTTAAAGACTATTCCCTAGTGACCTACTTCCTTCAGCTAAGACATAATGCTTAACATTTCCACAAACTCCCAAGCTAATGTCACCAAGTTGGGGACCAAATATTCAAAATATGATCCCCTGGAGGACATCTCATATTCAATCTGAAAGTAAAAAAAAACACATACCAATTTCTCAATTTTTTTATTTATACTATCAATGCAGTGTTATGAACTACAAAGATAGCTTGAAATGGCTGTGTATGTGTGTGCCTGTGTATACCTGTTTGATTTTTTTCATCATTGTGCTTACCTGTTTATTTGAGTATGTGTGTATATGTCTGTGGGTACACGTGTATTTATAAGTGCTTGTGTATTTGCTCCTGTTTGATCTTCACGTTCTTTGAGGTATATGTGCTTACTGTTTGTATGAGTATGTAGACTCTTGAATGTAGGTGCACATGTGTTCAAAGGTACATTTGAGTATGTATAAGTATGTACACAACAGAAGTGAGCGTTAGGCTACGCTCTAAATTGTTCTCTACTTTTTGAGACAGGATTTCTCAATGAAACAGGAACTCATTCTCAAGGCTATCTGGTTGGTCAGTGATCTTCAGGAATTCACCTGTTGCTGCCTCCCTAGCAGCATGATTATAGACGTGTACCACTGTGCCTAGCTTTTTAGGCAGATGCTCATGCTTCTGCCCACGCAATATCTCTCCAGACCTTTGCATCATTTTTTATTGTGACCCAGGACATAATTTATTAGTTCTTACAGTCTTTTTACCTAATGGCAGCACTGCAAGTGATTTTGTGTGTTTGAGTGGAGGGAATATCAGTGTGTGTGTGTGTGTGTGTGTGTGTGTGTGTGTGTGTGTGTGTGTTAGAGAAACTCACAATTCAGAGAAAGTACTGGTCTCTCCCAGATTAGAAAAGATTCAAATGTCCGAAATACAATAACTTACATAATTCATGACAAAATACTTTGTTCTTGGGAAGACTGGCAGCTGTCAATCTATTCAAAAGTATTTTAGTCATCAATCCTGTCACCTTTGACAGATTCTGCCAAAGCGATAAACAAGGACTCTGAAGAGAAACAGTGGCAAGGACCTGTTCTTCTGTCACTAATTGAAAATATTGAATTTAGAAGACTGGCAAATTATGTCCCGAGCTACAAAAAGAAAAAAGAAAAAAAGATCAAAAGCATTAAAATATGCTTTAGATTAAGAAGACCAACTCCTTGTTAGTAGCTTTGTCAAAGCTGGTACCATTCACCAGGATAGCAGCAGTTAATGCAGTACAAACAATTCTTTGCTAAGTCCAAAATATTACAAAGATACAATAAAAAGAGGTGTGATTTTGCTGCTTTGCATTGATTTCCCTTGTTCCTGCTTTCTAGTGATTAAGTGACAGCCTTCTTTGACATTTTTTCCCTGAGAATTCTTATTTTTTTTAAATGACAGGCAGTGTTTCAATACTTCCAATTTAAAATGTGTTCAGACTCATTTGAGGTTGTGCATATAATAGAGTTCCTATGTACATGTCGCTCAGCTTCCTCCACAACATCTTATATAACCACACGAGCTGTCCAACACAGGAAATTGATATTGGTACAATTCTATTAAACACAGATCTTCCACAGATTTCCATGGATTTTACTTGTAATCTTTTCCCTCTCTCTTCTGGGAATCTTTAAGTTAAGCAAATCTCTAACTGGTTATCAATAATAAATATTATGTGATACAAAAACATATCATTGTCTAGTAGTGACATTAACACGAGCCACGCTGAACCAGAGGTCACATCTGCTTTCACTTACCTCAGGATGTTCTTGACTTTGGTCAATTTATTCACTCTTTCCCCTCCTTCTCAACTTCCCTCCCAACACCAGTGTTCAGAAAGCAAGTGCGGAAAACAAGGTTTGACATCTTTGAGTATGTTATCCTTGAAAAACTCAAGGGGATAATTTCAATAAATTCCTTGGGCCTTTTCTGACATTAATACTGACAAATGAAAGAAGTGAACACAGTTTATAAATCTAAGAGCAATATTTTCACAGAAGTTGTCAAGGAGAGAGGTTGGTTTCCACCTGCAGTACACCTGGGTTCCGCTTGCTCAGGAACAATGGGTTGCATTGTTTGACTTGGGAACTCACATCGACAGAGAGTCAGCTCTCCCTGAGCCAGCAGTGTGCTGAACTTTGAGAATCAAATGTGTGGATAATTTATTTACATCAGGTTTGTTATATTTTGAAGAGAGAGAGAGAGACAACCATTTCTAAAATAAACACATCATATATTTCTTCTTGCCCTATGTGTTGATCATCATTGAATTTATAACATTAGACAAATTTAAAGTTTTAATACAGGAGTGATGAACCACACAACTACCAGTGAATAGGTAACAAAAGGAGCACTGTTGTATCCCACGTGGTAGAAAAATAGGCCTGTTCACTAAAATTATATGAGCTAGAGTGATAGTTTATTGAATAAGGAATTGCCCTCTTATAACCCTCTTCCTGAATCTCTTTAATTGGCAATCATGAAATCATGACATGATAGCTTCTTATAGGCTACCTACCACCTGGGTCATGTAAAAGACAAAATTAGTACTTTTATAAGATGAATACATACACACACACACACACACACACACACACACACATATATCTATATATAATTTTGCTGCTTTTCATTGATTACCCTTGTTCCCGGTTTCCAATGATTAAGTGACAGTCTACTTTGACATTTTGAAATTACATATCTAAAATTCCTAAACTCAACATCACCTTTTAGGGAACTTGATGTTCTTTAGATGGCTGCATGTGTATCTAACAGAAGGAATTAAGATAGCCACATTAAGGGTGTGGGGGGTTATATGTGCATTTGAGTATGTGTATATGCGAAAGCCCAAGGTTGACATGGAGAAGTCTCTATTGCTCTTCTACCTTACTGCTGTGAGCCTAGGCCTTTAATTAAACCTAGAGCATAGCATTAGGGTTAGTCTAGCTCGCCAGCTCGCTCTGGGGATTCCCAGGCTCCACCTTGGAGGGCTACACAGGCCACACCCATCCTACATATTTTTTAAATAGGATCTTGGGATCCTAGTTTGGGTCACTTTGCTTTCAAGACAAGGGCTTTGAACATCTAGGCATCTCTCTAGTCATCTGTCTTTTGTGGTAACTTTGAAATCTATAAATGTAAAAGTTGAGGATCTTTGTCATCTCACACTTGTTCTCACCAAAGTGTGCCAGTTGGTAGTTTCCTTGGACTGTATCTAGATAGACACAGGTTTCAGCTTGATTTTGAGAACTGAGCCTTTAGATACATCTATGTAGTTGAGGTAAGCTTCTAAGCAAGCCTGCAAGAGATTATCCAGCTGACATGAATCATCCAATGCTGGGACCAATCCTTTGGCAGGGGGAAAAGACAGAAAGAGAACTGATTGGAAGAACAGAGCAGCAAAGTATAAAGCATGTCTTCTCTCTGTTCTTCCTGGGTATATATGGTAAGGCCAGTTTCCTCAGTGTCCGTGGGCAGCACGCCCAGCCACAATGTGCTATAAACTGAAACCACAAACAAGAATGAAGATCTCCTTGTTTCTCTAAATTGTTTAGCTAATGTATTCATTACAGCAAAAGTTGTTTGGGTTGTGTATTCATTATAGCAATTGACTACCATGATCAGAGAGCTGGTCAATTCCACACACAAGAGGCCTTGCATTCTAGGCTATGGAGTTAAATTTTGAAACATTTATCAAATATTATTTGAAATCAAAGGATCAACTTGCAACAGTTAGAGTTTCAGAGGAGACTGTGTGTTTGTGCTTATTTAAATTAGCATATGTAGGTTTCTTTTATGAGGGTGTCTTATAGTCAGTTAGTGATAAACAATATGGTTTATACTTATGTAATATTTTTTAAAAAAATAAAGGCCAGAAATAAAAAAACAATCGTCAAGTTTCCAGAGTTTGTAGTCTGGGTTTAGGCAGTCAAGGAAACATATAATTACTGAATAAGGTTAGAAAGCATGACAATGAATATGCCTTGGATACAGAGGGAGAAATACAGAGGGAGAAAATAGAGTTGGGGTTTTCTAAGTCTCTAGTGATATGGACATTTATTCCATGCAGCATATGGGATTTCCTAAATCTCTAATAATACAGACATTTATCCCATGCAGCACATGAAGCAAAGCTTCTTTTAAAGCTCTGTACACACCTCCCTCTTTCCTCAGGCCCAGGGAGCAGTCATTGTCAGAAGTGTAGTGTGTGCTTTCTCTTATCTTTACAAGCATCCCGTCCCATCATCCTCATCTTCTGGAAAGCCCTTTGAAGGCCAGAGTCCCTCTCCCGAGGCTACTCTGTCTCTCGGTCCAAATGAGGTCTGTCTCATTAGCAACAGATTTCCTAAGCACCTTTCTCCGCCTGTGCAGAAGCAGCTTCCTTAACATACAGCTCAAGTTCCCCAGCACCTGTTGCTCAATGTCCTCCTGTGATTTTACTTTCGAAGGGCATACACCTCTCTGCACGCTCCTCCCATCACACTGTTGCCCCTCCTGCAACTGTCATGTGGCATGTCATCACCACTCCCATGGGTACCACCTGTTCGCCAGCTCCTAAGAGAGACATCTCTCAGCATTGTCAAGACCACAGAAGTTCAGATCTTAGGTCTCACGTTGCTCTTTGTGTAGTGCTCCGCCCAGTCGTCAATGGAACAGCTCTGCTTCTTTGGCTACTCTACTGGAGGCAGGACTTGGAAGAATTGAACCAGACTTTCTTCTTCCTTTCTCTGCTTGCCCCCCCCAGTTGTAAGCTTCCCTCACTCTTCTATATCAGTTCATGAGAACGGACAGCTGAGGGCCATTGGAAGGCAGCATTGTTTCAACAGGGAAATTCGTTAAGCTCCACTTACACTCCGCAGACATAGGTGTCTATCAGTATTCATGCCTGGAGGATGCTGTAAGCAAAGTCTCCTGTCAATCAATATTAGCATTAACTAATTGATTCACAGCAGGATGCACTATGAAAAGCACCACCTAATATCGTGCAGGTGGGGGAAATAGTTTTCCTTCCACTAGGAAACCAATGCACATGCATGTGAATAAATAACATGAAGAAAAATTGCAGCCCGCTGTGCTTCAAGACTAACAATATGGCAGTAATACGTGTCTGCCAAGCTGCCATCTCCATGAGTTAATCTTTCATTTCATTTCTGGATTTACTGTCACAGTTCGGCTAGAAGTACAGTTACGAGTGATCTGAGATTCCTATGTGCTCGTTCTTCATGCTGGGACATAATAAACATTTTTATTGCCAAAAGTTTCCACAATGCGTATATCCTTAGAAATCAAAGAATTTTTCTCACAGTTGGTTATATGGAATCAAAAAGAAGTAACATTCTTCAAAGCATGGGGTACATGAAGGATGAGAAGTTTCTATAAAATTCTATGACTACATTAAATGTCATTGAAAATTTGCACATAGATAAGGCCAGTCTCTACTGCTTTGCCAATGAAAATAGCTTCTTGATTTCCTTATGTCATACCTTAATTTCTCCCAAATAGCTCAATGTTTCTTCATTGATGAATTCTCATTAACTATTCCTTCCAGTTGATATGAAGAATAGAATAATGAGATAAGAACTATACTGAGAAGGTTATAAGACTAGGTTTGCTTTAGCTTCATTATTTGTTGCTGTAATAATACTTGGACCAAATAACTTAAAGGAACAAGGTGTTTTATTCCTCACAATGGAGTTGACACTCCATCATGGCCATAGAGGACATAGAGACCAGAACCGGGGACAGAGAGAATTGTTTACATCACAACCGAAGCAAGAGCAAAGAACAGAGATCAGGGCTTGATGGTTGCTTGCCTGCCTGTCAGATTGCCAGCTTGCCCAGCTAGGCTCTCCATCTGTACTCTTCTGTCCAGGTGTGACAGTTAATCCTGGGTGTCAACTTGACACACCTGGCATTAACTAAAATCAGCTGAGGCCACATGAAGAGATTATTTGGATCAATACATTTACAATACAACGACCATCCCTAGATCTCATTGGAAGCTCCCAGTAGTGGACCAGATAAAAGGAACCAAAGAACAGGAAACTGGAAAGTGGAGAGACTCTCTGAAGTTGTGCTAGGAAATGCTCTTCCTTCCTACCGCCTGGTTTCTTTGACCCTCCAGCTCTCAATCCTCCCAGTCCTCAATGTGACTAAAGACTCTCTAGGGATCCTCTAGCCTTCAGCCATCACTCACTGGACTACGGACTGAGCAGCTACTGGCAGCCATCATTGGATTACTTCGGCCATATCTCATAAGCCAACTCAACAAATACTCTTTCTATATATTCATTCTGTTGCTTCTGTGACTCTAGGGAGCCCTGATTAATACAGTAGGGAAGACACTTTTGCATGAGTCTCCAACATGAATTATATAACCAAGACACTCTCCTATAGGCTTTCCTGGAGTCCCATCTCAACCAAGTCATTTGAAGTACACATCCTCCGAGGTCCATCTCTTAAGTATCAGGCTAAAAATGTGTGATGATATATCAACATTCTTGTAAAATATCCATATAAATATAGATAACGATACTAATTCTCACAACTATCATTAATCATATGCAAGTATAAGTTAGTTGCCAAGCCCCAAGTCAAGAAGCGATAGAAACATATATTTTCCCCCATGAAGCAGGTTTGGAGCTGAAGAGGAAAAAATTTTGGATGTATATGTCAGTTTACCACCCAATAATTTCTTTTCACGTTTCTCTGTCTAGTCTGATTTTCTGATGAAGAAACATGCTTTGAGAAACTTGTTCTTTTCATAAGTCAAAGAACTTCCTTTCCTTATTTTGAGACAATGGCAAGTCCTTGAAAGCTTCAATTGCAAACTCCAGATTTCTTTTCTTAAGTTTTAACAGAACTGTGAGCCCAATTAATCGGCAAGCTACCACGTGAGTTACTGAAGGTCACAAAAAGTCAGTTTTCAAAAACCATGTGCACATAGTTCGAGTTACGAAAGGATATAAGATCAGGGTTATGAGAAGTCTGACTGTTACAAAACATTATAGAAATGTGTGGAATTCCCAACACACGTTGAAAATTAAGGCAAAATAAAATTCCTTGATGTAGGGTCAAGGATCATTTGACATCAGTATCATTTTGAAATGAGAAGTACAAATAATTATTGATTTATTTTACTTATCTTTAATACAATTTCTTGATACATCCTGAACAATTTATTCTCTTAGCTTATTCACTAAAATATCATTTCATAAGTTATAATCAGTTCACCATATTTTTTGACATTTTCTTGTAGACATATAATGAATTTATATGTTTCCATCCCTTAGTACCCAATCCCATCTCTTCTCTACTTCATACTTTTTCCTTTCTTTCTAGACTCCTTCCTATTTTTATGTCTTTTTTTTTACCTATGTGACCCTCTGGGTTTCATTGGGGATGTCTACACTGGTAAGTGACTGTTTACTTTCCAGGGTGTAGATGACTTATCAGTGGGTAAATCATTGAGTAAAGAAGTTCTCCTATCTCAACTTAATCCTCTATGCATGTTTTCCTGAATACAAAGAACCTGGATATAGAAAGACCCCAGGAGAGAGATGCTGCAACAGTACTGTCTGGCAATACCACTCCTCACCCTTAGACTCTTACTTTTTTGTTGTACTCTCTTTTACAAAGTTCCCTGAGCCTCAGAATAGAGAGAGGGGTTAGTATTGTTCTCCTCCTTAGAGCTGAGCATGCCACAGTCATTTGTTTTCTGAATTTTGCCAGTTGTGGTTCTACGCCTTACACATCTTCCAATGTAAATGGAAACTATCTGGTGAAAGGCTGAGAGCTTTTTAACTGATGATAGTGCTGTTTCAGATGATAACCTGAACGCTGACCTGTGTCAAGTTTACAAATGTACATGTCTTGCATCCTGTTTCTCTTGCATACATAGGCACACACATGCATACATACGAAGTTACAAGATCGTAGTTTCCCAGAGAGCCACTTTGGGGGTGGAAATCAGTGGTGAGGGAATGGAATGTGCTGGCATTGTGTGTGAGGCTGTGTGTGAGGCTTCCCAGCAGGTAGTCGAATGGCTCATTCTCTCCATTGGCATCACAACAGGATTAGTTACATTCAGAAAGGTTTCCATGTGCTCAACAAAAGGTTCCTAAATTTACCTTTGTACTTGTCTCTCTGTGGGAAACATTTCTGATGACATCCCTAATGCCCTACTAATTTGAGAAGGTGTGACAAATAGGGTTGTGTCTGTACAATACCTAAGTTACTATTGAAAAACCAATCTTTTTTTCTCCTGTATATGTGGAGATTCATTTTGTGGCTCAATATGTGATCTATTTTGGACAAAGTTCCGTGTGCTGCTGAGAAAAATGTGTATTCTTTGGTGCGTGGATGAAAAGTTTGATAGAGATCTGTAGGGTCCATTTCAGTAAGGGTTTGATTAAGTTCCAAATTGTCTCTGTTAAGTTTTTGACATGTTGATCTATCCATATTGAGGGGCGGTATTGAAATCCCCAAGAATTATCATTTTGGGGTTGATTTCTCACTTTGGATGTCAATGGAAACTACTATATTTATAACTAGAGAGTAGTGATTCTCAGTGCTCCAGGCTGATTTGGTTTTCACCTTTCTTCTAACCCACCTCTATTATGTTTGCATGGGAAGATGGGTTGCCCTAGGTATCCTATTTGTGTTCAAATATTTCTCACTTGCTTACTTTCTACCCTTAGATCAATTGTGGTTTTCTTTATTGATCAACTTCAGTTAAGAGATATTTTCATGAGTACAGACCTGTTTTATCCTACTGATTTAAAGATAGGTGTTTAAGAAGGAAGATTTGTTGTTATGTTTGTTTGCGAAGCAATAGTTGTGAGCTTTTTCCCTCTTGAGGCATTGTATGTTGAGTATAATGATGTGTACTGACATCATTTGCTCACTGTATTTCCTTTATTCGCAACAAAAAGTGAACCATGGTTATACCAAATTGATAAAGTTAATTTTAAAATTTTAAAAGCTTCCATTTAAAAGATATCAAACTTGGGGCTAGAGAGATGGCTCAGGGGTTAAGACTCTGCCTCAAAAGCAGAAGGTTCTGAATTTGGATCCCAGATTCTATGCAGTAAAGGTGGTGGTCTGTACTTCCTGCCATAATGGGCAGAACTTAGAAGATCACAGAGGAAGCATAAAGGAGGTAGAAGCAATCCAGGATGATTCCTGAGTCACCCTTGGTCCTCCACAGGGACACACAGTCCCCTCTGGTACACACACACACACACACACACACACACACACACACACACACACACTAAAAAAAAATACTATTTCAGCAAAAGTTTTAAGACGTTGTAATGTGATCCTCTCTATGCTAAGATGTCTTTTATTACATATATTTGCAAATGATACTCATGAATCATGTGAAATTCAGAAAAGGGATTACTATACACTACTCTCAGTTTTGCTATATTTGGAATTATATTAAGGAGGGTGTTGAGCCTCAAAGATCATTATCTCCCCAAAATGTCCTCTATGGCATTCTGAGTGATTTGATGTAAAGGAAAATATCTGACTGAGAATAGAAATACAATTGCTTTCCATCCTCACTTGAAATTCCCTAATCTATCTTTCAAAAGATGACTGAAGATATAACCACACCTGGATATTCTTCTATTACAGGGTAATGTCTGTCTCTTGGGCTTATTCACATTCCAAAAAGACTGTCTCCTGCACCATTCGTTCAACTAATAATTATTTTCAGACTTTCAAAACTGTCTGTATTCTCCATGTTTTCCCTCCTTTATAGAACAAAGTATCTAAGTGGCTTTTGGCATGGGAGAATTAAGTCTTCCACACCAGTGGTTTTTCTCTCTTACTGTGACGGTATTTCCCTTTGAATTTTAAAATATTTTATGCAGTTTTTTTTTCCTATTCCAACCTTTTTGGAATCTTGTTTAGAACTTCAGAAGTTCTAGGGCAAATTTTTCTTTCCTTCTGCAAAAGAAGGAAGAATTTTTTTTTCAGAGCATGATATTCGTACTATGGAGAACTCAAAGCACTTTTACAACAGGTTTTCCATGAAAGACATAATGTAAGTATATTTGTTTTTGTTTTCAAATCACACATTTTATTTCACTTTCCATAGGCATGGTGGATGATAAACTATTTACAAAAGTGAGTTACTTTGTTGAATGAGGGGAAAATTATTCAATAATTCACATAAACCTTGAATATTTTGATTTTTTTAAAAAATATCTCTTCCTTTTATGTACCAGGGATTTGGCAATGTCCTTTCAGAATCATATTAAGCTATTAGCCTGTTGAACTTATTTTTTACAGTATTGTGCAGGGCTAATAGTTTAAATGTCTTGCTCCATGATCCTTATTAACTTGGGCGATAATTTATATGTGAGGTAACTATCCATTTCTTTGATATTTTGATATTATTCTGTGTTAGATGAAAAGGTTTATAGCACCTTTATAATAATACGGTTATCTATAATAAAAATTTTACAAAAATCATATAGTGGTAGAATAGTAATTGGCACAAAGTCTGACAATTCCTAAATCATGCTTAGGGATTTTGTTTTTAACTCTTCCAACTCTAATCCCAAATTTTGAATTACTTTTCTTACTGATAATATCTAGATAAAGATATTGAAGAGTGTGAATTTTCTGATTCAAGAGTTTTTTCCAAATGATCAAGACTGCATTTAGCTTTGTATTTTCCCTTCAAGTTTAGTATATATTCTTATGTCATATATAATTCTTCTATTCAGCCCATTCAACTATACTTCCCTATAAGTACAATACAATATTGGTGAATTGTTATTGAGGACAGTAGCTTAAGGAAAAGACATCCTTCTTTGTAACAGAAATGTTGTCCTTTTAAAAGTCATTTAATATACCTTCTGAATTGTGCTTCTTTTCACATCAGCTAAAGATTTTTGGAAAAACCTGAGAAGAACTATCCAAAATCCTTTCTTTAAATAATAGAGAATTACTTGCTCATTACAATGCCCATTTTTTGTGAGGAGACAAGTTTTGAACATGGGGTGTGTCATAGTTAAGCACAGGTGTCAACCTGACTGTTGAGGGTTTGAGCTCTGGGCACAGTTGTAGAAAGTTGATGGTTGAGTTAAGTCCAGAGAAAACCTGAAAAAGATTATCTAGACGATGGGGAAGCCCCAGCCCATGGTGGGTGGGATTAAGCCCTCGATAAATCAGAGAGCTGGTTGAGAGAGTTGGCATCCTTCTGTTCACTTGGCCAGACACTCTGGTGTCGCAAGTAAGGATTGTCCATCTCTCAGCCATTATGCAGTGATGGTGTGGCCAGTTCCCTTGGGCTTGGTGTTGATGTATGCTCTCCTGTCAAGCTGTACTGAGAACTGTAGCCAGACTGTCTTAAGAAAGTAAACTTCTTGTTCCCTTAAGCTGTTTGAAGGTCATTTATCAGCAATCATGCAGGCAGACTGCAACAGGGTGATTCTGATTTGGACTACAGCAGGCTCAGTAATAGGCTCACAATTAGTCACAGCTACCATTTAAAAAAAAATCTATGCCTACACCCCCAGTCTTTACTTTTGGCCCCTGCCCAATTTCCTGTGTAACTCCAAACAAGCTCCTTAGCAGTGTCTGAGACCACCAAATATTGCAGCCCTGCAAAGGTTCAGTATTTCTTTTCTTGCACTATCTGGTGTTTCTGACTACTCCTTATTCTCTTCCTCCTCCAGCCATGCTGTCATGACAACTCTCTCCCGTTCCTCTCTGACTTTAAGCTACTTCTTCTGTCTGTCTTAATGCTCTCCTCTTCTAAGATGAAACTCTGGCTACCAGACCCACAATTCTGAATAAACTCTTATTTCTTAACTTTCTTATTTCTTAAATATTTCTCCTGTATTTCAGTTTCTCTTTATTCATGGTTTTCCACATGGGTTACTCTGTAATGGTTACTCTTCACTATTGCTGTGAGAGAACACTCAAATCAAATAATTTAAGGGAGAAAGGGTGATTTATTCAACTTACAGTTCCAGAGGGGAGAAACAGACTTTCATAGTGGAGATGACATAGCTGGTGGCTGAAGCTGGAAGCAGGCTAAGTCCCAGCAGACATCCATGGACTAGTGGGTGATGACTGAAGGCTGGAGGATTCCTGAGGTTCTCTCTTCTTCTCACTCTCCTCTTCTATGATTCCTTTTATATGGTCCAATACTGGGAGGTTCTAGAGAGATCCAATCAGATTTAAGGCTGGTCTTTGTATTATAAGTGTATTGATCCAGATAATCTCTTCAGCTGATCTTAGTTAATGCCAGGTGTGTTCAAGTTGACACTCAAGATTAACTATGTACCCATATGTGGTCTGAGTCGCTCTCTGTTCTTTTCCCCCACTTACCTAATGACTACCTGGACATACGGTACTCTTTCCTTTATCAATATATATGACTTTCCTATAACAAAAATTCTTGCACTCTTTGTTCAAGAAGAATACCACTTTGAAAATTAGCTCCAGTGCACTCCCTACTCACTAAAAATAACACAAATCTCTTTGTTTTGTCTGCTAATAATGCATATCTGTTTTGCATTGAGCAAAAACTGAGCTCATTGGATTAGATCATATTATTTCCAGATGAATATTATCAGCTGCTGGAGTGTCTGAATGTAACAACAAGTAAACATGGTAATTAAATATCCAGGGGCATAGCTAAATAAATTTCTCACATCACACATGAGTAAGAATGGCCATAGGTAGAATTCCAAGTATGGAAAGAAAGAGGAGGAAAAATATTCGAGCTCCAAATATTTTTACAAAACATCTTCGCTTCCTCCCTTTCATTCTGACTGGTTGGAACACTTAGGGAAATTCAAGAAGTTTTTGATAAAGATACTATAAATTTCATTCAACAAGAAAATATCACAATCTGAGTTAATTTACCATGAGTAAGAAATAAATATCCCTATGTTCAACATATCATTTTTCATTTGGAGATTAAAAGTAAGTTATTGTGATAATTTACTGAATCCTAAAGGCAGATTGTGTCAAAATTAATAAATTTCTTTTTTATATTAAAACTGATTTTGGAATATATTAATTGACAAACAATATATTAAGCTAATTGAATATACACATTTGTTAAAAAAACTTATACTGTTTATATTACTATTTAATCTGACTTGCTGGAGAATAATAAAAATTATGGACATTAGTGACATAATTAGTGATTTTTGATAACGTTTTGCAAAAATAAATTGGATATATATTAGTATGAGTTGGAAGTATATACTTTCATAGGACCATAAAAGCAAAATATAAGAACTTTATATATATACTCATATCTGAAAATGTGCATAAGTGACAGGGGAGATGGCTCAGTGGATAATGTATATGCCAATTAGATACAAGTGTCAGCTTGACAAATGAAAGTTGAATTCTGGACACATCTGTGAAGAATTGATTGTTAAAGCAATTAAAAGCAAACAAACCTGCAGGAAATTGTCTAACTGGGGAAGAAGAGGTCTATGGTGGATGGTGAATGGTCATTCAATAGGTAGATAGATAAGTAGAGGACTGGCTTGGTAGCTAGGAGCACTTAACCATACTTCTCTGCTGACTCCCAGTCTGCTGCTGGATAAGGAAGTTTGCTCCTTTCTTAGTGCTTCCCGTGGATATGGCCTGACCAGTTCCCTAGCATCTTATATTGGCATGAACTCTGAGGTCAAGCTGGATTACAAACTCTAATGGAGAATCATGAGTAGGAATAAATTCCATCTTTCCTTAAATTACTTGTTTGTGAATTTATCAGAGCATGCAGCAGACAAACTGCAATAAAGTACTTGTCATGGAAGCATGAGGTCTACAGTTCAAATTGAAGTGAAACAGCCACGACCAGGGATCTGCAATTCAGCACTCAGTAGGAAGAAACAAAGGGTTCTTGGAGCAAGCTAGACCCATTAGAACCCATGGGCTTTAGCTTCAATTCAAAGACCATGCGTCAATAAATGAAGTGGAGAATCATTAAGGAAGACAACCAATGTCACCCTTAGGTCTCCGCATTTACACACATATGTACGTATGCACATATACCTGTACACAAGTGCCCTCTCACAGACAAATAGCCACACAGTCACACACACACACACTACATCTTCACACACACACAAATACAAATAGACATCATTTTCCATTATAAGAGATTAATTTCCTATTTTTTACATTGAGTTTCTGAATTAGAGTCTGTCCTAAATCTTAATTAACTTACAAATTTCCCCTGCGTCTCTCTTTAGTACTGAAAGTCTATATAGGGTAAAATACCCGATATAAATCACCATTCCCTCTGTGAATTTTTATCTACTACTCAATCCTCTGAAATTTCATTTTAAGTGTTAAACATTGCCTATTTAGTGAATATCAGTATACACCAAATATGATAAATATTCATTTGGCTATAGTGTTATATATTACATCAACTGAATGTTTGGCAACAACTGAATGCATATATAGGTAATTTAATGGACGGAATAAAAGTTAATTGTTCCATTAAAATAATTTTAAATTTACTGGCTCTCTTGCAAATGACCTATTTTGAAATATTAATGAGAGATTACCAATGCCTCAAATGTTATGATTAAGTATATTCAACCATTGATAGATATTTCATAGCTATCATTTCTTGAGAACATAGCTCTCAAGTGAAGAAAGTTTTAAATCAAAACAATAAAGTCTTGTAAAGATGATAATATTTACTTCCTGAGCCTCCTTAGTAGACCACAAAGCAAGATTTTTTTCCTGCTTTTCTATTTTCCTGATAGCTATAATTCTTATGTCAATCGATCATGGTCCAAAGACACAAGCTGAACATGAGAGATTATAGTTCATAAGGTTCATAACACTGTGACTTGGACAGGAAATGCTTCTCTAGAATATGCAATTAAACCTTAGCCACCATTTTGTTTTTAGTTTCATATTTTCTTATCACACCAATGTTTCTGTTCTCTTCAGATATATGATGACATTAATAAATTCTCAAAAATCATTAACATAGCTCAAACTCAATGTTTTATATACACTAATCATATATCACCTTCTCAAAGATAACTTAGCTGGCTGACTTTTATGAGTAATATAATTCTCTCAAAAATTATGGCAAACCAGATTTTTAAAGAAATATATTGAATTATTCCTATAATAAATATGAATAATTATAATGTACACAGTTAAAAATGAAAGATTATAGTTTTATTTGTATGCAAGCTTTCCTCAAAACTTAAGTAACTGTTCTCTTGAAATTTTAATTTATTATTTGTATGTTATTATTTATAATTTTAATGCATAAGCATTTTCTCCAACAGCATGACTTTCATGACAGGCATTCAAATTTTATATAAATTTTACACATTAGTCACATTCTTTCTACCTGCTATTCTTTTACTCAATTTTCTTTTTGTATAATAATGTGGGTTGAATTCAGGGTCTTGTACACACACTAAGCAAGAGTTTCTATTTAACTATACCCTCAGTACTTTTCATTCAACTTTATATTGTAAGTCATACATATTGATGCATATTACAAAAGCTGAATAGCTTGTTTTATTTTTTAAAAATCTATTTTATATAGAGAAAAGGCTCATAGTTATAACTTATTTTTGAACCTTCTTTAATAGATATGCCCATGTGATCGAGTTCTACATAATGATATGTGAACCAGAGTGTGCCTATGGTTTGGATTCAAAACGTTCACCAAAGCCTCATATCTTCAAGGCTTTATTGCCAGCCTGTGGCACTATTCAATGGACTTACAGGAAGGAATTAGGTCATTGTAGCGTGCACTTGAAGGGAATGTTGGGACTCCAGCCCTTTCCTGCCATTCTGTGACCTTTGTGGATGGCATCTAGTGAAGGGATTTCCTCACTGCACCTCCCTCACTGAGACTTATCATGTTTCTGCTTCACTGATGGAACCAACTACCACAGCTGTAGCTTCTGAAACTGTGACATAAGCTGAGGAGCTGTGACTATACATGCCTTTGGGATTGATTTGTAGGGAATTCTTGGAAAAGCAGATAAGAAAAGGATTGAACTACTCTAAGCAACTCCTTTTTTTCTAAATTCTTTTTAAATACATTTTTATTATTATTTCAGCTCATACAAACTTAATAGGTACACCAGTTCGCTCCCTCCTTCCTCCTCCCCTCGAACCCCCTGCTCCTCCTCCCCTCACGCCTCCCTACCCATCCCCCCGTGCCTCCCGCCCCAATTCCCAGAGTCCTTTCTTGTGCATGCCTGACTCTCCTCTGGGCCCTCCTCTCCAATGACATACAAGGACCAAGTGGCATTTCCCTGAACACTTTCCTGTTTTCCCCTTAAGCATAGGAACACTACTGTGGCTGTCAATCCCTTGCCTCCAAGGATCTTGGTGCCTTTAGCAGATGCTAGACTTTGTGAGGTCAATAGTGTGTTGGACATTGCGCCGGGCATGCAATGCCCAATTATGATTGCTTCGGCCCTAACTACTGTGGAGTATCTTGCAAATCATTGCTCCTCCCATCCTTTTGCTCTTACACTCTTACCGCCCCCTTTCCGCAAATGTCCCTGAGCTTCAGGATGGGGAGAGATTAGTCTGGCCTAGTTCTAGGTGGTTGATATAGAGTCTCTGAAGTTCTGGATAATGGTTTGTTTATTTTCTTTTGCAGTTTTGTTGCTCCTGCAATGCCCTTCACTGCATCGTGATGGGCAATGTATGTCACCCCCTGGCCAGAGACAAAAAGCTGTTAAACTGGAGTCTTATTATAAGAGCACATTCAAGGGTAGATGTAATACTTATACCCAAAAGTGGAATCGCAGGGTCATATGGCATTTGGCAATGGGAGGGGTCAATCGCCCATTTGCAAAATGGTTACTTTTTAATCTGCCGGACTATATGCCCTCCCTTTCTGGTGAGTTCATACCCCCTTAGTTGTAAATGATCAGGAACGAATGCCTGTGAACTTAACTAGGTGTCACATTACTTTCTTGCAGTCCTTGATGGAGGCCTATTTTCTCTACTGTAACATGGTCACTTCTCTCCTTGTTTCTGGTGTGGCCCTCCAACCCCATCCCTCCTGTTCATAATCCTTGCAATTACTGTAGGTAATACATAGATTTACCTATGAGTGCCTCAAGATGGGCTGGGTGGGTTTGGGACTAGGAGCCACCTATTAGGGAGTACATACGGTGCTTAATTTTCTCGGTCTGGGATACTTCACTTAATATAATTGTTTCTAATGACATCCATTTCCCGGCAAATTCCAGTAATTCATCATTTTTGATGGCTGAGTAGTACTCCATTGTATAGATGTACCACAGTTTCCTTATCCACTCATCAACTGTTGGACATTTAGGTTGATTCCATGACTTTGCTATTATAAACAGTGCTGCTATGAACATGGTTGTGCTTGTGCTATCGAGGCGAACCTCTGCTGCATGGGGGTTTATTCCGAAAAGTAGAATTGCAGGGTCATATGGCATTTCAATCTTTAATTTCTTTAAGAATCTCCAGACGGCTCGCCAGAATGGCTGTATGAGCCTGCATTCCTACCAGCAATGTAGCAGAGTTCCCCTCTCTCCACATCCTCTCCCGCACTTGTAGTTGTTTGTATTGTGGATTTTTGCCATCCTGACCGGGTGAGATGATATCTCAGGCAGGTTTTGATTTGCATTTCCCTGACGGCTAAAAAAGTGGAGCATTTTTTAAGATATTTGTTAGACATTTTAATTTCATCTCTGGTAAAGTTTCTTTGAAGTTCCAGGGCCCATTTTTTAATTGGGCCATTGGTTTCCTTGGTGTTTAGTTTTCTAAGTTCTTTGTGCACTCTGGACAGTAGAGCTCTATCAGATATGTGGTTAGTGAAGATTTTCTCCCATTCTGTGGGTTGCCTTTGAGCTCCTGTTACAATCTCTTTATCTGAACAGAAGCTCTTTAATTTCACAAGATCCCAACTGTTGAGAGTTGGTAGCAGTGACTGTGCCATTGGATGTCTGTTTAGGAAATGTTGGCCTAGCCCAATCAGCTCGAGAGAGTTCCCTATCCTTTCAACTATGGTTTTTATAGTCTCTGGCTTGATATGAAGATCCTTGATCCATTTGGAATTAAGTCTTGTACATGGTGACAAGTACAGGTCCAGCTTTAATCTTCTGCATGTAGAGATCCAGTTTTGCCAGCACCATTTGTTGAAGATGCTGTCCTTTTTCCATTGGATTCTTTGGGCCCCTTTGTCAAAGACCAAATGGCTGTAATTTTGTGGGCTTATATCTGGGTCTTCAATCCTTATCCATTGATCTGTGTGTCTATTTTGGAGCCAGTACCAGGCTGTTTTTATAACTATGGATTTGTAATATAGACTAAGGTTTGGTATGGTAATACCTCCAGCAGTGTTTTTGTTACTCAGGATTGTCTTTGCTGAATTTTGAGATTGTTTGGTCAACTTCTTTAAAGAATTGCTTTGGAATTTTAATTGGTATAGCATTGAATCTGTATATTGCCTTTGGTAGGATGGTCATTTTTACGATGGTGATTCTGCCAATCCAGGAACATGGGAGGTCTTTCCACCTTCTGGTGTCTTCTGCAATTTCTTTCTTTAGGGTTTTAAAGTTTTCATTGTAAAGGTCTTTTACCTCCTTGGTTAGGTTTATACCAAGATATTTCATTTTTTTAGGGGCTATAGTAAATGGGATTGTTTCTCTCAAGGCTTTTTCACTTCTTTCATTCTGGGCATATGGGAAGGCCTCTGAATTTTGCACATTTATTTTGTATCCTGCCACCCTGCTGAACTTCTCAATTAGTTCCAGCAGTTTCCTGGTGGAGTTTTTGGGATCACTCAGGTATTAGATCTTGTAATCTGCAAAGAGGGATAACTTGACTTCTTCCTTGCCGATTTGAATCCCTCTTATGTCCTTTCTTGTCTTATGGCTTCAGCTAAGACTTCAAGTACAATATTGAATAGAAGTGGTGAGAGTGGACAGCCTTGTCTAGTTCCTGATCGAAGTGGGAATGCTTCCAATTGTTCCCCATTGAGCATAATCCTTGCTGTGGGCTTGTTGTATACAGCTTTTATTATATTAATAAAGATTCCTTCCATTCCTACTGTCTCTACTGTTTTGATCATAAAAGGCTGTTGGATCTTGTCAAAAGCTCTTTCTGCATCTATGGAGAGTATCATGTGGTCTTGGACTTTGGTTTATATGATGAATAACATTTATTGATTTGCGTATGTTGAACCAACCTTGTGTGTCGGGGATGAAGCCTACTTGGTCCCTGTGAATAATCTTTTTAATATGTTTTTGAATCCTATTTGCTAAGACTTTCTTGAGAATCTTTGCGTCTGTTTTCATCAGAGAGATCGGCCTATAGTTTTCTTTTTTAAGTGAGTCTTTATTAGGTTTTGGGATTAAAACGATATTAGCTTCATAGAAGGAATTTGGTAGTGTTCCTTCCTTTGCTATTTGATGGAACAGTTTAAGGAGTATTGGTATTATTAACTCCTTAAATGTCTGGTAGAACTCTGTGCTGAATCCATCTGGTCCAGGACATTTTTTGGTGGGAAGATTCGAGATTACTTCCTCAATTTCCTTATATGTTATAGGACTATTTAAATAATTCACAACTTCCTGATTCAATTTAGGTAAGTTGTGTTTACTTAGAAATTCATCCATCTCTTTTGTGTTGTCAAACTTCACAGAGTATAAGTTTTTGAAATATGATGTTATAATTCTCTGGATTTCTTGGGTATCAATAGTAATAACTCCATGTTCATTTCTAATTTTGTCAATTTGGGTTTTCTCTCTCCTGTTTTTGGTTAATTTAGCTAGGGGTGTATGAATCTTATTGATTTTTTCAAAGAACCAGCTTTTTGACTGATTGATTTTCTGTATCGTTTTCCTAATCAAGATTTCAGATATTTCTCCCCTTATTTTACTAATCTCCTCTCTTCTACTACTTTTGGGATCAGATTGCTCTAGTTTCTCTAAAGCTTTAAGCTGCATTGTTAAGTTGTTTATTTCTGATGTTTCCATTTTTTTGATGTAGGCATTAAGAGCTATGAACTTACCTCTTAGAACAGCTTTCATTGTGTCCCAGAGATTTTGGTAAATTGTATTATCATTATCGTTCGCTTTCAGGAAATCTTGAATTTCCTTTTTTATTTCTTCCTGAATCCAGTTCTCATTCAGCATCATATTGTTAAGTTTTCAGGAGTTAGTGTATTTTCTCTTCTTTGATGTGTTGTGGATGTCCAGCTTTAGGCCGTGGTGGTCTGATAGGGCACAGGTTAGAATTTCAACTTTTTTGTATATGTGTAGATTCGTTTTGTGGCCCAATATGTGATCTATTTTGGAGACAGTTCCATGTGTTCCTGAGAAAAATGTGTATTCTTGGTACTTGGGTGAAAAGTTCGATAGAGATCTGTAAGGTCCATTTCTTTCAGGGTTTGATTAAGTTCCAAAGTGTCTCTGTTAAGCTTTTGACCTGTTGATCTATCCCATGTTGAGAGGGCGGTGTTGAAGTCCCTAAGAATTATTGTTTGGGGTTGATTTCTTGCTTTAGACGCTGTAGGGTTTTCTTAATGAATGTGGAGGGGCCCGTATTAGGTGCATATATGTTCAGTATTGTGAAGTCTTCCTGGTGAATTGTACCTGTGACTAAAATGTAGTATCTATCCGCGTCTCTTATAATTTTCTTTGGTTTGAAGTCCACTTTGTCTGAAAGCATAATGGCTACCCCTGCCTGTTTTCTGCTTCCATTAGCTTGTAGAATTGTTGACTAGCCTTTTATTTTTAGAGCGTGCCTATCTTTTGTGGTGAGATGGGTTTCCTGCAGGCAGCAGATTGATGGATTGTGATTTTCAATCCAAGTTTGTAATCTGTGTCTCTTGATCGGTGAATTAATTCCATTGACATTTAGTGTTATAATGGAGAAACTATTTTTAATTCCAGACATTTATTATGTTTAGTAGTTTTTATAAGTATATTGCTTCGCTTTTAATGGTGTTATACTTGCCTTCTGTTCTCCTGGATATGCCTGTTTTTTTCTTCAAGCTTGGGTATCATTTCTAGCATTTTTGAAGGCCTGGTTTGGTGGACATGTATCCCTTCAAGTTGTCTTTGTGCTGGAAGATTTTTCTTTTTCCCTTGATCATGACAGATAGTTTTGCACGGTAAATCAGCCTGGGTTGACATTTTTGCACATTCAATACTTGAAGTATGTCTCTCCAATGCTCTTCTTTATTGTTTCGACTGAGAAGTCATTTGTTATTTTAATAGGTTTACCTTTGAAAGTGACTTGTTTTTTCTCCCTTGAAGCTCTCAGCACCAGTTCTTTATCTTGAATGTGGAGTGTTTTAACTACTATTTGCCATGGCGTGCTTCTGTTTTGGTCGTATCTGTTTGGGGTGCGGAATGCCTCTTGTATATGGATGGGCCTCTCTGTTTTTATATGAGGAAAGTTTTCCTTGATGATCCTTTGAAAAATTTCCTCAGGGGTGGTATTTTGAGATTCTTGCTCTGGTATTCCATGAATACGCATGTTAGGCTTCTTCAGGGTGTCCCATATCTCCTGGATATTTCTCTCAAGTATCTTTTTGGCTTTAACAACCTCTTCCATTGAGCTGGTTAGTACTCCCACTTTATCTTCAAGGTCTGAAATTCTGTTTTCTGCTCTTTAGTTCTGTTGATAAGAGTCTCTGTGGAGTTCTGGGTTGAAGATAACTTGTCTTTTAGCTCAGTTTTAAACTCTGCTTGAGTCTGTTTTAAATGCTCTATGCCAGTTTTTGTTTCTTGCACTGCTTTTCTCAACTCCTCCAAATGTCTGTTGTGTTCCTCTTCAAAGCAATTGATTCGATTATGTAATTCCTCCCGGATTTCCTCTTTCATAGTATTGAACATGGTAATGATCATATTTTGAAAGTCGTTATCCTGGGTCAGGCTTTCTTGGCCATTTTCCGTGGGTTTGTTCTTGTTGGAGTCTAACATTATGGGATTAATTCCTTCAGTGGGAAATTTGTTTACTTGAGTGTTGCTTCTCATGGATTTGCACTTTGACTTTGGCATTGTAGTTTTAACTGTTAAGATCTTTCAATTTCACTAAACTGAATTATTTGGCCTGGGGTTCTGGAGGTGGTCAGGGACGGAGCTTACCTCGTGGATGAGGTCCCGGCTGGACCGCGCGCGTGTGTCCCGGCCGGCAGAGCGGGGTGGGGAAGGCTCTAAGCAACTCTTAACTAGGTGACTCTAGTGGAATCTTTGAGAAGCCAAACAGAAATGAAAAGAATAGAAGCTGAGCTAATCTATTCTAAGGAAAGACTTCATAACAAAATAGTACTCAGGTTTGGGTATGGGAATTCCCATTTTCTTTTGTTTAAGTTTACAAGAAAAATTGGTTGAAAAATGCTGAATGAGGTTACTTGGAAACAAGTACATTAAAAATGTGACTAAGGTATTTGAGGGACTAGCAGCAATGAACACTAAACAAACTCTTTGTACCAAGACAATAGGAAAAAAACCTTCAGGTTATCTCAAGGATCAGCAAGACCCTTCCTACCACTCATGCTCAAAGCCATAAAAGTGGTGACGAATTGTGAAGTCTTATGCTTTAGACTAGAACTTCCTATTGTCCTGATGGAATCTAGTTGTGCAGTGAATTACCTTAGCACAACATATTTTCCTACCCTCAGAAGCTTCAGCAGCTGTGACTCCAGGAGGACTATTTTGCAACTCACTCTGTGTTGGGGACCCACGAAGACCCTCGGGGGAGGGATAAGCAAGCACAGAGTCAACGACACAGACTCTGGAAGTTAGGTGAGTGGCAAAGCAGGCTTGCAAGCTTGCTGGCTTGTTTATTGTAAATACTGGGCTGCTTATATACCCCACCCAACATACCTTGAGATTTTTGCTGTGTTGTCCTGTCTGGGTTGGTCCTCTCAGTCAGGCAGTTTGATGTCAGCACTAGGTATGGCAGCAGGTTCTAGCTTGGGGAAGTTGCATTCTCGCATGCAGATAATACAGGCCTGCCTGGTCCATTTCTCCTAGAACTCTGGTCACAGACTTCAGCGTTTTCCATATGATTTTGATTTTGAATATCAGCCATGTAGCATTTCAAGAATAATGGAATCATGAAATCTCCCTTCATGGTTTCAAAAGAAAACCTGTCAGACAATACAACATGGTCACTTTGGAATCTCCATCAGTAGCCTGAGTAAAGAAGGATGGAAAGCTTTAATAGGAGAGGGAAGCTAAAGCTGCACTGGAGATTCCAAGAGCTTAGGGAATCCCTGTGAGAAAGCTGCAGCCAGTGAAGCCTGGCCACATGGAGAATAAGGTGGGTCCAAGCATCCAAGCTGTAAAAGCAGCTGCATTTAGCCCAGTGGATCTTGCATCATGTCAAAATGCTAAATTATGGAATAACGTGATTGAATAAATGCCTTGCTGGGTTTTGGTTTTCCTTTGGCTAATTCTTCTTTGCTATCATTCTATTCCTCCTTTGCAGAACAGGAATTTTAACCTATGTCAAATGTATCTTGGAAATATGCAATGTCTTCTTTTCAGTTTTTACACAGGTTCAGAGATAATATTGTGTAAGATTCAATGGAGACTTTCAGCTTTGAAATTTTGAATGGTAAAGCTGTTAAAATTTGGGAAAATCTTGGGAATGAAATGAATATAATTTTCACTGAGGAATGAATGGGAATCTAAAGAGGCATTGCAGTTCTATTCTGTTGTTGTGGGAAAACACTTTGTCTCAAAAAACATAAATAAGAAAGGGTTTATTTTTCTCATGGTTCCAAAGTAGATACAGCGCATTATGGATGTGAATACATGGTGACAGGTATGGCAACAGAAGTAAGAAGCTATGACAACCTTCAGGGCAGAGAGAGAAAGAAAGGAAATTGAGCCCATTCCCAAACACACATACACACACACACACACACACACACACATACACGCATGTACACATGCACACACGCACACAACATAAAAATACCTAGTCCTCAAATATTACCCCAAATCAAGTACCAGAAAGATGCCCCCTCTCAATGGTTCTATAACCTTCCTAAACAGAGCCAGCAGTAATTCGGATACATGAGCCTATAGGGGAAAATTTACAATGATGCTGTGACAGGAGTAAATGCCCATATACTGAAGGCTGCTCTGCATGGCTTGGGCATACAGAGAGGTACTGGAACCATTAAGGAAAGGAGTTGGTAGGAGAGAGTTAGATCATTGAAGTGGTATGCTTGAAACTAACTGGACCTGCAGTTTTCTGTCTCTCTGTTTCTCAGCTGCAATGAACTGATAAGCTTTTCTCTGCTGTGTGGTCCCTGCCATCATCCACAGTCTTGTCCCAGGCACAAAGGGAACAGAGCCAGCCTTCCGTGCACTGAAATCCTAGACATCGCTAGCTGAAATAATTATTTCCTTTTCACAACATAAATTAAGCATTTTTTCAGTGATGGAACCGTCACCAACACAGGGTGTTTTATTTTCTTTTCCTTTCTCCCTGTGTTCTCCAGAACAGAAGAGAAACTCTTTTCTCCAAGGTGAGTCAAGGCTTTTAATGCATGTGTTCTTTGATATCTTTTCGTATTAATCTAGAGGATGAAGACATTGATGAGGACCCAGGTATGGTGAAACCACTAAGAGGGAAATCCTTGTAGCAAGACTATGTCTTAGAGAGAAGCTGAGGGATTGATGATACATATTCACTTTCTCATCAGCTTTTGTGGGAAAGAAACAAATGTCTGTAACATTTGAGCTATTGCAGATATATAAATCTATGAGTTATTCTCAGTAACATAATTACAGCACTAGCTCAATTTCAGTGCTCTATTTCAAGTATAAATGCATCAAATTTATTTATTTAGTCTTCTATTAATATGTACTTTGACTTTCTTCTATATTTATAGTTCTTAAGAATAACGCCTTAATTATATCACATGTATTTCCTTAGACAACAATATTTTACTATGATTTCAGTGATATTTTAATACATATATAATATTATTTGATGTCTTCTAGTAACTATCAATAATGGGACATAGTTGAGATTTTTTTAACAGATTTTTCTCAGGACTGGGGAGAGAATATTCACTCAGTGGTTAATACACTTATTGTGGAAGCAATAGGACAGTAGTTCAGATCCCCAGACCTAAAATAAAATGTTGGTGAGGCATGGCAGGTCACCTATGATTCCAACACTTAAGACCAAGCTGTCTGTCTATATCAATCCTCTGGCAAGCTTTGGGATTAGAGGCCTTTAAAACAGTAAGGTGGAAAAACACTTAATGATGATTTCCAGTATCACTCCTGGGCCTTGACATGCAGGTCTGCTCCCATGAATGGACATCCATGTTGACATGGCACCCATCTATTTGAAAAGCATACATGCACTCATGCGCACACTCCATAAAAAATTTAATCCACATAAAAAATTAATCTCAGAAGAAAATAAAGGTTCTAAGGTGTTGTTGCCTTGCTCTCAAAGTGTTGGTAGAACTATGTTCACATCTGAAAACAAAATTTTCAAAAATAAAGAAATAAATACACAAATGAATTCATTCAAGTTGTTAACTGACTTAATTCCCTTGACACAATGAATCTGAAAGTCACAGGTTTCTGGGGACTTTCAGTTATTCATAGCTTTTTTTTTTTTTAGTTGCTGTCAATAAGAAATTTACTTATTAAAAAAAAAAAAATCCTGGGCTGGAGAGGTGGCTCAGGGTTAAGCCTCTGCCTTGCAGGCAGAAGGTCCTGAGTTCAGATCCCAGATCCCACCTATAGACTCCCGGCGGAAGCGGGGGCGGCCTGCGGTTCTGGTCCTGGTAGGGCGGAGCCTGTGAATCCTGAGACAGAGTAAACAAGGAGGAGGTGGAGGCTCCATGGTGGTTCTCGAGATTCGTAGGTGGTTCTACACACACACACACACACACACACACACATACACACGCACACACATACATACACACATGCACACATACAATTGAATAAAAATTAAAAAAAATTAAAAAAATCCAAATGCTGGCATTGTTCAGAAAAATTGAACAGGTTTATTTATAATTGTTATAAAGTCAAGCTGTTGAAACTTGTTTGCTGAAACATTTGACTAGGATTAATGCTTTACATCCCACGTTTACATTAAAAATTCACACACAAATGAAAATTGCCAATACCTGATTCCTGTCCCCTAGTTTTCCACTCGCAATCATATACTTAGTTACCTTTTGACCCCATGGGCAAAAAAATAACTAACATTCAGAACTACAGATAACAGGAAGAAGAGAGAATTTTTTTTTTTTTTTGAGAATGAAATGTTTCCCATCATAGTGGATTCTTGAGCACGTTCTCCGAGTATGTGGCATGCTAGCTAGATATCTTTTGGCGTAATTGTTACACGTTTGGCATGAATAGCACACAGGTTGGTATCTTCAAAAAGGCCAACCAGATAAACCTCGCTTGCCTCCTGCAAAGCACAGTAGCTGCTCTCTGGAAGCGCAGATCAATTTTGAAGTCCTCAGAAATTTCTCCCACCAGACGCTAGAACCGGAGTTTGCCAATCAGTTCAGTGGACTTCCGGCAGCGCCTAATTTCACCAAGCGCAGCAATACGCGGCCTGGAACGATGAAGCTTCTTCACTCCTCCAGTGAAGGGCGCTCTTGCGAGCGGCTTTTGTGGCCAGTTGTTTCCTGGGTGCTTCCCACCGGTGGATTTGCAGTCGGCAGGCTTGGTATGAGCCATGGTACAACGACCTCCTTACTTACCCCGTTTCTCCTTGGTCTGGAGCTGGGCAAGCCAGAGGCTGGCCTTAGAGAGCAGCGGCTGCAAACACAATTGCGTCATTCATAGCTTTTAAAGGCTGCTGTTCACTGTCTTTCCACTTGCGTTTCTTCACTTATTTTTTGAATAATGGCTGTTTCCATCAGCAGACCTCCCAGACATCATCTAGATTGAGTTTTAGGGTAATGGGTGTCAAAATGCAGTGCCTTGGAAGATAGAACTGTGGCATGCTAATTTGGAATGGACATCTTTAAAAAAAAATCTCTTGGATTTTCTTCTGGCATCTTTTTCCATTCTCCCTGTGTTCTCCAGAGTAAATCACAGAAACTATAATTTCTTTTCTCCAAGGTGAGTCATGAAGACTAGAGCAGTTGTGTCCCAAATCAAACTGTGTTTGTAGAAATCTTACTGTAGCCTTACTCTACATCTCTCTGTTTGTTTTAAAGTGGTGTCATAATTAGGCACAGGTGTCAACTTGACAGTTGAGAGTTTGAGCTCTGGGCACATTTGTAGAGAATTAATGGTTGAGTTAAGCCCAGAGCAAATCTGAAGGAGATTGTCTAGCTGATGGGAAAGGTCCAGCCCATGGTGGGTAGGATTAGGCTCTGGAATAAAATACAGACAGCTGGTTGAGAGAGTTGGTATCTGTCATGGTTTGAAATGTGTCCCCCACAGTCTCATGAGTTTGGCAAAGCCATGGCACTTTGAGAGGTGGACCCTTGCTGGAGGTAGGCAGTTACAAGGGGTGGGCCTTGAGGTGGATTAGTCCCACCCTACCTCCAGGAAAAGTCTGCCTTTGCAGCAAGCAGTCTGGCAGCACTCAGCTTCTAAGATGTCTTCAGTGACTTTGCCTCCTCCAGTTTTGGCCAGCCAACCATGCCGCCTCTGCTTTGAGAGATTGTTTCTCCCCTCTGGAACTGTAAGCTGAATAAATCTCCCTTTCTCCCTTAGGTTGCTTGACTTTGAGTGCTCTCTCACACCAACAGTTAAGAGTAACTGTTACAGCATCCTTGTGTACACTTGGCTAGACATGCTTGACTGGCAAGTAAAGATTGTCCCTCTTTTAGCTGTTATGTGGTGATGATGTGGCTAGTTCCCTTGGCCCTGGTGTTGGTGCGTGCTCTCCCATCAAGCTGGACTGAAAACTGTAATGAGCAGTAGTAAGAGAAAATAAACCCCTTGTTCTCTTAAGCCATTTAGTGGTCATTTTTCAACAACCAGACAGGTGAACTGCAACAAGTGGTCTACCTTTGTAGCAAAGAAGAAATGTCACAACTGCTAAATTTGACCTCAGAAAGACTCTGAACTACTGGGTTTCTCCTCTTTAATCTGTTTCTATAGCATCACACTCTTGTTTCTAGTACAAATTTTACTTCAATCTCACTCTTTTTAAAACCAAAGCATGAAAATAGTTTCCTTGTGTCTTGATTTCATTTCCCACAGCTCCCATTTCTTATGAACCTTAATTGAAAAAAATTTGTTTTTCTTTGTTATTTTTTTCTACATGAGTATCTGTGACCCTTTTATTTAGACAAGGAAAGGTGTCATGTGCTTGAACCCTTACAGGAAAAAACTGCTAGCGAGATGAAATTTTATATAATGTGCTGTCATTTCAGCAGAGAAATCATTCACCTTTGTCAATTTTTCTACAGATGGAATCAAATCATAAATGTCATCCACAATCAAAGGAATTAATTTTTTTAAATTTTTTTATTATTATTTATTCAACTGTGCGCATGTGTGTGTGTATGTGCGCGCGTGTGTGTGTGTGTCTGTGTGTGTGTGTCTTTGTGTGTGTGTAGAACCACAGACGGATTCGCGAACCACCATGGATGCCTCCACCTCCTTCTGCCCCGGGATTCACAGGCTCCGCCCTACCAGGACCAGAAGCGCAGGCCGCCCCCGCTTCCGCCTGGCGTCTATACGTGGGATCTGGGATCCGAACTCAGAACCTTCCGCCTACAAGGCAGAGGCTTAACCCCTGAGCCACCTCTCCAGCCCCCAAAGGAATTAATTTTAAGAATATGACAAACACACAAGATTGATGAAAGGCTTGGATTATAGCTACCTAAACAGCTATTTTATAAAGAAAAGTATAGATATTTTATATTTCATAGAGATATTTTTAGAGAGAAAAGTATAGATATTTTATTATTCATAGAGATATTTTAGAGAAAAAAGTATAGATATAGAGATATAAAGAAAAGTATAGATATTTCAAAACAAATCATAACTAAATAAACAGAAACATTGAAACAGAGTCCTAAGATTTCTATTGTTATGGAAGGGCAATCTAGGATGATTACTGATTATCACCTTTTGGCCTTTATAGGCACAACATATACTCAAATATGCTTGAGTGCACATACCCACACACTCATATACCCACCTATCCACATGCAGACACACACATGCACATATGAAAACTACACACACACATATATGTATATATATATGAAAGAAAAACAGACTTCTTATGTGAATTGAGATGGGAAATATTATGTCAGCTTGAATAAGTTTAGAAAACCTACAAATTTGTAAATATACTTATGGGAATAAGTGTGAAGGTGACTCCACATGTCATATGAGTCAACTAAAACAGTGGAGAAGTCCCAAAAAGAACTTGGGGTGCATTGTCAAATATAATAGAGTCAGCGATAAACAGACATGTAACTGGCTCTTCCTTGGGTACTTGAATGTTTGAGGTCTTGAGTGGGAACATATTTTTGTTCTGTTGTCCTCCATGAACACCTCACTCTGGATGTGTCAGTCTTTGTATACAGATTTGCATTGAGTTTCTTCAAATGCTTTTGGAATTCCAGCCTCACAATAATGCTGGATCATAGTTTCTTCCTGTTCTGTCTATTCTGACTTCTTAAGCTCAGCAGCTAATTGTTACTCACCTCTTCAGCTAATGGCCACTGTAGAATTACCAAGCCTTTGATCACATGTGTTAGTCTAATAATATTCTTTTACATTTATGTATATTTTATATTGCCTGCTCCTTTAAATATCCATGATGCATAAAGAAATTTACAAATAAAAATACAAATTGCATGATTTGAATAGACGTTTTATTTATTTATTTATTTATGAAGAGTTTCTATAATTTCTTTATGTAAGACAGTCATTTTATATACAATTAAATTCACTCACTAGATATTCATGAACTATTTGAATAAATCACTAGTTGTTTGCTCCTTGCTCATCCCTAAACTATTAGATGTGACAACAAGTTAAATTTTTGCTTATTTTTTTTACTTTGGGTTCAAATAAATTTCAAGTCAGCAGGAGATATAATTCAGAGAGGTTATTTAAATAATTAACCTTTGGAAATAACACTTGCTACACAAACACACATATCAATAAAAATAATTACCAGATTCTATTCACCTTTTTCCAAAGGCTGCAATGGTACTTTAGAAAACATTTGAAATATTTGCATATCATTGAGAGTGTCACATTTTCTCTGGTTCTCATTATTACTAGATTAAGCCAAAAGAAGACTGTATTTGTATCCAAAAAGCAATAGAGTGATCATTTGATTGGCAAGCACTAACAGTGCTATCGCAAGGAAAATACTGTTGGACTTTATTTGGTGTTTTAGGACAATAAACTGCTTTTATAAGATGTCAATGTTAATCCTTTAAAGATAAAGAACCCTTTCATAAAACAAATTTATAAATGAGAAAACAGATTAACTGTAAAATTTTTTTGCAACCATTTTGTCAGTATGTAGCATCCGTGAATGGATAAAATCCAGGGATACTATCATTATCTTAATTTAGGCATAAGTCATTTAAATATCCCTTTAGCCAGTCAACTTCTATATCAGGTATCATTAAAATTCTCTTTGCTCTTTCAGTCTTTCTAGCGATTTTGGAGTTACGATTATCTTCCTCCACTTGAATGTATGTTCAATGAGATTTTAATGATTCCATTATTAAGTATAACCTTCCCTCACCAGGAGCGAAGGAAAATGTCAGCCCTTCATGTTAGAAGAACTTACCAATGTAGTTTAATTTTACTTTCAGAGATTTCTTATACTTGATCTATTTTTTCTAACTCCCCAGATTATTTAAACAGTACATTTTTAGAAAGGGGAGAAGTGACTGCTATTTGATGATAATGTGGGAATTTTTTTTAATATCCATTTCTAATCCAACCTCTTCCCTCTCACTTTCCAACCTCACACTTGGTCATACATATTTCATTCCTCTCACTTTCCAACCTCACACTTGGTCATACATATTTCATATGCGAAGTGGATGCATGTAATTGATTACATATAATCTGCTTTTGATAATTTAGCTGTATGCTTCATGCATCAAGTACAAGAAAGTTGTTTATTACAATAAACAAATAAATAATATGAACTCAGGGAAAAGTATAGCCCATGAACCCAGTAATAATGAGTGGTTTTCTTAAATAATGGTTCTGTAATAGCGAGCTTCTAAAACAACTTCCCAGGCCAATCAAATTATCACAAACAATTAAAATAGTGATTATTTTGTCACTTAAAAATTTGGACAAAGATATGCAATATGCAATTTGAGTAAACATGATAAAAAGTGATATTCAATGATGTATGCAAGAGACTGTTCACAATCACATAATGGCAAAAATCACAAGGTGAAAAAGAATGAAATAAAAAGAAAACCTGATTTGAAAAATCCAATTCCAAGGAGGATTACTTTCCTCGTTAATTTACCCACTAATAAGTCACATGCCCCAGCCAAATACTCAAGCACTTATTAGTACAGGTGGGTCATACATGCAAAAAGTAATGAAAGTAGGAAAGAGACTGGCTGGAAAAGAGACAGTATGAAGAAGAATGGGAAAGGTGATGGGATTAGATCATAAGAGGTGAAAATGGCCTAAATTCACTGTATTCGTGTATGAAAATGTCAAAGAATAGAAAAATAAAATGCAATTTCAAGAGGCATTAATTTAGATTATTCACAGAAATAAAGTCCGGTATTAAGCAGGATTTCCTAAAGCCTTTTGTGGTCCTCCATATAAAACAAAAGGTACACAAGGTTGACATTTAGTAATCTGTATTTTATGTTTTTTACTGATTTATTTTAATTATTATAGCTTGTTAATTGAAATATTATTATGGTGATCCTAAAAAAAGATATGTGGGGATTCTGTATTATTTTATGAATATATTTTGTAATGGTTGGTGAGATGCTCAGATAAAGGAGCTGCCACTATAACTTGAAGACGTGGGTTTGGATTCCTAGAGCCAAAGTAAAATCTTTGTCCTTATTGGTCACAGTGGATGGACAATAAGTTACTCTTCACATGCAAAAGGGTTTTAAAGGAAACCAGATAGACATTCTAGATATCTTTATCACTCTGGAGACCTATGGCATTTCTTCCACTAACAAAGGCACTTTTCTCAGTCAGTGACACAGATCTATCATTTGGTTAATGATTTTATTGACTCTTCCTCACTTTCCACAAATTTTCAAAGAATTCAGACACTGATATGACTTTTCACCCTTCAAGAGCAAAGTAGTTATAAGCAGAGTGGAAAGCTCATAAATATTTGTTTTCTTATGACTTCAAAACATGAGGCCCACATTAAATGCCAACTCTTTGTTGAAGATAATCATTTAAGATATGGAATGAAAGGAATTTAAATCTACCTATTTCTATTGCTATAAAAATATTTTTTAACATTTTATTGTTAGACCCCAGAAATTTTGTTTCTGTGACATTTTTCTTAATCTGTTTTTGCTTTCTAGTTTTTAAATATGATTTAAAAACTGAATAAATTTTTGCTGTGTCTTTATTGAGTATGAATTCTTTGATTTTTGTCTATGAAAATTTAAATTATAATCTAATATTTTTATATGTTAATTCTTAGAGGGAAGAGAGTGAGAGAGAGAGTGAGACAGTGAGATATTATAGCTCAGAGAGAGGACATTATGAATTTTTTCTCTCCTTCCACAATAGGACTTCCAGAGATTGAATTCAGATACTAGAATTCTGAGTAGATGCCTTTATTCATGAGACTAGTAACTGGCTCTTCCATTCTTCAAAGAACATTCTTACTAATACCCTTTCATTCTCATAACACAACACTTAACTAACAGGTCATTTGACCAGCATTTACTGACTGGAATATATGAAGGAAGAGTATTTTATGGTTTTTTTTTTTCTGAAAGTTTTGGAAAAGAATGTTTCTTTCTTAGTATTTCTTATCCCTTTGTCCTGAATCTTCTCCAAATTACAGGTACAGAGCAATTTTCATTCACCTATTAAGGTACAAAACAAGTCTTTCCTATAACTCTTGTGGATAGGATATAGAAAAAAACATTACCATGTAAAATCAATAGCAGTATATAAAATGAGCCTCAATTTTTCCTTCTTCTTTTAAGATAATGAGAGTATATTTACTCCAAATGTGTTTCTGCTGTCTGGTTTACTTTAGGGCAATTTAAGAAATAAGTCTCCACTCTAAGGTTCATGTTCAACTTTGAAATCATCAGTTTAGCACTAGTGAGCTGTTATCTCCAAGTTAATTCAGATTCAATTTCAGTGGCTAAAGATACAAAGTAACTCAAATTGCTATCTTCCTGGTTCAGAGATAATTCTCAGGAAATTGGAGAGTTAGGTGACAGGGGAAGATTTTCTCTTAAGTTAATTTAAATTAGCAGATTCAATTTCATATGTGTTATGAGCTACTTCAATTTCCAGATAGGGATTGCAACATTTCAGTGCAAAATCCACTCAGAAGTTGTTACCTGTGCTGGAATACAATCTTGGTAAAATCGTTGCTTAGAACCCTGTCAACACAGGTACAGAGGAAAGAACCATCAAAATTTTCTTTGACAGACAGGACTTTGCTGGAAATGCAAAGATGGGAAATCCTAAGGATTTCAGTTACAGTGTAATTCAGACATACTTACTTTGGAATAAAGCAATACTATTTAAGTACTGTTGTTAGGAAAATTCAAAAAGTATGCATGTCTTATGTTTTAGCTGCTCAGTTTTAGAAATGAAAGTGTTTGATCAATTTGTGATAACGGAGTTAAAATTTAAGTGACAGAAATTAAGGTGAACAGAAAATTCTTTACGCAAATTATAAGTTATTGTAATCAGGTATGGCTTTGTAAGTATACGAGCTCAGCAATTTAATGTATTCTTCAGGTGTTGAATGTTGCTTGGGATAGTTTAGGATCTGCAAGTATTGTTAATCAATTAATAAATGATTTAGAGTTTGTTTATGTATTAGATTTGGGCCTCCATTTGCACGCACAAAAACATGCACCCAAAAGGAAAATTCTGTGATTTGCTGTTTTAGATATCTTTTAGGATTAGTATTTTGACTGGATGGACTCTTGAGGTGGTTTAGGTTTGTATTTCTCTTGTTGGGTTAAGATGATGAGCATTTTTTAAATATTCATTTTTTATTTGTACTTTTTTTTAGAATATTTGTTCAGTTCATCTGCTCTTTTATGTATTGGATGTTTTGGGGGTCTCTGGCTTTTGTTTTGGGGGTTGCATGTGTCTTTATCTTTTTCAGAGGGTTAATCATGGAACTTTGTGGAAGACCAAGTTCCAAAAGGAAAGCAAGGGCGATGGGTATAAAAAGAAAGCTGGTGAAAAATAATAGGGGTCTGTTTCTGAATGTCTGTTTCCTCCAAGCGACTTCATGATTTTGATTGAATTCAGAAAAGGCCTTGATCAACATCCTTTGTGTGCATGTTCTGGGAAGGTTGTATGAAAATGAGTGAAAAACCTTTGAAAAATGAATGTGGCTTAATAATGCTAGTAAAATGGGATAACCCAAGAATATGATGTCCTTGGAGTCAACATTATATACTCAGGTTCATCTTATCTTGCTTCATTCTACATATTCATAGTCCTTTTGGTACATTCCACTGCTGACAGCTCAACTCATTATAGCGATGCAAGGCAGACAGAAAACATAGTGCAAACATATATCTCAGGCTCTGCATTGTCAGTGAAGGACAAAGTAATATCATCGGGAAATTTCTCCTTGCTGAAGTTGGGTAATAAGTTGTAGTTCTGTTCTGAACTACATTAAACATAGAGAATTTTGTCGGTTTTTTTGTAAAAAAAAAAATAATTTTATATGACACATGAAGGCTAATAGAAAGGAAATGTAAAACAGAAAGTGGTATAAGGCAAGGGAGAATTATTTGATGAAAAGTATTTAAAGCCATTTTGCTGCTATTTTCGAGTGGAAAGCATGTTAGGCTTTTGACATAGTAAGGTATAACAACAAGAAAAATTGATCGATGATTTTATTTATATCCCTATGGGTCACAATAAGCTTATCAAATATCTATTATACAGTGCACATTGAATTTATATTGTTGTCAACCATTTAAGTAGCAAATGATATTTCTTCAAGAGAAAACAAAAGTACAAGCAGTGAAATATTTGAGCACAGATGGAGATGGCCCCTCCGTGTGCTGTAGAGAGACCACCTAAGATAGACAAAGCCAGATTGCAGGACCCATGACCAGGGTTCTGGTAACAATGGGGTTTCAAATCATGGTTTTAAGAATTTAACAAGAACCCTTGGCATAAAGCCAAATATAGTAGAGGTCCTTATCAAAGATGTGGTGTCCTTAGAAAGGGAGATATTAAGGAGATATAAAGGCTAAAAAATATCTCAAACTCATTGATCAGAAGACAGGACCTTCACATTAGGATTTCCCCATTATTATTCAGTCCCCATGAATACTTTCATAAATGAGGAAATAGATTTTTAAATGCAGACATCAAGGTCTCCAACCAAGCCTGCTCACAATCCTGGTCACCTGAGTTCATTTTGCAGACACCCACATGGTGTTTGAGGGTGTTTGCTCTCTCTCTCTCTCTCTCTTTCTCTCTCTCTCTCTCTCCCCTCTTTCTTATTTTGTCCTCTGTATTCCTCATTAACAATAAATAAAAAATTTTTTTGAAAATTTTTTCAACCAAAATGATATTTGTATTAAGTGACAGCAGTTGGTGTGTTAATGCTTCTGACATTGTATTAAAATTTGATTTTTTTCATCATACAGATATAATGGGTTAAAAAGTTTTCTTTAGCGTGGAAGTCATTTTAATAAAATGAGAGTTTTTTTATTTAATGTGATTTTTTTCAATATTGAAGGAAATATTTAAGAGGCTGTTTTATTTCTACTGGAGATGGTAAAGATAGCCAATAATTGCTGATTAATCACTTAGGTTTTTGTTTCAGTTGTGCTAATGGGGTTGTTTAAGCTATTTCTTCTGGAAGTTTTTACATAAGTAGAATTTGATTTAAAATACCTATGTGAAGCATGCTTTATTTCATAATATTATTATGTGAAATAATGTGCTAATATTTATTTTGTGTGGTGTATCTTATTTTTTCACTTTTTAAAATGAACATTCAGGGCATTCAGGGAAATGTTTATCTCTACATTATTAGCATTAACTTTTATATGATTTCTTGACCTATTGTAAAGAATCATTGCTTAATTCTCATCTTTATGATTTCTCAATACTTGCCTTTAATATTTCTTCTGTTTTTTTAGTTAAGTTTTCACATGTCTGGTAACTTGGGCATGTATTTCTAGCATAGAGGAAAGTACATCTTTGAGAGCACATGGTTTGCTGTTTCTCAGGGCACTGTGGGTGCTTATTTTGTCACCTTGGTTCATTTCAAGGTTTGGCTTTAAGCACTTGTCATGGCAATACTGATATTAAGTTTATTGTATGGCTAGTTGAGTTTCATGACCTTGAGTGTGATGTTTTTGTGCTTTCTCCTGGATTCTCTGGTTATTGAATGAGATTTTCATTCTCTGGTTTTTGGATACCTCAATGGTTCTTAGAACAATATGATATTTGGAACATGTTCCTTTAAGGTTTCTGACAAAATTTTGGCTAGCCTTGGGTCATTCCAACTTCACATACATGCAAGCCATATGACTTCCCAGACTTAAGAGGAACCAGTAAAAATTTAGCAAGTTCTCTCTGTGCCCACAAAATTCCATCTGTCAATGATTCCCTGAACTCTGATTTATCCCTCTTCAAATCAGCAGTCCTATCACTTTTTATTCTTCTTCCTTAGTTGAGGAGCTAGAAATTTCCCCTAGATAGAAAGCCATATAAATGGTAGATCTCAACTTGCATTCATTCTCTTGAGGAATGAGGTTCTGTTCTGCCTTTGTTTTCTGTCCCCACTTCTGAACACAGCTGTGTCCTGTGCTTGTCTACTTTATCTGGAGAGAGACATTTACCATTCTATTATGGTTACACATTACGTGGTTGTGAGAAGTACATTCACTAGTTTTGGTAAGCTGCACTGAGTGATGTGTGTTTATTTTAATCTCATTTCATTATTTATTTAATGTAACTTCAGTATTCATTTGTGAAATGAATACTTTGTGATGATTAGTTTTATCGACCTGAGAAAATATAAATCACCTGAGAGAGCAGCTTCTGGTATGTCTATGGGGTATTATCAAGATGACTTTAATTGATGTGGGAACATGCATCCTAAAGTTGGGAGTATCATGATTTCAGCAGAGGACTGGAGATTATATATTTCTAGATGAGTAGAGCAAGCATTTATACATCCATCCCTCTGCTTTGAGAAGGGATGTCATGTGACCAGCTGTTTCAAGCTCTTGCCACTGTGACTTCCCTGTAATAATGAACTATTACCTGGAACTGTTTGCTGAAAAAAAAAAAACACCTCTTTCTTCTTCTTCTTTCTTCTGTCATTTACATTTGTTAGGGCATTCATCACAGCCACAGGAAAGGAAGCTAAAGTAGGCTCATTTTTTAAAGATATGGTTCATTTCAAAATTTTATCTCTTTTCAGTAGGTTACCTTTTTCATTGCACTTTGGGTGTTTCACACTGCTGAAAAAAACATATGACCTGACTCCTTTCCTTGAAACAGATATGCTCTATTGAGGTGGCATCTGAAAGGTACATGGAATGCTTTTCAAGTGCAAAGATTTTGCTTAATATTTGGTAGAAAGAAATAAGTAGGAAACTATGGTTCTCTCCATGTGGAAATTGAAGTTCATGACAAATAGTAGAGTAAAGGAAGTTGAAAATTCACTTTCGACTCTGAATTTGGAAAGGCGATCACATTAAATCTAAGAAAAGCAAATGCCTTGATGTAACTAGTTAAATAATTTTATGAGTTTTTTGTTTCTTTTAAGAGAAGAAGTTCCTCTACAGCACTGCCTAGCCTAAAATTCATGGTGATCCTTTTGCCTCTTACAATTAGAGATGCATACCACCAAATTTAGCTCAATTAATTCTTTTTTCTTATCAGCATGTATTCAGTGTACAAAGCTTTACCCCTTGTGTGTGTGTGTGTGTGTGTGTGTGTGTGTGTGTGTGTGTGTGTTGTGTTCATGTGGAGGACCGAAATCTATGTTGGGATTATTCCTTAATTACTGTTCATTTTTATTTCTTAAGATAGGGTCTCTCTGTTGATGACAGAGCTTGTCAAACAGATAAACTGACTAGTCAATCTGCTCACGAATTCCGTTTCTTTATCCTTCATGTTAAGCTGCCACAAGTCTCCTTCCTTCCCAGTCATCTTCCCTTACACTCTCCCTCTTCCCCCTTCTTTTCACCCTCTCTTTTACTCCTCCTCTCACAGTGCCTCCCCTTTCCTCCCTCCCATCCTCTGGAACACCGTTTTGTGTGAATACCAAACGTCCCTGAGTCCTCCACCCTGGTAAATGGTGAGGACTCGGTAGCATAGCCTGAGCCCTTCTTGGGCTTCCTGTCAGTATGGGAACTCTATTATGACTGTTAATCTCTTGCTTCTAAAAATCCTGCTACGTGGAGCCTTCTGCCCTGTTATCCATGTTAGACTTTGGGGGATCATTGACACGTCAACCATTGTGCAGGTCAGGCAAACTCCCATTATGGCTACTGCAGCTCTAACTCGTGTGGAGTATCTTGCATATCATCAGTCCTCCCCATCTTTAGGCTCTTCTAATCTTGCCACCCCCTCTTCCACAAGGTTCCCTGAGCTTCAGGATGGGGAAAGATTTGACTGGTCTGATTCCAAGTGATTAATAAAGGGTTTCTGGTGTTCTGGATTATGGTTTGTTGTTGTTTTCAGTTTTGTTGTTCCTGCACCACTCTTGGTTCCATCCTGATTGGTATTGGAAGTCACCTCCTAACTAAAGATAGAAGATTGTTTAATGAAGATCTTAATATAAGAGGAGACTCAATGGTAGATGGAAGAATAGGAGTAGGACACAGGAGTGAGGGGGGTTAGTATCCCATTTGTGGGATGTCTTTAGACATCTTACCAAGTCACTTAAAAAACTAATTTGACTTATAAATCACCTTTTACATATAGGAGTAAACCAAGGGAGCCAAACTTTTATAAAGCATTTCATTAGACTAGTTTTTAATGTGTTCACCCGATGAAGCAAAGTTGAGGGAAATTTTCTAAGACTGTGATGAACTGAATCTCCTGGCCTTTATTTTTTTCATGACTTTTTTGCTAATTTTTATTTATTTATTTTGCTCCTGTAGATTACTGTAAGCCCTCCTTTAGTTTCTAAGTCAATTTACCCTGCTATACATTATTACCTTGTATTCAGGAACCCATCTGAACTTATCTGTTAAGTATATCTAGGCACAGATGTTGATATGTCAAAGAAAGCAGATCACAGGAATATCTCAGAGATAAAACTGGGAGGACAGATGTGGACCGTTTCAGCTGGCAGCCTGTGTTATATGATCACCTACTTCTTTACTTTCAGTCATCTGGTATATTTCACTTTTGAAACTGGCATTTGCGCAGCCAATAACAGCCTTGGACAATGGCCTTGGTATTGTCATAAGGATAATATATTTTCACAAGGATGAGTTCTTCTTGGAACAATTTATCCAGTGGCTTAGACTTGCCTGCCTCAGAGCTCGGTGGGCCTTCCTGTTTCAACCGTCTCATCGTCTGTGATTTATTAGGCTTTACTCTCAGCACTTTCCCTGGGTATATTTCATTCTCTGGGCCTCCTGCTGGTAGGCAGTGAAACTGAGAGAACAGTAAATGGTGTGTCACACTCGCAGATTCCTTAAGTGCACATACTTTGAAAGGAAGCCAAATGTTTTTCGGGTACTCATTATTTCATTATCTTTCCCTAAAAATTTTACAATGTATTCAGTAAATCAAAAGACGAGACAAACAATGGAACATGAACCGGACATTCACTGGGTTGAAGTCATACCCTTCTGTTGTTTTCTCCTTCTGAGCTCTTGGTTCTCCTAAATCCCATATTCCTTCTTCACTGCCACTGAACTCTCTCTATATGTCCCTACTATCTCCCCGGATTGTCTTTTCCCTCTCCCTCCTTTTCACTTCCTTGTCTTACTTGGGTTTCACAAATGTGATACACTGAGGAATTTTCAGAGGACAGATAAAATGAGATTGGGTATGCTTACCCATGGGCCAGTCATGACTCAGTATCAGGTTCGTGGCTCTGGTCTAGAATGGACTATCTGGAGGGGAACCCCTCTGTACTTGCACTCTGTCCTTGGTACATTCAGCCTTCAGTCCAGTACTGATAATATCCTTCTGTTATGACAATCTCGGAATGCCTTGTCTCAACTGTGTTGATTATTCCCACAATTTCTCACACTTCTATAAGCAACCCTTTCCATTAAAATATTATTCTGACATACATTATTTCAGATGGCACTGTGAGTCTAGCAGACAACAGCATTTAAAAACCAGATACGTTGTACTACGTATTTGTGTGTTTCCTTGCTTTTGCTTTTCATTTCTTGTTCATAAAGTATGCTTGTCTATTTATCAATTAATTTTGTGACTTTCAGGTATGCACTCTTCTATTATTATTATTATTTATTCAACTGTGCGCCTGTGTATGTGCGCGCACGCGCGCGTGTGTGTGTAGAACCACGGACGAATTTGCGAAACACCATGGACGCCTCCACCTCCTTCTGCCCCGGGATTCACAGGCTCCGTCCTACCAGGACCAGAAGCGCAGGCCGCCCCCAGCGCAGGCCGCCCCCGTTTCCGCCTGGCGTCTATACGTGGGATCTAGGATCCGAACTCAGGACCTTCTGCCTGCAAGGCGGAGGCTTAACCCCTGAGCCACCTCTCCAGCCCCTCAGGTATGCACTCTTAAACAAGATTGTTTGTATTTTCACAAATGACATTTGTTTTTTTTTTGTTACTAGCTTCATTAAATAAATAAAGTATTAAAGCCTTAACATTATTTATTTATATATCTAACAGAATCTACTTCTGTTTACATGGTCTTTGTGTTTTTACAGCAACTGACTGAATTCCTTTACTATAAATATCCAACAACCAGAAGAAGGCGACTTGATGGTATTTGAAGATTCCTTTTATCTATGAACATTACATCACTTATCTGCTCTTAAGACTCTGTTTTATAATGTCAGGCTATAAGATAAAACACATTCTTTGATGCACTTCTTCATAAGTTGTCACATTAATTTGTCAAGAAATACCATCTCTTCACTGGTATCATAGTATTTTATCATGTAGATGCAGAGTAAGCTAAGCACATGAGTCCATACACATACTTCATAGACATCTGATTTAAGACCATTGTCAAAGTCCTGCGAGAATACCTATAGACAAATATTTAATAAACCATAGACAAAAGGAAGACAATTCATTAAAGCTTTGGGGTAATAAATAAAGAAGTTTGTACAAAGAAACGATCCAGAAACTCAAGGGTATCCAATATTAACGTCCATATATTTGCTTAAATCATTCAATAGAAAAGGATCACCTGAACTAAATTTCACAAAGTCAAAAGACATGGATTATGTCACAACCTGTTATGTAAATGAACCCCCCAGGGTCCATAAGTGCAAACCTATATGCCTATATTGCTATAAATGTTCTGACAGCCCTTGTGTTGTACAGAAGTTTGGAGAAAGATGAATGCAAGCTTACAGATAATTCAATTGATTCAAATTCTACTATCCAGCCTTATTTTCTCATCTTCTGCTCTGAGACATGCAACCTCAACCATTGTCTTTAGGTTGTGAACTACAGCTTTTTTTTTTTTAATGAAAACCATTATCTATAGCAGAAGCTGACAGGCTTTTTCCTAAAGGGCTAGATAATTTGTATTTTTCAGTTTTTGATCCATATGGTATCATCATAATTACTTAAATCTGAAGTTGTAACATATAGGCAATCATAGACAGTGCATGAACAAACATAAACAAACATAAAGTGGCTGTGTTCCAAAGCTCTGTTTGCAAAAACAAGCATCTGGTCTCTAAACAGTAATGTGCTCAGCATCACCTTAGTAAATACCTCTACAATTGGACATATGAAGTAAAAATCATTATTATTTCAGTTTTCCTATGTATCTATCCATCAGCTGTCTATCTATCCATCCATCTTCCAATCCTCTATTTATACATATACATTATAATATATATTATATATACACACAAACATATTTATAGACTGTATCAAATATCAATCACTACTGACAGAATCAAGGATCTTCCTTTTAATACAAACTTGCCTAAAACCCTTCAAGTTTAGATTCATGCTTGTCAACAACCATTAAAATTACCTTAATCAAACCCACTAATTTTTGTCTGGAATTATTTGAAATATCATCATTTAAACTGTTCAGGGAAAATGCTCCTAATTTTTCAGCTCAATGTATATTAACTTATGATTATAAGAGACTATAAATTATATATACTGTAGTATTTAATTAAATTTCATTAAATGAAGCATTTAATACTGCATTCCCTCAGCGAGTAATAGCAAAACAGTATTCAAAATGTATTAATTTTATGACCCCATTTTGCTGTTTCCATGGCTAACACCAATATCCTTACCACCAACTTCTGGATTTGTGATACGCCTTCTAGTGGATCAACTATATAAAATAGTATGAATCTCATACAGTATCTTACAAAAATATCAATCATATGTCTAGTGAATTTTTCCTGTCTTGTGGGATGAAAAAGTCAAATAACACTGAAATCTACAAGGCTTTTAGAGATTGTTCTCCTCTTAACTCAATTTGCTCTGTGACATCAAACAGATATTGTCACTCAGAGGCTTTGGGAATATATATACATGTTCCTGCCTTAAATTCTTTTGACTTGTTCACCTAAGAATTTGTCCTGTTTCAAAATAAAGATTTATATATTCACACTGAATTATTTATTCCTTAATTAGTTCATTGAACACACTCAAGGATTGTCCTCATGGAGTTTGTATTCCAGTGGTACCAATAACCAATAAACAAAGAAAAAGGCAAAATAACCTAAAGGGGGAATAATGTTTCTATTAGGGTTTTTGTTTTTGACTTTACATTAGTCTCAGAAAAACCTCTTGGTATGTTTTAAAAGCCATGTTAGGGGAGGGAGGGGTGAGGGGAGGGGGAGCAGGGGGTTCGGGGGGAGGAGGAGGGAGGGAGGTGACTGGTGTACCTATTAAGTTTGTATGAGCAGAAATAATAATAAAAATGTATTAAAAAAAGAAGTGTTGGATAAGTCTTGCAGCTATTCTGGGGAGAAGGCGTAGAGATTGTATGATGTCCTAATTAATTATATATTCTTCAAGTAAATTAGCAGATTTATTTTAGAATAAACAGTTTTGTCATATAAAAATTTACAACAAAAAATAACTTTTATTTTTTCAGCTTGTCTTTGTTGATGAATTTGGCTCTTTCTCACTTTCATGTATATTATAATTATTTCTGTTTCTACCTTTTCTTATTTCCTTCTGTTTTTGTCATCCCCAAATGTTAGCAAATATTTCTCCCATATTCAGTGTTTGTGTCCTACTGGCTTTAAACCAAGTCATATTGTGTAGCCCTGGACCCAGAACTATCTCTTAGGGCACAGTTGGTACACAACCGAATATTTTTTGTTCAGTATCCTCACACACAATCAAATAACAAATCTGTAGGTTGTCCATTATGCATTGAAACTTTGTAGAGTCGTATGTGCTTCTCTTCAGCTTCCACCTTCCCAGGAAGATCCACTACAGGTTTCATGTCACAACCTTTGTTGTGAGTCCAGCATTGCCATGACCATATTATTTTTGGAGGCCAGCATAACACAAACCTATTCCCTATCTTCTGGCTCTTTCATTCTTTCTATTCCCACTTCTGCAAAGGTTCCTGAGCCTTTAAGGACAGTATATTTGTAGTACTGAGGACTGAATTTTCAGCCTTCATTTATTCTCTGTGTCTGCTAAGACCTTGATTCTCTGTATTTATCACTACTCACTATAGTGAAACACTCTTGTGATTAAGGCTGAGGGTGCTTATATTCTTTCTACTGCTTTTTCTGTGATATTCCCTTAAAGAGACAGGGTTAGCCAGTCTTCCCAGGGTCTAGTACTCTATATTTATCTATTCTGTGCCAACTTCCATCCATTGCTAAAGAAGATTCTAGGATGCAGACTGAAAGCTGTGCTGATGTTTAAAATATATTTTATTTTAAGTTGTATTTAACTATATTTAAATAAAGATTTTAAAGCATAATTTTTGTATATGTTGAAAATAAATAGATGCTTATGTTAGGTAGCTAGTTATAGCATAGGTTTAGAAATCATTGGAATTTACCATTCCCTCTTATTTAACAACTTGTAAAACAAGAACTGTTACAAGAAGAGTTTAAATTAATAATCAAATGCTGTAATGTAAGTTATGTTCCTGTCTCTTATGAAGATATGACACTCTGAGTGTGCTGGAGAGTCATCAATAGATAATCATGAAAACCTGAATATGAGAAAATAATAATCATACAGGAAAATCAGTCTGCTCTAGTCTGCTTTGAAAATAGAATTAAATCCGTTTGAAAGGTAAATTGTCACTGTGCTCTTCTGATAGTTGCCCACTCTTAATACTTGAGAGTGAGTTGTTCATCACTCTGCAATAAACATCACCTAAACTCTACCTATATTTTTCTGAAGGATCTGAATTCTTTCCTAAGATACCATGAGAACCAGGGAGTCCAAAGTGAGATGTCAGTGATATTAGAGTAACATAAAGAATGGAGAACATACATTTTAACATGGTAGAAAGGTGTATAATGATGTACATTTCCTCTTTGAAGGCTAAAGGAATTTTGCCTGGAAAATCCTGGTAAAATATTACCCAACAGCCACACAAAGGAATGAGATAGGATTGAAGAAATATTATATTACATATATGGGATTCTCATCTACCCCTTAAAAGTCTGCTCCAATATCAAACAAGTTGTTTTTAATAGTCATAAAATATTACTATAAGTGTGTAATAATCATCAAATTGAAATCAAATGCTTTAAAATATCTTAAATATACAAATATTATTCTCATGGAAAGAGAGGAAAATAAGGAAAAGAAGTTATATCTTAATTCAGAACACACAGTTAAATGGGCATATCAAGACTAGACTTCATAGATTCTGCTTAACAAATCTGCTTTATAAATAGCTCTGCCATGTTACCCTCTGGATGCATTAAAAGAAAAACAATTGTCATTTCACAATAAAAATAGTTTATAAGTAAGGCAATAATTTAAAATGGAAGCAATTTTGAGATTCTACTTTAGCAAAGTGAGAAACACCTTTTGCAAACTAAATGCAAAGAAATAGCCCTGCCATATGGCCCTGTTAAGCAATATTAACTATATCCATAAAGAAATTCAAGTTATCATACATTAGAAGCACTTGCATATCCATATCCATTGAACTATTATGCATAGTGCCAGCTGTAGAATTAGCCTAGATGTTGGTCCATGTCATGGTTTGAAATATGTCCCCCATTGGCTCATGTGTTTAGAAAGAGCAATGGATACCTTTAGGAGGGGGAGCCTTGCTAAAAGAAGGTAGTCACAGGGGTGGGCCCAGAGGTGGATTAGTCCCACTCTACTTGTGGGAGAGCCATGCTCTTGCAACTGGCAGTCTAGCAGCTCTCAGCCCCTAGGGATGAGTGTGATGAAGCCTGTCTCTAGATCCTGCCTTTCTTCTAGCCATACTGTTTCTGTCATGAAAGACTTTATCTCCCCTCTAGAAGCATAAGTTGAATAAATCTTCCTTTCCCCCTTAAATTGCATGACTTTGGGTGTTCTCTCACAGCAACAGATAAGAATAACCAATACAGAAATTGGCTCCAGAGAATGTTTCCACAGGACATTACTCTGTGAGACTAAGAGAATCTGGTCTCAAAAAGTGAAGCTATTGTTTTTTGAGCTGAGAGAAATGGGTACACAGCAGTATGGCCAATACTATAATGTGGTTAGTGTGCCTTTGGGACTATTTGTTGGGAGAAATATGGGAGTCTTTGTATCTTGGAAACAAAGTCAAATATGCCTTTTTTGTGAGATCTTGGAAGATGGCAATGCTTTGAAGCCCGGTTTGTGATAGTCCAGAGAGGAACAGACACTGTGTTTGGAACTAACTGGACGAGTGGCAAATGGAATCGTGTTAACAGAGTTTAATGAAAATTTTCCCTATCCTGAGAGTTTGCTTGAAGTTAAATTTGTGTCTTTGGAGGAAGCACTTTCAAGACAAGACAGTCCTGACAGTGTGACATGGCTACTTGGTAGTGCTTTTGCTCAGAGTTATGAACAAGAACAAGGAATCAGGGAGAAAGAAACAGAAACTGTGAGGTCTGACGAGGGACTCAGAGTTCATTTTTAAACTATTCCAAACCCAAATTCTATACAATTCTGGGATATGTATGTAATTAAAATTCAATTTGGGAAGTTGTAGAACATTTTATTCTTATTTCTATTATATTACCATAAGGTTCTATGTTTATATTCTTATAAAACTTGTAGGTTATTTGTAAATAGATAAAAGCATCATAATTGGTAGTTTCTTAGTTACTTAAATAGCAGTTTATTTTCTCTCATTTATTTAAAAAAACACTTTTTTCAAAAATTAGAAGATATATAAGAAACTTTTACTACAGCACTAAAAATTCACTATTAAGAATATGAATAAAATATGAAAAATGAATTAATAATTGAATTTCAATATCAGTAACCATAAATATGAGTACACACATGTGAAAAATTTTAGCTCTTTTTCTAGGCATATGTTCTAACACATAGTCGTATATGTTAGCAGCATAAAATTCACAATGGCACCATATTATGAACATTCTCACACATTAAATCTATTTAAATGGCTATTTTGACTAATGGCATAATATGGCATTTTACTGATATGATTTTACAAGCATTCCCATTTAAAAACTACATTTTTGTTATTTTCCTTGTGATTAAAAGCAATACTGTGATGAACACCAAAGTGGACAGAAGCCAGTTTCAAAATCTCTGATAATTGCAGGTAATTTACTGTAATAGGCAGGTGGGGTTAATGCTCACTAACATGCTCATGATTTTGATACAGTGAGTCAGATATTTTTCCTAATGATTTGGATCACTATATCTTTGCACTTGCATCCAGTGCTTTCTTGAATTTCAATTGCACAGGCTTGATTTGTTTCATAAGGCTTTGCTAGCTAATTTCCTACTTTACCTCTAGCCATTATTTTTAGCTTTCTTTTAAGTATTTCTTTTTGGTTTGAAGCCTTTCTCTTCTTTGTTTTAGATTTCTTTTTACCACCTGAAACAAAATCAGGGCAATGCAGGTACAATATTCATATATGCTAGATTTAAATAAATTCCACAAAAATGCCAGTCAACCTCCACTGTAAGAAGCACTGGCAGTGTTCATTGACCATGGTCCTCAATTTACATCCATTCTAGGAAAATTTCAAAAAATTGGAAGCAGCATCCTTGATTTTTTTCCTTAAGTACATCTTAATAACAACATAGGCTTGAAGCTTACTTCTTAGCTGACATCTGATGAAAGGAAGATGAGGGACAGATGTATGTGATACACATACACACACACACACACACACACACACACACACACACACACACAATGAATAAATGAATCAGTAAAATTCTTTGGGGTCGGCAGATAAAGCTACTTGCTGGCAAATCTTATGACCTAAGTTCAATCTTTCAGAACCAATCTAAGATGAAAGAGAGAATTGATTACACCAAGTTGTCCTCTGAACTCTATATGTGCATAGTGACACTGATTGCCACTCAAACACACTCATGTAAAAAATATCAAATGATTAGTTGATATAAAGATTGGGGTTTTCTACTTATCTAAAGAGAAATTTAGGATGAAATCTTGTGGATGGGTTGGTTCTTTTTATGGCCCTCATTAATTACATATGGCCCAAGTTCTTTCCATTGTGTTGTTTTCTCTGTATAGAGGTGAGGCTTCATGATTTATTGTGTTTTTAAAGTTGAACCTTATATTCCATTCAGAAACAATTGCAATGCAATGCTGCGGATCATCTCAAGCCCTCCCCTCTAGTTATGTATCCCTCTATTATCATTCAGTGAATTTTCCCTTTTTGCTTATATTTCTTTTTCACCTGCATCCTTGCTGTTATTTTAATGGGTCTGGTAGCCTTCTTCCTCACAGCTTCAATCTGAACAGATCTACCACCTAGAACTTCTTTCAGATATGAACGAGTCTAATTCCTTCCTTTCTTCCACAGTTCCCTTAAATGCCATTGGTCAATGAAAATGTTTTATACCATTGTACTTTAATGGACATCCTCTTTGTTATTGATCCCCTTAATTCTGATCCATTTTTCATCATATTTATCAACTAGCATCAGATAATTATCATTTAGTTGCAATGTTATTTTACATTATGTCTCATCTCACTGGAAAGTAAGTTCCATTAGGGATCTAAGTTGTATTCAATGATGAATTCTGAAACTAGTCAACAATGAGATCATATCACCAGATACAGACAAAAATGGCACTCAAAACTGATCATTTTTCAGACCATTGTCTAACGGTTTAGTGTACAATATAGGCATTAAATGTGCATAGAGAATGATGAAATCATGTCACTTTCATTTTCCACATTAATTTTTCATTCTTAGAGACACAGCCTCCCTTCTGTAATTGCAGTTGCTGCCCTGGTTGCATTTGCATCTCCTGAGAGAAGTAGAAATAGGGAGATGGCTTCTCAGAATTCTGATAAGAAATGCACTGTTCCATGGTTGAGTGCACCTAATTTTCTTATATATATATAAGAAGTTAATGCTTGCATCCCACATGAAGGCAAAACCATATTCTAGGAAGTTTTATGTTCCTAGAGAAAGTTATCCAGCATTTCCAGCTACTTTGCATGAAGAAACTGAGTTATCAACCTCTACTGAAGGAAATGGATTTAAAATTTTATAAGAAATCAAACTGCTGAATCTTCAATGTGAAAATGATCTGTTAGGGTGAAGGTTTTAATGCTAATTAAAATAAAGTGTAACTGCAGCTCTATTTTATAAATAATAATATTAATGATGATTGTGACATTTGAATATGCTGTATAATCAAGATACACCAGTTAATAACTCTATTCTGAGTGCTTAGAGGGCAGAAAAACAAAAACTTAAATACGTGGCTCTGGAAGAGAATTTGGAAATTCCCTACCATGATATACTTGGATAAGGATTATTAAGGTAGAGGGAAAAGGACAAAAAATGGAAACGTCTCTGAAAGGAGGTAAAAATGAGTGAGAATGGGAAGCAGAGAAAGCAGATGGAATTCACAAGATTTATTTTTCTCTTTCATTATTTAGTGAGTTTTACATTACTAGACCAAAGTACTTGAGACAATGAACCTATTTATAATAGGAAGGCATATTGTGTGTTATTTTTTGGAAGTTTCAAATATTTTGATTGCCTCCATTGGTTTGGAGTCTGTTGCTGAGACAGATATCATGTAGGATTGTGTGGTAGGGGAAGCTGCCCTCCTCATGACAGGCAAAAAGAGGAAGAGATGGAATAAGTTTTCCATATTCCTTTCAAAAGTGCGCACATCCCTATTGACCTGAAACCTCCCACTGAACCCAAGGTCTCAGGAATCTCTGCTTATCAATCCAGTTTCAGTGGGAATTAATGCACTTGGCCACAGGGACAGCCTGTGTCACAACTAGCATTGATATTTTATTTATAATTTTGTTTTTTTTTTTGTGGTTCTCTCCTTTCCTTTTTATTCTATCAAAATACCATGTATTTTCTCATGCTGGGTTAATTTGTGATTCCATGTGCATTCCTGTGTTGAGGTAAGAAACATGACCATGGTGAAGGCTCAGGACAGAAAGAATTCGAATTACCGGCAAATGTTATAGCTATTCTTTGTCCTGAAGTGAGACAATACTCATTCATCAGCAACTCAAGGGGAAAAAAGGGAAATTCATTTAGCTCATGACTCTAGAGCAGATGTAGCAGTCATGGCAGGGAGCACACAGCAGAATGAACAGCTGGAAGAACAAGATGGAGCATGATTCAGGTCACCGCAGCCATCAGGAAAGCAGAGAGAATAAGAACAAATTGAAAGGAAGCAGCTGTAGGCTGCCAAACTTCAATGTCCACTCCCTGTGACATGCCTTCCTCCAGCAAGTCTCCACTACTAAAGGACCCATAATTTCCCAAGCATTAGCCTCAGCTAAGCATTCAAGCACATGAACCTGCGAGGGACAAGTCAGATTCAAACCACAACAACAGACAGTTAGGACAGTATACGTAGTAATTCCCTTTTGATTATTTCCATGCCTTTTTCTCCTTCAGAACCTGTCTTCCAAGAGTTAATCTGAATGATTTTTTTCAATAGCAATAATTACACCAGTAGGATTTTCCTTTCCTACGACAAAAATCCATGAGAAACAACTTTGATCAGGAAACATTCTTCTTTGTCTCGGTTTCTGATGGTTCCACCCCTAGACCTCTCATCCTGCTTCTTTGTGGCTCAGTGGTAGAGCAACATCATGACCAAGAGGCCACCATAGAACAACAACGCTGTAACTTCATGGTTACATGAAAATTACATAGAAAGGATGGGAGCTGAAGTATGATCTCTCTTCAAAAGCATGTAAAGAGTGGCCAGCATCCTGCAGCCAGTCCCCACCATCTAATTTTCACAACCTGCTAATAATGCTATCAATTTGAAAGCATTCTATTTAAAGTAGTGACGAGGTCCAAATTGGAACTGTTGCACTCCAATCATACAATCATATTCCCAAAGTCTCTACTTCTGAGCATGGAATTGGGGACTGAGCCTTCAGCAGCAAGATAAACACATAACAGTGAATGCTGAGTATTGATTTGGCAGTGCACCATGTCTTCTCTCCAAAGGCTGATAACTCCAGTGGGTATCTAGATTTTTTTTCAGAAAAAAATCAGTTTTTTTTTTACATATTTTTTAGTCAGAAATATTTAAAGTTTTTTAAAAATTTTTATTATTATTTTATTCAATTGTGCGTGTGTGCATGTGTGTGTGTGTGTGTGTGTGTGTGTGTGTGTGTGCGCGCGTAGAACCACGGGCGAATTCAGGAACCACCATGGACCTCTGATACCTCCTCCTTGGTTACTCTGCCCAGGGATTCACAGGCTCCGCCTTACCAGGACCAGAAACGCAGGCCGCCCCCACTTCTTCCCAGTGTCTATACGTGGAGTCTAGGATCCGAACTCAGGACCTTCCACCTGCAAGGCAGAGGCTTAAACCCTGAGCCACCTCTCCAGCCTCTAGTCAGAAATATTTAAGAGGAAGTGATTTGTCAACATGGCAGGACAAATAAACAGTCCTCTTGTCTGTGATTTATATCATTTTAAAACATATCCAGCATTTCAATTTTAGTAGAAATGACCATAGACTTTAGGGAAGATGTTATACTTAGAGCAAGCAGAGTCCATCCAGCTGACTTGTTAAAATAGATCATGGGAAAGAAGGGTACAGTTTCCTTGCAATTACCATTGACTTGCTTCTGAGCACAGAAGTGAAGAAAGTTCCAGGGCTATGTCTCTGAGTGAAGCAACAGGGCAAAGTGGTAGATATGAGGCCCATGGATTTCTATATGCAGAAGAGCAGAAAGCTTCTTTATCATTTTACTATGCACTCATCTTTCTCTGAGCAAGAAGGCACTGAGAGTATCTAAGATATATTGTCTTAATTATCTGAAATGAAACCTTGCTTCATATTGTTTATTTTTCTGAAAATGTTGTTAAAGAGAAATAAAAACCTGCAGACAGCAAAGACAGAAACGGTGAAAAAATACAAACACACCCTTAGTAAAACAAAAATTCCTCTTAGACATTTTGATTAAAGATACAATAAGCAAAACGTGAATTACTTTTATTGGAGAATTCTGAAATCTATGTCCAGTGGTTCAACTGTCTGTAGGGCACATATTTATGAAGTAATATAGCAGAGCAGGGCAAGGTGTCATCTTTGCTGATGAGAAGGAGCAGTGTTTCCATTGCTTCAGTAATTTAAAGATTATAGGATTGGGAAAAAAAGCTACATCATGCGTAAATGATTAAGTGTTGTGATTGCCAAAATGGGGAGGCTAAGATTAACTACTCAGATCTTCATGATAAAATAAACCTTACGAGAAGATGAGGAATGGCAGAAAGATATGCAGTAGTTAGAGTTTCCCAATCTTGTCAGCAAATTGTTAAGACGTGTATTTAAAATAAAAGTGATTGTTCAAGTGGAATCCATGATAAAACATCATTTTCCAACATAATTAAGCTGTATGTTGTGGCACAATTGTGCTCCCAGCTATGGAGAAGCAAAGGTGCTTGGATCAGAGTTTCAGGCTCTCTCTCAGCCACATAGAATTGCAGGCGAGGCACATGAGACCCTATCTTCAAAAGCTGAAAGAAAAGTAAAGAAATGTCAACTTATAATGCAAAACACAGAGCACAGTGCAGTACTCTGAATGTTTTTCTCTGCAGATTTGTAAAATCTCACAGAATTGAGAGTAACCTTTCAAATTCATAAAAGGGAATTTCTTAAACAGAGATTCAACTAAACGCCTATAAAGATGTAGTGAAAACTTGCTTCCCCAATGTCCTGTGGACATTTGCAAAATTTTGTCTTACTTGGTGAACAGGTGAACTGGTTTGTTTACAAGCTCTAATAGTAAGGCATATTTAAGCTTAATATTTCTATAGGCTTTTTGTACATATGAAATATCTCTATGAACAATTCTTTAATGCACTGATGCCCTTTATACATTGTAACACTTTGACTTCAATAAAATCATATAACTTTCTTTTCAAACATTTGATTTCCATCTATTTGTCTGTCTGTCTATCTGTCTGTCTATCTTGCTTCTATCTATCTGTAATCTATCTTTGTAATATCTGTGTAAGACAGATATTGGCTTACAAAGATGATAATAAATAATGACTAAGACAAGCATGTTTGAAATTTAGGTTTGTTTTTCTTTTCAAGATAGGATCTCAACGAATTGTGTATAATTTCAACTTCTGAACTTTTGCATCTATTTACCAAGTGTTGATTTTACTGACCAGAACCACCATGACCATTTTATTGTAGTTTAGACCAGCAAAATTTATTCTGTTCCTCAGCCACTTAACTAAAATATGTATTCTAGTTCATTGTGGTAATTGATCACTATGACATCATATATATGAGCTCACGGACAACAATACAGGTAATCTTTTTTAAAGAAGGAAAAATCTCAGTATTTCCAACTTGTAGGTACCAAAACAAAAACATCTATCTCTATTCTTTTTAATGACAAAGCCTAGAGTCTTAATGTTGGATGACAGCTTCACTAGATAAAACTTAGATTTTAAGAAAGTTGTCACTCACTTAATAAATCAGAAATCACATTTTTCAAGAGGTAGAATGAGATTTAAAGTTAATATATTAGATGTGAGTTGTGATTAATACTAATAAACTGAACATAGAAGACTGTTTTCTCTTCTACCAAAGAATCTTTTAAATATTAATATATTGCAATTTTGTATGCCTACAAAACAAAGGCACCAAGAGTGGTGGTCATTGTCAGATAAGTACAAAAATTTGAGGGAAGAGTGTTTTGTAAAGCCCACCTTCCATGTAGATAGGTTCTTCTCCATCTCTAGAACAGTTTATATAACATAGGATACTGGGTATATGCACAGTGATTGATCAAGAAGAATGAGAACCAAACCCTAGAAACTGCTGGAAAAAAAGTTAAAGCCTTGATTGATTGATTTGCCTTGTGCTACATCATCAGGTTCCAGAAAAAGAGTTAGAGAATAAAGAAGGCTAAGAGAAGAGGAAAAGCAATTAAACTGGAATATATTTGTCAGTGATAAACAGTGCCGACTTTACTCAGGAATACTTCCCCAAATAAACGAAGAATCAGTTTATTGTTTTATGACTAAAGCAAGTGTGGGATTGGTAGCTTATAAGATTTATAATGTGTATTTTCTAAAATGAATAGAGTAAAAAGACAAAGATATTCAAAATGACCTGAAAGATTATTACTTAAGATATTCAGATTTTTACAATACAAATGAAGAAATGGAAGCTGGGACAAGAGTCAAAATAATATAAGTTTATGTTCAGTTTATTAGCATTAATTATATTATATATAATATAATTTATAGTTTAGATTCATAATGTCCCCCCAATGTTCATATATTAAGGGCTTAGTTGCCAGTCTCTGGTTCTACCAGGAGGTTTATGAAGTGGGGTCTCATATAATTAAATTAGATCAGTGGGAATATGCTAATAAAGGGATATGGCACCCTGAAACCTCCTTCTCTGTCTTTGTTTCCTGGTTGCTATGAGCTGAAGTTCCTTTTTCCATGTGTTTTTGCCACCATCTTCTTCCTCACCATAACTAAAAGGCAATAGAACCAGGCACCTATGGGTTGTAACTTTAAAACCAGAAGCACATGGGCCGGTAAGTTAGTGACCAGGTAAGGAACTTGCTCACAATCCTGGTGACCAAAGTTTGATTCCCAGAAACCAATATTGTAGAAAAGAACTGATTTCTGAAAGGTGTCCTCTGACTTCCACCCCATGGATCATGGCATGCATAAGTTTTTTTTCTCTCTTTCTCTCAAATTAAAAAAAAAATCTATTAAAATAAAAAAATAGTTCAAGTCAATAATTCTTCCTCATTATATTAGCTAACATTCTAAGTCACAGGAGAGCTGACTAACACACTAATGTTATATTAGAGTATATACCAAGTGCTAAATACATGAGATAGAAAAATGTTTTGGGAGACATCAGAATAGATAGAACTAATGAGAAATCCTAAAGCTTTCTGAGAATAAGTTCATTTAATACACAGCAATGATGATCAGAAATTTCTATCTTCTGAGCAGGAGAGCATACTAGAGAAAAAGGAAAGTGCATTCAAAGCTGAAAGGACATACACTTTTAACTTGGCAGTTCTATAGTTCAGCAGTTCTTAACAATCAAAGGCGATGACAAAGCAAATGTTTTCCTACTTATGGAGACATTCTGTAGGGTTCAATACTTGCTTATAAGTAAGTACTCACGTGATTCTGGCAGCACCTAATGACAGAACTGTGAACAAGACAGGCAAGTTTCCAAAGGAATTGTGTATTCTAAAGATGCTAACAAACATCAACAAGAGATAGTGAAGGAGGGCTAGAGAATTAGTTCAGTGATTTAAACCCAAGTAAAATGACCAGAGTTCACATCCTCTGTTATTTATCGCCACTGATCTATAATTGTAACCTTAGGAGGCAGAGATCATGAATCTTTAGAGGAAACTAAGTAGCCACACTGACCCTCCTGGCAAATTCTGGTTTTGTTTCTGATCCATTCTCAAAATAATAATGTAGAAGACTAATCAATGATGATTGCTCATATCAATCTCAGGACTCTACACACATTGCTGATGTGGATGTGTACCAACACACATACACAAATACACACATACAAACACACACACACATAAACATGTAAGCACAGATGTTTTCCACTAAGCAACACAAGAAAGTGAAAAAAGAAAAAAAAACTGACCCTGGCCCCTTCCCTCACTCCCTTCACTAACCCCTCCCTCTCCCACATCCTTCCTGCCTAAATGTTTGTGTGGGCCATAGGGTTCACTTTGGGTTGTCTGTATTGGTATGGACTCAGGTCTCTGTGGTACTTCCTTTGGTAGATCTGTGAATGGGGTACTCTTGTTCTCCTGTCTAGCCCTATCTCCTAAGGTTGCATTTGCATGCAATTTCTCCTGAGTTCCTCGCTAGTCTCTGGGGAAATGTTTATATTACAAGTCACAGTGTAAGTCTGGTGAGTATAAGTCACATTATAGTAAATTTAGAAATGAAAAGACAATTCTCACAATATGAAATTCAAATATCCAACAAACATCTTAAAAAATGTGCTACTTTCCTAATCATTAGGAAAATGCAAATTAGAATCACACAGAGATATCATCTCACTCCAGTCAAAATAGCTAAGATCCAAAACACAAATAGCAAATGCTGGCATGGATGCAGGGAGAAGGGGACTCTTATACACTGCTGGAGAGATTGTAAACTCATACAACTCCTTTGGAGGTCAATTTGAAGGTTCCTACAAAGGTTAAAAATTGAAATTTCATATGACCCAGCCATACTACTGCTAGGTATATTCCCACATGCACAACCATGTTCATGGCAGCCCTTTTCAAAATACCAAAGAAATGGAGACAACCTAGTTATCCAATAATTGGTGAATGGTTAATTATTGAAAATGTGGTACATATATACAATACTACTCAGCAGTCCAGAAAGATGAACTAATGAAATTTACTAATAAATAGATGGAAATGGAAGAAATCATACAGAAGGAAAAAGCCCAGACACAGAAAAACAGACGCTATATGTTCTTCCTTACAAAATCCCAACATTCAATATTCAGTTTGATGTAATCAAAGAGAAGCTTTTACTACACCCACAAACAAAAGAAAAGATCTCAACATCCACAGAAGACATAGCCTATTGAGACAGAAGAGCAGTGAAATAGACAACCACCAACCAGAGTGCAGAGTACTGGCGACCTTAAAATGCATAGTCGGAATCAGAAAAATAGCCTTTTCAAATACTATCTTGAATTATTATTCTTTCTGGCTTAAAATACTAGTACTACATATCCTGCTTTAAAGTCATGATTATCATATCTTGGTCAACTTATAGCAATCTTTCCTCAGATATGTCAAAAAGTCCTCCAATAGCTTGACTATATGAATGATTGTTCTCTCTCTCTCTAACTTTCCAACTCCCTCCCTCGTTTTGTCTTTCTCTTCTCCATTCCTTCCTCTCTTCCTCCTTTTTCAATGTTCAATACTTGTGACTCTGTGGTAGCTAAGAAATATAAACTCTCTTTTTGAGTAGTGTTTCACATTGCATAGTTTCTAGCAGCTGCTCTTGATTGCTTAATATCATTTTCTTTCAAACAAACCCTAAGGCAACAAGTGACTTTGTACTTACATCAGGTTGTGTACTATTCTTTCCCTGACTATATTTCTGATACTGTATTTAGGAGATTTTTCTTTACCTCAATACTATTTATGATCTACTATTTTTCTTTTATAGAACTAGTTTCTTTTTCTAACTTCTCATAATAATTCTGTCAGCTTAAGGTCTGTTTGCTATTTTGGGTGAGACATGCCTTTCGGCTCCCTGCTGTGATTCATAATTGTTACTTGGCAGATGAATCCTAGCATGTCTAATCATTGCTCTGAACTTTCCACAAGTCCAATTAGCAAACAGCAGTATCCCGGTGTCTGCTCCTCAAACAGATCTCAGAGCCACCCAGCACGAGTTATCAAATTTGCAGTGAGCTCATTGTAATTATAGCTTTCATCATTATAAATCATTTGTTGTCTATGGAAGCCTTAATCATGATATTATAATTTTCTTATACCTCTATACTAGATGAGGCCAGTGGTTATTAAGGAGCATTGACCTAACTCAGTAAATACTTGCCAGAGATTTGATGATGAAAATCTTGATATTCCTGGCAAAGATATAGCTGACTGAAGGATGACCAAAAGAGCACAGGGCTAATATTTACCAAATATCTTTAGTGTGTACAGTGTCTCAGTGGAAAGTGACTTAATAAATAAAGACAATAACAACGAAAAGTCATTGAAGCTATTTTTGTATTCCAAGCCATATACCACTTCAAATGTGTGCAGGTTACAGTTTGAGATATCCTAGTGTTTTCTGGGAAGGCCAAGTTTAATTTCTCTATGTCAGCTCCATTCTTCAGTCATGTGATACTTGCCTGATATGAATGTAGTAGGGTCAGAAGAGTTTCACAGATAGAATAAAAGATTTTGGCTCACATTAATGGTGAACATCGATCTTAGCATTTCAGCATCAAGGTGTTGATATCTACCATTCAGAATTTCATGTGCATTGAAGATAATGTAGGTGAAATTTGTTATCTGGTGTTCAGTATATTTTTATCACAATATTGTTAGGTACTTGCTAAAAGTAGGTTTATTAAGGTTTTTTGTTCATTTCTCTTTTACATGACAAAATATGGGATTCTCAAACAGCTAAATAAAATTAAAACCATTGACTTTCTACACCTGTGAAGTAGCATAGTATTCTGCTGTCAAATAAGAAGATTATTTTTTTAAAGTGGAGATTCATCTTGCTTAAACTTTCACAAAGATGAAAAAAAATAATAATTATCTCTGGATATTTTCTACAAAGAAGATATCAGGGTTGGAGACATGGTTCAGAGGTTATGTGTCTGCCTCGCAAGCAGAAAGATCAGAGATTGGATCCCAGATCCCTGGGAAGCAACAGCAACAAAAACAAACAGGCAAAAAAATAAACAAACAAGCAAACAAGCCCACCAGGCAGAATTGGAGGTGGTCTTCACTTCTGACCTTGGAGGAAAAAATCTGGGAATCCTAGAACAAAAAAAAAAATACAGTGGAACAATACAGGATATTTCCGGAATTCGCTTTTGACCCTGCACAGGCACACACACACACACACACACAGATGTATATATACACATACACACACACAAACAACTAAATTTAAAAAGAATTTAATATAGATTTAATAGGACCTTATGAAAATCCCAACAAGTTATGCTGTAAATGCTAAATTATTAATACTAAAATTTATGTTGAAAGACAAATGACCTAGATAAATCAATACTGCATTGAAAAAGAAAACCAAAGTTGAAGGTCTGGAGTTGCCTTATTACTGCTGTTGATTTTGAAGCTACTGTGAAACTTACAGGAAAAAAGAAAATCTGGGACCAGAACTAAGTTTAAAAACAGAATCACACAAATACAGTTAGGTGACCTCAATAGAGATGCTGAGGAAACATGACATAATGAAATATGGTCTTTCCATAAGAAATTATTAGAAAAATGCTTAACAACATTAAAGTAGCCTAAATTAGATACAGATCTTAATGCATGGTTCATAAATTTAATGTAGAAAGCAAAATTGTAAGGCCAGTAGATAACACAGGACGGAATCTAGAACTTTGACAATAACTTTATATATACAACTATAAAGTCATGATCCATGAGGAAAATAATCAATGCATTATAATTCATTTCAATTTAAAATCTCTACTCGGAGAATTACAGAGCCAAGAAAATGAGAAATCAAGCCATAGATTGGGAGAACATTTTTATGAAAGGTGTATCTGGTAAAGATTATTATCCAAAATATTCAGAGAATAATTAATACTCAAAATTAATAAAACAAGCAGCCAATAAAACATAAGCGAATATATGAATAAACAATATATCAAATTATGAATGAATGGTAATTCTACCTGAGTTAAGATTTTCAATATTTTATGTAGTTACAGATTTCAATTTGGCAGTTGAGAACTGAGCCCATTGGCACACCTAGGAATAATTATTTACTTTCTGCAAGCCTGTAGGAGATTATATCACTGACTTGGGCACAGACAGCCCATGGTAGATGACAACATTCTCTGGGAAGATGGAGAAGATGGAGTGAAAACTGGTTAGCTTTGACAGATTGTCATCCTAGAAGATGTTCTTGTTTCTTGCTCATCTCATCTCTTCCTGTGGATATGTTTTGAGCTGCCCCCTTGGCTCTTGAGATTGATACAACTCCTTTGACATAATGGACTATAATCTACACAATGAGTATGAACAAATCTTGTTTCCCTAAATTGACAATCATTTGTCACAGTAGTGGAATGTAGACCGAGACTCCATGTCATTGGTAAATGGCCAATTGAAGCAATGGGATTTTAGTAACATCTATTATGATGATGAAATTAAAAATAGATATATTATCAATTTCTGACAAGGATATAGAGTAACAGAAATCCTCATTTGGAGCTTATGAATATGCAGAACTAAATATACTCCAGCATATAATCCATTAATTGTTTCTGATGTCTGGTATTTGTCAAAAATTTGGAGAAGTGATGTCCCTATAAAAACCCACACAGGACATTTGGAGCAACTTTATTTATAATTTCCAAATCTTGAGACAATAAAGAACTTTTAAGTTACTAAAGACATGAAAGAAATTTAAATGTATCCTGAAACAAAAGAAACTAATCTTTAGAAGCTATTGCTGAGTCTTGAAATACAAAATCATGACAGTAGTAAAAATATCAGTACTGGAGATTTAGGAAACTGAGAGATAATGACCACATGACTATACAGTTTATTTAGGCCACCAAAACTATTTTGAATTATACCATAATTATGATTTTCTGTTGACAAACTTGTGAAAATGCAAAGAATATACTAACATGAACTTTGGATTTGAGGCATAGCCTAGCAATGATCTGTAATTTGTCCATGATAAAAAAAAATGCACCACTCAGTTGTGTGATGTGGATAGTGCAGACTTCATTTGAACAGTTCTCTACACTCTCAGTTCAACTTTTGAAAGAAGATAACATTATTCTAAAAATAAAATCTACGTGGTCACATATTAATTCTAAATGATATACTAGGGGAGGTGTACAAGCTTAAGGTACCCTCTGAATAGTATAAGAGGTGCAAGACAATGAATCCCTGTCTTTGAAATGCTATGATGGATATTCAATCCTGCATACACCAAAATGATTTTCTCTGTAGGACACTGAATAATTACTTCCCAAGTTAATTAAGACAATCAACATAATTTCAGAAGAAAAAAAAACTGTACTTAAAATAGTTGAAATTCTAAGCCAAACCCATACAATCCAGGCAGGAGAGCTACACACCCCTGTGTGGAGCCAGGAGCCAAGGGAGAAGAGGCCCTATGTAGCACTATGGATTCAGGAAGGCCTTAGCCTGGGTTCCTGAATCCAGGAGGTCTGGATACAGATACAGCCTGAGAAGGAACCATACACGCAAGTGGGATGGACAACCAAATGGCGGGCAGATGAACAACCAATGGGAAATGGCCTTCTAACCTGAACACCCAGTAAACAGCTGAATGATTGGTGGCTGCTTCCCCCCCCCAGCAGAGGGATGGCCACACTTGATTGGACCCTGGCCCTACACAAGCCCAAGTAAAGTTGAGTCTGCGGCCAACTCATCGTCTGTGTGCTGCTTCTCGCCTGACTCCCGGGGCCTGGGTGGTGACCCCCATCGCTGCCTTCCCATTCGCCTCCCGCCCAGGAGGCCCCGCCATTTCCTCTCTTCCCCCAGCTGGCCCGGAGGGGATTCCACAACATCTGGCGTACCAACGTGGGGCGGTGCTGCCTTTGGTGTAGACGACACACCCATTCTGGTAAGGTTCGGTGAGCGGCCCCTTTAGTTTTGTGTTCCTGTACTTTTGGTGCCTGAAGGTGAGCAGATTGCCCCCTCCTCTTCCCCTTTCCCTGTTTGTCCTTGGGACCATGGACACGCGCTCGCTTGATTTAGTGATGATCAAGGAGCAAGGTTAGGAACCCAATCACTCGCTTGATTTGCTGATAATCAAGGTGCCCCAATCGCTCGTTTGATTTCCCCATGATCAAAGAGCTCCTCTAAATTAAGGCTTTTCCAGGCGAGTTCATATGAGAAATTGGTCCCCCAGAACTCGAAGCCCAAGTTTGATTATATTGAATTGGCCTGACGGGGGCATAGGGCCTGGGAGAATAACAAACCCAGGAAGTCCCCCACTAAGCACAGGACGCTTGGATCCAAAGCACTCCTGTGTATCTGCAGCGCTAGGTCTCCCCTTGAATGTTGGTTATCCTTTTAGGAATTGTTTTCAAGTTCACCTCAATTCTATTTGCTGCTTTTCATTTTTTGCTTGCTGCTTCAACTCATCCACTCACTCCCTAGACACCTCTGCTCTATTAGGTAACCTTTCCTCTCCACAGTGGGTGATTTACCGCCCCATCAAAAGGCACCCCAGCTGACTGCCCTTAAGGCTCTATTGGACTTACGTAGGAGATGCCAAAGGACTTAGAAGATTTCTGGGAGGAAGCTTTAATCTTAGCACCTTGGATTTCCCCAGAAAATGTCTGGGAGCCATAGATGTGGATAGAAGTGCTTTTCCTGGCCCATAAGAGGGAAGTCCAGGAAGGCCATATGCTTCTGGCCCCCTTTGTTCCCATCCTCCTAGGCATAGTAGGATCCTCCACTGAGGAAGTGATTAGTTGCTACAGTGTAACTTGTGGAGAGAACCCAAAATTAGTCCTTTGTTTTTCCTCCAGATCTGAATCCCTCCCCTTCCTGGTTGAGGACTCTGCAGAGGGCTCTTAGGTCCATGTGGGGGGCATTCCACCCCCTGCTGACATCCCCTTCCCTCCTCTTCTTCCTATAGCTCTTGACTTCCCCTCTTTCCTGGCTATATTTTCTACTTCAGATGATACTGGTCTCCCAATAGGTGTCTTAAAATCTCTCATAGAGACTAGAGGACTCAAGGTTAAGACTGTTGGCCTAGAGGAATTTTAGAATGATGCTATGTTTGAGCACTTTGGATCCCTCTAGAGATAATGTGGGAATGGACTATGGATGAGGATGCTTTTCCATGCTAGATGTTTTTCATAATTAAGCTAAGCTGCCGGACTTAATTAATGTGAGGTCTTATTTTAAATAAGGTTTCTTAAATGTTAATTCACCTTTGATAAAGCTTTGGTAAATTGTACAGTTGCCAGTAAAATGTTTTTCATGTGCTTGTATGTTTATATGTTCTGTGTTTATATGTTGTATCTTGTGTGTGGCCACTTCAATTTTTAATTTCTGTTGTGCACTAATATTAAAATTTTGGCATGCCATTTTTAAATACATGTACACATACTTAAATATAAGAACAAATAAATTTGGTAACATCTAAGGCCTTAACTACTTATGACTTTGTAATTTTTCTTTCATACAAGTTTTCTTACAGGTTTTTTCATATATTCCCGAAATAACAAAGCTTGCTTTCCAGGTCCTTAGATCATCCATTCAGGCTCAGATCATCCATTCAGGCCTCAGATATTCCTAAGATCACCAAAGGCCCATCGTAAGCCTGGCTGTCCTCTATTGAAGCTATGACTTACTAACTTACAATTGTTAGGTTCTGATTTATGTCTTCCCAGCTCTTCTGGATCATTTCTCCACCTGCCTCACCTACAGCCTCTCTGCTTGCTTTGCCTACAGCCCCTCCACCTGCTCCTGCTCTAGCAAAATCTCCTTTTCTCTGCCACTGCTTGAGTTCCCCTTTGGGACCATGATTCCTTCTCTGTGATGGTCTCATGACTGGTAGTCAGTGACGGGTAAGGCTCCACAGGAGGGTGGTCACCAACCTAAGACAGGCACAGTCGCCTATATTCCATGCAGCTGAAGAGGCTCGGGATCACCCCAGGTATCATGGTCCCCACTGAAAAAATTTTATAAATAAAAGGGTGAAAATGTGGCACTATGGATTCAGGGAGGCTCTAGCCCGGGCTCCTGAATCCAGGAGGTCTGGTTACAGATAAGCCTGAGAAGAAACCATACAGGCAGTAGGATGGACAACCAAATGGTGGGCAGATGAACACCCAGTAGGAAATGGCCATCTATCCTGGACACCCAGTAAACAGCTGAATGATTGGTGGTTGCTCCCCCCCTCCCCTGAGCAGAGGGGTGACCACACCTGATTGGACCCCGACCTTATGTAAGCCCAAACACTTCCTGAGTAAAGTTGAGTCTGCAGTTGTTTGTGTGCTGCTTCTCGCCTGACTCCCGGGGAAGGGTGGTGATCTGTCGCCGGCTCACCCATTCACCTCGTGCCCATTGAGGCCCCACTGCTTCCCCTCTTCCCTCGGCTGGCCCAGCGGGGGATTTGGCAACAAGCCCTGCCCACGTGTCCCCCCAAATCTGGGAACAGGATTCAGCTCCCATTCCTGAAAAGCATTTACAACTACAATCAAAGTCAGATAACCTTATCTGACTCAGGAAAGGCAAAAACAATGACCAAAGAAAGCAGTCACGGACTTAAGAGAATATGCCTAAGTCACATCTGAAAACCACCAAACATAATCAGTACCAGGAAAGCATGTCTCTTACAAAAAAAACACTAACTCCTTTGCTACTGATTCCAATCAGAACAACCTCATGAGTACCAGTCAGAAAAACAATTCTGAGAATAATGTATTTCAAAGAAATGTTTTTGATATGAACCACAAATTTCAAGAAGTACAAAAGAAGCCTAACAAAGGCAAAGGGAACATGAGGAACTTAGAGAGGCAATGAACAAGCACGTGGGTTTATATGAATGGGAAAATCATTCATGAGATGAAAAAGGAAATAGAGGAAAAAAACGAGAACAAGTGTAGAACAGGTGAAAAACAAACAAAATGAAATTCAAGTGGAATTCGAAGCAAATCTAACTGGTTGAAAACCCAACAGAGTATCACACACAGAAAAGATTAAGCAGAATATCAGATCTAGACAATAAGCTGACAGAGCAGAATCATTCAATTAAGGAAGCTGAAAAGCCTAAATTAAAACCATGAAAGGAATATTCAAGAATTCTGTGTTACCACAAAGAATCCAAATCTATGCATTTGTGGAATCCCAGCACAAGAAGCCCAAGAAAACACTATAGCTCATATTTGTCAGTCAAATGAAAACTTCCCACACCAAAGGAAAAAGCATATTGTATAAGATGAACATCGCACACAATTTAGATATGACCAAAATGGAAATACAGCATGGTAAATAATAGTAGCAGCATCTCTGAGAGCTAGCTGCATGAAGGAAAAAAAAGTCGTGTCACATTTAAAAACGAGCCTATCAGAATAACAGCTGACTTCTTAATGGAAACAGTAAAAGCCAGTAGAGCTTGGAAAAGCATTCTTAAAGTCATGAAAGGTCACAAATGCCAACCTAGGCTGCTTTATTCAGCCAAACTATTAGTCATGCTTGAAAGGGAAAGAAAATTATTTCCTGGCAAACATAAACTAAAGTCTTTATCTACCAAACCAGGCCTTTAGAAAATATTAAAATTTATCAAAACATGATATTGATCAACATATCTAAGAGGACAAAAGGGAAAAATAAGTCCAATACAGCTACTGCCAATCAAAACAACCAATAACTTTTAAAAAGTACACAAATCAACAAGAATTTCTCAGTTAAAACTTTAAACATCAATGAGATCAATTCACAACCAAGAGACTTAGGTTAGCAGCATGGATTAAAAGCCACATTTCATGAATATGCTGCTTCCACGAAACACACCTCATTTTGAAAGATAGGCACAATATCAGGTTCAAAACATAGTTGAAGATACTCCAAGCACATGCAACTAGGACACAGGTAGGCATATGCATCCAAATATCTGATAAAATAGACTTCAAACCAAAACAAATCATAAGAGATACAGAAAGATACCACGTACTCATCAAAGGAAAAATACCCCAAGAAGAACTTACAAATCTAAACATATGTGCTTTAAACATGCTCACTTACGCTTGTTAAACAAACAGTACAATGTATAAAACAACACATCAACCAAAACACATTAATTATAGGGGATTCCAACACCTCAGTCTCATTGATAGATAGGTCATCAGGCCAAAAACTGAACAGAGACACACAGGAACTAAACCAACCCATAAACCATGTGGACCTGACAGACATCTATTGAACATCTAATCCTAACACTAAAGAGTATAATTCTTTTCAGCAACCCATGGAACTTTCTCCAAAATAGATGACCTATTAGGCCACAAAGCAAGCTCTCACAAATACAAGAGAATCAGAATCATCACTTGTACTCTTTCTGACCACTGTGGACTAAAGATGGACATCCATAACAAAGCAAACACCAGAAAGTACACAAACTCTTAAATGTTTAGCAGTATGTTCCTGCATGGGAATGGGTTCATACAGAAATAAAACCAGAAATTCAAATATTCCTAGAACTCAATGATAATAGAAACACGTTGTATCAAAACCTATGGGATATGAGGAAGGTGGCCCTACCAGGAAAATTCATAGTACTCAGTACCTACATTAAAAAGTGGAAATATCATAAGTTAACACCTAACAATGCAGTTAAAAGATAAACAAGAACAAGTTAATGCCAAGACAAGTAGATGTGTAGAGATTAGCAGGATCAGAGGAGAAATAATGAAATTGAAACAAAGGAATCAATTCAAGAAATCGATCAAACAAAAAGCAGATTGTTTGAAAAACCTAATGAGATTGGCAAACCCCTAGCCAAATTAAAGCAAACCAAAAGAGTGAAACCAAAATTAACAAAATTAGAGATGTAAAGGGAACTCTCATGACAGATGTCATGGAAACTCAGAAAATCATAAGGTCATACTTTAAAAATTTATGCACCACCAAATTTGACAATCACAAAGAAATGAATGAATTTCTAAACACATACTACACACCAAAGTTAAACTAAAATGAACTGAATTATTTAAATAGTCCTACTATTGGGAACAAAGTTGAAGCAGTTAAGTGTGAATCTCCCTACCAAGAAAAGCCCAGGGGTTAGATGGATTCACCACAAAATTCTACCAGATATTTAAAGAATAGTTAGCACCAATATTCTTAAATTATTCCAGAAAATAAAAAAAGAACACTTTCAGATTCCTTCCAAGAAGCCAATATTACACTGAATCCAAAAATCAATAAAACACAACAACAATAAAAGAAAACTATAGACCAATCTCACTGATGAACACGTATGCAAAGATCCCAACAAAATTCTAGCAAACTGGATTCAAAAACATATCAAAAGATCATTCATTATGACCAGATTGGCTTTATCCCTGAAGCATATAGTTGATTCAACATATGTAAATCTATAAATATATATATATTTGTACATATACATTTATACATAATATAAGCAAATGCAAAGATAAAAACCATATATCTTAATTGATGCTGACAAGATTTTGATAAAATACAGCACCCCTTTACAATAAAGACCCTGGAGAAAAATAAGGTTGAGAGAAACATTTATCAACATAATAAAGGCTATATACAACAAGCCCATGGCAAAAATCATGGAAATCATGGAAAACTAAATGATGGAAAACTGGAAGCATTCTCACTCATTTGGAACTAGACAAGGCCGTCCACTCTCTCACTAATATTCAAGATCATACTTGAACTCTTACCTGAAGCCATAAGAAAAGAGAGGGAAATAAAAGGGATACAACTTGGACAAAAAGAAATCAAGTTATACTTACTCACCATTGACATGATCTTATACTTCAAGGACCCTAAAGATTCTTCCAGGAAACTCCCAGAATTAATAAATAATTCAACACTGTGGCAGGTTACAAAATTAATGTTCAAAATTCAGAGTTTTTTTTAATACTCCAAGACTCTGAAGAATACTTTTTATATAAAATAAAATTATACCTAGCAGCAACAACAAAAAGTGGGGCTTGGAGTGACAAAGCAAGAAAGACCCGAGAGAGGTCTTTTTGAAGATGGTAAGACTGTAAGAACCTAAAGATGGGAAGGTCCCTCATTGGACAAGACATCCCATTCAAGGCAGGACTGCTGCATCTAGGAACTTACTGCAGTGAGAATTGTCCATATCAGACCTTCATAATGACTGACATACCAACATGCCCCCATAGACTATATAGGAACTCAAGAGAGATAAGAGCATGCAGTGGATATCCTGGGGACTAAAGTTGGATGAGTGAAGGTAAATGCTCCTGTCAATGGGGTGGTCTGAAGAAAGGCAACCACAAAAGAATTGTATTCTTTTGTATGCCACAAAAGAATTGAACCCCAACAAGAGGAGACAAGCCAGTGAGAACCCTGGGGTCCATAGAAGCAGATAGGCAAGAAGGTGGGAGTGAGTGGGATGGATTGATGAAAGGAAGAGAGGAGGGTAGGAAGGAGGGAGGATGGAGGGAAGCAGAAATGAGTACTCAATATGCTTCTAAAACTGGAAAAATAAAAAGCCAAAAATTAGAATAAACAAATAAAAATCATAAATAAAATTATTGCAATTATATATGCTCAGATACTGTATCTAAACACTTTATTTTGTGTTTTTGCCCTGATCCCTGCATCACTTCTCTCCTTTCTCATCCTCCCATTCACACACCCGTCTTTCACCCTCCCTTCCCTTCACCCATTATGCTGCTCTCTCCCACACCCTTTTCCTATCCTTTGCTTGTGAATGTCACAGGACTCCCTTTGTCATTCCTGTGTTCATAAGAGGATCGGATTTCTGTTGAATTTTATGTGGTTCTTCTGTGGTTAAGTTTTAAGTGTGGCAGTTCCTCCTTCCTTATATAGAACCTGTCCCTGAGACTCTCTCTGGGAGCAGTTGTTTCTTCTAAGATGCTAGTTAGTCCTTTGGGAAATGTTGGTATGTCAGCATTGTGTAGATATGGTGGTAGAAATTCTCACAACATTGACTTTCTGGGTTCAACAGCCCTATCTTGGTTGGAGTGTGTTGGTCAGGAGTGCCTCATCCTACCTTTAAGCTCCTACAATCTTACCACTTTCTCTTCTGTGAAGTCCCTGAGCTTTGGTGTAGGATAAGACTTTGATGGGCTGATTCAGGCTGAGTAAAACAAACACTTTAAATAAGTATTTCCATCTCATTCCTTGATTTCACATTGTCATGAGTATACACATGATTGCTGAGACATATTAATCAACTGAGTATAACTGCCATGCTCATGCCAGACACTGAGTCATGCAGTTTGCTTGAATTACATCCTTTAATTTTATATTTGTATTAGAAAAATGCAATTTATGTGAAAATATTGCTTTCTTTATACATGTGGCACAATTAGAACTTAAATTCACTCCTCATTCATAATTTAATTATGTTCTTCATTCATATTTTTCACTCCCATTATTGTGCAAGCATCACAAGAATAGGAACCATCATTGTGGTTCTATAGACACATTTTATAAATGGCTTAATATTTTCATAACTATTACTAGCAATTTTTTTGAAAATTCACTGGCATTGATAGTCTAATGCTACTATTTAATAACTTTTCCCAACAGACAAAATATTCTTATAACAAAGGTCAATTATTTGAGTATCAATGCTAACTTTTCATGGTGACAGGTTACCATTTATTTACTTGACACTTATTTAATTAAAGGAGTTCACCTTTTTGTTAATGTCTTTAGCAGTATTCACATTTCATGTTCTTGCCATTAAACAAATGAGCCTTCATATCTATAAGTTCTACCCTGAGAGTCTCAATCAAATATGGATAGAATTTATTTGAAAATATAATAGTATCTTCACCAAACATGTAACAATTTTTTGTGTCATCATTCCCTTAGCAATATAGATATGAACAATTTATTTGGATTTATATTATATTAAATATGATAAATCTACACATGGTGTGCATTACAGAATGAGGGATGTTATACACAGATACTATGCTAGGTAACACAAAACACTCAGGTGCCCAAGAGAGCTCAGGGTAGCCTGGAGTCCATCTCCATGCACATGAAAGGATGATCAGATGTGAAAAATAGCACTGTAGAAGGCCTAGGCGACTTTACACTGACTCTCAGAATAAGTCCTTTGTGGGGAAAGTCAGAGAGTAAAATGATTAAGGAAAACAAGATCCCCTGATGGAAGTAACTCATCCTCAGGGCACTTACATCATGATATGCACAGATGATGAGGGTTGATGCTCTCAGTGAGCCTTATCATTTATTCTGTAAAGAGATTACCCCAAGCTCAACTACTGGACCTACCATGCATTCCTCTTTCTGAGAGTGCACAGATTGGTCCCTGTGATGAGGAAACCAGGGGTCATATGTCTATCTATTCAAGTTACGCAAATGAGTGATGAGAGCCAGTTTAACTGTGAGAAACCATCCATATTTTCTCATCTATGACTAAGAAAATTTTCTTGTTTACTTCAGGATGAGGTATATACATTGAAACAATTGTTGGATCTTTAAGGTGTTTTTATTTTTTTAACTTTATTTATTATTTATTTTGTGTGTGTATGTGTGTGTGTGTGTGTGTGTGTGTGTGTGTGTGTGTGTGTGCATGTGTAAGAGGCCACTGTGTGTCTCTGTGGGGGACTAAGGGTCAATTTAGGAATCATCTTGGATTGTTTCTACCTCCTTTTTGCTTTGCACTGGGATTTCTCAGGCTCCACCCACCATGGCCACACCATTTCTGCTGGGACTTTTTATGTGGGACGGGTGATATGAACTTCAGACTTTCTGCTTGCAAAGCGGATTCTTAACCCCTGAGCCATGTATCCAGCCCTGTTTTTTTTTGTTTGTTTGTTTTTTTGTTTTTTAAGAAATCAGGAACACCACCCAAGAACAGGACACACACACACACACACACACACACACACACACACACACACACGCATTTAATCAACTTACCATAATTTTAGCAGACTTAAGCACAATAAAATTATAATTAGTAAAAAGTAAGGAAGGACCAGGACCCTAGAGTGAGAATACAAAAAATGAAAATACGTGGTCACCACACCAAGAACTTCAGTTTTCTTTGTGCCAATACAGAAGTATTGCAGCTCCCTTTTACTGAGTACAGGGATAAGAAAATGAAAAAGAAAGAATTCAAGGACCTGTGACATATTGTTTGTATTTCAGTTGCTGGTTCTTAATTGCCCATCCTGATATTTTAAGTGGCCAGTATGCCCCATCCATTCCAAATAACTCCAAACTTTTTAAAATACACAGTGCTTGGATGGAAAGTTAAATGCTAGAGAACTTTCTAAGGTTAATTGCCAATTACTTAGGATGCTCTCAGACATAAAAAGAAGCAAGTGTGTCTCTCGTTTATGGAACTGTTTGAGGACAGCTCAATCAGGTTAGGATCTATTGACCTAAATTCAAGATATCCTCTGAAGGTTGAAACAATGGCTGCTACCCTGCCGAGAAGAAATATAGAGAAATGTCACATTTCAAAGGAAAAAGAAAAAGTGTTTTTGTGGTCAGCTGATCTAACACTTTGACCCTGGCAAGTTAGAAGCAACAAATTTCCTGTTCATTTTACATCTAATGCAGCATTGTAGAAATATACAGAATTGTCCATATTCTAAAGCCTTGACATGTCTCTAGTCCCTTTTAAATTTCATTTTTAAAATGATCCATGTCAATTACCAGTAATGTTTTCTTTATGGAAATGTTTCGTGAATATATAATGTGACATACATACATGACAGGTGTACAAACTTATTTGAACACATTGTCTCTCTTTATTTTTTACCTTTTTCATTTGCCACGAGCAAACTGTACTTTCTAAAAGCTGCATTCCCCAAATTCATGTTCTCAAAAACTGCAGCTTAATTTGCCCACATGTCCAAAAAACCCTAGTTTAAAGCATCTATGCTGCTTGTGGTATGAACAGAATAGAGGGAAAGTGGAAGATGCTTCATGGACAGGGACTTAATTCAGGTTGAAGTTCATGGCAGCGGTTATGGTCAGGAGAGACAGCAACAGGGGGTTTTCATGTTGCAACCTGAGAGCCAAAGGTAACACACTCTCTACATAGACCACTGCTATGCCATCTCTAGTTTTTATCTGCTATTTTTGTTTCATCATGGCTCTGTGTATGTCCTGGGAACACTAGACACCATCCAACTTTATCATGACCAATGATCATTGACATTGCAATACTCTTGATCCTACTAGAAACTTTTCTCAGAAGCTTTCTTAGAAATCCATGCTTACATGTCAACCTTCTTCCTACTGCTGTGTAGCTCATCCAGGGAAGTGTGTGTGTGGCAATGATTTGGGAAGTATAATCATGCTGTGATCTCAAGATTGAATAGGAAAAGAGACTCAAGTCTCTCTCTCTCCCTCTCTCTCTGACTAAGCTCAGATTATGATTAATATACTAAGGTATAAGATCAATTATCTTCTTTCTAACTTCAAATGACTTGCATATCTCATTGTTCTCATTGATCCTGCAAAAAATTCATAAGGCTCTGTTAATCAAATAGACTCTTAGAGTTTCCAGGGACCATGAAGACAGAATGCCTTAGAGTTTAAGTGTAAAGAAATACAAAATAAATAACAATTACAGGGAACATGGGAAGGGAAGCATGGGTAAATATAATTAAATGATACATATCCAGTATTGTATTAGATAGCTTTACATGGATGTAATGTTTGTAAGTGGCAAGTTGTATTATATTATATGTATACCAAGTTTTATATTTTAAGTAACAATCTTAAATTGAAAAATATTTACATTTGTTTGTTACCAATAGTGCTAAAAACATTTAATCATTCCTGTTTATAGATACAAGTTTTGAAATCTTTGGAAATGGAACTCTTTGGCAAATAGACAAGCAAATTTTACATTTTGAAAGTCATTTTCTAATATATCTTCTAAAGAAGCTAATAGTATATGAAGTCCCATTAACAAAATCTCAGATGATATTTTCTACAAATATATGTATTAAACAATTAAACATGTATTGTGATTTTGAATTTTAAGGAGTTAATGGAATTTAAAGCTACATTTGATATCTATGACACCTACCTTTATTTAAAATGTCAATAATCATAGTAATATTCTTCACATTTTTGTTTTTATTTTTTAAATTAATGTCTAAACACTGTCTCCTTATTTAAAATATATAAAACGTTTCTTGAAAATTTACTAGAACATTGGGACATTGAAGCAGGGAACTAGTCCAATTGCTTCAAAACCTGCATAGGTTCTTACCATTGAGTATAAGCTGAAAAAGATTTGTTGAATGAATGAATAGGAAAAAAAACATAAAAGCATAAGGCATAAACAAACCTAGTCTCTAGAAATATTAGCTACATTAAGGTAGATTCAATCCTCTTCTCTTGATAGAGAACATTCCATGAGTGCATTATGCTTCTTTATGTCAGTCATCACTTCATTCCATTAATTCAAATAAAGTAAAATGAGCAAAGAAACAAACAAACAACACCTTCAAATACAAATGATAGGAGAAATATAAAGATCTAGTGACAAAGTTTTCATGTCTTGCATTCCTCCACAAATGTCGTATGTTGGAGACTTTAGCCATAATGACAGAGTTGAAAGGTTGGATCTTTTTTTAATTTTAAAAAATACTTTATTTTTTAAATTTTTTATTATTTATGCAATTGTGCATGTGTGTGTATTTATGTGTGTGTGTGTGTGTGTGTGTGTGTGTGTGTGTAGAACCACGGGTGATTTCAGGAACCATCATGGACGCCTCCATCTCCTCCTTCTTTACTCTGCCCGGGATTCACAGGCTCCGCCCTACCAGGACCAGAAACTCAGGCTGCCCTGCTTCTGCTCTGTGTCTATACGTGGGGTCTAGGATCCAAACTCAGGACCTTCCACCTGCAAGGCAGAAGCTTAACCCCTGAGCCACCTCTCCAGCCTGAAAGGTTGGATCTTTAAGAGAGGATTGATCCATGAAAGTACTGCAGTCATAAACATACCTAGGACATTATTATTAGAAGGAGTTTCTGATCACAGGGATGGATTTGACTTGATTTTAGTCTCTGTTCTACATGTCAGCTTCATCTTCTGCCATGATAGGCACAACAATAAGGCATTTGGTTGATCTCAGTACTTTGTTTTTGCACTTTTGGTTGGAGCCATTTGTTCTTACATGGTTTACCTAACTTGTCATATCTGGTGAGAAGAACACACGAGGACCAAAGCAGATGAGAAATGAAGAGCTAAAGGGACAAACCTGGCTATCTCCAGCATCTTCCATCATATTCCTCAGTGGAATCTATTCATAACTATGCAACTCATTAAGTAGTGGTTCCTTATGTATCTTGTTTGACACTAGGGCAGTTGCAACTGAAACTTGTATATATCTTAAGTTCAATTCTGTCTAGATATGACTTTGTTGGGCTGGAGAGGTGGCTCAGGGGTTAAGCCTTCGCCTTTCAGGCGGAAGGTCCTGAGTTCGAATCCCAGATCCCACGTATAGACGCCAGAGGGAAGCGGGGGCGGCCTGCACTTCTCTTCCTGGTAGGGCGGAGCCTGTGAATCCCGGGCAGAGTAAACAAGGAGGAGGTGAAGGCGTCCATGGTGGTTCGCGAATTCGTCCGTGGCTCTACACAGACACAGACACACACACACACACACGCACACACACACACACGCGCGCGCGCACACATACACACGCACATGCGCACAGTTTAATAAATAATAATAATAAAAAATTTAAAAATAGATATGACTTTGTTGATCCTTACAATTTTTCATTAGAGTATCAGCATTTTATTCTACTGATATTTGAAGAATTATTTGTGTTATAAGGGCTAACTTTTAAAAAATACTTTAGTGAATAATTTTATTTTGGCCATATACTATTGTCAGATTAGCTTCCAGCTCCATGTCACCAAGTTTGCACCTCACTACTCATCATGATAGGAAAACAAAGTCTCAAGTAAGTAATAACTGTATCTGAAGGAAGCCTGCCGAGCCCTCATGTCTCTTGAGAAGGATAATGGATATGACTTCAATGCATCTTTCTATTTTTAAATCCGAGTTCTAAATAGAATCCAATATCTGTGTTGAATAGAGTAACCTGCTAGAGCTGAGCAAGCTCTGGTCCTTAACATGCCAACACAGTGTCTTTATCTGATTCCCAAGTAGGAAATGGAATTTCCTAATAATTCGGAGGCATGTGATTCCTGGGGTCAACTAAATTTATACTGGACATGTGATCTGGGTAGCCTAAACTGAATGTTTTAGCTATTAAAATAACATTATAGCTGGGAAGATTGCTCAGTTGATAAAGAGCACTTGGAGCGAGCATGAGGGTCTAAGTTCAAATCTGAAGTCACATAAAAAATAGGAAACAAAGGCATGAACCTGTAATCCTTACTTTGGGGAGGCAGAAACAGGAGACTTCTTAGGAGTTGCTGGCAATGAGCCTCACAGGAATGAGCACCTAGTGTAGTAAGAGACTTTTCAAAAGTGGGCAGAGATAGAAGATGAAACCTACCATCAGCCTGTGGCCTCCATTTAAACTCATAAATATGCCCACACTCACATGTATGTACATTTACACAGATACGCACACACATACTTTTATATGACCAAAGATAACTCTGGAATGCTTCTTATATTCAAAGGCAATAGTATCTGTGGGTTCATAAGCCTTGTTATTGACACAATGGTGGAGTTGTGCTTATGAACTGAGCTGAAGATGAGCTGAATCTGAATTAACTGAGCTTTTGGGGAGAGAAGCAGTGTAACTTGGACAAAGGAAATACACTTAATAGTGAGAAACATCAAGTAATTAAAACAAGGCGTGGAGCTTAAATATACATTTCTATATTGATTTCTCAAAAAAAGAATCATTAAAAACTGAAACAAAGATCAAGATATTTTCAAAACAAGCATCATTGGAATTTAAGAGAAATATGTAGTAGAATTACTATAAAAAATCATTTCCTTGATGTAGATGAAAACATCAAAGGAAAACATCAGGTTATCATTAAAGAGGTTAAAATGTCTTCAAAACAATACGCCTAAACATGAAATGTGCATCTTTGAAGTGAACAACAAGGAAAGGCTGCAGTATGAAGCAAATGGAGACAAAGATACAAAAACAGCGAATGTTTTAAAGGTTGACAATATCTGAATGAACAATTCTTCAGAATTCATTTTTTATTAGCTATGAAAGGAATAGTAAGAAATAATGCAGGATTGATAATATTGAAGTGATAATTCATGAGAAATTCCTAAAATTAACTAAGATAAATTATCGGCTTCAAGGTCTGTAAGGAATTCAGAGCAAGATAAATGCACATGCAATCCATATATAGTTATTGATTGTGAATTGCTATATCCTAAAATGCCATAGATTTCCTGTAAGCCAGCATCTCGTAAGGACAATGGTCATTTCATTCAAGTCTGTGGGGTTCGGAAAATCCGTAAGTGGTTCTGGTCAAGAGTGCACCAATGGAAGGCTTCTGCAGGGCTGGTAGCCACTTCCATAGTGATGCAGTGGTGTGGACAGTAAGATCTCACCCATGGTGCTTCTCCCAGGAAGGCTGCCAGCACAAGACTAACTTTCTCCCAGATAAGTGGAAACCAGTGAGAGACAGGCAGGGAGTCTATATCTCCTCTATCTTCTCACCTCAGGAGTCAAACAGCATAACTTCCATCATTTTATTTAGAACTGAAATAGTAGTAGCCTTGTCCCCCATTCAGGGAAGAAAATGTCAAAATTTGTGTGTGTGTTTTCTTCCAAACTCGTGATCTTCCTGTGTCAGCCTCTCACCTGCTGATATTATAAGAAAAAAAAATACCTCATCTAGTATATCTTCAAAGCACATGACCTAGATGTGTGAAATAACATAGCAAGGCACCCAACAACCAGGTCACAGATACAAATAGTAAATTTGGAATTCCAAAGAATAAAGAAACAGTAGACCCTTACTCCTAAAAAAAGGAAATGTATAGAATTGAACAAAATATTTTTAAAGATTTCAGTAAAAATATTGCTAATTTACATTAACAGTCAGAAAATCTAGCAAAGGAATAAATATTATAAACATTTTCAAATATCCAATATGCTTCCAACTTTATCCTAACAAGACATTTCCTGAAAGTACTAATAAAATAAAATCATTTTGAGTTAAGAAATGATGGTTAAGTTGTGCAAAAGAAAGTAAATAGCTGTAACTAGCTACTACTATGCATTGAAGAAAATAATCATTACCATTCTGGAATATACCAAAATAGAGAAACTAAAATATTAAAATTAAACACAATACCATAGAGAGCATTCAATGCATTTGAAGGTCTGGTCATTGCTCGAACACAGTTAATAACTTTTTTTAATGTTATGAAGTCGTGGATGTTACTAAATTGTTTGCTGTTAAATTAATGAAGTAATTCAAACATAATATGGACATCACAGCTAGTAAAGTATAAAAGTGAATCAGAGCAGTAACTGCCAAAAAAAAACCACTCAAAACAAGGCATATTTATGTAATGTAATTAGAACTCACAAAGTAGGATTGTAGAGACAAATGCTAATCTGTAATTATCTTCATATGTAAGCAAAGTAAACTGCAAAATTGAAGATAAAATATCATCACATTTTAGTCTCAATTTATACGTTCACAACTAAAATCAAAGGCTGGAAACAGAAGAAATTCAAATATTAAAGATGCAGACTGAGCACACATTAAACAAAACCCTTAAAAGTATACTTGTTTGGCAAATACAAAATCCTAAATAGGATTCTCTCTTTCTTTCATTCTCTTTCTTTCTTTCATTCTCTTTCTTCTCTTTGTTTCTTTCTTTGTTCTTATTCCTTCCGCCTTCATCCTTCCTTCCTTCCTCCTTCCTTCTCCCCCTCCCTCCTTATTTCCTTCTTTCTTTCTTCTTTTCTTTTTCTTTCTTTCTTCTTCTTCTTTCTTTCTTTCTTTCTTTCTTTTTTTCTTCTTCCTTCCTCCTTCCTTCCTTCCTTCCTTTCTTTCGTTCTTTCTTTCTCTTTCTTTCTTTCTTTCTTTCTTCTTTCTTTCTTTCTTTCTTTCCTCTCTCTCCTCTCTCGTTCAAGCTCCTGCCCTTTTTTCTTTTAACCTGTGTCTTACAGTTTGCAGTGTTATTATTGCAGGCCAGGAAGCTTGATAATCTTGGATTTCGGACTTACATTCTTGGTGTTCAGACGTCCTGAGGAGTGTGGAGGGAAACCTTCCACTAGATCAGTCTCCATCACAGAATCATTCTGCCTTGGTGATGACTAGCATTAATGTCACTTGCCCATTGCCTGAGCAGAGAAAAGAATTATGCATGTAACCTAAGTGAAGAGGACTAGTCACTCCTACCCCTATCAAACAGCTTTAAGTAGGAAACATCAAATCTGGGCTCTCGCCATCACTCTTTCCTCTTTTTATGTTGTTTCACTATATTCAGAATGTTTGGGAACAGCATCGAGGGAATCCTGTCTGCTTTGTCTACTCACCTTGCCTGTATGTCTTGCCAGGGTTTTGAATCAAAAATTCAGTTCTAAAAGCTTTTCTTTCTTTCTTTCTCTCTTTCTTTCATTCACGCTTTCTTTCTTTGTTCGTCACGTCCTCCCTTCTTCCTACTCCCCCTCTCCTTCTCTCTTTCTCTTTTCTTTTCTCTCTGCGTTCTTTTCTTTCTTTTCTTCTTTCTTTTTCTTTCTTTCTTTCTTCCTTCCTTCTCTTTCTCTCCTTCCTTCCTTCCTTCCTACCTTCCTTCCTTCCTTCCTTTCTTCCTTCCTTCCTTCCTTCCTTCCTTCCTTCCTTCCTTCCTTCCTTCCTTCCTTCCTTCCTTCCTTCCTTCCTTCCTTCCTTCTTCCTTCCTTTCTTTTCTTTCTTTCTCTGTTTCTCTCTCTCTTTCTTATTTTTTTTTCAAATTCTAAGGGTTACAGTTTTAGAGAGTTAAAGAGAGAGGACCTGTCAAGTTAATGGTTTCACATTTCACAAGACAAAGTCTCAGAACATTTTGAGTAAAGTTTGTTCCATCTTGATTATTCAGGAAAAGCAAGTATGTCCACATTTGGAGCAGGTGGTTTCAGAGCCTTGCCATCTGTTTTTCACAAAAGCAGCCAGGGGAAAAGGAACAGAAATGGACACTGATTTATTCATGAAAGGAGAGCTTTTGACTCGCCTCCCATATGCTTAGCACAAATAGGAAACCCTTAGCAGCTAGGAACACTGAAAAGTTGGAGTTTGCATGAAATCTGTCTATCCTTCCTTGATGTTCTCAGGCAAAGCAAGGGACAAAAGCCAGCACAGGCAGTTTAGTATGCAATGAGGATATCAAAACATATATACTTTGGCTTTATGGTAATTTCAGTAGCATATCAGTATTTGGTTGTAGATAACTAGCTTTACTTACATACAATTTCCACACACCAAAACATACTAAGCCACTACAGAAATTATAATGTCAGAAATGGTTACTTGAGGTTTGATAAGGTATACTCTTGCTTGAAACAATCACTCTTGAGGAATGACAAAATATATAAAATTCAAGTATCTATTAATAAACCAACTGCATAAATTTCCTACTTTTTTTAGAATTAATAATATGTCATTTTTAAGAAATTATCTTGGTAGGACTGAGTATACACAAATATGTAATCATCAGGAGACTCTAAAATTGTCTTACATGCAAAGTTTATTTAGTAATTGATAAGGTGAATTAAACAATTGAATTAAAAGTGTTTCCACATTTTTATTTACTCTTGGTCAAAATGACATGCTTCATTATGATATTTCCATGTATATGTATCTTATTATCTTCTCTTCTTTCCAAAACACTACTTTTGTTCTCTGCCTTCCTCACCCACTACTCCCCTTCCTCCAAAATTCTGTCCCTTTACTACCTATGAACAAGAAAACTGCATTAACAAGGCTGCTTCTGTAATTACACTACATACTTAACAAGGACTCTTAAAAAGTGACAGTTAAATCAATTGCATTTATATATTTATGTGCATATCTTTAGTTTTGAGACAGGCTTTCACAGCATAGTTCAGCTGACCTCAATGAGTTCACTATGTAGCCATGGCTGGCTTGAGATTAAATCCTACATCCTTGGCTTATGAGTTCTGAGACTCTAGGCTTCTTCTATTCGGCCCAAATTGTCAATGAGTTTTACATTAACATCAACCTGTTGCGAAGACTGAGTGTGTCTCTAAGGAATGCTCACCTCCCACTTCAATCTTTGAATATCTGAATCATCTGCACTTACTTCCTGAATATGTTCTTATTGGCAAATCCCATCATTTGGATTTCAGTTTCATCCATTCTTAAAACATCCAACTGGAATTCCAATCCTTTCATAATTACTACTGGACACATGCATATAATGCTATGAGAGTCTTCTTTTCTCTTTTTCATGACAAGTTATTCACAAATCCAGCTAAAATTTATTAGAAATTGTTGTATTAGTATAGCCCAGCATTTTATCTACAATCACTTTAAAATTGGCACTAAAATTACTTCAGTTTAAAAGTACCCTCAATATTGGATTTGTGTATGAACAGAAGGCTTAAATCAAGACCATTTTCCTTGAAAAGGATGTGATCCTAATTCAAACTTTGATCCCAGCTCAATGCCACATTTTTTCAAAAGATCCAATCATCCACTGACCTTTTTCTCTTTTTTCACAAAATGTTATACCATACAATCTCTTCTATATACAGCGCCAGATTAAAACACTATGAATTCATGACCAATTTATCTTCATCAACATTCCTACTTTCTTCTCTTTTGTATTATTTTGAAGGAAGTTACGGCTATAATTTTGTCTATCGGAAAATATTTGAGCATGTAGTATACGCTACTTATAAATTTTAATTACACCACAAAGAAATGACATTGACAATTTCTTCATGTGAATAAATACCATCTTCTTGGTTATATCAAAAGCCAAAGAAAATTCATAAATTGCAGCTGGTTGACACATTATTTGCATAATTTTCAGGCATGTCTGCTTTCTCCTGTCTTTCTCTCCCTGCTTCTAGGAATATCTGCTGTTGCTGGCTGTTACTTTTTCAATTATATGTTTATTTGTCTGTGTAAGTACTCATGTGTGTATGACATGTAAGTGTAGGTGCATTCAAGTAGTAAAGGTTAATAGTACATATAAAATGCCTTCCTACATCACTATACACCTTACCTTTTGAGGCAAGATCTCTCATTGAATCTGGATTTAATTAATTTGGCCCCATTGAGAGCCCCAGAGATCCTTCTTTCTCCATCTCCACAGCCCTGGATCACAGGTGTGCACTATGACAAATAGGTTTTCACATGGAAATACGTTAGGCATCTAGACTCAGGGGCTCATGCCATTTCCACAAAACACTTTACCAACTATGTTATTTCTACAGACCTGTGAGAATTTGTTCTCTCAAGCTCTCCATCTATTTTACTTTGGTGATAATCATCTTCTTTATATTTAATAGCTCTAAAATATCCATTACTCGTTACTATCCTTCCATTTATTTAAACCTTATTTTGTATTTCCATTTTAGTACTTTCATTTTGTCTTCAACCTTGCTAACACTTTGCAACAACTAACTTTTAATAGTACTTATTGTATTTCTCTGCCAGATTGTATACTTTACATTCATGCAGAATATATCCTTTTAATTTTTAATTAAAATGTTATGGTTGTTTAAGTGCAATGTGACAAATATATGAGTTCCCTGTCTGTTCCCTATCTTAACATTTTTTGAATCTTATTTGATGAGATTCTGGACATAGTTAATTTGTCTTGTAGGATTCTGGGTCCTTTGATATTACTACAGGATCCTTTCCCAAATTATGGTTACTTAGAAGCTGTTTAGTCAACACAATCTTAAAATTACAAGTATCAGAAATTGAGTTATTTCTGGGGAATTTTGAACTTTTGGATGAATGTTCAATCTGTAATGAGAATCCCAGCTACCTTGATATTTAAACCAATGTCCATGGGCCACCACTGTAAAATTGCCACAGTGCCTGGGGAATGTATCTTCATTAGCATATTGCTCGTCTACCATGTATTAAGTTCTGGATTAGATCCCCAGCATCACATAAACTGAGTGTGGAGGTGCATTCCTACAATTCCAACGCCTACCAATGAAGGTAAAATAAAATCTGAAGTTCAACCAATTCCCAAATGTATAGTAAGCTTGAGGCAAGTCAGGGATACCTATAACACTGTTTAAAAAAAGACAAAAATTATTACAAATTTATCATATTAAAGTATTATGTTTCTTCTGTTAGAGTTCCAAGTTCAGAAAGTTATTTCTTTTTCTATGCACTTTCACATATGATCCCATGTTTATTTTGATATCCTCAGCAACTAGAATAAATGAATATAAAATAAATCTTGATTGATCTATATTCTTTGTTTGTAATGATAATTCTTATTCATGTTGGTTCTTTGCTTAGACCAAGAGGAATATGTGTGGTACAACAAAAATATGCTTCGACAAACTCAACTACAGACTTTACTTCTTAAGAGAAGAGGAAGAAAGTAAGAAGAACTTTTCGTTATTACTCACATGTTGACTTATACTATTGCTGCTTTACAGGGCATCTTTACATATAACAAAATATATAATTGAAATAATTCACACTTTTGTGCGTATAAAAACCTTGATACTGCATGTACATTTGAAAAGAAACTATATGCTAGTAAAATTAAAGTAACAATTCAGTCACTATGATTACCTCCTGCATAAAAGTGAATAAATATCTTTAAAAACATATTAATTCTCCCCGATTTTGTACTGTAATTCATCAGTGTGAAAACAAATGATTTTTTTCTTATATATGACAGGAGTTTTTCTTTAAGGGCATAGTCAAGAACTTACTGTCTGTATTTCTATGTCTGATTACCTATTATCTCTTTCTTATCATGCTGTAAATAATAAAAAGCAGCTTTATGAGGAAATTAATTATAACTGAGGCATTACAAACAGTACCAAGACTTTGAAAAACAGTGTGGTAATGACACTAGAAAGGCTACTCTTCTCTTTATCCCAGTTCATGTATAAACAAAAACTTCCTATTCTCTCATTTAGTAAAATAATGCAAAAGAAAAATAAAAGGCAGATTTTGTAGTTTTCAATGTGGTAATGAGTGATGATATTTCAAAATATATCTAAACTCAGTGAGTAGAATTTCAATTGAATTTGTTTGAGTCCCAGAGTTTTTACATTAACTTAGTAGGGAATAGATTCTGCAACCCAAGTATAAGTATTTATATGTGAAGTAAAGATAGAAATGTTTTCTATATTAGTAGGAAACCTATTTGGCTAAGACTATTGAATAATGGATTTTGGTAAAATACATGGGCACATACCAACACTGATTCCAACTGGTCTTTGAACATTAAGAAGTTCACTTCATTTCCTATCAGTATCCTTAACCTCATACAAGATTAAAACATATCATAAAATTGAATGACTGGAATAGAGTTATAGAACCAAACAGTAATCTGACTTTGTATAAAACTCATTTCAGATAAAGTTAAGCTTTGAAATTCTGAGTGAGGCATTGCACAACTTCATTCCACTCCCTTCTTGTTCTTTTCCAGTGCAGAAAACTTGAAAAGTTCAAATGTCTTTCACAATAACAGATTTGATTTACTGATGAATTTGCATGAAGATTTAATTTGCTGCAATAATAAAAATTTCTTTCATAATTTATTTAGGTAAACCTTTCAGAAGAACATTGAGAAATTCTCTAGATTATACTTATTAATTTATATAATTCTTGCCTTAATTTTTGCAGCTCCATGACCAACTTCTTTCTCATTAACTTCCTTATGAATGGTATGGCCACACTCATCCTAACACACAAGTGTATCTATCACCTTACATGTTTTTGTCTCCACTGCTTGCTTTGCTACTCAACTCATGGGACCATATGATCAATGAATGACTGATCTATGAAAGAGAGATCAATGATATATTCACCAAAAATGTACAAAAGAGGTCAATATTCTTTATTTAGCAGAAAACAGAAAATCCAAGGCAAAATTTGCTCCAGAGAATATGCAGACTATTCTTCCTCTGTCCCCTTGTAGCAATGTAGTTATTAGTAGAAACTCTACAATCAATCACCTGGAATCATATATAAACTGCTTGTCCATTGCAACACGACTTTGGGTAATTTACTTTGCCAGAGAAATTACAGTTTTTCTCGTCTTTAAAACTGGTATAATCAATATAATTCTGTCATTATATTGTTTGGAGCATCTAAAAAGTTGATTCACATTTAACATGTGGAATAGCAATGGTTACTTAAGAAGTTCCCTATAATTGTAGACTGTTTTACTCTGCAGCTGTTGTTTGCCCAGCTCAAACTTGCGCATTATCACTAATGTATCTGCTCAATATAAGGAATCATGCTACTTTGTATTTACCTTTTGAACATTTCTTATTATTTCTTTCATGGCCATCTTAGAAATATGTATCTTTGATATATCTAAACTTTATGTGTCAACCTACACTCATTTCTTCATGAACTTATCGACCAGAAGATGCAAGGTAAAAATAATCTATTTTGGTCTGCACCAACTGTCTCTTTGATTGGGTTGAGGTTCCCAGGATGGTCTATATTTGACTGAAATGTAGTTGGTTTAGAGTCCACAATGTATGAGGACTAGAAATCCATTTATTTTAATAGATGGTTTGGCAAGCTAAACATTTACATATTTTTGACATATATCTTAAGGAGTGTCCAAGTAAAACACAATCAAATGTAATGGTATCAAATTTCAAAGAAAGGATTTCACTTTGTGGTCAATTAACTCAATGATTGCTCTATACCACAGGACAAGTGACTTGAATCCAACATTTAGTTGCTTACATTCAAAACTGCTGTTTAAATTCTTCCTTTCAAAATAAAGCAGCATTTATTCACAAAGTAGACAGACTATTCTAACGGCTAAGCATCAGGAGAGTTCAGGAAAAGTTAATTCCATTTTCAGTCAGCTTTCTTTTCATTCACTTCACAGGTCATGATCACCTTTACTGTTTTTATATTTTGAGAACCATTCTCAATCTAAATGCTAGTGGCAAGGACCAAACTAATTGGAACAGTGCTTTAAAAACAAACACAAAAACAATAGCATTGGAGCCCAAATATTAGAAAGGGCAGCACTACTTGAAAGTGATTTTACTCATGCTTTTGCATAATTTTGTCTGTGTGATTGGCAATTAACCTTCTTTAGCCTTTTGCTTTTCTTTAGGCTCTTTACCTTTAAACTAATTTCTTTTACAAAAGTTAGAAAGATGTTTTAAAGTATCTCCACTGGGCATTTTTAAGCTTTACCCAGAGAGAATTAGTGGTATTCCACTGGATAATTTGTAACAGAGATGCATTCAGTTTAGTTTGTTTTTAGAAGAAGGATATGCTCATGCAAATCAATTCACTAGAAGTGTACAGGATGCTCTAAATCTGGAGAAAGTCTAAGGTGGGGTTGCTATGAAACTTCCACAGTGCATTTTAGAATCCTGGTTGTTTAGTACGTCTGGGTTCTTCATCTTGTCAATCGCTTTGGCAAGATGAGAACTTTGCTTCTAGTAAATTCAATACTGCAAAGCAACAACCACAAAAATATATATCAAATCGTCTCAAAACTCCTGTAAAATTACTTTCTTAGTTCTTGCCTTGGAACCTTGGAAAGTCTGACTTAGAACCAACTTTCAAATATACTTGGAAGATTTGCAAAGGTAATATTTAGTTATCTCAACAATGTTTGTATGGGGTTAATCCTATTTCCAGGTTAATCTTGAAGTGATTATTAATCTGTATTTTCAAATCCATTGAACAAACTGTGAAATAAAATATTTGAAAAGCATAGAAACTGTGTTATAATAGAAACTGTATTATAATAATTATAATTATTAGGACTTCTATCTTCTTGTGTGACATTTTTTCTAATTGAAATAATTTTTTTGACAGGGACTGCATGTTGCAATCACATGTTTTACCTGGCTCATACATGATAACAACTGAAAATGAAATTGTGAAAATACAATCCAAATATTTATATATTTGAAAAATTTTCTAGAGGCTTCTAATGTGACAAGAGTATGTAAGAACACTGACTTAAAGAATACAGTCCAGAGATAGGGTTACACAGAGCTGAATATTGCATAATAATTACATCTTCTCAACTTAAATAATACTGTTAACAGATATGCATTTAAATATACATATATTTAAAATATGTATTCTATGATTTTATTTTTATATTTAATGATAAGTACATATTTTTGCAATAAATTTTATCTTTATATTTTTAGATTATCAATGAATGTGGGATGACATTGAGATAAAACATGAAAATGATGGTAGTTTTTAGTTTTACAGTCATAGAATAATTTAGACCAAGAATAGAGTAAGATCTCAGGAGTTTGAGTTCTGACGACTTTTCTTTAATTTTAACCATCATAAAAATTGCAAAACTGCAGGGATATGTACAAAATGAAAGGTGAAGATTAACATGTTCTAGGGCCTGGTTTCTCAACCAGGCTTCTCCATCTAACTGCTCACAGACTAGCTCAACCTCTGGTTCCCACAACATATTTGTCTGAAAGCTCTATTTCTTAATTTGTACTTCTCCACAATGGGCCTTTCAAGGATAACAGTGTCCCTGATTGTTCTTTCTTATTACCTTTTCTCTTTATTCTCCTCAAAACAGTCATTAGTCCTCAGTGTTCACGTGGGCATCGACAGGGTATATGTCCCTGGATGCCACCATTTCCTGGATATGGCTACCAGTCATGAGATTGGTAGCTAATGTCAGTGAATATTGGATAGCACTAAAGCCCTGTTACTTAAACAGGACAATATTCATTTGAGAATCTACTGCCAGTCAGGTGTGTTTCCTTTCATCTTTCCTCTCAGTTCTACCAAGTCAGTATTGAGAGTTTACATAAAGGCTAGGTAATGCTATCCTTTTTTAAATGTTCATACTGCTACAACGGTTGCATGTTTGCATAATTTTAGAATAGATGTACTTTACATTAAGCTCTCATATTTCCATAATTGATGTAGCTCATCCAGTGTAAATCTTCATCAATAAACAAGCTTTATTCACTCATTGCTGCTCTCTAAGCATGAGTTTTCCCATTGCTTTCTTAATCCATCTTGAAAATTAGCTAACAGGCAGAAAACTGAGAGGTACAGAGTTCTGCATCTCAGTGGTTGATAAAAATGGATTGAAAAGCCCCAATGATACTGAAGAAGATTCCGGAATAATTCTTTGTACATAGTGCTCACTCAACAAAGCTGAATATCCTTCCTTTACCATTTAATTTTCCATAAAAATTCAATAACTATTTTAGGATAATAACTTTTAAAAGGGACCTATATTTATCAGGGTAGTGTCTAATAGCAAATATTAAATGCAAACTGAGCATACAGTAATGGAATTCCTAAATTTTGAAAGATATATACCAAAATAAATTTATCTGTATTCATTTCTTAATAATAGAGAAATGTATAAAATGTAATTCTTTGTCATAGAATAGGATGGATACTGAATTACACATTGTGATGATGCTAAGTAATGATGTTTAAAGAGCATGAATGTAGCTCATTAAGTTTATTAACATTGTTTACCTAGGTGGGAAAATTTTGTAGGTCTATTGGGATTGACATCCTTTTTCAGATATTTTGCTAGAATGTCCAATAATCTTAGTGAATTACATTTTTATTAATGAATCAACAATTTCATCAAACCATTTTTCTTGGACTTCTGAATGCTGTAATTTTTGATAAATAATTCATTCTTAATCTCACATAGGCATTAAATCTGATGGGCATTAATTTTCCACAAATACCTGATAAACAATAAATATGCACATCTTAGTAAGGAATACATTATAATTATTATATTAAATAGCTAAACTGTATCTTTGAGAAATTAATAGTTATATTAAACTTACCAAATGATAATGTGTTTCAGTCGCAAATCCTAGGTCTTTCAAAGCAAGCAGTAGACTTTATTAAATGTTTTATGTGACCAAGTAAATTGCTTTGTATTCAAATGCTTGGAAAATCTCTAGGATTTAGTGGTATCCACTTATTTTGAAGGAATCACCCCTTAATCTTCATGTAAAGAAATAACAATCAACACTATCATGCAAGTTAAAATAATTGATAGATACTTGAGTTCAAACTAAGCAACCAACTTAATCCGTGGCAGATGCAACATCACATGTACCATTTAACTAAGGGTATGACTCATGCCGATCAGTCCTTCTCTACAATCTGCTTTATGATTACATGACAGGATTTCTCCTTGATCATGGTGCCTCTGATTTTCAGAAACTGGTTCATTGCCAGCTGCTCTTGAGTCTTTAGGGAAGTGTTTGATGCTCTATTACTCTCATCACACACATGTGAGAATTCCATGCATTAAAATAAGAAGATAAAATCAAGTGATGCTACGATACTATGCAATTTTTATTAAGCTATTACCACAGAAAATTTGCCTGAAATTTGAACAAACTGGGGCAATTTCATTGAGACAGTAGCAGATTTGACATTACCTATTATATTTAACACTTTTATTAAGGAAGTGCTTGTTCGCTTTCTTCTGATTGTGAAATCATGAGTACAAGATGAACATTTCCATTGCTATGTTGTGGATTTGTTTGCAAATTAAGTCTGGCTGTGACTTCTTCCTGGTTAGCTGACAGAAGTCCTTGACAAGGTAGTAAATATTAATGTTAACTGATATGACTTGGATCTTTTATTTTTATTTGAGATATACAATGATTTGTAAGATGATGGTTTATATAAAATATCAGAAAAAAATCTGTCTTTAATATCGCTAAGTGATATTACTACTTCTTGCAAGAATCTCGACTTCCAATAGAGAATCCTGTCCCCCTCCATTCTGAAGACATGCAGCTGAATGGTACTCCATCCCAAATGATATAGACAACAATGAGTATAGTACTGTGTTTTCATGGCCATAGTGCTGTGTTAAGGCAGAAATATATCCTGTAGGCAAGAATATGGGTTTTACGGGTCAACTTGGAAGCAGGTAATTTTTTTTTTCGTTAGTGATATAGGACCCAAGAGGATGTGAAACTAATTATATTATAAAACAAATTGCAACACATCTATTTGTAGAAGAAACACAGCATTGGCACCACCAAATTAACACTATGAATGAAATCAGAACAGGAAAAGACGTATATCATGAAATTCTTAAATCCAGATAATCTGACTTAAGCCTTGAACCAAAACAATTCTGGACCCTTTAGTTTTGATTTATTTAACACAATATTTGTTTTATGCTCCTGGATCATTGTGTGTGAGTGTGTGTGTGTGTGTGTGTGTGTGTGTGTGTGTGTGTGTATTATTGTGTATTCCCTTCTTCAAAGAAACAAGTAGTCTTGACATAAAAAATATAAACACTGATGCTATTTACAATTGAGTAAATGTGAGCTTATGTTCCCAGGCAAATTCCACCATGCCTGCGGAAAAAATAGTCTAATTGTTAATTATTTTAGATGATTGGAAACATTCTAATATAATTTACTTTGTATTTTTCATTTCTACTGGTCTAATTTAGAATAGGTAAATTGTATTTCTTGAAGAGTTTTATTTCTCATGTTTAAATGGGTGCATGCCTAATTCTCTAAAGGTGTTTTCAGCAAATTTCTTGAAAATATGAGGAAGAATTTTAACTATTTCCTTGATTCTTTTAATCTCGACAGCAATAATTTCAATGATTCATAAAGAATTTTCATGAGATTATCTTTATCTCTGTTCAGAACATAAAGTAATAGTAAGAATGAGAATTTTATATTTGTCAAGGTAAGTATGCAGTATATATAAACCAGTATAATGGAATATATTCATACCTATGTCAATATTATATATTATACACTTATATATGGAGGCTATTTATATATTCTTAATAGAAATGTGTTACAGATATTTGAATGTCCTAGTCAAGGAGGAAGAATCTACATGGAAATTGGCATAATTCAAATTATTTCTACAATTGACATTTTACATTTATTCCTATTTTAATTTCATAACCTTTTTGCAATAAAATAAATGAACAAAATATTTAGAGGAGACAGAAGTTTTATTCTAGGTCACAATTCCAGTTTACAATCCTATCAGCAGGACTGAAGCAATTACACACATCACATCCAAGTCAAGACCAGAAGAAAGAATTAATGTATGAAAGTCAGCTTGTCCGTACTAGGCTCACTTTCAGATATGTCATAGGGAATGGCACCATCCACAATGGGTGGGTCTTCAGACTAAATTAAGGTAATCTCCATTAGGTTTGTCCTGGTGTTGCATTAACAAGGAAGTCCTCATAGGTGTGTCTAAAGGCTGACCTCTAGGCATCAGGTTACCATGTGAGAATAGACATCACAATGCTTAGGCAGAATAAGATTCATTAGCCCTTTCTGCCTGGGGCAGGGAGAGTTAGGGGTAGGATTAGGGTTAAGGCCTAACCTCGTCCAGGGAGGACCCACTGCTAGTCAGGTAAACCCTGTAAACCACGCCCCAGACTCCAGGTCACCCTCTCATCCCAGCTCTTCCCACCAGGCAGCCTACCAGCCAGCCAGAGCAGCAGCTAGTCTGCTCTGAGCTAGGGAAGAACTCTAGGCCATGCCCCAGGTCCCAGGTTATTTGCATGACAACTAAATGCACAGTCCTTGCTTCATGGGACAAGGACCAGGGAGAACCCCTTGCTCCTCAGAACTCAACAGAGCCCAAAGAAAACCCAAGCAAAGCTCTAGGGGAGATATATATGTGAAGTTCTCTAAAATGATCCTATCACATGGGAGAGATTCTTCACATCCAGCTCAAAGATGAGTAAACTCTTTTTACCATTCTGTTCCTTTCAATTATTAGTCACTATAGTTTAACATTTCCATATAGACACCCCAAAACTTATACAACTTCAGGGACTATACCATTCGCCCTATAATATCACCAAGGTACTAAACCGAAAAAGTGCACTGTACAATACTAATCTTCACAACCTGTCTACTAAACCCAACTTAATTAATGTACTAACAGTTTAATAGCTTCATCCAGGAAATAACACTATTATCAGACAAGCAGACCCAACTCCAAGGCAAACACTAGTAATAACTGCACAAGAGTAATAATACCAACTAATTCATTTCAGTCCAAAACACACAGAAAGTGAAAGAAGGTCTCAAGAGATAAAACAACAGTGCCCAGGTCACAGCACAAATCCATGAGAAACAAAAACAAATGTCTCACCAAAAAATTAACCCCATAATTATAGATTCCAACCAGAACAAACTCAGAGAAAACGGCCAAGAAAGCCATACCCAAGAGAATGACTTTCAAAGGCTTATCATTAACATGATCAATACTTTGAAAGAAGAAATCCAGAAGTTAAATAACTGCATCAACCACTTTGAGCAGGAACACAACAGACATTTGTAGGAGATGAGAAAAACAGTTGAAGAGATAAAAATAGGCATAGAGCAGTTAGAAAGTCATAAGCAGAGTTTAAAATTAAACTTAAAGACAAGTTATCTTCAACCTAGAACTCAACAGAGAGTCTTATCAGCAGAACTAAGAAAACAGAAAACAGAATTTCAGATCTGGAAGACAAAGTGGAAGAACTAACCAGCTCAATGAAGAGGTTGTTAAAGCCAAAAAGATACTTGAGAGGAATATTCAAAGAGTTATGGGACACCCTGAAGAAGCCTAACATGTGCATTCATGGAATATCAGAACAAGAATCCCAAAATACCACACCTGAGGAAAATTTTCAAATTATCATAAAGGAGAACTTTCCTCATATAAAGAAAGAGAGGCCCACCCAAATACAAGAGGCATTCTGCACTCCAAACAGATATGACCAAAATAGAGACTCGCCATGGCAAATAGTAGTCAAAACACTCCACATTCAAGATAAAGAAATGGTACTGAGAGCTTCAAGGGAAAAAACAAAAGCAAGTCACTTTTAAAGATAAACCCATTAAAATAGCAAATGACTTCTCAATGGAAACAGTAAAAAAAAGAAGAGCTTGGAGAGACATACTTCAAGTATTGAATGAGCAAAAATGTCAACCCAGGCTCATATACCCACATAACTATCAGTCATGATCAAGAGGGAAAGAAAAATTTTCCAAGACAAATCATGTGAAGGCTTACATGTCTCCCACACCAGATCTTCAAAAAATGCTCAAAAAGATTCTCAAGCTTGAAGAAAGGAGCAAGCTTATCCAGGAAGACAGAAGGGAAGTATAATACCACCAAAACCTAAAAGCCAAATAATACACTTACAAAAACCACTAAACATAAAAAGTCTCTGGAATTAAAAGCAAAAGACACAGATTACAAAGTTGGATTCGAAATCAAAACTCATCCATCTTCTGCATTCAGGAAACACATCTCACCACAAAAGATAAGCACATCCTAAAAGTAAAAGGCTGGTCCAAAATTCTGCAAGCTAATGGAACCAAGAAACAAGAATGGGTAGCCATTATGCTATTGGACAAAGTGGACTTCAAATAAAAAAAAATCATAAGAGACATAGATGGATACTACATTTTAGTCACAGGTACAATTCACCAAGAAGACTTCACAATACTGAACATATATGCACCTAATATGTGCTCCTCCATATTCATTAAGCAAACACTACAGAGCCTATAGCAAGAAATCAACCCCAAAACAATAATTCTTGGGGATTTCAATGCCGCCCTCTCAACATGGGGTAGATAACAGGTTAAAAACTTAACAGAGACACATTGGAACTTAATTAAACTCTTACTGAAATGGACATTACAGATTTCTATTGAACTTTTCATCCACCAACCAAAGAATACACATTTTTCTCAGCAGCACACCAAACTTTCTCCAAAATAGACCATATATTGGGTCACAAAATGAATTTCCACATATACAGGAAAGTTGAAATAAGGAGAGAAGGGATCATGCTACAGCAGAGAAAACAGGTCACCATTAAGTATTGAATGTAAATAGTGAGACATCTAATTAAGCTCACTCACTTTCCTTCCTGGTCACTTGCAACTAAGGGGGTTCAATCTCACCAGTCAGGGAGGGCATAGAGTCTAGTAACCATCCTGCAAATGGGAGACTGACCCCCCCACTTCCTGCAGTCTCCTACTCTTATTCCATCTTTGAATCTACTCTTATAGTAAGACTCCATTTTAAAAGCCTTTTATCTCTGGTATCCAATACCAATCAGGATGGAGCAAAGGGCAGTGCAGGAAGAGCAAAACTAAAAACAACAACAAACCATAATTCAGAACATCAGAGAACCTACATTAATCATCTGGAACCAGACCAGACAAATCTCTCCCCATCCTAAACCTCAGAGAAATTTGCAGAAGAGGGAGTGATAAGATTGTAAGAGCCTAAAGATGGAGAGGAGCAACGATATGCAAGATACTCCACACAAGTTAGGGCTGAAGTAATAGTAGGACTTTGCATGACCTGCACAATGACTGACATTTCAATGACACCCCAAAGGCTAGCATGGTACCTGTTAAGTTTGTATGACTGGGAAAATAAATTAAAAGGAAAAGATTCATTATTGCAGGTATTTTCTTCATAATTCTTAGTAACAGCAATATAATGAGGGCTAAAAAACCTTCACAGAAGGCAGAAGAATATTAATGTGCTTATTGCTTCTGCATTTGCAACTGAATTGTGTTAGAGATTCCAATGAAAGAATACCAAGATGCAAATGCTAGCAAGAGAAAACACCTTATAAGTACTATAGAGCCAAATCTATTTTAAGTGTAATGTATCCATGAATTGTAATCTGATACTTCTGAAAATAATAATAAAAACGTCCTCACATACTCCTTGGCCAATTCCTGAAGCTGAACAATTTGGCATTGCCTTGAGCCTGTCCTTTCCTGTGATTATCAAGTTCCTTCCCTTGATTCTTTCTCCTTTTTATGCCTCAAGAAATACATTTTGTATTTCAGCACTGTTGTCTAAGTCCAAAATATTTTCTTTGAATGAAATGTAAAAGAAACCATGGGAAATAAAAATGCGTAAGGGTCTATCTTGGCTCTGGATCTGCCTTAGTAGCTCTTTACCAGAAGTACAAGTGAGTCATTTAAATTCTGAAAGACAGTTACTGAAGAATTAATGAGTCGGATAAGTAAATGCCTTTGAAAATGAGAACAAAATTGTTGATTTGAAATGAGTTTTTCATTCCTAATTTACAAGATAAGAAATAATCTCCCCAAATATTGAGGAGGCCAGAATGAAAAAAGAAATGTTCATCATCTTATCACCTAGAAGGAAATTTTTATAATATGTTGTGGCTTGTGATCTTCTGGTTCTTGTGCTTTAAGTAAATCTGCTTCATTCATTTCATTCTGAAATGGTGTGTCTGTGTATGTTTGTGTGTGTGTGTAGTCCAGAGGTCAGTATCAGGTATTTGTTTTTATATAATTTTTAAAAATTTTTTATTATTTATTATTCATTCAATTGTGCGTGTATGGTTGTGTGCGCATATGTGTGTGTATATATGTGTGTGTGTAGAACCACGGACGAATTCGGGAACCACCATGGACACCTGCGCTTCCTCCTTGTTTACTGTGCCCCGGGTTTCACAGGCTCCGCCCTACCAGGACCAGAAACGCAGGCCGCTCCCGCATCTATACGTGGGGTCTAGGATCCGAACTCAGGACCTTCTGCCTGCAAGGCAGAAGCTTAACCCCTGAGCCACCTCTCCAGCCCCATGTATTTTTTTCTCAATGATATTCTACCATATTTTTTCAAACAAGATCTGTTATTGCACCTAACTCACCTATTTGTCTTGTCTAGTCATCTGAAAAACAATAGGGATCCTGTGTCTCTGACTTCTGTGGGATGTGATCTCAGGCATGAATCAACACCTGGTTTCACTTAAGTGCCACAGAATGGATTCAGGCCTTCAGGCTTGTGCAGAAAGCCCTTCACTAACTGAACTACCACCCCTCATTCCCAGAGAGCTTACCTTTAAAAAACTAAGCTGATTTGTGCTGTACATATGATTTATACTTTCATTTTAGTTTTGATTTGTAGAAACTACCAAGTTAATGAATATGATTTCTAGTGGCTGCTTAGCATAAACATACAATCTCACACATACACACACACATATTAATTGATTATCAGACTATTATCAGATTATTAGTCATCTGCATGTTTTTATAAAAATAAAGCCCATATTCTACATTCCTCCTTTCTCAGAAAGAGTAATAATTTTACTGCCTTGATGCTCAGTCTTATAACAGGTCTACCAGAAATGAGTAAGTTAAATGAACACATGTAGAACACCTCAAAATTATGTTCACTATTCATTTGTTGAAAAATTTGTTGCTCTCTCAGAGCACAATAATTTATTCTCCTTCAACACAAGATGAAGTTCCAGAAAGTAGCTTTGTGTTTCTAAAGCTGTTGGACCAAAAGGATTTCCTATAGTGTATTGCACATGGTAAGAATTGGATACTTCTTATTGATTAAATTGAAGGAAACTCCTATGAAAGAAAAGAGTAAATACTGAGGTAAGAAATAAAAAACATTAATAAATAGACTAAATTTCAATATTAAACTGCATACACTAAGAATTTTCTATTTTTTAGGCATTAAACTCTTTATGATAAAGAAATTCGCATCTTTCACCCAAGTCTGCAGTATATTTCAGTTATTATAAATGGGGAAAAATAAACAAATTATCTTTCTTTAATCTATAAAAATTCAGACCATAGGATATAGCCATTTATTATGAACACATGTTCTAAATAACTAACGTACACTAGTAGCTTATATCATATTATGTGACTGGTCACAAGCTGGAATCACTGTTTCACAAAAATTATATATTGCTTATTAAGTGTTTCTTACAGATATTGTTCTTGCAAATAGCATTTTTCTGTTGAATATGGTAAGCATCTACTACACTATTATTGTGTATAGTAAACTATCACAATAACCACTCTTACCACTTTTCCTTTCCTGATCCTCCAGTCCATTCAAATATCTCATAAAATTTTCAACCTCTGGGAGACACATTTTTTCTTCTGTAAGACTAGGGATATTACAGGCATTAAATTTTTCTTTTTGTTGCTATCTTTTATGTTCCCCTCTATGTAATCTTATAACTTTTAATGTATTATTTAGGAATCTAACTTCAGTTATGCCCATGCATGAATTCTATTTTCAATACAGAAATTTATTTGCATCATTATATTAGTCAAAATATAAGTGTGATTCACAGAAGCAGCAAATAGTTGAATCTTACTTCACTCAACACATTCGATTTGATTTTCTTGCTCACATATGAGTATGAAGGTTGATGTCACTATCCCTGAACAAGTTCCAGGATATTTCCAGCACGCCAGCGTAAGAACCTTGAGCTGTAATCGCATGCTAGCTCATGTCATCTCATGTTGTGCTAAATGCTTTAGATTACCCTGCATCCTCTTGATTTTATAATTGTTAGGAATGAAATAAGCCTCACAAGGGAGGGTTCATTACTGTGCTATTGAATGGTGGGAGCATTTCCATCACCATTTGCTGTCATGTAAAAGTTTCAGGTAAGAAACTGCTTAGAACTCTTTTAAGTAGTGGGTTAAACTCCTGTTGTTGTGAATTGTCCCATATACTTGCAAGGCCTAGACATTCTTTAATGCATACAGGAAAGCTGAGTCATCTAGTTGCCAGTGGCAGTGTCTGTAGAAAACACGGGCTGCTGCTGAGAACCTCCTTCGAAAATAAAGTTCACATTCCCTCAGACAGGAAGATTGACTTCTCAATCTGAGTCTCCCTCTAATGATAATCTGAAGATTTATCCTTCTGAAGCATAAACCTTCTCTTGGTTTTTAGGATCTCTTTAATAATTGGTCAGACCTGGAGGAAGGCCTGGTCTCCTCACAAATGTAGATGCAAGTGAGTCAGACCAGATCAGTTCTAGTGTCCTCTACATCTACCTTCAATGAAGCTTCTGGGGAACCAAGTGTGATATAAGAGAATAGAAGAAAAATAGGCTACTGTGTTTAATGCTGCACAATAGCCTACGCCTTACTTGGACAATATGAGAGTCAACTTACATGAAATATGTGTCAAAAGCACAGATTTAAAATAAGAACTCATTATACAATTATTTTCATTACACAAATATCTTTATAAGAGCTGTAATGAGGTAATCAAATAGGACAAAACAAACTGTTTTAGGATGTTACAATTTGATGACGTGTGAGTTCAGTTCATTTAAGACATACAGCCATACCCACATACACACTCATGCTCCATAAGGACATATATCATCCTCTACAGCATGGTTCATTCTGTTCCTTTTGCATAGAGCAAATTCTACATCCTAGTTTCTTCTTTGATTGGCTAGAATCTGCTTATCTTTCAGACCTCCTCTAATTTCCAACCTCATAGAGACATTTCTCTACACTGTCAATTTCCTATTAGTAACTTTCCTATGTCTCCTGCATGGGTGGTGAAAACTTTGCTGCATTGGTTTTTAGGGCATATATCTGCTGACCCTAGACACTCAGCATTGAAAAGAACTCAACGAAACTCACATGTTGTGTTCTCTGCAGCTGTTGTGACTTCTGCTGGCAGTTCACCTTAGTATTAGCATCCGAGTGTAAAAAAATATCGAGCTCAAAGGCAACCCACAGAATGGGAGAAAATCTTCACTAACCACATATCTGATAGAGCTCTACTATCCAGAGTGCACAAAGAATTTAGAAAACTAAACACTAAGGAAAATAATGGCCCAATTAAAAAATGGGCCCTGGAACTTAAAAGAAATTTTACCAGGGATGAAATTAAAATGTCTAACAAATATCTTTAAAAATGCTCCACTTCCTTAGCCATCAGGGAAATGCAAATCATCTCACCTCGGTCAGGATGGCAAAAATCCACAATACAAACAACTACAAATGCTGAGGAGTTCCCCTCTCTCCACATCCTCTCCAGCATTTGTAGTTGTTTGTATTGTGGATTTTTGCCATCCTGACCGAGGTGAGATGATTTGCATTTCCCTGATGGCTAAGGAAGTGGAGAGAGGGGAACTCTGCTACATTGCTGGTGGGAATGCAGGCTCATACAGCCACTCTGGCGAGCAGTCTGGAGATTCTTAAAGAAATTAAAGATTGAAATGCCATATGACCCTGCTATTCCACTTTTGGGAATAACCCCCCATACAGCAGAGGTTCACCTCGATAGCACAAGCACGACCATGTTCATAGCAGGACTGTTTACAATAGCAAAGACATGGAATCAACCCAAAAGTCCAACAGTTGATGAGTGGATAAGGAAAATGTTGTACATCTATACAATGGAGTACTACTCAGCATCAAAAATGATGAATTACTGGAATTTTCTGGGAAATGGATATCATTAGAAACAATTATATTAAGTGAAGTATCCCAGACCCAGAAAATTAAGCACCGTATGTACTCCCTAATAGGTGGTTCCTAGTCCCAAACTCACCCAGCCCACCTTGAGACACTCAAAGATAAATCTATGTAATACCTACAGTAATTGCAAGGATTATGAACAGGAGGGATGGAGTTGGAGGGCCACACCAGAAACAAGGAGAGAGGGTACCATGTTACAGCAGAGACAATAGACCTCCATCAAGGACTGCAAGTAAGTAATAAGACATCTGGTTAAGTTCACAGACGCTCATTCCTGATCATTTACAAGTGAGGAGGTATGATCTCACCAGAAGGGGAGGGCATATAGTCTTGCAGATAAAAAGTAACCATTTTGTAAATGGGTGATTGACCCCTCCCTCACTGTGATTTCCTACTTTTATTACATCTACCCTTGAATGTGCTCTTATAACAAGACTCCAGTTTAACAGCTTTTTTGTCTCTGGCCAGGGGGTGACATACAATGCCCATCAGGATGGAGTGAAGGGCATTGCAGGAGCAGCAAAACTGCAAAAGAAAATCAACAAACCACAATCCAGAACTTCAGAGACTCTATATCAACCACCTAGACTAATCTAGGCCAGACTAATCTCTCCCCATCCTGAAGCTCAGGGACATTTGCGGAAGAGGGGGCGGTAACATTGTAAGAGAACAAGGGTGGGAGGAGCAATGATATGCAAGATACTCCACAGAAGTTAGGGTCGAAGCAATCATAATTGGACATTGCATGCCCTGCGCAACGTCCAACACGCTATTGACCTCACAAAGTCTAGCATCTGCTAAAGGCACCAAGATCCTTGGAGACAAGGGATTGACAGCCACAGTTGTGTTCCTATGCTTAAGGGAAACACAGGAAAGGGTTCAGGGAAATGCCACCGGATCCTTGTACATCATCGGAGAGGAGGCTCCAGAGGAGAGTCTGGCATGCACATTAAAGGACTCTCTGGGGGTTGGGGGGGGGAGGAACTGGGGGATGGGGAGGGAGGGGTGAGGGGAGGGCAGCAGGGGTTCCGGGGAAGAAGAAGGGAGGGAGGGAACTGGTGTACCTATTAAGTTTGTATGAGCGGAAATAATAATAAAAAATGTTATTAAAAAAAGTGGATGCTAAAAAATAAAAAATAAAAATAGTAAATTTGTGGTATGTGTCTTCCCTACATTTATTAAATATTAGTTATCTGTTATTAAAATGTTATGATTTTTAGGTTGGAGAGACGGTTCAGGGATTAAGACTCTCCCTTGCAAACCTAATGACCTAAGTTTAGATCCTCGACTATAAGTAAAAATGTCAGGTAGAAATGATAGTGGCCTACACTTTCAACTCTAGAAGGCAGAGCCTGGAAATTCCTATAGCAAAGCATAAAGAACCAATCTGGGATTTCTGAAGGCTCAAGGGTGAGCCTCCAGGGTGTCCTCTGATACACACACACACACACACACACACACACACACACACACACACACATTATGATGTTTTTATTCTTTCAGTGTTAACTACATCATGACAGTTTCAATTTTGAACTGTTGTGTAATTGGTGTGACTAATCCTCAAATAGATTACAAACTCATTATAGAAAGAAAAGTTTACTGGTAGTACTATTACTTTACTCTCATTCCTACTTGACTCGTGCCATATTAAAACTGTAAGAGAATTTTTAATTGATAATTGGTTAATTCACTCAATGTGGCAGAATATTTTTTACATATTAATCATCTATCCTTAATTTACCAAATATCTGTTATCTTTCAATTTATCTATCATCATTTAACTATTTTAACTAAAATTGACCAAATTATTTCTTAACAGATATACATGGGTTATTTGTATTGTTGAGGATAATAACTAAAGTGATGGTATTATTTTGTAATTGTTAAGAAATCTGTTTGGGAATGCTGAAAGATAAAGGGTTTATCATTTTCTCAATTGACTTCCCAACTACAGTAAATCTCATTAGCTGGTATTCATACTCAGACCTTTAAAATAATTACAGATGAGCCAGACTGCTCATTATCTTGACATTGGTTACCAGGAAGCAATGAACCGAGGGAACGTTAAATAGGGTGTAAATACAGAATTACAGACTATCTTTACAGTAAAAGAAAAAGGTTTCTGAATAATGCCTAGCTTTTAACTATTATTTCTTTATAAAATGGACAAGTGCTATCTTTATCAAGAGAAACAAGATCCTGGGTGAAAGAGAAAAAATAAAGAGCTTATTTAGTAAGGTTAATTTCACATGATGTCACATTTATAACTTACCCTTGTATACAATCATCTCAAGGATTCTCCCATAGTTATAAAAAGCATCATCACTTCATGCTACAACACAACTAAAATGAACAGAATTTCACATTATAACAAGTGATTTTTCATATACATGCATCTGATGACCAACATTCATTCTGATGGATTGTTATAATTTTCCTGCCAGATTTTTAATAGTTTTTAGTATTATAATTGTGTGCACCTACTTTACAAATTCTCCAAAAAACAACTGAAATGCAAAAAAAAAATCTAGACAGGGTCATTAAGGTTTTTAGATTTTAAAAAATTAATACTGGGAACGGCATATTTTAGGAGCCCAAGGATCTTCTTAAGTTTCACTTCAAATCTTAAACTTGTTATCTTGTATAAGAAAACTATTTCCCTAGGTTTGCAAAATTCTTGCCACAATTCCACCTCCTACATAAGTGTCTAACCCAAGAAAAGGAAATGTTTCTTGTCTATTTATTGTTTCACACATAGATGCAGGTTCTCTAATTTGCTGTTACACTATTTACTATTAAATTCCAATTCAGCCTAGAATTACCTTATTGTTCCTTATTCTATTAAAATTCTCCCTTTTGCTCCCAACTCTGTGTCACTTAATACATAGCTCCATCCTTTGTGCTACTACCAGGCTTAGGGGTTCAATAGAAAATACTTTCTCTACATGTCCACATCTTCTCTCTATTAATGTGTCAGTTTCATAGAATCCCAGTGAAGTGAATGTTTCATTCAGACCAAAGAAACACGGATCCATGGGTCTTCACGTGGAACAGCCGCTGCCACACAGCAACAGAAGCACTGGGACCTTAATCATGAAAAAATGATATATGTTGTGCTTCCAGAACATTATTTGGTATTTGCAATACAAAAATTTAGAAAAGTCTATGATATTTAATTGGTCTATTCATTGTATTTGATTAGAGAGTATATCTTTCCAGGATTATATAAGATTACTTGATCTTGAAGTATATAGCTCTAATATGCAATTATTTGCTTTGAGGAACATAAGTATAGGGTGAAAGTGGGTTTGTGCAGAAGAGGGCATTGTGTATACCTGAGGAGGCCCAACGGTGACTTTGCAAATCATCCTTGATTGCTCTACCTCCTTATTGCTTTGCTCTCAAGTTTCACAAACTCTGCTATCCAGAAATACAGCTGGCATTTTTTTTCTTTTTTTCTTGAGCTTTTAAAAATAGCTTTATCAAGGTATAATTCACACACCACAAAATTCTCCCGTTTATATATTTCACTGCTGTTTAGAACAGTCAAAGATTACCACAGATGATTATACAGCATTTTCATAGCCTAATAAAGAAGCCTAGTTATCATCTCTCTGCCCATTCTACTTATCTCTTAGTCCTAAACTGTTCTCTGCCACTGTGGATTTCTCTCTCCTGTTTTTTTTCTTAGGAATATATCATACCATACCGAGTCATCTGTGATTGGTTCTTGTTACACAATGTAATGTCTCCAAGGTTCATTCATATTTATCAGTATTCCTGTCTTCTTGTCGACAAATTGTAATCTATTGTATGGTTGTATTTTATTTTTCTGTTTATTCATTGAGGATTGTGGGTTGTTTCCATTATTGTGTTATTATGGATAATGGTGCTGTGAGCCATAGAACTGAAAAAAAAAACTTTCACAAGAAGAAATTCAAATGTCAAACAAATATTTAAAAAAAATGTTCCACTTCCCTAGGCATTACGGAAATGCAAATCAAAACCACCTGGCATTTTTATGTGGATCGGGATCAGAGCTCAGGTTATTGGACTTGGGAGACTTAGTCTGTATAGGCCTGAGTCATCTCTCCATATGAAATAAATAATTTTTGATAACTAATATGACTACTAAGCCTACCAATGTTTAGTAAGATAAAATCTTGTCTTTGGAGCTAGAAATCCATACTTCTAGTCCAAACGCAATGTCAGAGCCTGTTTTACATTTTAATTATCTTATACCAATACTCTCACATGCAAATCGCCAGAGAAATGAGAACAAGTTGAACAACATCCTCTGCATATTAACCTTCAATTCACAAGTACCTTATAGAATCAGCCTTGAGTTTTCCAAATGCAAAATGTTTTTCTTCCTCATTTGAACACTGAGATACTGTTCCACAGTTCTCATTCTCTAGTTGTGCCTTTTTAAATTTATTATTAAGTCTTTAGTTTGTTGTTTACACCTGTGAAATGAGAATCATTGATCAAATTATTTCAATTGTCTTTGAATGATAAACAAATGGGAATGTTTATACTAACGTTTCTTTTGTGTACACAGCATGCTTACCACCTTGTCCTTTTCTGCCATGATGTGAAATATCATCTTCATGTTCAGTAGAGGTACTTCAGGCTGTAACTCTTTTAGAAAGTGCAACAATTTGTTCATATTTTAGCCCCCTATTTTCTTATCCTATTCTAATTTTACTAGAAGATAATTTCATGACATTGGCATATATATTTTCCAACAGTGAGTTGTACATAAAAGTTAACAACAGCACTATATACCTTCAGGGGTACTTACGTGACACTTTACTCCTTATGCACATATGTTCATTGGAAGCATGCATTTTCTTTCTATTTTAGGAAAACTTTTAAATGCCTTCATAAAGTTGCTGAAATTCTTCTGTCATAATTCTTTTATGTTAAAAGTCAATCAGAAAAGTAAATTAAATGGAATACCCTGTTCTCTAAGAAACAAAATATTTAAAATGTTGTAATGAGTTTTCAGTTAGCAATTCTGATCTTGTTTATATAGGGGTCTCTAAAAACACTTTGCAATAAAGTGGCCCAATTCAACAAAGTGCTGCCGTGGTGTTCCTGAGAATATAAAATGCTTAGTACATACGCTGGAAGCATATGTACAATCACTTCCTAAAAAGAAAAGCTTTGCACTACTGAGACAAGCTCAATTAAGCCTCAGATTTAATGGATAACTCTGCTGAAATTGAAGTAGCAACCCATTGTAAACCATTGTTGTAGCATAAAGGGAGCCCATGATATTTCAGTCAAGAAGTTCTCAGCATAAGGAAAATGAGGAAGTGAAGGAACCGAATGAGAAAGTGAGGGTAAATTTAGTGATTTGAAAATTAAAAATTATGTATTATTTGGTACCTTTGTTTTTTTTTATTTATTCAATTGTGTGTGTGTGTGTGTGTGTGTGTGTGTGTGTGTGTGTGTGCGTGCATGTATGTATGTGTGTGTGTGTGTATATGTAGAACCAAGGGTGAATTCCGGAACCATCTTGGACCCCTTCCTCCTCCTCTTTTGTTCAGCCCTGGGATTCACAGGCTCTGCCCACCAGGACCAGAAATGCAGACCGCCCCTGCTTCCGTCAGCATTTGTACCTCCGATCTGGGATCCGAACTTAGGACCCTTTGCTTGCAAGGCAGAGGCCTAACCCCTGAGCCATCTCTCCTGCCCTATTTGGTAGCTTTTTAAGGAGACTGGTTCAGAAAACATTATAAAATTTTGTAAGTAGTTATGACTCTAATTGTGTCCAGGCATTTGTTGCTATTAATTTGAAACTATCTTTTCAAATTGCTGGCCTTGGTGGCAAATTTTATTGGTTGTAGGGGGAAATTATTGGTTGTAGGGGGAAATGCACAGTGTTCTGTAATTTCAGGGTCTACATATGCCAAGAGCATATTTTTATATGAAAGCATATGCGGGCACATTTGCATATCTATATGTATTTGCATGTATGGGCACACATGGCTGATTCATATGTGTGTGGGCATGTGTCAGTTTAGAGCACAAAAATTAATGAGGAGGACTATGAAGAGGAATGGGGAAAATTTCCTTTTCTTTAAATTTTTTTATTCAATTGTGCGTGTGTGCGTGTGTGAGTATGTCTGTGTGTGTGTGTAGAACCACAGGCGAATTCGAGAACCACCATGGACGTCTCCACCTCCTCGTTTACTCTGCCCTGGGATTCACAGGCTCCGCCCTACCAGTACCAGAAACACAGGCCGCCCCCACTTCCACCTGGCATCTATACGTGTGGTCTAGGATCCGAACTCGGGACCTTCCACTTGCAAGGCAGAGGTTTAACCTCTGAGCCATCTCTCCAGCCCCTTCTTTTCTTTTTTAAGAAATGATCTTATTGTGTATATCTGTTTGGCCTCAGTAGCCACTAAATACTGATATTTTCTCCCATAACCAGCATTCTAAGTTCTCTTTCTATGAATTGTTTTCATGTCTAAAGAAAATCACTTCTAAGTCTGGGAAGATGGTTCAAAAGTTAAAATGCCGTGTCCCAAGTAAGAAGACTGTAGTTGACTCCCTGGGACCCAGAGAAAAAGTTTTCCTCAAGGATGTTACTTACATAATTCTAGATGATACTACTTCTGGGATACAGGGAGCTGTCATTTCCTGTTTGGCTAGGATGTAGTTCAAGACTTCTTTATCTTGAAGGAAACAGTGTAGACAGATTCTTGAGTATGTTAGAAGAGTCAAGAATTTGAAATTGTGGAGATAACCTGAAAGTATTTCACACTGTAACATGGATGTGAAACTTCAGGGATAGAATAATATAAATTGTAAACTTATTGTTCCCCCAAATTCCTATGTGTGAAAGGCTTGGTCCTCATGGTAACACTTGTCAGGAAGACAGAGGCTTTGGAAGGTGGGTCCTTGGGGAGAGGATGCTAAGTAATTAAGGATATTGCCTAATAAGGCATTGTGATATCTCAATGCTCCTTGTTTCTTTCTCTCTTTCTCTCTTTCTCTCTTTCTCTCTTCTTTCTTTCTTTTTTCTTTCTTTCTTTCTTTCTTTCTTTCTTTCTTTCTTCTTTCTTTCTTTCTTTCTTTCTTTCTTTTCTTTCTTTCTCTCTCTTTTCTTTCTCTCTCTCTCTGCCACTCTCTCTCTCTCTTTCTCCCACTCTTTCTCTCTCCCACTTTCTCTCTTTCTCTCTGTCTACTTAATAAAATCTAGAATCACTTGGGAGAATATCTTTTGTGTATACCTGTGGGGAAATTTTTTTGATTACCTTAATGTGGTAAAGCTCATCTTAATTGTGAAAGGGACATTCCCTATGCAGCAACCTGGAACTTCAGGAAAATGAGGAAAATGGGGGATAATTAACATGATGCACTGACTCATTGCTCGCTGATATTGACCTTGCATGCAATGTGACCTGTTTTTTTCAAGCTTCTGCTTCTTACTTTCTTGAAGCCTGGCACTATTTTGAAGCCTGGCACTGTGAGTCAGAGTAATGATATGCAAGATACATCACACAAGTTAGGGCTGAAGCAATCATAATAGGACGTTGAATGACCTGCACAATGTCCAACAGATTATTGACCCCACAAAGTCTAGCATGGACTAAAGGCACTAGGATCCTTGGAGGCTAGGGATTGACAGCCATAGTAGTGTTACTATGTTTAAGGGGAACACAGGAAAGGGTTCTGGGAAATGCCACTGGATCCTTGCACCTCATGGGAGAGGAGGACCCAGAAGAGAGTTTCACATGCACATTAAAGGATGCTCCGGGGATGGGTGGGGGAGGGACTGGGGGATGGGGAGGGGGAGTGGGGGGAGGGAAGCACAGAGGTGGGGGGAAGGAGGGAGGGAGGGGACCGGTATACCTGTTAAGTTTGTTTGAGCAGAAATAAAAAAAAATAAAGTTTTTTGAAGAATTTTATCACGGAAACAAGGAATTAACACAGATGTACTACCTTACCATAGGCTCTAAGCAATGAGGCCAACTGATGATGTACTGAACCTCAAGAATTGTGAACTAAAATAATCCTTTTTTCCTTTAAAATCTGCTCACCTCAGACGTTGTATTACCATGATGGAGAGCTGAGAAACACATTGAGAAAAAATTGGATTTCAGATTGTCAAATTATATTGCATATGTGTTACATGGCTTGAATGTCTAACAAACTATATATATATAGAATATTTGTGATCTAAGTCTATGTGATTAAAAAAAGTACATTTTCAAACACAGACCTCTACCATCCACATACATTGAAGATATATATCACTGGGGCTTTAATATATGCGCACTATTTCATAAAGTGCCATTTGCATTTTCTTTCATGTGCCATGCCTTTCAAAGAGATTGCTACTTTTTAATCTTATTCTTATGTGTTTTTATGAGCACTTTATATGTCAGAAAATATAAGTCCTTTCGGTAATTTTACGTTTTTCTTTAACTTTGCCTATGTTCTTATCATGCTACATGTTTGTTGCATCCTTGCCTGTATAATTGTATTTGTCACTGTTTCCTTCATAATTCTCAATATTGAAGTGTAATAATAGGGATCTTCCCATCTAGAACATATAGATAATTTTGACTGTGATTTCTATGGATATTTGGGAAGTCTGTATTTTTTAATTTTTTTATTGTTTATTATTTATTCAATTGTGCATGTGTGTGCGCGTGTGTGTATGTATGTGTGTGTGTGTGTATAGAACCACGGACAAATTCAGGAACCACCATGGACCGCCTCCTCCTTATTTACTCTGCCCCGGGATTCACAGGCTCCGCCCTACCAGGACCAGAAATGCAGGCCGCCCCTGCTTCCACCCGGCGTCTATACGTGGGGTCTAGGATCCGAACTCAGGACCTTCTGCCTGCAAGGCAGAGGCTTAACCCCTGAGCCACCTTTCCAGTGCCTGTATTTTTATCTTTTATACACACCCTTCAGATTTATCATGATATGTAGCTCAATATAGATTTCATCCCAATACATCATGTAGAGTTTAGATTTTTTTTTCTAGATGACTACTGAAATTTTCTTTTACAAGAAATTTCTCATTTTGTCTTCTGAAGGAAATTCTTCCATTTGATTAGATACATTTTAGACATGCTCTTCAATTGTTTCTTAGCTGTTTCTGTCTCTATAGTGTTAATATTTCTCTAATTAATAGCTTAGGTATGCTTCAAACACATAAGGCAGGTCATCTATACTGTTTTCTTAGGTATTCCTTTAGAAAGTAAATAAAATTGCAATTGTGTACTTGATCACAGAAACTTGCATGTTAATTCAGCATATCTATATTTGTACCATGCTGTACAAATGTAGACCATTAACTTCTATCATCCCTTCCCTTTTTACTTTTGCTGACTCCAAGTGGTCAAGATGGATATTTAACAAAAATTTATCCCTATAGTACTTTTTATGGTAGGTGTTTGATTGGCTTATAGTTGTAGAGGAAAGTAGTCATTCTCTGTTTTTAGAATCATAGGCTTAGGAGTCAGATCCCATGAATTCAATTTAGGGCTGTGTTTCTTTCATTTGTAACTAAAAAGAAGTGCCTTAACATTGTGATATTAAATTAATTAATCACAGGACTAAATGAGTCCCTAAAAAGTATAACAAACTAGAAAGTAGTCACCACACAGCACTTCTTGTGGACTCTAAACATCTAAGGCTTATCAAAGACGCTCACTCTTGTCTTTTCCTGGTAGTATTGTTTCCTTCCATGGAAACTCTTCTGCCATCAATAATCGAGGAGTTTCTGGAGCCCTTTATCGTCATGTCTGTATACTACTGGCTGAACAAATAGAGAAGAATTCAGTATAAGCTATCTACATAAATTTTTCTAGCCTAGTGACAATGATGAATGGGATGAGGTAGGGGGTGGAACAGTCGACTGGAGAAATGGGGTGCTTATCATCACCATATACAGAGGGGGCCTAGATAAGGAACTGGTCTCTTTCTGGAACTGAGAACAAGTCCTGCTTTTTCTGTCATATCTGTAAACCCATTTATCATCCTTTCCTTTATCTTCAAAGAAAATCTCCTTTGTATAAACATAGCTAGATTTGGATTCTTTTTAAAATTAAGATTTATTATTTTTATATTTTCATCACTCATTATCTGCTCACACACCTCACCCCTTCCCACCCTTTCTTATATCCCCTTCTACCAATTTTCTTCCCTCTCTTGCATCTCCCTATATGTGCAACTGAATTACCTCTAGGATGGATACCTATCAGCATGTTAATGCCTAGCAATGGGTAAACTGTAGAATACAGAGACTCTCCTTTCCCTTTTATCTAGCTCCAGTCCCATATAGCCCCTCAGTCATCATGTCCCATAGAGTCCCATGTAGCCATCATGTCTAATGGGATATTCTTTGTTCCTTGGCAATGTGTTGGTAGGCCAGCTAATGTGTTCTTAACTATTCAAATGATTCTAGCAGATAAAATGATCATTATTAAGTATTAAGATATTGGAATATTTAATAGTATGATATGATAACATTCCCTAAGCTTTCCATACATTAAGCTTAAATGAAAATAAAAGGAACAGTTAACCTAGAAGGATCTCAACTTGACATTTAAAGTAAGTTATTTCATAGGCATTGGTATCTGCTTTAGACATCTTTTCTATAGAAAATTATAGGTATCTCAGAGACTCTAATTCTCCTACAGGTTTTACTGCTATATTGTATCAGCATGTATAAATTTTGTGTATAAATGCACACTCTTCACACTATAGTGAAGAGAATCTGGGAGGCATAGGTTGACATCAGGTTTGTCCTGGCACATTTCTCCTTGTCTTTTGAGACAGCTTCTCTTGCTGAACCTGTAACTCTTTGATTTTACTGGCTTGACTGGCTTAGAAACTCCTAAGATCTTCTTGTTTTCACCTCCCCAGCATTGGGTTACAGACCCTTGTTTACACTCCTAGTTTTACATGTGGTTTTAAAAACTGGGGGTCAAAGTCTGGTACTCATGCTTGCCTAGGAAACGCCTTTTAGATTGAGCCATCTCCTCAGCCTATGGTTTTCATTTAATCTGAAGTCAGTATATCATTAATTTACTAAATAATCAACATTGTTTTAATTTTCTCAAGTTGCCAATACCTCAAAAGTCATTTTATCTCTTTTTGAAATGAAACTCAAGGTAGATACTCCTCTGTTACTCAAATTGAAAAAAAAAAAAAGGACATCTAATTGATTTACCAATAAATGGCTTTGAATTACTAATCCTGGTCTTCTAAAAACCTATGTTCATTGGGAAATGTGAGTTCTATGAAGAGGACATTGGATTTGATTTCTGTACTACAGGTCATTTATGAAAATATTTTGGAAAGCTTGTTAAATATGGTGAGCTGATAGTTGTTCATTTTTCATGTTCTCTTTTGTTTTCCAATAAAATAGTGGCTATTTGCTCATGTTAATAGTCATGATACTGTTGACTTCCTCGGAAAGTGCCTTTCCATAACATTTACAGTCAGATGTTTTAGCTGGCAAGAAAAGAAACTTGAAATTACAGGAAAAGGCTGGTCCTTCACCAACCTATTGGCTTTTATTTTTGTTGCACTCAGATTTGAAGAGTCTGAATGTCATTTTTAAGTCAACCATCTCCCCATGATTCTAATTGGGCAAAATATTTGATGTTGATAGCATGTAGAATTTTAAATAGAAATAGGTTTTTATTAACTTGGAGACAGCCTCATTCAGATTTGAATAGTTTTCTATGTGAATTTTCTCTGTCCGTTGGAAGAACAAATGGTCAATAAATAGGCCTATTTAATGCACTAGGAAATTGGATTGGGGATAAAAATAATTTTTTAAAGTTCCCATAGAAGATAAATCAGATCGTATCTTTGTATCTGCTATACTTTTCTGTTGCCATGAGACACTACTCTATAATTCAAGAGGGGGGATACAATTCTCTATGGTGGAAAAAACATTCCTGGCTGATGGAAGCTGGAGGCAGCCTAAGACATTGCTGATGCTGAGAGCTGCTACAAGCTCAAGAGCAGACTATCTAACTGAAAGAGGACAAGGTTAACCAACCTCAATGCCCACCTCTCTGACTACCTTCCTCTGGCAAGGCTCTACCTCCTGAAAGTGACATATCTTTCACAGACGAGTAGATTCAAACACATGAGTTTGTGGGGGACAAACTCACATCAAACTATGACAGCATTAATTTTACATTTTGCTGTTGTGAAAAACAGAAATTTAAGGGAACAGGATATTTTTATTACTGTTCATGCTTTGAGGTTATAGTCTACCATTACAGAGAAAGCATCAACAGGGTCTGAGAAAATTGACCATACCATATCCACAGATAAATTGCCAGTCTATCACACAGCCAACTAGTTCTCTTTTCTTCTTACCTACTTAGCCTGGAAATGGTCATATCCACTACGAGCTGGATTTTCCCACATCAATTTAGAAAATCTCTGACAGACTTTCTCACAGTATTGCCTTAACTAAATAATTCTTGAAAGGTATACTGGAAGGATTAGATCTTCTCTCTCAAGTTATCACCTAAAGCTAACTGCAACAGATCGAGACCTTGAAATTTAATAACTGTTACTGGATTCCTTTGAGCCTCCATTTCATCATATGTAAAGAAAATAACAGAATCTTTCAGGGACATTTTTTTTAAGAATTAAGAAGAATTTGTGTAAAGTACCAAAGATAACATTTGGCCTTTAGATGTGTGTGTAGGGGTTTCCCTGTGCATTTGTATCTTGAAATTTCTTTCTGAAAGAAGCTGTCAGGGTTTGAAATGTGTCCCATATAATTCCATGTGTTTGAAAAGGTCATGGCACTCTTAAGAGGTGGAGCCTTGCTGGAGGAAGGCTGTCATAGGGGGTGGGAATTGAAGTGGGTTAGTTCCACCCTACCTCCAAGAGAAGTCTGCCTTTGCAGCAAGAGTCTTGCAGCTCTAAGCCTCAAGGATGGGTGTGACATAGCGGGTCTCCAGCATGAAAGACTGTATCTCCCCTTCGGAACTGTAAGCTGAATAAATTCCCATTCTCCCATCAAATTGTTTGACTTTGGGTATTCTTTCACATTAACACACAAGAGTAACTAGTACAGAAGTGGATTTTTTTCTTACAAGTATATTGACTTTTTTAAAATAAATATACTAGATATTCTAAACTTGTAAAGTTTTACAAAGCATGTGCATTCCACCTGTAGATTTTTAAAAGAAACCCTCTTTCAGCTTCTGTAGCAGTTTACCTGCATTGTTGTTGAATAAATTAACACCAAACAACCTAAGGGAACAAAGTATTTATTCTTTCCTGTGATTTGTTTCTGGTCCAGCATGGCAAGAGAGACTCATCACACCATTCCAACACCAGGGCCGAGGGAACTATCTGCACCATATCCATGTAACAGCTGATAAAGGAATAATTCTAACGTGCCAGATAATTCTAACTTACCATAGGCTGGGCCTTCCCCATCAATTAGACAATCTCCTGCAGGTTCATTCTGGGCTTAACTGAACTACTAATTCTCTACAAATGTGCCCAAAGCTCAAACTCTCAACCATCAAGTTGACACTTGTACCTAACTATGGCAGCCTCATAAAAATTTTAAGTAACCATAGTTTTCTGGAAAAATAGATGGAAGAAAATCAAGGAGGGAGGAATGGTAACAGAAAATAGCATGCACAAGATTAATATCCTTGAGAAAAGAATAAGTCTTGTATTTTTTGTGAACCAGTCAGGTGCAATGACTTATTTTCTTTGACAATAATTCACAGTCTTCTAGTAATGACAGCGTGTGTTTCCAAGCACCCTTCTTGCTTTTCTGTGAAAGCTGGATTTTGAAATTAGAATGATTTGAATTATGCTGTATGAAAGATTCCTCGTATCTTTAAACCTGCTATCACGTCAAGACCCAAATCAGGTTAAAATGAGACTTCAGGCTCCAAAGGAATTACAATGATAAGTGGAAAATATGTAAGATTTAGATAAGAAGAAAGGTAGAGGATGGATACACGATAGCTGGCTTATGGCCAAGCAGAATCTGAACCCGAGTCTATCTGAAAGAAAGATAAAGAAGGTGATACATTTTAGAGTTGACTGCTTATATTTTCAAGATTGAATGGGTAAACCCATCATCTTTTTCATATATTAGGCCAAAGTAAGGATATATGCATTTGTAAGTTAGCTCAATCATTCCTTTAAGGTGTCTTAACTAGTAGTTAAGGATGATGAGAAATGGGAAGGCATCTGAATTAGAAGCTCCTTCCTTCCATTTATTGCTTGATTTATTTAAGTGTGCCATGTAAATATTGCTTGTCTCATGGGAGCCTACCTCATCAGATTAAGAGGACAAATAATGTGTGGTCTTTTAGTCCAGCACTTTGTATACAGTCTAATACCAATGAATAAGTAACTGGTACCATTCTTTCTTATCACATGAAGTAATTGCTTCAGACAGCAGTTTGTATAACTTGTTAATTAGCTTCCGTACTGCTGACTCGGTATAGAACAGCATTTTTTTTTCTTTTGAGGAGGAAACTGGAAGCAGAGAATTTACACAATTTTTCCAGGCTAACCTGGAAGTCATGGATCCCTGCTTCTTTCTTTCCCTGTGAACTTGCCTCAGTTTCATTCTGTGTCTCTACAGTAGTGATGGAATCATTTCCTTTCTGAACACCATATTAACTATTTAAATAATATCCTCTGAATGCTTCTTTATCTTTATCTTCTCCAGCAATACCATTCATTTTCCTAAAGATATAAAATTTCTCTTGGCGTATTTAAAATATTACCATTTCACTTATGAGAGAAATAAAGAATAAAGTGCAAATGTACAACAGGCAAATGTAAATGGCAATGTAAGGTAGCATAGGTCTTATTTTTACTACATAGTAATTCAAGTTGTAGGTGTATTTGCCATTGACTGCATCTTTTTATTTGCTGTGTCCTGTGAATGAAAATACCCCTAAGCTTAAATAAGAAAATAAGTGCAGTTAATCATAAATAACATTATTTTATTGTGTGAGATTCTCTAAGTAATTTTTTGTAAAAATAACATTACCAGACTGGTGAGATAGTTCAGCAGGTAAGGTTGTTGCTCACAAACCTGGCACCTGAGTTCAATCGCAAGAAGCCTACATGGTGGAAGGAGAGAACTGACTCTCTTCTCTTAATAAATATAATAGCATCTGTTTGCTTTATGTTTTTCTTGCAAGATCTCTGAATCAGTGAAGTCAATTACAGATCTGAATTCTAGCCCTTGCATGATGCTGTCCTATGATAGACAGAACTGCAGGATGACTGGAGTCTATTTTCAGGAAGATTCGCTTCTTAGGTTTCATGGGAACCTAACTCTAAGATTTAGTCTTCTTAATATCCACACTGCAAAAAAAAAAAAAAAAAAAAGGTACTGTAGAAGAAAAGAAAGACTCTTCAGGAAAAGTACAAGTTCAACTTAGAACATTCTGTGGTACCAGGATGGGGAGAAGGATTAATCAAAAAGATTACATAAAAGTTTTTTTCTTCTTGACAATATGAAGTAATGAGGAACTGTATTTAACTTGCCAGCTGAGATTATAACATGTTTCACAGAATGCATGAAATACTGCTTCATGGATAGGATATCAGGCAAAAATGAACAATCCCTAAGAAACAGGAAACAAAAATGATTCCTTCCAGTATACTACTTTGAGATTTTTTTTTTTAGTGTAGTTCAGAGTGCGAGAACTAGAGGATGCCTTAAGGATGTCTACCAATTACAAAAGATTCTGAGATCCCTACAGTTTGAAGTGTAGAATAATGCTGATGGCCCCATGTGAAGGCTGGAAAATGCATTGATTATTCATGCATGATACATGTGGTTTTTATCTTTATACTTCTGTTAAGCTGTCCTAACTCCTTTGACATGCATCTGGTCTCACAATCAGCCATAGCTGTATGAACCACAAACACACTCTCTACTAAGAGAGTGCCCACCTTTATGCCCACTGCTTGCAGGCCAGGTAGTTAGGTAATAACTTTTTGAAGCACATGGATCTGGTCTCTTTCCCAAGACAGCATGGAGGAGTTTCTATGTAGTATGCCTGGTTTATTCTCTTCTTTTCAGGATTTTAAATAGGGGTTGCCTGTGAGGTTGTCCACTATTCATTTCCCATTTTTTTAAAAACTCTAATTCCCAATACTGGGGAACATGAGACTTTTTACTATATTTAATCCATTGAACATACTTGCTTATTATGGTACTACTCTGATAACACAGAGGCTGGTGAGAAGAGGGGAAGAGCAACGAGCCACCCTTACAGAACCCCACAATGCCTATCTGTTGTTCACTGATATGCTGCAAGCTCATGCTTCTAAAACTGTTTGGCTTAATCTATGCACCTGTTTTTCATAATTTCCTCATGTGTACGCATCGATTTTTGGAGAGGCTATTTTTTTTTGTTTGATTTTGCCTGCACTTTGGAATTCTTGTGAACTCCTGGCTAATTACATGTAGATGTCTTAGCTCAACAGGTAAAAAGAACCTCCCTCACTGTCACAATCAGTGGGCATTTGTTATAAAGTAATAATAAGGAGATCAGAGAAGTCTTTAACTAGAAGAAATCCAACCATCAAATTATTTATTAAAAGACTCTATATATTTAATAAATATTTGATGGTTGGATATATATATTTGGCTGGAAAGCTACCCTATAAATCTGTAGAGTGTGTTCCCCTTTCTAGGCTTGACTCCAAACAATGTGTGTGGTCATAAGCTGTTCCATTTTATCTCTACATCTCAATTTTCTTATGTTTAAAGCAAAGGTATCTGCCTTAATTTTGAAAAGTTTCTTTCATCACAGAAATGCTGCTGTCCCATGAAAAAAACAGGTAAGGTGCAGTTTTCACATGAAATCCCAGGCGAACCCATGGTAATGTGATTGCTGTGTGAAATTTCCCCAGCTAGTGTGGGAGCTGAATTCCCACTGCTGCATGTGAATAATAATCTTGTAATCAGTGTTTCATGTGAGATGAATGCTGGTTATAAATAACTAAACTTAGAAGGCCAATCATAGAAAAGAGTGTACTTGCCAAAAATTTTTCTGGTGAAGACATTGTAAAAGGAGGGGTGAATGAAAAGTTCTAGAAGCACATGTTGAATGAAAAGTTCTAGAAGCACATGTTAGGTGTATTTAAATTGATCTGGAGGAGATGGGATTGTGTATCTTTAGGATATTGAATTTCAGTGATTTGCAGGCCGGGTGTTAACAAGGTTGAATATCATTTAATTGAACACTTTTCCTTCTAGTTCCTTATTAAAAATTACCAAATACAATATCATATGATGATGTAAAGATCACATGTAATGATCTATCAATCAATTTATCATGTATCATCTATCATATTTCTATAATCTATCATCTACTTTTATCTATTTAATCTGTTTATTATCCATCCATTATCTTTCTAATGTCTGTAAAGATCCAAATTTTCTGAAGTAAACAACTTTCAAAATTAATGATTTATTTTATGAGAATTAAAGTCATTGTTCATTTGAAGGAAGAACAAAATATTATCTTTGATCTATTATTCATCTACCTGTCATTTATCATCTATTATCCATCTATCCATCACTTAACATGGTCTACTTATTTATCTTCTATCACCTATTTTCAATAATCTATCATCTACCAATCTATCAAGAATCTAACATTTATCAGCTATCTATGATCTTTCGTCAATAATATATCTTCTATTAATGATCTATCAATTTATCATGTATCATCTAACATCCTTCTATAATCTATCATCTACTTTTATCTATTTAATCTGTTTATTATCCATCCATTATCTTTCTAATGTCTTTTTATCTCTCTACTATATTTGAATGCATCTGCATTTGTGATAAATTTGCCCTATCTTTGATCCCCGGGTTTTGGCACCAGATAGTTCATATAAATAGATATTATTCCAAATTCTCAAGCTGAAAAAGTATGAAAAGTTCCTAAAATCAGATTAAAAAATGTAGTAATACTAAGGAATGAATAGTAGATACACAAAGCAATGTTCTGTGTTAATACTGTTAATATTATTTTGTAAAATAAACAGTAGTTATGTACCTATGTATCAGTGTAAACAAGCATAAATCTCACACATAAGCAACATCAAAAAAAAGATGAAAGGAATCTATTTATTATCAAGAATTTGGGCTGGTCCACTCGCCTGCCAGGACTGGATGCTCCCAGTTACTTTGTGTGTCAGGTAACCCCCACCAGCCCATCCCACCTCCTGAGCAGCATCCAGCCTGCATGGGGTTGGCTAGAACTCTAGGCCACTACCCCGGTCCCAGGTGAGGTGTGCAGTCAGCACGCAACCAGCCCCTTTGCTGGTCCACCCACCCAGCCGCCCCGGAAGCTTCAGGTCACCCTGCGTCTCAGGAAGGACACACTGCTCCTAAAAAAAAAAAAACAGAATCCAAAGAAAACCCCAGAAAAGCTCCAGGGGACAAATGCCATACATCTGAAGTCCTCTGAAAATCATCCAATCACATGGGAGAGATTCTTCACAGCCAGCCCAAAGATAAGTAAACCCCTTTTTACCATCCTGCTTCTTTCAATTATTAATCACTGTAGATTAACTTTTCCATATAGCCACCCCCAAACCATGTAAAACTTCAGGGACTATACCACGCACCCTCACATGTCATCAAGGTACTAAATTGTAAAAGTGCACTACCACACTAATATTCACCTCCTGTCTACTAAACCTGTCTTAATTGATGTACTAACAGCCTAATACCGGAAATAATAGCAACAGACAAATGTACTCACCTCAAGGCAACCACTAGCAATAACTGTCAGAGAATATTAATATCAACTAGATCAGTTCATTCAAAACAACACAGAATCTAAAAGGTCTTAAGAGACAAAACAACAATGCCCAAGTCAAAACGCAGATCCATGAGAAACAAAACCCAAGAAGACGAATCTCCTGAAAGAATTAACCCCACCATAATGATAGTTCAAACCAAAACAAATTCACAGAAAATAGCCAAGAAAGCCAGACCCAGGATAATGACTTTCAAAGCATGATCATTACCATGATCAATACTATGAAAAAGGAAATCCAGGAGGAGTTAAACAATCCCATCAACCACTTTGAACAGGAATACAACAGAAACTTGGAGGAGTTGAGAAAAACAGTTCAAGAAACAAAAATAGGCATAGAGCAGTTAAAACAGTCCCAGGCAGAATTTAAAATTACACTAAAAGACAAGTTATCTTCAACCAAGAACTCAACAGAGAGTCTTATCAGCAGAACTAATGAAACAGAAAATAGAATTTCAGATCTTGAAGACAAAGTGGAAATATTAACCAGCTCAATGGAAGAGGTTGTTAAAGCTAAAAATGTACTGGAGAAAAATATTCAAGAGTTATCGGACACCCTGAAGAAGCCTAACATGCGCATTCATGGAATACCAGAGCAAGGATCCCAAAATACCACATCTGAGGAAATTTTTCAAATTATCATGAAGGAAGAAAACTTCCCTCATCTAGGCCACATCAGAAACATAGAGGGGACCATGTTAGGGGAGGGAAAATAGGCCTCCATCAAGGACTGCGAGTAAGCAATGAGACATCTGGTTAAGTTCAGAGACTTTTCGTTCCTGATCTGGTGATCTCACCAGAAAGGGAGGGCATATAGTCTGGCAGATAATAAGTAACCATTTTGCAAATGGGTGATTAACCCCTCCCTCACTGTGGTTTCCTACTTTTATTACATCTACCTTTGAATATACTCTTATAACAAGACTCCAGTTTAACAGCTTTTTACCTCTGGCCAGGGGGTGACATCCAATACCCATCACGATGGAGTGAAGGACATTGTAGGAGCAGCAAAACCACAAAAGAAAATCAACAGACCATAATCCAGAACTTCAGAGACTCTATATCAACCACCTAGAACTAGGCTAGCCTAATCTCTCCCCATCCTGAAGCTCAGGGACATTTGCGGAAGAGGGGGCGGTAAGAGTGTAAGAGCACAAGGATGGGAGGAGCAATGATATGCAAGATACTCCACAGAAGTTAGGGCCAAAGCAATAATAATTGGACTTTGCATGCCCTGAGCAATGTCCAACACACTACTGACCCCACAAAGTCTAGCATTTGCTAAAAGCACCAAGATCCTTGGAAGCTAGGGATTGACAGCCAAAACAGTTTTCCTATGCTTAAGGGGAACAAAGGAAAGGGTTCAAGGAAATGCTGCTGGGTCCTTGTACATCATTAGAGAGGAGGACCCAGAGGAGAGTTTCGCATGCACATTAAAAGATTCTCCAGGGAGTGGGGAATGGGAGGCACTGGGGGGTGAAGAGGGAGGGGTGAGGGGAGGGTGAGCAGAGGGGCCGGGGGGGGGGGAGGAGGGAGGGAGGGAACTGGTGTACCTTTTTAAGTTTGTATGAGTGGAGATAATAAAAAATGTTAAAAGAATCCTAAAAACAAAACAAAACAAAACTTCCCTCATCTAAAGAAGTTAAAGATTGAAATGCCATATGACCCTGCGATTCCACTTTTGGGAATACCCCCCATATAGCAAAAATTCACGTCGATAGCACAAGCACAATCATGTTCATAGCAGCGCTGTTTACAATAGCAAAGTCATCGAATCAACCCAAATGTCCAACAGTTGATGAGTGGATAAGGAAAATGTGGTACATTTATGCAATGGAATCCTACTCAGCCATCAAAAATGATGAATTAATGCAATTTGCTAGGAAATGGATGGAATTAGAAACAATTATATTGAGTGAAGTATCCCAGACACGGAAAATAAATGCCATATTTACTCCCTAATAGGTGGATCCTAGTACCAAACCCACTTAGAGACACTCAAAAACAAATATATGTAATACCTACAGTAATTGTAAAGATTATAGACAGGAGGGAGAGGGAAAGAGGGCACCACCAGAAACAAGGACAGAGGGGACTATGTTAAAGCAGAGAAAATAGGCCACCATCAAGGACTGCAAGTAAGTAATGAGACATCTGGTTAAATTCACAGACTTTCCTTCCTGATCATTTGCAACTGATGGGGTATGATCTCACCAGAAGGGGAGGGCATATAGGCTGCCTGATAGAAAGTAACCATTTTGCAAATGGGTGATTGATCCCTCTCTCACCATGGTCTCCTACTTTTATTCCATCTACCTTTGAATGTGCTCTTATAACAAGACTAATTTAACAGGTGTTTATCTCTGGCCAGGGGGTGACATCCAATACCCATCATGATAGAAGCAAGGGCATTGCAGGAGCAACAAAACCAAAAAAAAAAAAAAATCAACAAATGATAATTCAGAACATCAGAGACTCTATATCAACCACCTGGAACTGGGCTAGCCTAATCTCTCCCCATCTTGAGCTCAGGGAAATTTGTGGAAGAGGGGGCAGTAAGATTGTAAGAGCACAAGGATGGGAAGAATAATGATATGCAAGATATTCCACACAAGTTAGGGCCGAAGCAATCATAATAGGACTTTGCATGACCTGCGCTATGTCCAACACATTATTGACCACACAAAGTCTAGCATGGACTAAAGGCACTAGGATCCTTGGAAGCTAGGGACTGAAAGTCACAATAGAGTTCCTAAGCTTAAGGGGAATACAGAAAAGGGTTCTGGGAAATGCCTCTGAGTCCTTGCACCTCATCAGAGAGGAGGACCCAGAGGAGAGATTGTCATGCACATTAAAGGATACTCCGGGGATTGGGGGGAGGCACTGGGGAATGGGGAGGGAGGGCAGAGGGGAGGGGGAAGGAGGGGGTCGGGGGGAGTTGGAGGGAGGGAGGGGACCAGTGTACCTGTTAAGTTTGTATGAACAGAAATAATAATAATAATAATAAAAAACAAAACAAAACAAAAGAATGAGAGGCCCATCCAAATACAAGAGACATTCTGCACCCCAAACAGATATGACCAAAATAGAAACTTGCCATGGCAAATAATAGTCAAAACACTCCATATTCAAGGCAAAGAAAAGGTTCTGAGAGCTTCAAGGGAAAAAAAAATCACTTTTAAAGGTAAACCTATTAAAATAACAAATGACTTCTCAATGGAAACAGTAAAAGCAAGAAGATCTTGGAGAGATGTACTTCAAGTATTGAATGGGCAAAAATGCCAACCCGGTCTGATATACCTGACAAAACTATCCATCATGATCGAGGGAGAAAGAAAAATCTTCCAGCACAAAGACAACTTGAAAGCTTACATGTTTACCAAACCAGGCCTTCAAAAAATGCTACAAATGACACTCAAGCTTGAAGAAATAAACAAGTGTATCCGGGAGGACAGAAGGGAAGTATAATACCACCAAAACCTAAAAGCCAAATAATACACTTTCTTTTTTTATTATTATTTATTCAGTTGTGAGTGTGTGTGTGTGTTGAATCCACTCACCCACTCACACACTCACTCACTCACTCAATTACACAGCTACTGGCTGTGATGACGAAGATTAGTAAAGCCTGACACCTGTGCCTCTGCCTCAGCCCTCCAGAGACTCGGTCACGGATGGGGAGTTTGTCAGAGCAAAATCTGAAGTTTATTGGGGGAAGAAAAAGAGCTTAAAACTTATCAATGCAGCTTAAAGCTTTAGAGAAACTAGAGCAATCCATTCCCAAAAGCAGTAGAAGAGATTAGCAAAATCAGGGGAGAAATATTCAAAATTGAGATAAGGAAAATGATACAGAGAATCAACCAGTCAAAAAGCTGCTTCTTTGAAAAATTCAAATACACCCCTAGCTAAATTAACCAAAAGCAAGAGAGAGAAAACCCAAATTAACAAAATTAGAAATGAAAATGGAGTTATCACTACTGATACCCAAGAAATTCAGAGAATTATAACATCATATTTCAAAAACTACTCTGTGAAATTTGACAACACAAAAGAAATGGATGAATTCCTAAGTAAGCACAAGTTACCTAAATTGAATCAAGAAGTTTTGAATTATTTAAATAGTCCTATAACATATGAGGAAATTGAGGAAGTAATCTCGAATCTTCCCAACAACAAATGTCCTGGACCAGATGGATTCAGCACAGAATTCTACCAGACATTTAAGGAGCTACTAACACCAATACTCCTTAAACTGTTCCATCAAATAGCAAAGGAAGGAACACTACCAAATTCCTTCTATGAAGCTAATATCGTCTTAATCCCAAAACCTAATAAAGATACACTTAAAAAAGAAAACTGTAGGCCAATCTCTTTGATGAACACAGATGCAAAGATTCTTAATAAAGTCTTAGCAAATCACATTCAAAAACATATCAAAAAGATCATTAACGGGAATCAAGTAGGGTTAATCCCAGGCAAACAAGGTTGGCTCAACCTACGCAAATCAATAAATGTAATTTACCATATAAACCAGTCCAAAGTCCAAGACCACATAATACTCTCGATAGATGCAGAAAAAGCTTTAGACAAGATCCAACAGCCCTTTATGATGGAAACCCTAGAGAAGGTTGGAATGGAAGGAACCTTTATCAATATAATAAAAGTGGTATACAACAAGCCAACAGTAAGGATTCTACTCAATGGGGAAAAAATTGAAGCATTCCCACTTTGATCAGGTACTAGACAAGGCTGTCCACTCTCACCACTTCTATTCAATATTGTACTTGAAATCTTAGCTGAGGCCATAAGACAAGAAAGGGACATGAAAGGGATTAGAATCGACAAGGATGAAGTCAAGTTATCTCTATGACATGATCTTGTACCTGAGTGATCCCAAAATCTCCACCAGAAAACTCCTGGAATTAATACAGAAGTTCATCAGGGTGGCAGGATACAAAATAAATGTACAAAAATCAGTGGCCTTCCTATATGCCCAGAATGAAAGAAGTGAAAAAGCCCTGAAGACTCAATCCCATTTACTATAGCCCCTAAAAAAATGAAATACCTTGGCATAAACCTAACCAAGGAGGTAAGAGACCTTTACAATGAAAACTTTTAAACTCTAAAGAAAGAAATTTCAGAAGACACCAGAAAGTGGAAAGACCTCCCATGTTCCTGGATTGGCAGAATCAACTTCATAAAAATGACCATCCTACCAAAAGCAATATATAGATTCAATGCTACACCAATTAAATCCCAAAGCAATTCTTTAAAGAAGTTGACCAAACAATCTCAAAATTCATATGGAGGCACGAAAGACCCAGGATAGCAAAAACAATCCTGAGTAACAAAAACACTGTTGGAAGTATCACCATACCAAACCTTAATCTATACTACAAAGTTCTAAAAACAGCCAGGTGCTGGCTTCAAAATAGACACACAGATCAATGGATAAAGGTTGAAGATCCAGATATAAGCCCAGACAATTACAGCCATTTGATCTTTGATAAAGGGACCCAAAAAATCCAAAGGAAAAAGAACAGCATCTTCAACATAAGGTGCTGCCAAAACTGGATATCCACATGCAGAAGATTAAAACTTGACCCGTACTTGTTACCATGTACAAGAATTAATTCCAAATGCATCATGGACCTCCATATAAAGCCAGAGACCATAAAAACATAGTCGAAAGGGTCAGGATCTCCCTCGATCTGATTGGAGTAGGCCAACAGTTCCTAAATGGAAATCCAGTAGCATAGTCAATACAACCTACACTCAACAGATGGGATCTTGTGAAATTAAAGAGCTTCAGATAAAGAGATTGTAACTCGAGCACAAAAGCAACCCACAGAATGGGAGAAAATCATCACAAACCACATATCTGATAGAGCTCTATTATCCAGAGTGCAAGAAGAAGTTAGAAAACTAAACACCAAGGAAACAAATGCCCCAATTAAAAAACGGACCTTGCAACTTAAAAGAAACCAGGGATGAAATTAAAATGTCTAACGAATATCTTAAAAAATGCTCCACCTCCTTAGCCATCAGGGAAATGCAAATCAAAATTTCCCTAAGATATCATCTCACCCCAGTCAGGATGGTAAAAATCCACAATACAAACAACACCAAATGCTGGAGAGGATGTGGAGAGAGGAGAACTCTCCTACATTGCTGGTGGGAATGCAAGCTCATACAACCACTCTGGTGAGCTTTCTGGCAATTCTTAAAGAAGTTAAAGATTGAAATGCCATATGACACTGCTATTCTACTTTTGGCAATAACTCCCCAAACAGCAAAAATTCACCTCAATAGCACAACCACGACCATGTTCATAGCAGCAAAGTCATGTCCAACAGTTGAGGAGTCGATAAGGAAAATGTACATTTATACAATGGAATACTCAGCCATCAAAAATGATGAATTAATGTGATTTGCCAGGAAAGGGATGGAATTAAAAACAATTATGCCAAGAAATGGATGGAATTAGAAACAATTATATGAGTGAAGTATCACAGACATGGAAAATAAAGCACCATATATACTCCCTAATAGGTGGATCGTAGTACCAAACCCACTTAGAGACACTCAAAGACAAATCTCTGTTAATGCCTACAGTCATTGCAGATTATAAACAGGAGGGAAGGGCAAGGAGGGCCCCGCCAGCAACAAGGAGAGAGGGGATTATGTTACAGCAGAGAAAATAGGCCACCATCAAGGACTGCAAGTAAGTAATGAGACATGTGGTTAATTAAGTTCACTGTCTTTCCTTCCTGATAATTTGCAACTGATGGGGTATGATCTCTCACAAGGGGAGGGGATGTAGTCTGACAGATAGAAAGTAACCATTGTGCAAATGGGAGACTGCCCCCCTCCTCACCGCGGTCTCCTACTTTTATTCCATCTAACTTTGAATACAGTCTTATAATAAGACTCTATTTTAACAGGTTTTTATCTCTGGCCCGGTGATGAGATCCAATACCCACCAGGATGGAGCCAAGGGCATTGCAGGAGCAGCAAAACTAAAAAAAAAAATTCAACAAACCCATAATTCAGAACATGAGACTCTATATCAACCGGAATCAGGCCAGCCTAATCTCTCCTGGAGCTCAGGGAAATTTGCAGAAGAGAGGGTGGTAAGATTGTAAGAGCACAAGGATGAGAGGAGTAATGACATGCAAGATACTCCACACAAGTTAAGTCTGAAGCAATCATAATAGGACTTTGCATGACCTGCGCAATGACCAACACATTATTGACTCCTCAAAGTCTAGAATGGGATAAAGGTACTAGGATTCTTAGAACCTAGGGATTAACAGTCACAATAGATTTCCTATATTTATGGGGAATACAAGAAAGAGTTCTAGGAAATGCCACTGAGTCCTTACACCTCATCAGAGAGGAGGGCCCAGAGGAAAGTTTGACATACACGTTAAAGGACGCTCCAGGTGTAGGGGGAAGGAGGCATTGGAAGATAGGGAGGAAGGAGGGGAGAATGGAAGGGGAAAAGGGGGGACGAAGTTAGGGGGTCCAAGGAGGGGTCAAGGGAGGGAGGGACTGGGGTATCTATTAAGTTTGTATGAGCAGAAATAAATAAATTATAAAAAAAAGAATTTGCAGGAAACGAATCAGCATTTATTCACTGGGTTTCTCACACATACTGCTGCACAATATTGATAATAAATAAAAATTATGACAGTTGAAACTTTAAAAATTATAATTAACTTTAATCTCTTGTACATATAGTTAGTTAACATCATTGCAGTGTTATGCGCTTCTTGTTTCCTATCCCTTGCTTTGGAGGTGTACACTGATTATCTAGGAATTTGTTAAATATTCTGACTTGGTAGATCTAGAGTAGTCTTCTGGTTTCTTTTCTTATTGCTGTGGCCAAATAAGTGACACAAAACATTTTAAAGAAGGAACAGTTTATTTTAATTTATAGTTTTAAGGAGTTATAGTCCATGATGATGGGAAGGCATGGTTGCAGGAACAGGACACTAACTAATGCTATGGCATCCATAGTGGAGAGCAGAGTGACCAGGACATAAGGCCAAGCTGTAAGAGCTCCATGTATCCCCCAGTCTCCAGCAAGACTAATTCTCCTAAAATTTCTGTAACCTATTGAAGCAATAGTTCTAGCTAGAGGCCAAGTGATTTCATTTCTATATCATACCAAGTAGAATCAGATTCAGCATTTTCCATGAATGCCCACAATTCATAAACTTACATGAATTTACACTTTGATTAGCAAGGCATGCCCACCAGTTTCAGGGCTGTGAAAAATTTCCCAAGGAGTCACTTCAAAATCAAAGGTTAGGGAATCTTGAATTGATGGCCATATTTTTGTAGACATGTTCACCTTTTATTTTTATGTTTGCTTTTTTCTTTCTGATTTTAATGTAAACATGTATGAGTAGTACATATATCTGCATATGTATATTCACACATATGTGAGGCACAGGTATATGTAGGTTTCCACATGCATGTATTTTTTTGTGTGTAGAGACCTAAGGTTCATACCAGGAAACGTTCTTGGCTTCTTTCCTACATTGAGGAAATGCCTCTAATGTAATACTAGGTCAATTTCTCTAGCTAGATTGTGCTTGGAATTCTGAATCTTTGCAATTACAGACTGCAATTACAACCAGGCCACCATACCAATCCAGAATTTTGCATGGATTTGTGGATTGCGATTCAGGTCCTCCTGTTTGCAAGGAAACATTTCTACCATTGAGCTACTTCGCACAGTTGTAAGGATAAATAAATAACCCACATCATAGGCTCCATGTCTTTCTATTAAATTTTGCATTATTAAATAACAGTTTCACTCCAATGTTTCCTAGTTGAAAAGTATATTCTATGCAGTTACTGTATCACATACTTGTATTTCATTTCCCAGACAACTAGCCCATTTGCTTTATTAATGGATGTTCTTTTAAGAAGTCGAAAGTCACCAAACACTGGATATTTGCTTTGTCACTAAGATATAAGGAGTCTGATTTACACCAGAAATGTTGGCAGAAACATTAAATAAACAAAGTTCAAAGACAATATTTTTACTCCAAAAATAAGTCAGCCCGGTCTATTAAGTATTTAAGGAAACAGAAAGTGCTTTTTTATTCTTATATGAACTTAAAAACATTAAAATGCCTCACAAATGTTGGACATGTGACCTTTTTATGTTTTTCACACATGTTTCTCATGTTGAAACTGATTTGTTTTTCTCTTAGTACTACTTTCTCTGCTATTATTTGAACTATTTTCTCCTTCCAATCTCTCTGGGAACATTTTAATATTGATCTGAATCCAGCCAGTCTTGGCTTTGCCTTCCATCCCTGGTCTCCTTCCCTTTTCCTCTTGTTGCTATTTTGGGCAATTGCCCATGGTATTTAAAATGCTAAGCAATATCGCCAAGCTGTTTATGAATGAATTCTCTTCTCAGATTTCACCTTGCTAAAATACACTAGCACAGCAGAGACAGAGGATTGTGGGGAGCAAAATGAGAAATCAGTACTTCATTAGAGCTGGTTTTTCTCTGGGGATTGGTAATCATTCCAAACTTTGTGATCACTGCTAATCATTAAAAGCAATATTCTTAAACAAGTTGATTATGAGCAACAGGAAGTCAGCGACAACTACCCTAATGAATGAGTTTGCCTTGCTACCCAGTCTACTACCAAGTGTCAGAGAACGGTAGGAAAGCATCACCCCTCCACCCCTGCCTTGCGACCCTCATTCTCCTAGATGATTAAAAGACCCCTTGGAGACCTCTGGAAGAAAAATTGCTGGGAGACTCCAAAATTTAAAAATATCTCAACCTAGAGTGGGCCAGAGGTGCTGAAAGAAGCAAATCTTTCCCTTTGGGAAAAATATGAAGCAGCATTTCTCAGAAAATAAATGTGTTTTTGTAGCATTTGGTACACTAATTACTTACATTAAGCTTTCAATAGGGCCTCATTAATTCTGATGCATGCAATTAAGATTTTTGTGGCTCAATATGCAAGAAAAAGAACAGTGGAGGAAAATGTTAAGCTAAAGGACTGAGGACTGAGAATGAAGGTCACAAGGAGAGGAAACCACAGAGTGAGGTAGAGACTCATCACATAAGGCAAGGGACACTTATTTAATCGTTTGTATAAATCTACCAAGGCATGGGAATCCATGAATATGTAAAAAAAAAGTATTTGGTTTAAGAAAGTCTTAATGGATAACAATAGAAAATATGTATATGGAGAGAAGTAATTTCCAGGAATTTAAGATATTATATGAAATTATCTACCTTAATCAAAAGGGAAAAAAGCAAAGGATCATATTAGAGAGAGCAATTTGTGAGTATACTATTACTAGACCATGAGAGTCAGGATTTTGCCTTCGGTTTGGCCACCCACCCTCATTAAGTTAATAAGACTTCAAATTGATGGTAAAATGCAGAAGAAAGGAAATTAAATTTATTCAAGATGTCTATATTGGGGAGAGTATCCAATATCCAAACCTATTTTTCTACAAAGTCCAAGGGAAGGAGCCAAACTGAAAGAGAAACCTTGAGAAAGCAGGGGTGGAGTTGTGCATAAATAAGCAGCTTAGCTTCAGATATGGTTCTGAACATTATTCTGCAAGGTTTTCTTATTTGTGTGAAATTTCTTTTGAGAGTCAAACTCCTTTGGCTGGTAACAGTTCCCCTCTACTCCCAGTGTGAGATCCATTGGGGAGCTAAGATCTCAGAGTCTCTTCCTTTGAAGAGGGAGAAGTTCAAATATTATTTCCTTACTTTCTGTTTTACATTTACTCACGATATAATATGTGAAATACAGAAAATAACATTTTAAATGAAAGCAATTGGCTTTCTTCTCCTAAACTAAAAGTACATCTCACCAGATAGAATTAGGAGGTCAACCACTGGATTAATTCAGAAATTTCTCCCAGCTCTTTCAAGTGACTTTTACAAGAAAACAGTGCAAGTACATGAAGGCTTGGTTTGTGTGAGAAGTGTGGCTGGCTGTAGTATAGCTTCATCCTACTTGTTATTTGAAGGTGGACCGGATGCTGGTATGGCCACCAACATTCCTCTACCTTGGAGTGCATGTGCAGTATAATTCCTTGTCTCAAATGTGGTCAAGCCCTTGAAGACAAGAGTTTTTATGCTCACAGTTCCTGGTATGTTCAGGTGAGAGGTCTATGGAGATATCATGCAGTAAGAGGTAGCATCCAGAGATGAGAGCGAACCATGTTGTGGAGAGTAGCTACAATGAAGAGGGTAAAGCCATGTCATAAGCAGATTATGTACTAGTGAGATCAGAGCTAGGACGTGGCTCTAGGCAATGACAACTTGCCTCAAACCTGGAGCAAGAACGTGAGTGCTTCCTCTCTCCACATGAAAGTTATTTATGCTTGATTTAAACTTCCTTCAGAATACATTGCATGTTGCTCAGAAATTCACAGCCTCCTTCTTACCATGCTTATAACCCACTGATGCAGTGTTATTATTTAGTTTGCCTATGAAATTACCATGCCTGGGCCAAGTGGCTGGCATTGAGTCTCCATCAGAGTCAGCTTACCTGATCCCAACTTTTTGTATGTGTTTTGTCGTTTTCTTCATTCTTGCATCGCCTCAACAAAGCAATACCATGCAGATCACAGCATATCATTCACACGCGCGCAAACACACACACACACACACACACAAATTAGAGCATTTACCTACTTATTACAGTAGATTAAACAGTACCAGCAACACAAATGAGCTTTATGAAACCTACAGTCTCAGATGACTCTCTCCCTCCCCTGATTGACATAAAGGGCTCTTTTAACCTGATGAGACCCATGCAAAGATCTGGCTAATTCACTAGGCTCCTGACTTACAATCTGTAAGATAACAAATAGATGCCGTGTTGAGTCTTATAATGGTATTGTCATCAGTAAGACAGTTTACCACTTAAACCTGGCTCTAGTATTAACTCACCAATAAGTAATGGGATCAATAGGGGGCCTTGTGTACAAAGGGAAGGAAGGAAATTTCTACTACACTCTCAGTTTTTCTGCAAACCTAGAGCTGTTTTTTATTTGGAACTTTTTATTAAGAATTTGTCATATGCAAACAAAATGAGTTTATACATTGCCCCAAACCAATTCCCCCCCCCTGTTCCTAATTTCTACCCTCCCCTCCTTTTACCAATCTAGCCATGTCTCTTATGCTCCTCTTCCCTCTGCATGTGTGGATTATAGTGCTCCTTTTGTGGTTATTTGTACTATCAAAAGGCCAAGTCTCTGTGGTAGTGTAAGTGGCCCTTCAGTGAGCAAACTCACAAGTGGGGAAACTACCCTTCTTTTGCCTAATGCCTGCCCCAGGATGTTCTTTCTGAGTATAGTTGTTTTTCCTGAGATCCTTGCTCGCCCATGAGGGAATGCTGATATGTCAGCTTTTGTGTACATTTGGTTAGTAGTAGAGCTCATTGCAGTGAATTCCTGGATGCAGTAGCACTGTCCTGGAGCATCCTGGGCAGTAGTACACATCCCCACCCCACCCCTTCCAAGCTATTATAATCTTACCTTCCCTTCTTCCCCAAGGTTTCCTGAACCTTGGGGGTGGGGACAGATTTTGATGGCCTATTAGTGGATGAGCACTCTAGGGTCACCAATACTCTGTACTCCAGTTAGCCTTAGATTTTCTGTCTCACTAATCTTCCATTGCAATTGCATCTTTGCTGAGTGATGAGAGCTCTTTTTACATAAGGATATGAAAGAAGTGATAGTTTAATATCAAGTATTTAGAGTTAACACTAAGATATCTGTTCTTGTCCAGTGTCTATTTTTTCTCCTTCCACTGTTATTTGGACAGGTTTGGAGTACTAGTCATGTGCTCCCTGACAATCATAGGGGAGGAGTGTTAAGGTCCATTCTGAGAGTAATTAGTTACCCATGGGCCTAGAACTGCTTTTGAAAGTGAAGAAATTAAATAAATGAAAACCTCTCCAATGCAAATGACTTTTGTCCTCGGCACTTAAAGCACTTGCTGTGCAAGTGAATAGACAGGATTTCCAACTCAGATTCCATATAGATTGCCTAGCAGGTGTGCAGGCTCTCTGTATTTTCATTCCTAAAAGATGGCATCTGGGGATTCTCAGAGCAGGCTGGGCAGGCAGACTAACACTCAAGGCAGGCAATGCATTTAAAGACAAGCTTACAAAAAGAAGATGGGAGAAGGATAATCAGAAAAAGAGGAATGGGAAGTGATTCTTTACAACAGTTTCATATTTATTTAAGAAAAAAAACCTACCAGGGGAAATGCTGTGGTATATGGATTAAACCAGAATGTTCCTCAGACACTGACAAATTATAAGGATGGTAAGGTCAGGGGTAATTGAAATTTCATCTCCCTATGTTTTTAGGGTTAGGGGATCCAGATTCTAGGGAGATGAGTCAGAGGTAGCTGGAGTGGTCTGTTCCTGGAATTGCTATAGCCAGAGCAGAGAAGTCTTTAAAAAATGGTCTGATTAAGGCTAAGAGGATAGAGGATGATTCCTGATATCATCCTGGGACTCCCACAAGCACTTGTAATCATATTATGTGCAATCATACATACATATGTGCCCACACACATGCACATACCTCATACACACATGTACACACACAAAGACTTCAAGGTGAATGAAAATTAAACTGAAAACTTCAGCTCTCCTGTAATGGGGGCTGTTTCCATTCAACGCTAGAAGTTTTAGCATGTAAGAAAATGGGATCAAAAGCTTTAGGATATGCTAAGGAAAAGACTTTTATGTGCAATGTATTAGTTGTAAAATATTAGAGAAAATTCGATTACAAATGAAAAGAACACATTGTTTTCAAATTAATTGAAGGCTATATAGAGCAACATTGCCTTTGCTTGTAGACAAGGAAAGAATGGAGCAGAGAATACAGCTCAGTTAGTTACGTACATAGGACACAAGCACAAAAACCTGAGCTTGGGTTCCCAACACACATATGAAACATCTGGGCATGGTGGCAAAAGCCTGTAATCTGAGGATCTGAAATGTGGAGACGGACGGATCGCTGGAGTTCATTGGCTACCTAGTCTACTGGATTGGTCAGCTACATGTGCAATGAAAGGTCCTGTCTCAAGAAAATAATGTGGAGAAAGATAGAGGAAACAATGCTAAATAGACCCCCAGAATCCATTTGCATGCACATGTAAGTTCATGGGTTGGATACATGAGCACAAATATATAACACAAATACACATAATGATACACATACAGACAAATAGATAAGTGCATATAAATGAAAAAATATAGTAAGATAAAAGTGTTTTAATCAATAAACAGTTGTGGTAAGCTATATATTTTAAATATTATCCACAGACAAAGTAAGCCCACAAATATTCCTATGTAGATCTTGCCATGTCCTATCTTTTGGAGGTCAATTACATAAACATTCAAGGACTTTGAAATAATGATCTAAGGATACTATCTTTTTAGGTTATTCAACAAACTCTAATTTAATGGCAATGAACCCTTTCCTAAGTACAGAAAGAGTTCTTCTTCTGTCAAAGGAGTTACAGATGACTCCATTACAAAGAGCTATTGCAGTTGGGCTAGTCAGAAGGTGAGCATATTGCAGACTAAGGAGACATTTCTGAATTGAATGGTGGACTTTAAATCCCTTAATGTTTAGTCTGGTTTAGTAACCTGGACATGTTATTGTCTGGCAAATTCATTGCATTTTTCTGGCTATAAAACTAAAGAAAGATGTCGAGTATGAATTAGTGAAAAACTCAAATTGCAGGTGACTTACCAATGAGGAAATTATGCTTCAGAACAGAAAAAGAAACTGTATGATAAAGCAAAGTTGATGCTTTAGTGACATTGAAAGGTATTATCCATGAGGGGAATCATAAGCAAGCATGGCAGAAAACCATGTGTTATATTTATATAGGTAAATAACATGATTGTAGCAATGTTGGAAATATACTATATTTTATTGCACTGAGTAATTCTAAATTATCATGTACCTGTCTAACAATTATAAGAATACTGATAATTTGCTATTTAAAAAATTACTAAATCTTTATTATGAAATATAGCAGGATGAACATTATGTCAGAAGTTCAGGATCATAAAACTGAGTATCATGGAGAAAGTGAAAGCTGGTTGGTCAGGATAGAGATTGGTTGAATTTGGACAGAGAGATGCTGTACTGAGAAGATGTGAGCACACTCCTCCTTCTGGTGAAGTTCTCAACTGCTAAAACCTTTGTCATGAAAAACACAAAACATGCTTGCAGATATCCATTGAAGGGTATTTACCAAGCCAGTTAATCAATATACTACTAAATCCATATCATTCGTATGTATTCTAAAAGCATGTTTCTGTATGCCAAAAAAGCAGTGCTTCTAAAATTCATAATTTTCTACCTAATGTCTCCTGTTTATCTTATACTCCTCATATACATAATTGAAAGACATGGATTACAATCACATTAAATTCAGTGTAACTATCAGGTTTAATAAATAGCTTGTTTTATGTATTTATTTTAGAATAATCTGTAAAATACTTATTTGCTGATTATCATGTCCTAAAATTAAAATAAAAAGAATGAAAATTCTACTATTTAAAACTACTGGTAGTAAACTACAGTAGTCAAAATTCAGACATCTAATCTTGTTCTAAATTTTGCTGTCCATTCATAGTGGCTGCCAAAATTTTCTCCCATTCCTTTTTTAGTTTAATTAATTAATTATTATTTTAAGCTTTATTGTTTCCAAAGCAGTCAGGTGTTTTATGGTCAATTTATTTTTTAGCTACATTTTTTTTCTGAAAAATCTCATTGTTGCTTCTCTGTTTTTTTCTTATACATGTTTTATAAATTCAGATTATCAATAAAATATCTTTCTATTTTATCATATCAGTGACCTCTTTTGCCAAATTAATCTCTGTTACTTCGTTTATATTTTGCCTCTGATTAAGCTTGAAACAGTTGGTATTCTTTTAGATCTACAGATTCTATCCTTATGGAGGAAGCTGCTCATGCCAACCATGTAGCTTTTGACCCCTTGTCTACTTTATAGATTGGATTGATAAGTATGCCTCTAGCTTTTTCAAGCTTTGACATAATATTTTCTCCTTCTTAGATTGTTGATAATAAAATATTTTACATCTTTTGTTCTACTTATTTGTGAATTGGAAACTATTGCTGAGAGATCTGCATTTTATTAGCATTTGATATAAAGAAAAGGATTTGCAGTTCATCTATGTGCATTCAACAGGCATTGTAAAAAGAGCATTAAATGATGAATTATGAATATTTCTGTTGATGACAAATGCTGGTGCATGTTTTTGCCCATGAACTAACAAACATGAATAAGAAAGAAATGGTTCTTTGAAAAATACATGGCTAAGGCATGAACACATTTGATATATAAAAATGAATATGTGTTAATAACTCATGATAAACCATGTGAACAATATCTTGAGGATGTGGGCTTAATTATTCAAAGTAATGACATTTATGAGCTATGTAAATTGATATCCAATTAAGCTGCAACAGCTATCTTATTAAATGACAATTAAATGCATTGACATTCCTTACAATTTCATATATCAGTGTGAATTAAACTGTACCTTCATTGCTATTGTAATTTGAGTTAATTACATAGCTTAGAGATTTATCTTTTGCATGATTGTTAAGCTTTAGTCTTGCTCTTCAAAAATATATAAATTAAATTGACAACTATAAATGCAAGTCCCCAAAGCAACACTAATTTTTTGACTGTGTGCAAAACAAGTAAAATGCAGATATCACAGGCTTTGCAGTTGATAGATTGTGTTTCTAATTATTTCAAATATTAAATCCCTGCATGATGTTTACCCAAGCTACTCTTTGGTCTTTCAAATTGTTTTCTTTACTGTTATGATTTGTTTAATGCCCATGTTTCCATGAAGATTTTTTGATGATTAAGAAATCCATAATTAAAAAAGAACAGGAAATAATCTATTAAATACATCTTTTATTTTTAATTTTTTTTATTTTTCTACTTCTACAAGTATTTTAAGTATTTACCACTGCTTCCTTCCACCCCTTCCCTTCACCATTCCCTGCCATTCCCACTCACCCATGTCGCCAGTATGCTTCTATGGATCCCAGGGTTCACTCTAGCTTGTGTACTTCTATGGGAGTACTCTGTGGGATATCAAGTTACTTCCCTTCAGCTCTCTCCACTGATACACGCATTTCCCTTCACTCATTTAGCTTTAGATCCAAAGATTTCCACTATGAGTTTCCATTCTATGGGTATGATAGTAGCTACCATCAGAGCATTTTGATGTGCTGTCTTCCTACCTATAGGTTTGTTGGCTTTCTTCCCTATTGATCTCTTTCTTTCCCTTTTTAGGTTCTTGTTCTAGTTTACAGTAACAGGGATATGTACCATTCGGACAAGTGGGTCTTGAATACAATCAGAAAGCTGTTGGTTTTCTCTTTGGTACTCATGCCACTATTACACTGATGGTCACCTGTTGCCATGGTGCTTTATATTGCAACTGACAGATCCTCATGCAGTTGATAGGGCTTGTGTTTATTTATCTCCTCCAGCAGCTTCTACTGTATTCCTTGGTACTGTGTAAGCTGTCCAACAAGGAGAAAGTCCTCAATCCAGCTACAGTTGATATATTTTGCCCATGTTCTGTAATCTATTTGTGTTGCATCCTCAGTAATAGATTCTTAGTGACAGTTTTTGGAGAGCAAACAAGAGCAATGGCAAAAGCTTTGGGGGCCTTTAAGACCTCTCTGACCAACATTTATTAGTAAGTGCCACATTCCTTTTACTTCTATTGCAATTTTGTCCCTGGATTCTAAGTGGATAAGCTCAAGGCTTTTAATTTTCTCAGTTTTCCTCACTGTATGCTCCTCTGCATACGAACTGCCCATTCTTGTTCCTTTTTTTAAAAGATGTAGTTTTTTTATTACTAGCATAGGATGTCCCTTTGTATTAAACACATTGATATTCACTCACCAAATTTGAAACAGTTGAGAGATTTTGAAATTTGCATTTAGATAATTTAGTGATCAAGTATCTCTCAGAAACTACTTTATGCTTTTTTTTATTTTTCTACTTTTACAAGCATGTTGAATATTCATTCTGGCTTTCCTCCCTCCTCTCTCTCCTCTATTCCCTCCTTCACTTCACCATTCTCTCCTCTCACTATCTCTCACCCTTCCTCCTGTGTGTTTCTATGGACCTCAGGGTTCACTCTGACCTGTGTACTCCTGTATTCTTTGATATTACAAGTATGATATCTTAATCTATTAATTTACTTTTAAAATGTGACATAATAACTGATAACTATTCTATGTGATTGTGTTGCACATTAGATAAAAATAAATGCCTATATAAATGTAAACAATATGAATTAAATTTATGAAATTCTAGAGAACTACTGTAGATTATTTCAAACTTTTCCATCATTTTCTTTCTTGAAACTTAATCTATTGATTTGCACAGGTTATGAGTCTACTGTCCTATGATTTTATCTGTGCTTTGTGAATAAGGTATATTTCAAAATAGTATTAAGTCTCTATAACATGCACATGGGAGATTAGTTAGTTGTATAGATTTGGGCAGCAATAGGACCTCCACTTTGACTCACTAAAATAAAGATAAATATTTAAAAATTAATTCTATACTCATATAATTTTCTTCTGCTTGTGAGAGAGTGAATGAGAGAGAGAACAGTGTTCTATGTACCATACTTTCCTACTTGCAGAAGTCAGCTTTCCCTTCCTAGCATGTGAGTTCCAGAAATCAAACTTAAGTGAGCTTTAGCACATATGCCCACTGGGCCATAAATGTACATAGACACTGAGTAATCTCACTCTTGCTAATTCTATCTTCAAATACCAAACACACACACACACACACACACACACACACACACACACACACACACAGTATATATTTTTTCTACTATATACACACATTTCTTATACATGTTAGAAATTTTAGTATATTTCTGAGTTTATATCCAAACTACTTAGCCATAAGGATGTGAGAAAATCAATCCCTGACTAACTGTGACAGACTGCCATTCAGCAGCCACATTGATGCATATGAATGTGATACCTTTGCTCTCTAGCATGACCTCCCATGCTCTGTGCACCCACCAAATGTGGTCTAGTCCTCATCCCAATCCTGTAGTAAAGCGTATAGGTTTTTAATGAGCTGTTCTTTTAACACTACCCAGTGCCATTCTTCTGTGCCCTACAGCACTCACTTTGTCTCTGTGAAAATGATGGTAAATGAAAGTCAGACTTTCTCAGCTTTGCTACTGCCTTCCTATTAGTGAAGATCACTGCACACTCGATATTGTCAACCAGTGCTGAGATGGTCTCTTCCTGCTTAGTTGTTCCATAAAATTTCCTATAAAACAATTAAATGTTGCAAACAATAATAAATGTTCACAAAATAAAATAACCTTGATGAAAGTCAAAGAAACCTAAATATTTCCCCAACTTGTTTCCATGAGTAATGTTTCTTCTAACCTCCTTAATTATAGTACTGTTAATGTTGTAAATCACACTGAAATATATGTCTTTCTTGTTGGTGATTATTTGTGAAATTCATGTGTACATGCAAAACCTCCCAAAAAATGCTCTTGAGGATGATTTGAGAGCCAGGGTCAGGAGAACTGATGTAGAAGGCTGAGAAAGGGTTTTACCTGTAATTTCAAAAATGATTCCTTTGAGCTTTGAACAATTGTGACCACAGGAGGAAATTTATGGGAATTAGTCTAATAATTCCAGAGTGGCTCTGTGCTATCAGAACTGCAATTCGTAATGATGGGGACTCTTTACAGTCAACTGAGCAATGAAGATAAAGCTTCTACTTCTTGCCAGAATACCACCATTTGGCTAATAGGCATGTAATGTCCCCAACTCTATATTAGGTAGGTAGCATGCACATGTTGGAAGGGAAAGTGACTAGAGTTTCCTATTTTTAAGATTTGACTTTCTCCAGAATTTTTAATTAAGTGGGAATTGAAAGGACCCTTTCCCATTTTCCTGCTACACAGGAAAGGCAAAGCTGTTACTCATCTTAATGACAATGCTCATATATTGTCAAATTTTTCAGGCACCTTGCCTAATCACAGGTTACGCAACTACTCTGCAATATAGGCAGCTTTTTACTGTGCTACCTATGAGAAAACTGTACCCATGTGTCTAATAACTGAGCAAGTTATTGACCAAGAGACCCCTTATTCATCTAGCTCATGTCTTGGGAGCTGAATTATTCTGTTGATGGGTTAATTGACTGATGAATAAGTTCATCTTTCCACACCATTACTGATCCCATTTCTATTATCATTTATTCCCCAGCCCTCATAATTTTCTTGTATAATTACTTTGATATCTGCTTCTGGAGGAGTCTGTGTATATGTAGTCCCTCAAATGTACTTCCTTCTGCTTTATCAGAAATATTTTGCTTTGTACACACTTTTCATATTATTTTCATCTTGCCTTAAAAGATTCTGCATGATAATTTAATTCTGTTGAATTTAATTAGGAGTGAATACATGAATACTACTTATAGCATGTTTATATTCTAAAAGCTAATTAAATCTGTTCTCTAAGAATCAATTTCTGACTAATCCCTTTTACTATTGATGTTCACACTTGAACAGCTATCCAAACATTGAACCTATGGAATAATGTGGCTCATATCATCATCTGGGGGGTAGATTAGTTGTGCTTGGTCAAAAGGTATGGTACCTGCAGTTCAGGTTTTCATTCTTAGTCCATAGAAAGGAGAGATGTAGTACTTTCAGGAACAAGAGAAATAGAAAAGCAGAACACTTTATTTGATCACAGTATTGGATAGAGACAGAACCAGATCTTAGGGTGTCTGATTCCAAATTCCTGCTCTGATATTTGTCCCAAACTACCCTATTGTCTCCTCTGTGAGATTAAGAATAGCAAGAAAATGTTCAAGGGTCCAGGTTCCATCAATAAATTATTTCTTGAAATTAATTGTCTAACTTAGACAAGCCAGGTCATAATGAGCTCTAACCATGGGGTGAACATGAAAACTAAATCCTGTGTCCCTTCTTAACTAAACCATGAATCGACCTTGCAACCATACTATTATTAGTGATCTTAATCACTTATATAGTCCTATGTCTCTTCTTAAAATAAATTTCTTATTGTTGAGACGTTTTCTTGGGATAAGTTGAGCAATGATATTCTTTCTTAGAAATTTCAAAGGCACCAAATAGGAGTTTTTCAATGTAACTACCTGAGGACCACGTCGTTTGCCATATTTTTATACTAGAGACAGAAGGACCCCATGGAATAAAATGGATAATGCAGTGGGCAATGAAGGGCTGAAGTCACATTTTTCTGTAATCACAATTCTTTCTCAAGTCATAGAGTCCCTATAAATGAAATAATCAAGTAACCTACACTGGTTCCTCCAGTTCCCTAGAGTTTAAGGTGTATTAATGGCTATTGGACTTAGAATAAATAAACTAGATGGAAAAATCATTATGTGAGTTCTATTTTCCAAATATCAATTTGGTTTCTAAGCACTCCAATAACTTACCCTTAATTTCCAGCTTGAAGTTTCCGAGAAAAAACAGTTGAAATTTGGGACACCATTTATTATTTTCCCTCTTATAATAATGGGAAGCCAATTCACTGCCTGACTTTATTGGATTTGTTATTAAAAGCTGATTCATGTCTTTAAAAACATGTATTTTACATATTGAATTTCATCTTTTAGGGGATCACAAACAATAAATATATGCAATAAAAAAATTACCTGGAGGGGGTTGGATGAATAGTTCCTTTCTTCTCTTCATTGAAAGGAGTAATTTCATGTGAGCACCTAGACTCTCTGCCAAGATCTAACACTGGGAATTAGTGAGTAGAGCTGTTAAACAGAGTTATATCCTTCCTGCATGAACGTTTATATTTCTTCAAGTTTGTCTTCCATGGGGCCTTTATATTTTACTGTGCCATAGAAAGGAGATCAGAATAATGGAGCACAATAGCAGAAGGTTGATGATTACTGTTTTCAGGGTAGTGACAGACATGTATTTTATCCCACTAAATCTAATTTCCATGAAAATTGAAACAGCTATCTGGAAAAAGTTTTTAAAAATTACCGTGCATAACCCAGTTCATCATATTTTGTTCAAGTGTTCAAAAATTCACCAAAACTATGCTTTTAAAAAATAATGTTTCCTCTGACTTTCTACTTTTCAAATTGTGTGCTTTGTTATCATTCGTTTATTCTGCAGTTTTCTTTTTCCATTCAAGTCAATTTCCGAAAAATTAATGAGCCCCATTTTTAAAACTACTTTCTGATGTGTTCTAAACTTCATTCCAATGGCAGCAAAAATTATAGCAGAAAGACATTATAGAACAATATATGTCAAAAAGATTAGTCATCTAGCTCTCAAGCCAAGTGGCAGTTTTAGATCTTCCTCTCTCACTTTTCTAACTGTTCTCTCTTCTTTTCTTCCTACCTTTTATTTGTTTTCTTCTTTAATCCTTCTCTCAATCCATAACTCTCTGTTTTCCTGCCTGCCTTCTCCCTTACTTTCTGCTTACTTTACTTTCTTTCCTTTTTTTGTACATTTTTGCGTGTGTGTGTGTGTGTGTGTGTGTGTGTGTGTGTGTGTGTGTGTATCAGAGGTCCCCCTGTAGGGGACAAGGTTGACTTTGGGAATTATCCTGGATTCCTTCTACCTCCTTTTTGCTTCCCTCTGGTATTTCTCAGGCTCTACCTACCAGGGCTGGAAGTACAGACTGCAACTATTTCCGCCTGGCTTTTTCACTTGGGACCTGAGATATGAACTCGGGATCTTCTGCTTGCGAGGCAGAGTCTTAATTAACCCCTAGCTATTGAGTGATACTTTTAGCTGGCCCATAGTTTTATGATCTTTGTCGAGTACAATAACTCCTTTGCTTCTGAAAAGCTAAGCAAATTAAGTGAATACCTATAATATAACATCCCTATAAGTAGCATTCATTATTTTGGAATAATTGCATCCAATTTTCCTCTGCATGGTAAATATGCAAAAACAGAAATATGGTGATACTAAGCTTTTAACATGAAATTTGCAGTGATTCAAATGAAGTGAACATTTCCCTTATAGCTTCTAAATTTATAGAAGGAGACTTGTATTTTCTCTCTGTTTTCTGTACAATCAACAGATTTGTTTTCTGAAATAAACTTGCTATAACTTTTCTCTGGATACTTCAACTTGTTTTCAAATTAGAGGAAACCCATATAATGTTGCCTGAGCTTTTTTGCACAGCTTAAATGTTTTGTTTTGTTTTTTTACTTTCTTTTTATATTTAAGATATTTCTTCAAGAAAATAAAGGGTGACCTTTAGTTCCTTGTGGTATGAACATGATGCAATATTTCTTACATAATGGTGGTAAAGTCATATCACAGGTCTTTTTCAGATTTAAAATGTTTCATTACAAAACCAATAATTTGATAATCATTATATAATTTAAGTTAAACTTTCTTTCAAATATCTTAGTTTCAAAACATAACTAAGAAGTTGTGTTATAAGTCTTGAGGGTAGAAAGGGAGATCAGAGAAGTCAAAAGAAAATTCTAAATAGCACAGTGATAGAATACCTGAGAAATGCAAGCAGCATGCTAGGTGTTGGGAACTAAGGCAGGAAGTCAGGAAAGCATCAACCAACCCAAGATTGAAAGAGCCATCATTCTACTCAATGTTTTTAATGGTTACTTTTTAAAAATTAATACAATTCTTTTTTATTTCTACTTTTTATCTAGTCATACAAGTTCAATACTTCCCCCCATTCTTTCTCCTTCCACCTTTCTCCCTCCTCCCTCCTCCTGTCATTGTGTTTCTGGCCTGCTCCTTCCCACCCTCCAAAACATCTGTTTATATGGGCACTGAATTTCCTTCTGAGTTGTCTACACTGGTGAGGGTTCAGGACTAAGTGCCATACCTTGGGGCCCCTTCTTGGATCACCAAATATGGGAACTCTGTTATATCTATTTAATCCCTTGCCTCTAAGATCCTACTGCCTGAAACCTTCTCCCCTGAGATCAATGCTATACATTGAGTGCTTGTTGACATGTCAGCTATTGTGCAGGTCAGGCAAAGTTGACTGTGGCAGCCCAGACTTGAGTGGAGTATCTTGCCTATCTGTGGTCCTCACCATCTTTAAGTTCTTACAATCTTGCTGCCTTGTCTTCTGCAAGGTTCCCTGAGCTTTAGAGTGGGGAGACAAAATTCTTTTACTACATACAGACATGAACACACACACACACACACACACACACACACACACACACACACACATCTACATGTAAAGTTAGCTTTTCCTGTTTCACAAATGCAGTGAAGCCTTCTTCAGAGCTCAAACTACATTCACATGTTTGCACCATGTGACTATTTATTACCTGGCTTTCCTAGGAAAGACATCATTCACTCTCTTGGACTCTATGTGATTAATCATCACCTGATTCACATGCAATGGACTTTGTACCTTTAGAGGACACGAACTCTGCTTTACTAAGCATCACTCATTACAGATGTAAGAGGTCTACTGAGTAAATTAAATAATTAATACATAAATATGACTGATTTTCATATTCATGACACTGGATAAAGGAAGTCTTATGCATCTGTGAGTGGAAAGAGAATTGCTATGGAGAAAAATGGCAGAAAACATACATGTAGATTGAGAGAGAAGACAGTAATGCACAATTATTTGAACAATTTGAAAATAATTTAGTTCATTCACCGGAGTGTATAAGAGAGTAATAAAGAAATGACTATGGGGTGTGAGGGGAAGTGTCAAAGCAAAGGTGAATGTGCTGGTTAGCAAGAGGTTAATGAAAAACTGCGACCTGAGGTTAAGGAGTCAGACTGCAGCTGTTATGGCATTGCATCTAAACACCCCAGTTCTCTGGGCTTCACCACTCAGGTCTTCAGCAAAGCAGTTTTTTTAATGATGAAAAATGCACATGATGGCAGGGGATGTAAGGACGCCAAAAACGCTCGCCACAGACACGCACTCCCTTAAGAACACAGCACTTAATGACAATGTCTTCCCAGAATCTGTACTTCTTAGATGTCAAAATGCTTGCAGACACTATTTCAGGGGCAAAAAATGTGCATTTAAGCAGAAATGAATGAAATGAAAAAGAAAAAAAAATTAGCCACAAGTTAAAAAAAATAGGAAAAAGCTAAAGGAAACTTAGCACATCTATAAATACATAGAGGGGTGTGCTTCTGGGTATCTATAATAAATGAACAAAGATGACTAAATTTAATTCAGTAGATGAAGTTTCCCAAGGGCTAGACTTCCCTTTCAATATATAAAATGTGTAACTCTGTGTTGACTTAAGCCTTCAGACTGCAAAAAGTATATTTCTACCTCTAACCATCTCTGTCATGAGAAGTAATTTATTAAAGGCCTTGCCCTGCTTATGATATTCCCCAAAGCCACTTATTTCTTATCTATCATTATTGCATTATTTCCCCCCAGAAATGCCAGGGAATATTCCGTGGACAAGGGAAAAGTCAGATGACTTCTGGTTTCATCCTTCTTTCATTATTGTGGCATCTTGATGAACACAGACAGCACTATTTGCATGTAAGTAAAAAGGTATCGAATAACAACTATCGTTCTTTTGCTACATCCTGTGTGCCTTAGGGATAAAGATGAGAAGGCAAAGTTTATATCTCTGGAAAACTTATATGTCAGAGGGTAAAATGAAAAAGTAAAGAAGGAGAAGGAACAGAGGGATCCAGGGAAAGAAGGAGGAAGAAAAAGAAGGAAGGAAGGAAGGAAGGAAGGAAGGAAGGAAGGAAGGAAGGAAGGAAGGAAGGAAGGAAGGAAGGAAGGAAGGAGGAAGGAAGGAAGGAGGAAGGAAGGAAGGAAGAAGGAAGAAAGGAAGAAGGAAGGAAGGAAGGAAGAGAGAAAAAGAAAAGAAAGAAAAGAAAGAGGAAAGGAAAGCAAAACAAAGAGAAAATAAGAATAGAATAAAGAGAAAAGAAAAGCATAACTACGATGACAGTTTTCACTTCATTTAAATCAGAATCTGACTAATTGAAGATAAAATGTCCAGAAATTTGTTTGACCAATTTTATTTTCTATCTTTCTGTAGGTAAGAGGAAGAGGATAACGGGGAATTTCATATCACTTAGACATTTTGTGAATTTACATTCAGAGTACACTACCAGACACTGTTATTGACAGAGCAGTATGATTAAGTTCTGATTTCTTGTCAGGCAAACAGGGTCACTACTTGCCATTAAGATCAATGATTCCCTAGGACTAATACATAAGTTCAGCAAAGTGGCAGATTACAAAATAAACATGCAAAACATCAGTGGCCTTCTTATACGTCAAGGATGAGAAAGTTAAAAAGCCCTAAGAGAAACAATCCCATTAAGTATAGCCTCTAAAAAAAGAAATACCTTGATATAAACCTAACCAAAGAAGTGAGAAACCTTTACAATGAAAATTACAAAACCCTATAGAAAGAAATAGCAGAAGACACCAGAAGGTGGAAAGACCTCCCATGCTCCTGGATTGGCAGAATCAACATCATAAAAATGACCATCCTACCAAAAGCAATGTACAGATTTAATGCTATACCAATCAAAATCCCAAAGCAATTCTTTAAAGAAATTGACAAAACAATCTCAAAATTCATATGGGAGCACAAAAGACCCAGGATAGCAAAAGAAATCCTGAGTAACAAAAACACTGCTGTAGATATCACCATACCAAACCTTAATCTATACTACAAATCCATAATAATAAAAACAGACTGGTACTGGCTCCAAAATATACATGTAGATCAATGGATAAGGGTTGAAGACCCAGATATAAACCCACACAATTACAGCCATTTGATCTTTGACAAAGGGGCCCAAAAAGTTCAATAGAAAAAGAACAGTATCTTCAACAAATGGTGCTGGCAATACTGGATGTCTACTGGATCCGTACTTGTCACCATGTACAAGACTTAATTCCAAATGGATCGAGGATCTCAATATTAGGTCAGAGACTATAAAAACCCTAGTTGAAAGGGTAGGGAACTACCTCGAGCTGACTGGACTAGGCCAACAGTTCCTAAACAGAAATCCAATAGCACAGTCAATGCAACCAACACTTAACAGATGTGATCTTATGAAATTAAAGAGCTTCTGCTCAGATAAGGAGGTTGTAACTCGAGCACAAAGGCAACCATAGAATGGGAGAAAATCACTAACCGCTTATCTGATAGAGCTCTATCATCCAGAGTGTACAAAGAACTTAGAAAACTAAACACCAAGGAAACAAATGGGCCAATTAAAAAATGGGCCTTGGAACTTAAAAGAAATTTTACCAGGACAAAATTGAAATGTTTAACAAATATCTTAAAAAATGTTCCGCATTCTTAGCCATCAGGGAAATACAAATCAAAACCTCCCTGAGGTATACTCTCAGCCTGGTCAAGATGGCAAATATCCACAATATAAACAATACCAAATGCTGAGAGTATGTGGCGAGAAGGGAAATCTCCTACATTGCTGGTGGGTATGCAGGCTCATACAATCACTCTGGCGATCAGTCTGATGATTTTTTAAAAAGTTAAAGATTGAAATCCCATATGACCCTCCTATTCCACTTCTGGGAATAATCCTCCATAAAGCAAAATTTCGCCTGAATGCACGAGCACAACCATGTTCATAGCAGCATTATTTACAATAGTAAAGTCATGGAATCAACCCAAATGCCAAACAATTGACGAGTGGATAAGGATAATGTGGTACATTTATACAATGGAATACTACTAAGCCATCAAAAAGATGAATTAATGAAATTTTCTGGTTAATGGATGGAATTAGGAAAAATTATATTGAGTGAAGTATCCCAGACCCAGAGAAGTAGACACCATATGTACTCCCTAATAGGTGGATCCTAGTATCAAACCCACTTAATGACACATTCAAAGATAAATTTCTGTTATACCTACAATAATTGCAAAGATTATAAGGGGTTAGGAGGGCTCCCCCCAGAAATAATAGAGGGGATCATGCTTCGGTAGAGAAAATAGGTTACCATCAAGTATTACAAGAGGTGACTCCCAATACCAATCAGGATGGAACCAAGGGTAGTCCAGGAACAGCAAGACTGAAAACAACAAACCATAGTTCAGAACACTAAAGACCCTGCATTGATCACCTGGAACCAGACCAGCCAAATCTCTCCCATCATAAAGCTCAGGGAAACTTGCAGAAGAGGAGGCGACAAGATTGTAAGATCCTTAAAGATGGGGGGACCAATAATATGCAAAATGCTCCACACAAGTTAGGGCACAGTAGCCATAGTGGGACTTTGCATGACTTGCACAATGACTAATGTATCGATGACTCCTCAGGGCCTAGCATGGATCACAGGCATTAGGAGCCTTAGAGCAAGGGATTAATAGTCTTAATAATGTTCCTGTACTAAGGGGGAACTCAGGGGTGGTGGGGAGGGGCTCTGGGTTATGCCACTGAGTCCTTACACCTCACTGGAGTCGGGGACTCAGAGGGAAGTTTGATGTTCACACAGAGGGATGTTCCAGCAGATGGGAGGAGGAAGGGGCAGGGCACTGGGAAGAGGGGGGGGTGGGGAAGGGGAAGGGGGAGACGGTGCAAAGGGGACTGAGGAGGGGTGGTGGGAGGAAGAAGACCAGGGTACCTATTGAGCTTGCATGATTGAGGAAAATAAATAAATAATAAAAAAGAAACTACAAGTCCTTGCAAATTTTAGAGATGATACAGCTGCATTCAGGAGCTAATTGCCTTTGAGTTACCATGTGAATCTTGGGAAGTCTGGAGTCTGTGACTGTGAAAAGGGTAATCAAGACTGTGGATGCAGAGACAAAAAGATCAATGATTGATGTCACTTTTTGTAGATTTAAAATAGTTTCTACCCATGACTATGAAAATTTAGCTGTCCTCTGATTAATAATAGATTCATAAGTCATTTTCCAAATATACTTGGTCTATCTAAGCATTCAATTATCCTTTAAATTAAAGATTCTTAAGATCAGAATAGCTAATGTGAATTATTGACCTATAATTAATATTTTTCACACCATCATAAAACTAAAAATTTACTAAAATAGCTTCCAGTTTAAAATTGTAGATTTAATTCTTCTTTTCTTTGCTTGGGGGCTGCTTGATATTGAGGTAACAAAATATCCTTAAATATTAGATATTTCAGTAATAATATACACTCATCACAGGAGAATAAATTGAATTCTAAGATTCTACAATGTCATTTCTTGTCTATAATTCTCCAATTTATATATTAATATGAAATATTATTTGTAAGATGTACTTTCACATCACAAATCCACATAGATTTAGGAGTTTCAAAAGTAATTATTTTGAACTCACAGTCACCTGACAATATTAATTTTAAGCATTGTTATCATGGTTTATTTCATTTCTTTTCCAAATATCTTTACAGAGCAATAAATCACATTTCATATTTATGCATATTATTAGCATATCAATATAAGGTTTTATTTCAATGTATCTCATATTCCTATTCCTTAAACTAATTTTGCATCTATACTCCATTGTACTTTTATAGCAAGATAAAAAGCAGGATATAAATGTCCTTCAAACACAATTCAATATTTTATCCTACAATCTTATTGTCAACCCTTTATTTCCTTGAGAATTTTTTTGTTAATTCCACCACACATTTCAGATTTACAAACTATTACGATGTGTTAGTATATACGGAAAAAAATGAATTGATCAACATTGGGTGATGAATCAAAATTTTTTACCATGGGAAAAGTCCCAGAAGATTCAAGACTCTAGAGAATGAGGTTGCTTCAGAAGGACATTGAAATGTCCTTGCCCAGTTTTAGGACAGCAAATCCTTGAGTGTTACTCTTTAACTAATGACATCTAACTTCTTTTTTTATTATTTATTTATTTTTTCCACTCATACAAACTTGATAGGTACCCCATTCCCCTCCCTCCCTCTATCCCTCCCTGGATCCCCTTGCTCCCTCCCCCTTTTCCCCTTCCTTCCCGCCCCCTTCCTTTTCTTCCAGTGCCTCCCACCCATTCCTGGAGCATCCTTTACTGTGCATGTCAAACTTTCCTCTGGGGTCTCTGTTTCTGATGAGGTGTAAAGACTCAATAGCATTGCCTAGAGCTTTTTTTTTTTTTGTTCCCCTTTGATATAAGAACACTATTGTGGCTGTTAATCCCTTGCCTCTAAGGATCCTAGTGCCTGTGATCCATGCTAGCCTTTGGGGGGGTCAATGATACGTAACACCCAGCATCTTATGTAATTCAGTACTGCTAGTCTGGAGGTAACGATTCTAGACTTGGTTACACGTTAGATCATGGAATTCAACTAACCAAACTGAGATAATGGGCCTTTACCAGTTGCATGCTGCTAAATTTAGGTTCGATGGCTAGGTTAAGGGAGGTCAAGTAAGTGTCATTATAATATTTTCCTTCAGGCTCATATCTGCTTCTCTTTTTACATTCATTTGCCCAGCAAATCAGTTCAATACTATAATCCAATATTCATGAGAAGAATTGTTTTTTTATATTATCCAAGTTTCTTCTGAAATGCATGATGACCCACTGTGTGCTTCTATACTATTGTGACAAATACTTCTGTTACCCATCCTTGGTAGGAAAGAAATAAACTTTTTTTTTCTTTACCCCCTTGAAAGTTATTTTAGCAAACTGTGAAACTCATCATTACTAGTTGGTTAAGAATATTCAATCTCAGGACTTTATACACGCACATATGTGTGTGTGTGTGTGCGTACATGCATGTGTGTAAATGCACATATATTCAATTGCATTATATATTTTAGCGTGTTGTGGTGATGGTTATTCTGCACATTGTAGTGCATTTCATAGCATCTTCATTTTTTTTTTAACATTTTTATTATTATTTCCGCTCATACAAACTTAATAGGTAGACCAGTTCCCTCCCCCTTCCTCCTCCCCCCGAACCCCCTGCTCCCCCTCCCTCTCTCCCCATCTCCCAGTGCCTCCCCCCCAATTCCCAGAGAGTCCTTTATTGTGTATGCCAAACTCTCCTCTTGGTCCTCCTTTCCGATGATGTACAAGGACCCAGTGGCATTTCCCTGAACCCTTTCTCGTGTTCCCCTTAAGCATGGGAATACTACTGTGGCCATCAATCCCTTACCTCCAAGGATCTTGGTGCCTTTAGCCGATGTTAGACTTTGTGAGGTCAATAGTGTGACGGACATGGCGCAGGGCATGCAAAGTCCTATTATGATTGCTTCAGCCCTATCTAGTGTGGAGACTCTTCAAATCATTGCTCCCCCCATCCTTTTGCTCTTACAATCTTACCGCCCCCTCTTCCGCAAATGTCCCTGAGCTTCAGGATGGGGGGAGATTAGGCTGGCTTAGTTCTATGTAGATGATATAGAGTCTCTGAAGTTCTGGATTGTGGTTTGTTGATTTTCTTTTGCAGTTTTGTTGTTCCTGCAATGCCCTTCACTCCATCCTGATGGGCACTGTATGTCACCCCCTGGTCAGAGACAAAAAACTGTTAAACTGGAGTCTTGTTATAATAGCACATTCTAGGGACCATGTTACAGCAGAGAAAATCGACCTCCAAGGAATGCAAGTAAGTAATGTGACACCTGGTTAAGTTCACAGACGTTCGTTCCTGATCATGTACAACTGAGGGGGTATGATCTCACCAGAAGGGGAGGGCATATAGTCTGGTAGATGCTACATCTTCATTTTTTCTAATACATTCTTACATCAACATTCCTCCCACAGCTGCCATACTCCAACAATAAGAATGTCTTTGGAGACTGTCAAAGTCTTAGTCAGGGATAAGATTACTTTCTATTTAGACTCTGGTTCTAGAATAGTAAAAATACCTGTTCATTGTCAGAGTCTTTTTGCTACAGGGTAGTGGGAAAAATTCTCCAAGCTTATAAGTATTGCCTCTTGTGAAGGTATCCCAGAGTTAGATGATTTATCTAAGGCATCTGTGTGACTAAACATTCTGTGACTTCTAGGCTGTTTTGGAGATAAAAATTGGTCTCGCTGAATCTGAAAGCCACTGTGCTGAGAATTCACACCTTCTTCACACCTAGTTGTCCATGAATTCTCAGCTTTCTGAATCTTTGAAGATCTTAAAAGAACAGGAGGGGTGCTGTTGATGTACCTTATTATCATCTTGCCAAGTCCTGACCTTTTGCACCTTCCTTCTGAACACATTGTCTAATCTTGGCAGTAGGTTCACAGTCACCAATGAGGAATAAAAGCATCCATGGATGAAAGTGACATCACCAAAATTTAGACCAAAAGGAGAGAAACGTGCACACACGGGGCTTGGCAATCTCTGGAGACATTTTTGTTCTTGTGTGGCATCTGGGGCAGAGTGCTCTCCTATGTAGGAGTGGAATCTGTGGCTTCACATCTGTCCTTAGAAACAACACTTTCCCAAACACAGTCTTCTTGTCACAACTCTTTTAGCAGTGCAAAAAATAGATTATTTTGTATCTTCACAGTATTGCTTAAAATACTTTTAATGACAAGCATATACTGAAATCTCTGATGTGACTGAGGTTACGAGAGGCAAAAATATACTTTGAAACTCCAGAGTGCAGTGACAATATCTTTTTCGTGCAATTTGCTTCATTCTCAGCTAGATGAATCAAGCCACCAACTTCACAGTGTGGCTTCAGAATGAAATAAACCTTAAGGTGAAATCTTAGAAAGTTTCCTTACCTACTGTTATCATTGCATTAGTGTAAATTCTTACTGTATGTTTTCCCTGGATGAACAGATTTACAACCTCATATAATAAATTGGGCTATCAGAAAAGAGTAGAGAATAATCAGATTCAAGAGAAGATTCCATGACTGTTAATGAATCAAACCTCTTTGATTCAGCTCACAATATAATCACAGAAACGATAATCTCAGGAATCCACAATACTTGATCTTGCCTGAATTTGATACATGGAATATTGCTAGCTGCTTCCTGACCTAGAGGCCAATAGCAAACACATCGTATGTTTAACATCCAGTTAGAGGGGCCTTAAAACAAAGGACATTTCTAAGTTCATTGTACTCAGATTGTTCACATTTTAATTCTCTAATAAATCTGATTTTTTTTATCAAGGACTATCAGAGTTGCATGAAAATGTGATGAGGAGCAGATTTAGGGACATATTTTAATCGTGTACTCATTGTTACTAATTAAAAAGTATACTTTGCTCTCTGGGATCTACTGTGTATCTAACTTTCCGCTGTTTGAAATTGATCCTTTAATTCATCTTTGCCAACCTGAACTCATCTTGTTCATTGATTTATCTCAGTCTCATGGACTGATTTTGCAGGTGAGCACCCTGTGTTCCCCAGAGCTTTCTGGAGATGCAAAACTGATCAAATGAATGCATATTACAGAAAGATTTTTTTAATTTCTTGTTTATTGTTTCTTGTGTGTGTGTGTGTGTGTGTGTGTGTGTGTGTGTGTGTGTGTGTGTGTATCAGAGGGGACTGTGTGTCCCTATGGAAGACCAAGCATGACTTCAGAAATCATCTTAGATTACTTCTACCTCCTTTCTGCTTTGCTTTGGGATTTCTCAGGCTCTGACCATCAGGGAATGAGGAAGTGCAGGTTGCCACTATTTCTGCCTGGAGTTTTTATATGGGACCTGGGATCCAAACTCAGGACCTTCTGTTTGCATGACAGAGTCTTAACCCCTGAGCCATCTCTCCAGCCCTGCAGAAAGGATTTTTTAGATTGCCTTATTATTCATATTAGCAAAACTTAGAAGCCAGTAGGCTCTCAGCCCTCAAAGCCAGATATCTCATCAGTATTATTCTGAAGCCCAGAGGATAAGTAGAGAGATATTGTTCTTCAGCCCATGGAAGTTGGATTTTGATGTCACTGGCCAGCAACAAGACAGATGTACTCACCTTTTGTCCTTGAACCTCATTATATCTGTGCTGCTAATCAAATGATGCTACCTGCACTAAGGGAGGACTTTTCCTGCTTCGTAAATTCTTAGAAATACCCCCACGAATTCTTCCAAGATCATGTCTCTTAGTTGATCCTGGACCCAATAAACTTGACAACCATGATAGAACATCATGAACACTAGCATTCATGCCTGTTCATTGCTCTTTGTTCCTGACACAGAACATATTTCACTTTACCTGTCAAATACCTGTATTCTCTTTCTTCCTAATTGAATCTGCATACCTCTCTTGCTGTGTCTACCCCTGAGATGGAAACCATTTGTAAGCAATTAGTGCTTCTCTATTTAATTATTTTAGCTTTAATAATGGGTGACCAGGAAGGTTTCATCTTAAATTAAAATTAAGTGCTAATGTGCTGTTCTGAAACCAATGAGCCACTTGTGCCTCGAGAGAAGAAAAAGAAAATATTTCTAGTATCATAAAAGAATGTTCACCAATTTCAGCACTCCTCATTTATGGATCATGCAGAAATGGCTCAAAAGTATTCATTCTCGAGCATTTTAGAGAGAAAGACTTGCGTGGCTTTTTCCTAATTTTTATACATGTGGTATATGCACTAGTTGCTCAGTTAATTGTTGTGACAAAATATTGAACAAAGTAGCTTAAGCAACAGAGTATTTATTTTGGCTCAGAATTTGAAAGCACAGGCCATTATGGTAGATTAGTGATGCCAAGCAGGAGCTTGAGACAGCTGGTCCTATCGCCCTAGTTTCCTTCTCTGTTTTTGAGGTAAAATGTCCTAACAGAAACATCTTAAGGAAAAAGGGGTTTATTCTGCTCAGTTTCAGATTCCAAGTGATTGTGGTAGAGAAACCAAGGTGTTAGGAGCTTGAGTGCATACAGAATCAAGAACAAAGAGCAATGAATAGGCGTGCATGCTAGTGTTCAGCTCTCTTCATTTTATGCTGGTCTGTTTCTACTCATGAGGGAATGTGCTGTCCCACAATGGGCTTCTCTTCATGTGTCAAAGCATAATTAAGATAATCCTTACAGGTGTGATTAATCTAAAATTATTTTCCATGTGATTCTAAATTGTGTTAGGTTGGTAACTTTGATCAATTTTCACATCACCCTCTCTGAAACTAAATCTTCCAAATCTGAGCTTCATACTCCTCCAATCACACTGATGAGTTTTGGAATAATTCATAGAATCGAGAACAAGCCAGTGGGATTGAATCTTGGTGCTTTATTGTGAATACTTGAAAATAAAGGTATTCTTTTGCTTAGATTGTTCATTCATCCAACACAAATGAAATGCTTACTGCTTAAATTTATTCCTTGTAAGGCCCTGCCTGCACATGAAGACAAAGCTGTAGAGAAGATAGAGCTAAACAGCTAGAATCAAACTGCTTTAACATTGTTTGAACATCAATATCAAGCCACAGTTTGCAACCTTTTGGATTGATTCAACATGTTTCTTTACCTTGTATCTAGTTTAATATTTTTTATTTACAAACAAGAGTGACCAGTTGTACAGATACTAATGAATACAATTTATAATAATATATAAAAAATGAGGAAAAAAACTCTTAAAAGAATGGAAAAATCTGCAATATTCACATGTAAAAGCAACTTTTAAGACCTCCACCTGTCAAAATTCTATAGTTTCATCTATTAACATATACCACATGCTTGAGATGTGACATGCGAAGATGGTTGCATATCCTCAAGATCCCTTAGCTTTCATTAACTTGTACTGCATGTAAGAGTCAGAAAATAAATTACATTTAAAAATCAATAAAATGACATGATTGTTTTGAGATTGATTCAATTACCATTATTATTCTGAATATGTTTTAAATAGTGAAATTTATTCATATCATAATATGTTGCTCTTAAACCTAATATTTCATTAAACTTTATTTTGTTTTTGTTGTAAACATAAGTTATCATCAGTCTTACTATAAAACTCTCCTTGGTGTGGATCAGATGAGTCCAGAGATTTAAATATATTCTACTCATAAATAATTCAATATTACATATCCTGATGGCAAACACTTTCTGATAAGTTTACAAGATTATTGGATTTATTTTTATCTAAATTTTTGGGGAAATGTCTTCATCTTTGTTCTCCATTATGTTTCCTATAAATATTATACACATGTGTGTAGACACACACATACACACACACACACACACACACACACACAACTTGCCGCATTGCAATTTTAAATGAACCTACATCCCTGCTCAATTTTGTGCTGGTTTAATTGGAAGCACATGCTAATATATAAATATATAAAATATAAAAAAGCTCAAATCCTAGCTGAAATTGTGTAAGTTGGATCTTGGAGATGAACACTTGCAATGACGGGAAGTTTCTTAACATATAAGAGTTCCATTGCCATCTTAACAATACCATCATCATCACCACCATCACCTTCATCAATTATCACCAGCAATCCTGTGTCATGAATATTTGATTATATGATATTTATCAGACATTCAAGATTTTTATATCACTACAAAAAGGTAAGGGTTTTTAAATAAATGGAGTAGTAGTAACATTTCTTGAACTAATTGGAGCTAATTTTACCCTGAAAGAAAATGCAATGGACAAGCTGTACTTATGCTTTATTAGCACTAAGCAAGAATAATTGATGGCTGTTTTTGTGATTTTCTTTTTATCAATTCACTTTCGTGACTAACACTTTTGTAATAGTTACAGGCATTGAATTCCCTTTACTAATATTGAAGTGCATAAAAGCCCAACTTCATTAAAACATTGTTTTCTTTTTGCCCAACAGATTTCATATAGACAGATGGCATGTCAGAAAGTTTTGATGAAACATGCACGCTCCCATACATGAGTAGTGGGAGTATGAATATCTACCATGCCTAGAAAGCATTCAAATTTATGGATCAATTTAAAAGGACATATTTATATAGATAATTTAGCTGTGGAAAATGACAAAGATACAATGTATTTATAGCAAATTGTTGCCTTTCTTGTGCCATAATAAATGAAGAAATGAAACAATCTCTACATTACTGAAGTTAAGGAATTCATCATATATTCAGCACTGCAATTCTTGACTCCTCAGAAATGTCTGACAGTGCCTATTTACATCCTTGAAAGTATTGCTTTACCATGTTCTATGTTGGTACACTGTAGACTGTTTTTTGCGTTATTTTTCCAAAATCTTTGCATAATTAATAGGCTCTGAAATCAGATAACCTCTCTGCATCCTTTTAGATCCAACCTTGGGAGAACCATTCTTTTTTTTTTTTTTAATCAATTGTGCATGTATGTGCACTGTGTGTGTGTGTGTGTGTGTGTGTGTGTGTGTGTGTGTGTAGAACTACGAATTCGGGAACCACCATGGACGCTCTTCCTTGTTTACTCTGCCCCGGGATTCACAGGCTCCGCCCTACCAGAAGCATAGGCCACCCCCGCTTCCGCCTGGCGTCTATACGTGGGATCCCCAAACTCAGGAACTTCCGCCTGCAAGGCAGAGGCTTAACCCTTGAGCCACCTCTCCAGCCCCGGGAGAACCATTCTTAATTCTCCAAAGTAAAGATTTTACATCATCACTAGAGTTCAGCATTTATTGCTTAAGTAAACATAAGTTTCATTCCTATTATATGTACAATGCTAAAATGTCAGAATTCCCTAAAGCTTGACCTTTATGTACTTTGTGACTACCATGATTTAAGTTTTTACATGAATACAATTTTTTTTCTCCTAACCTGCCTTGTCTGCTATGCTTTGGGCATACAGAGCCAAACAATTCCTTAACATCGTTATTTGTACATGGTATGACATTTCAAAGGGAACATATTTAATCTGTATGTGCACTGCCTCTTCAATGACCCAGAACCTTCCATAACTTGTTTCCTACCATGTTGATCTATCACAGTGAGATTATTCATCATTTCTATAAGAGACACCAGAATTCACACCTGTAAGTATGGAAGCATCCTGAAATGCTCTGAAATACATATGAAATATATGTATAAAATGTGTAGCATTCTCAGAGATAGTTGATTGCAAAGAATTCATATAAACAAATTGTCCTTAGTCAGTAATAGTATAGTCAAACTTAGTAGCACACATCTAGGTTTACAGAGAGAAATTGTAAAGGATATTTCTCATTCAATGAGAGGAAATGATAGATAAACTAATAACAATAATTCAGCTATTTGGGATCGTCCCCAAAAACTCTTGGACATTTTTCACTTATAAATTCATCTACGATATTGGGGAAATTTTCTTTCTTGAGATCAGGGAGCTGATGTTTCTTCAATGATTTTCAGATAGGGACTGTTTTTTGGTTTCTAAAGGCTGTCCATCCTTATGGAATGAAGATCCTTCTAAATAACAATGGAAAGGGAGAACATAGACATTAGACGGAAATGGATATCTTTTTAAATACATTTTAAATTATTTACATATTGTGTGTATGGGGTGTAGATGTGGTTGTCTGCGTGTCTGTGTGTTTCAGAGGGCATTGTGTACGCCTGTGAAGGCTCTAGGATGACTTTGGAAGTGATTCTCAATTGTTCTACCTCTATGCCAGGGGTTCTGAGCTCCAGCTCAGAAACAGATGTCACAATGCTAACTATAAATATTCTACAGTAAACTACTATCTAAACATTTATAACTTTAGATACAAATGCTCTCATGTTGCAATGGGAGATGTGTGAGGCCGAGAACCACAAATGGCCACAGTGCAATGTGTAAGTGATTTTTGAATGTTTAACTCTAAACAGTCCATCACAGCCACCTCCCATCACAAAGGTCAGGAACCTTGGGAAAGAGAAGATTGTAAGAGCCTGTAGGAGTGGAGGGGTACTTCCTGGCTATTCCAGTCACAACAGGGCTGCTGTATCCAGGAACTTGCTACAGAGAGGTTTATCTCCACCAGATCTACACAATGGCTGACATATCAACAACCCCTGCCCATGGAACAGCGAAGATCTCAGGAGAAACTGCTTCCACCAGAAAGAATCTTTGGGGCAAGTGCCAGGCTAGAGAAGGGGAGTTTCCCTGCTTGCAGATTTGCTCACTGGTGGACCACTTGAATCATAACAGATGCAGAGTGACATGGGAAGAGGAGGGAGATGGCTAGAAGAGGGACCTGGAGGACAGGTGGAAGAGCAGAGGAATGAAGAGGGAATGCCTGTCTCTCCAAATGGATGAAACTGAAAAAAGAAAATGTAGTCAGTTTGGTTCACCTTTCTGTCAGTAAATAATGATCATCCTGGGAATGACTCTCCACCATATTTCTATATTGTACTGGTATTGGATGTTCATATTAGCCTTTGGGCAGCATTCAGCCTTGTTCTCAGTCTTATTCACATTGTGTTCTTCGGTTTTTTCCTTCCTGGCCTTTTAAAGGGCTTTTTCTGTTCTTTCCTTATACAGTTCTGTTTCCCTGCAACAGTATTTGTTAATGTTACTATATTTCCAATCTTTTGCCCCAGCCCACACCCTGAAGTAGAGTCAATAATTTAGGAGGCTAAGTATAATCTTTTTAAATTGATGGATGTGAAGCTGACAGGGTTTTTGAAAGGAGGTGATGAAGCTGGCGCTGTCACGCACACTCGTGGGAGTTTGAAGGTTTAATAACATGCTAATGTTGGAAATTATCTATGTGGTAAGTTTGTGGAAAGTTTCAATCAGATCTATAAAGTTTTTGTATATATGATATGCATTTTGAGGATGAACAATTTCTTTAATAATCAGTTTATGAGAATTTTATGTTAATGTTTATAATAAAAGCTCAAGATATACAATATACTATAAAGATATTACTGCAGAAAAATCAGGAATAAGTGGATAGATGAACCCATGTTTCTGTTTTCCAATTACTAATAATGTCAGTAATATGTAGTTAGTAAAAGTGAATAGTTTGTTAATATGTCAGCCACTCAAATTTTCTAATTTTATTCTGTGTTCTTAATATAATAGAATGCATTTGATTTTAATCTAAGCTTCTATCCTTATCACAATCACTTATTAACTGTCAATAAGTTAAATTCATACTCTATGAACTTTTTGCAAACATAAACTTAAGATATATTGATGTATTTGGAATTTCATGAAATCCATGTGTTGGTTTCACATAATTGAGACATTATAAGTGATGAGGTAGGTGGGGAGTAATACAGTAAATTTGAAAATTATATGAAAACTATAGACACACATATAAGTTTCAAGTGGAGTTTATGGAATTAAAAATGCCTTGTATTGGCAAATATTGCTTAAATGGGGAACATTTTCCTACAGTAAAATGAAATGGCAGACAGGGCTTACCAAGCTTCAGAAAGGATAACAAGAATGGGGAATAGGGAGAGAAAGGTATAATTTCTGTTTTTGACATGTCAGACTTATTTTATATTCATAGCAGAAAACTATAACACAAGCAAGAAAAATATTTCAATTATTGGACTTAAGGAGAAGAAAGAAATTAATGGTAGAAACATTTTAAATTTTAAATATACAGTGATTGTTGAAGGATTGCTGATACATAAGACAGATACAGAATCAGAAGGAAGTTAGAGCAATGTTTGAATTAAAAAGACAATGAATTATAGACACTATTTTCTGCTCATATGTGGTCACACTCTTGCCTTTCTTTCCTTTTGTCTTCCCATTTATTTTTCTATTTCATTTGCATATACAAGTTAAAAAATTGGGATAAATTTGTTGAATGACCCCTTGTAATTATTAATTAAAATTTGGTATCATATACATCAAATGTGTGGGGTTTTTTTTCCCTTTGTTTAGATGTGAGTTGATTTGTAGCTGTTGCTAATGTGTCTGGAAAATTTGTGGCACCTTTAGGTAGTCGAGTCTTGCTGGAGGAAGAAAGATCACAAGATACACAAAATACTGCTTTTCCTTAGCTTGCTGTTGTTCTTTCTGTCTTCCTGATGGTGACCGTGACGTGAACTAGCTTCCTACTTCTGCCTTCGGACATGCCTTCTGCTGTAAGATGCTGTCTATTTTGTATTATAGACTTTCTGGAATCATCAGCCAAAATAATTCTCCTTTTCTGCATGAAGGTGTGTATGACTGTTTTCTCACAGCAGTAAAAGAAAAGAAACTGCAACGGTGTGTGTGTATGTGTATGTGTATGTGTGTGTGTACTCAATTATTTAAAGTAGAAATTGAACTTTCTTTTATATGTGGAATAGTAATTCTTGATGTCACAGAGATTGTAGAGTAGTGTTCAATGTTTGAATGTGCATAGTATTTTATTTAACAGCATAACATTTTTGTATGAATCACTCATTGTTACACAGGATAATAATCAATGTAAATTCAGTTCATCAATTAAGTGGCAGTGGCCTATCAAATGAAATATTCTTGTAGCTGTTGCTTCCTTTCCCATTTCTTTCTTGAATAGCACACCAATGTCCTTGTGTCTGTGTGATTCTTTCCCCGTGGACTTCCCTCATCAATTCTTTTCTTCCAAATTGTATTTTCATTATACAAAATATATTAAAATCTCACAATTAATCACAAAAGAACCTGTTGGCTTCATGGATGTTAATTTGAAGTTTTCTCCTTAGTTCGTATAAATAATATAATTTCTTGGTCCATGTTCTATTTCTATACCTCATGGAGATTCATTACCTTCTTCTGTACTCCCCACTGTTTCTCAGTGCTCCCCAGGGGCCCAACGTACAAGTACATGTTCACTCTCCACCTTGAGCCATTGATCCAGCATTCTGCCATTTTCTCACTTTTGTCTAAAACACACTGTTCCTAGGGATAAGATTTTTAACCAATTTCAATTAAAATAGGACAAGGTAATGCATCTGCTGCTTAAAGAAATCTGAGATTATTATTTTCTTTTATTTTCGGACTACTTTGTATTTCTGGTGAAGTAATTAACCACTTGTATTATCTTTATCTACACTAGGCATTGGATTCATTAGTGTCTTCTCTCTGAGATCTTATACACGGACAATGCAATTACTTAAGCAGCTTTGTGGACATATGTGCATTTAATCTTTTCTTATAGTCAGATAAAAAATAAAGTAGAGAAATAGGTACAAGTCAGTAAACAAACAAGTTCTAATCCATCATCTTTCTGGTATTTCAACTTTTTTGTTTGCTTGGGTCATTTTTCTGCATGTTAAGTTATCAACTGAGAAGTTCAGAGCAAGCAAATTGCATCTTTACACTGGTATTAGATCTATGAGATATTAATGAAGGCCTTCAGTAAAACCTGGCTGCAATTTCACACAGTGCAGTTCAAGAAATGGAATTTATTTTGAAGATAGAAGGCTTCATGCCTCAGACATCTCTACTGACATTCTTTGGGAGTGTTAGTAGCAGTACACAGACTTTTTTCTTAAAAGTTAAGAATCTTTAGGAGTTTTTAGGAGATAGGTATTAAAGATCAATACCTGTCTTAAGAATGAATTTGGAATTTTCAAGAGACATCCATTCAATAAGTCTTTACACACATTTGCATTTTGAGTGGGTCCATGTATCTGCAGAATTAGGGCAGTCACAAAGGCTTACCTGTCCCATTTCCTGTGGACCCTTGTCTCTACCCTTTTCTTTAATGCCCTTTCCCTGCCTTTAAATCTCAGAGGTATTTTGATGAGCTAGTTTTGACATTTTTGCATGCTCTTCCTTACTGGTGACATAACACCAAAAGTAGATTTTGTAGTGGAGCAACTCCTCCATGACTATAAGCTGGCCAGTAATAACTGCCTTCTAAAAGTACACAGGATATAGTTCTCTCCTTTGGACTGTGGAATGATGTCTTTGGATGTCAGCAATAAAGACAGTTGGCTCTGGAAATGAGTTACTGCCATGCCAGATGACTTTTGCTAGCCTTTTGTTATTAAAGACCAGATTATCATGGGGAATGTTCTGAAAGCTTCTTTTGCTACGTTTCTAAACACAAGGAGTGAGTGTTGCCAAAGAGACTAGAGCCTCTTTGATTGACAGGTCATCGAAAGAAAAATTCCTCATTTCTGGTATTAAAGTTGTTCTTTTGAAATATTTTCATATCTGATGAAACTGACATAGTAAATATCAAAACCAATCATTTTATTTATATAAATTCTGGAATAATTTCAATGTAGACAAGGCTGCTCATCAAATGTCTGATACTTAGACTATATTTTTGCCGAAGTTGCTTGTTTCATTGCTATGAGATCACACTCAAACAAAACTGAAGCAGTAAAAAAGGAGATTCATCTGGTATATGGTTCCAGACAGGATAAATAGCTCATTAAGACAGGACTCTCAGAACAGAGTCATAGCTTGTAGACACTAGCAGGAAGGCTGGTTCAAGTCACAGCAATCACCATTTAGACAGAGAGAACACAAACAAACTGAAAGAGTAAATACGGTTTGGTTGGCTACCAAATCTCAACACCCATTCCTTGTAATTTCTCTTCCTTCAGCAGGGTTCTAAAAGTTCCTTATGCCATCCCAAATATTAATATCAGCTAAGAAATTAACCACATGAGCCTTTTGGGGGCAGAGAAGGGTACAAACATTCAAACCATGATACCTTTATTCTTCAAACTACTGTTTCACAATTCTAAACAGATGGGAGAATAAGAAAAAGAACAAAGTAAAGTACCATCAACAGATGCAAATAGTGCCGAAAGATGCATGGTGAGAATTACCTTTTCTCATGTATACAGTCTTTAGTATGAAAGTTCAAAGGTCCAGCAGGAGTGGTCTTAAAGAATTAATGATCTCAATCACAGATTGTAAGTCCAACTTTCAATAACAATATTGTCTTTACTGCCCAGTTATGTACTAGCAGTGATCTTCACCCTCTTTATCCCTGTGTATCTTTGTAGAAAAGGAACTATCCAGGTAAAGGTCATTTACCCAAAATGATCTCTAGAAATGTTAAGTATGGCAAACACACACACACACACACACACACACACACACACACACACACATAACTATTAAATGAATATTCAATGCAGTGCACAGAGACATCAGACAATTAATAAAATAGTAATCTCTGGAACTATGGTCATTGCAGTTTGCCTTTTCTTTATTGTACTTAAAACAATTGATCTTTTGGTAAACTTCTGATAAAATTTCTGATTATTAGTGTTTGCTTTCTTTTTGATATTTTATTTATTTATTTTATGTCTGTGTGTGGGTGAAGAGGGTATGTATGTCTGTGTGTCTATGTGTCTATCAAAGGGCACCGTGTGTTCCTGTGGAAGACCAAGGGTGACTTTGGGAATGATCCTGGATTGCTTCTACCTCCTTGCCTCATTCCGGGATTTCCTAGGCTCAGTCAACCAGGTCCAGAAGTGCAATTCTGCCTGGAATATTTTACATGGAACCTGGAATCTGAACTCAAGATCATCTGCTTGTGAGATGACTTGAAGCCCCTGAATCATCTCTCTATCCCTATTGTTTGCTTTCTTAAGAACAATGATGTCTTTAGGAAGTTCGCCTTGAAAAAACAGTAATAAACAATAATTATGAAAAATCATCTGTGCACCTGGCCCCTGGCCAAGAATAGTCATATTATTCTATAACCTGCATTACATATTAGACTCATTCTACAACTTAAGTGAGGACTATGTTAATGTAGTTGCTATAATTTATAGAGTACTAAGCTAAGTGCATTTCGTCAATTTGCTTGCTGAATCCCTATAAACTTATGAAGTATCCATAATTGTGTCAGCTATAGAGGAGATGAAAGAGGTATGAGCACATTTCTGAAAAGGGATGGAAATCGCTTCAGAGATAGTGTTTGATCTTCTGTCTTTTGGGCACTAATTATCTATCACATTGATATTATTCTATATTTGCTTTATTTTCTGAAGCAAAATCAGTCAGTAAAGATTAACAACGTCGTGTTCTATATGAGAAATTATCTCCTAGAAGCTATTTTCACTGTTACAAGAGTTAAAATTAAAGATACAGAAACTACTTGAAAGATATGTTGCTGGAACTGTGTGTAAACTTTTAAAGAAGAATAAAATGTTTCCATTTTCTTTAGTAGTAACTTATATATCATGTAAGTATTTCTTGTCCTATAAGCTTTTCATCAATAATTGTCCACAATTATTTCTGACTAAATCTCTTATGAAAGAATGTTAATAATTCCTAAATTAAGGAAAATTTCAAAGAGCATCATATCAGAAAAACTTTTCAGTGAACATTATTAATATCCAGTTTGTTTGGATGGTTGATAACAATAGATAAAACATTGACAATGTAATTTGTTTTCATTATCTTTGTCAATATAAGTCCATAACAATTTTGTTGTTGTACTGCATGACACCTCCATACAATTTTCTAGGATTTCCATTTAAATTTTTCCTTAGGACTTTATCTCTCTTTAAGTCAGTTAGTGGGGCTGGAAAGATGGTTCAGCTGGAGAGAAGACACTGCCTCACAAGCAGGAGGACCTGAGTTCAGATTCCATGTCCCAGGTAAAACAACATGTGGAAAGAGGGGTGGGAGGAAAGGGGCACTGTATTTCTAGTTCGGATGGGCAGAGGCTGGAAAATCCCACAGCAAAGCAAAAGGGATGCAGAGCAATAGAGAATGGTTCCCAAAGTTATTCTTGAGCCTCTATAGATACATGCAGTGCCCTTTGACACACAGACACACAGACTACACCCACGCCCCCATATACACACAAAATAAATAAATAAATGATATATGTAAAAATGGCATCTGTTCCTATGAAATAATGTTCTCCCTTTTGATTACTATTTAGATGGATATTCATTCCAAGAGTTTGGGCTGTCCTTAGAAACCAGCAGCCAGTTCCTAGCTGAACTCCACAGTACACACACACAGTACACTCTGATACACACACAAACACACACACACACACACACACACACACACACACACACACACTACACACACACAAGTACAAAATATGTAAAAATAAAAGTCAGTTAATGTGCAATTTAAGCTATTCTCTTTATTATATTCCTGACAAATAAACTTGCTTGAAAAGGTCTATAGGGAATAGAAAACGCCACAGAAAATCTTAGATGCTACACATACATTTACAGACTGTCTAAATTGGAATGAAAAAAAAAAGAAAAAGAAAAAACTCATCCAGTATCAGAGAACTTCAGAGTTATGTCAAGGTTTGTTACTTACAGGAACGTGAAGAAAATCAGTTTTGTGAAAGTAACAATGAATTTTGCAATAATTTGAAGAATCTGAGCTGCTTGTAATGGATTTCTTTGAGTAGATTTCAATTGGCTGTCAGTGTAACTCAGTCACAGCCAAAGGAAATTAATTGTTTTTAAAAAGAGAGTCGTAGTGAGTAGCTAGCTATGTGCAGTACTTTCAAAGATCACCAGCTCAAGCAATCCCCACATTTGCAATAATGGCTATGGCATTCATCCTTGATGCTTTTAAATGGAAAGTGAATATGTCAGGTCCAAAAATATTATCTTTAATAACTATAATCTTATGGGATTATTTTGGAACTCAAAATATGTGGCACTACATCCTTAGGATTTACTATTGAATATATTTTTTAATCTTCTGTGCCCCATTTTATTTGGAACACTCTGTCTGTATCTAAAATTTAGCTCCAGAGAACAGTAAGTAGTGTAAAGGGAGCACATTGTTTCATGAAAGGGCAGCAGAAGTCTATCCTCATATTTGTAAATACTCATTTCAATACTCACTTGGGAGAAAAACTCAGATTTCAGTTTGTCTATTTTATGAACTAGAAGACTTATGGACTTTTGCCGTTTAGAATTGTATGAAGAATTATCTTTATTAAGAATGTATTCTGAGATTATTTTGCAATCTTGGACTAATAGGAGGATCCATCATCTGGCTCAATGACATGTAAATAGAATAAAATATAATATAAAGATATGGTAAAATTATATTTTAATAAAATCAATGTCAGGTATATCCTGCATTTTTGTTGCAATTTTGCATTTCTGTTTACTTGTAAGTTAATATTTTAAGTAGATGAAGATTTAATGAAAAACATCTCTAATCTCTTTTCCTTGGATCATCTCAATAGAGCTCCTTTTCTGACAGATGCTCTTAGAACATTTCTTGTTCCTCCCAACTTTCATATTGTCATCTTCACCTTGATCCCTTCCACTGAATAAAAATTGAAAAGGTGAAAAATAACTTATATTTAAAAACTTATTGGTATTAGTAGCAGATGTAGGACCCAAAGTTTAGCCTTTAAAAAGGACAGTAAAAAGCTGTCAATAATAATAAAAATATTTAAATGAATAATAAGGCAGACCAATGATCTAATAAAACATAGCATAGCACAACCATGTAGGCTAAATTGTAGTTTCTAAACTATTTGCAGATTAAAATATATTTATGTATTTGAAAATGTGTGAAAGTATGGGTTTTAAGAAACTTAAATAAGCTTATTAGAGTAACTCCAGGAAAACAACACCAAGGGCATATCTAAATAAAGTCCAAAACACCAATGAGAAGATAAATACAAAAATAAAATGGAATTTTAAAACTAAGTCAACTCAAGAGCAGACAGGAAGAATACAAAATAATATATTAAGTAAACAGTATAAACAGTAATAGTAAAATGGCAATTTTAAACCTAATAAGATTTATAATTGCATAGTATGTTAACAGTCTAATCATTTTACTGCAATAGCAGACATTTCCAGGATTGATACAAACACAAAATTAAATTATAATATGAATAAGAACTCATCTTTAATACAAAAGCTTCAAATAAACCTATAGTCTGGAAGAGGTATAAATGAACTGAAATTGCCTGTGTTGCAAGATATGCTTTATAATATAGCAAGACTTGTAGTGATTTTTCCTAGTTCAAAATATTAGGGGATTATTGGTACCTTGACTCATTTTCATTCTAATGGAAATATTTTTCATGAATTTCCCCTCTTCCTGGTTCACACTGAATCTTCGCTGTGAAATTCCTTGTGTTAGCAAGATCTTACATGTGAACTCAGCAATGCTAATGTTTCCATCTTATGCAGACATGGTTGAAAGAGACTTTTGTGTAACCGGGGTTTTGAATTTCTACCTATTCTGATTTTCTAATAATGAAATAAAAAATGTAAACATTTGAACTTAAAAGGACTGCGAAAGAGAGAATTTTAGGTAACTGATAATAACACATTTAATGGACATTAAACCCAGGGTCCATGAGCTAACAGCATTTGTATTAGAGTCATCTGGACTTATGATAACATCTGAAGGAAACTGAAACTCTCTCCAGGCCTACAAAGTCAGACTTCCTTCAACACCAAACCTAGAAGTCTATATTCCAAACAAGGAAAAGGTTTCTTCTGGAAGCTATATACATCATTGTAATGTTGAATGCAAATACTACAATTGCAATATATATTGTAATATATATACGTATATAAAATCCACCTTGCTAATATTTAATTCTCTAATGAGAACAAAGGAAGCTTCTGTAAAAACATTAGTATGTGGTGCATGTAATTTTGCATATAGTATTTTGCTTGCATTCATGTTGAAAGGAACTGCTTTCCATTCCTTAGTGTCAGATGAACCAAGTTACCAAAACACTTTGAAACTTGCGGACAGTCCAAGCTGAGGAGCTTAGTAAGGTTCACTTACCCACCACTGCATCCATAATATATGGTACAATTTCAAGTGTTCATTCAGAATTCACAAACTAAACACCTGTGAAATACCCTTAGCTATCCTGATGTTCTATTACAAAAATATCACACGTGGTTACAGTATAGGGAAAATTCAGCAATTTTTTTATTCTCTTGTAAAATAGTTGAACTATAGGTAGAGATTGAGTGGTGCCTTAAAACACTCAGACAGAATGACAGTAACCACTGAAAAATAAATTTCTATGAAATAATAAATAAATGGATCAATTTAATAAAATATATTGATAAAATGGTCCTTCCCTGCATTTGAGAAATTATCCTAAATAGTTTCACTCTACACGTGTTGCTACTGGCATGACTCCATGTAAAAGTAGTTATTTTGCTATACTGTAGGAAGAATTACGTACCATAGGAAGGAAAGACTTTCACGCATTAAGAAAAGGTAACATTTTAGTAATGGTTAAGCTGGCCCATTAACCTTTTGGGTTGATTTCATTCCTATTACTATGTGATGTAACAAGGATTATTAATGATAACAATTATAATGGGTATAGCAGATTGATATCTACTAAAGTAAAAGTTTATATTCCTTCTAGGGAATTGTAAGTTCTATGATTTGATGCTATAACTTCATTAATGCTTTATACTTTAAATTATCTTTAATCTAAGGTTTTTTGATATTTGCTTGCTAGTCACTGATTCAAACAAATTTATATTGGCATTTTGGTCTTGTCCCTTCCCTGTATATTGACTATGTCTTGGACAGCTGAGCTTCTTTTCTTGAGGGACCAAAAACACACTAAAGGCTGGATTTGATTTAAAGCTCTGGGGTTTTAAATAAAATGTGAGACTTTAGAGCTCTGGAGATTCCCAGCATGAGCAGAATTTAGTAATACTGAGAATGGATGAACTGTGCAAGGTTCCAAAGTTTAGTGTATGTAAGAATGCATGAGCTGGGATGTTTACTCTGATTTCTTTATTTTGGAAATACACCAAGAGCACTCACTCTCTCCTGGAAGATTCCCAGGGTTTACCAAGGAGATAGTTGTAAAGAAAATCATGATAATCTGAATATCACGTGCCCTTCTTAAACATGAATCTAAATTCCAATATCGTAAGGTTTTGGGAGTGTTTTCAGTTCACAGAAACTCAAGTTTGAAGTTTGTCCAAGAATCTAAAAATCATCAGAGTCTTTGGAAATGCTCTTTTCGTGGACGTGAGTCCTAAGCCATGTTGTTTTTAATGTGCCTGCCTTCTCTGTAGTAAGTGTTCTGTCAGACATCCAATGAAATCATTTTTAATCACGACTACAAAACCCTCCAGTGACTGTGACAGAACAGACACTGGACTCGACTTCAAGGTGAAAAAGAAAGTTAAAGCTTTGCATTCTTCATAGCAATGGTAATGCATTCCTTCCAAAACAATATTTTCAAATTGTTCTGCACTTGGAAAAAATACTGCTAACAATGAAGCTATATATTAATCAGTTTTCTCTATATCTCAAGACCTGTGCTTCCCTAAATAACAGTAAATGTGCAGCATCTGTGGGCAGAAAAGGAAAACACTAATTTAAAGACGGTTTCCTTTGATCTTTTTGTAAAGGATTAGTCTGTTACCATAAATGATATTTGATGAATTTGTGTTTAGTGCAAATCGTAAGCATTATTTGAAGGAAAGTTACCTCACTTATTGTGTCAGCTTCCTGGAAACAGGATAATGAGAGGTAGAGATAGGATGGGGCAAAGCATAGAAAATGAAACTTACCTGATGACTTTTACCTTTTCAGTTTAGCAAATGATAGACTTGAAGTAAGTAGAAGAAAGATCATCAAATCCAACAGTTTTGACATATTCCCCTAATTTTACAATGGAAGTCTCCCTTGAAATTGCTACATTTTGCAAATCTTTGAAAGAGAATTAATGAGTGCAGGTAACACAGTTTCAGTGCATCAAAGGAAGACAGATCAGATAAGAAGAGAATGAGGACAGGTGGGAGTCACTGAATCTTAGGATAGAAACCCACTTTCCAATTTGAAGACTACAGTCTTCTCTCTGTGCTCTCATATAGTTTAAAGCAATATGATTACTCTAATGTCTAATTTTATCTCAAAACTATTTTATTCTCTTAGGTTAATGACCTCACAAGTGCCCTTCTTCCTGATGCATCACACGACAGGCTAAGATTTTTTTAAACTTTTGAGGTCAATATAAATATGACCTCAGTTTATACAATACATGATTTTTAACATTCATAATTTTGTTATCAACCTCAATACCTTTAACAAGATGTATAACTTAGGAAATAGAACTAATATAAAGTGGTACTAGTGACCTTTAGCTGAATTAAGATGTATATGTACATATATACATATATACATACATATATATATATCTTAATGATTCATTTGTGAAGACTTCACAGGAACAAATTATTTTTATGCATTTATACAGACATTGCAAGCTGCTTTGGAGTAGTAATTATGCTTTATAATTGTTCATTGTGGTTGTTTCCATGACAACACTCAGTGGGCTAGATGAAAAGTGTAGAAATTATGAAATTTATATTGTGTACTATATTGAAATGAATGTCTAATTTTACAAACAACTGATAAATAAAAATTTGATATGTTTCCTGTTGGATTATCCTCCAAATATGTTTTGGATCTTGAATTGTAATAAGATTTAGGTATTAGGCCAAGATAAAGTAGAATTAACACATTTATCTATTAACCTGAGTCAACAATAGATGAAATTAAAAAATAAAGTTTTTAGCTAAATTTTAGTGGAAATGTAAGTAAAATTCCAAATTTAGTGTCATTAGCACTGTATATACACAGTTTTTGCTGATAACAAAATTTGTCAGGCCGATGGCTAGAGAGACTTAAGTTCAATACGTCTATTTTCATATACAAATACAGACTTTTTCTTTTTTATTATCATTTATTCAATTGTGCGTGTGTGCGTGTGTGTGCATGTATGTGTATGTGTGTATGTAGAACCACTGATGAATTCGAGAACCACCATGGACCGCCTCCATCTCCTCCTTGTTTAATCTGCCCTAGGATTCACAGGCTCCGCCCTACCTACCAGGACCAGAAACACAGGCCGCTCCTGCTTCCGCCTGGCATCTATACGTGGGGTCTAGGATCCGAACTCAGGACCTTCCGCCCGCCTGCAAGGCAGAGGCTTAATCCCTGAGCCACCTCTCCAGCCCCCAGACTTTTTTTCTTTAAAGGCATCAAAAAGAACGAGCAGTTGAAAAGAGGACAAGGAATAATAAACTATTTGTATTTGAAAATATGGAATTGTAGAAGAATAATTATTTTTTGTCCTAATTCCCTCTTTTCACATAGTTTAGTTCATAAAGTCATGTCATGCTAAAAGGGGTAGCTTTGTAATTTCAATTCTCTCTTCAAATTTTGTGTAAACTCCTTTACTATACACAATCCAAATTAACGATGATAAACATAGAATGAGGTTCCTCAAATACTTATGTCTTTCTTCTTTACAATGACTTGTGGCACATAAACATATGACACATACATTCCAATGTGAAGTAGTGAAAGAAGGAAGTAGAGAAATGAGCAAAGTATTAAAATAGCTAACCTAAGTAAGCTAATACGTTGCATAAGTGAATCACTTATGTTAAGATGAACTTTGAAACAAAGAAAACCCAATAAAATTATATTATTGTTTCATGAAACTATATAACTGGAGAGCTTCCAGTCTCCCTCTGTCAGCACACACTCTAAGAAATAGTAGCCTTTTTGTACATACATCAGAGAAATTCAAACTTTAATTGAAGAATGAGATAGCTATATATTTGCTTTTAGGAAGTTGGCATTTAGCCTTTTAAATTTATGATCAGTTAAAATGTATCTCACATGCAAGAACATTTGCTTTGGTGCAACATAGGGTGTAGGCTCAGATTAGTCCTTGCATTCCCTGATCACTCTTGCTGCTTCCTCTTTGTTCAGGTGGGAGCCAGTTCTTATTCTTACCTTATGGACTTATACAGTAAGGAGTAAAGAGATTGATGCTGACAAATGGGATGTTTTTTATGAATTGAATTGTGGAGCAGGAGACAGTCAAAAAAGCTGAAATTGTGTACTTCATGACATCTCCTTAAATAGAAATATAACAGAGACCACAGCAATTCAAACTACATGTAGCAATAACTCAGCAGGGCTAGTTTTGACATTTATTAAAATACTTGAATCAGCATCGAAGTCTATCAAAAACAAAGTGAATGTCCATTAATCACAAAATACTTAAGTCATAGTATCTTTTACCCCAAGAAAGTTCATAACCCCAGGATCTGTTTCTAGTCATAATGAACCCTAAGAAAAAGAACAGTAAGTAGGTTTGAAGATACAGAAAGAGAGGAGATTTAGTGTTTGATTAAGATACATATACTTCATTCTTCCAGAAAATTCCAGGCCACTTAGAACCACAGACTACAACCCTATGTAAAGACAAATAAAACAAAGCAAAATGCAAAATTCTTCAAGGAGTTTTAATTATTTTCATTACATCTACATATTGGATTTTCTTTGGGGATTTAGCTGTGAAAAATAAAGTTATCTATGAAGGATGCTAGAAATCTACAACTTCTAGGAGTGGTTGATGCCATTGCTTTGCATCTTGCTGCAGAGTTCTTTAGGGGCACCTGGGAACATGGCCCCTTGCCCATTCAGTACAAGCTTTACAATATCAACTAGGCATGAAATGTGCTCTTGGTGACATTTACTTCATTTTAGAAAGCTATGTTATAAGAATAATAGTTTTCAACTCAAAGTGGATGTTTTGAGACCCAAATTATAATTGACTAAATGGAGAATCTAGCTAGTCAATTTCTTCAAGATTGAACTTCATCATCTATAAAATTTGGGTGAAAATTTTTTTTCTCCTCTTACAAGCTCAATAGGTACCTCCATCTTCTCCCTCCCCTCTCCTCTCTCCAGTCGTCCACCAATTCACTCTCTTCCCTTCCCTCCTTCCTTTCACTCCTTTCCTCTCTCCTTCTCGCTCTCCTGGTGCCTTCCTCTTTCTCCCTCTCATCCCCTGAAACATCCTTTTGTGTGAATGCCAAACCTCCCTCTGAGTCCTCTACCCTAGTGAGGGTTCTGGACTCCAGACTCAGCAGCATAGCCCTGAGCCCCTTCTTGGGCTACCCATTAGTATGGGAACTCTATTATGACTGTTGAATCCCTTGCCTCTAAGGATCCTAGAGATTTGGCTGGTCTGGTTCCAAGTGAATAATGTAGGGTCTTTGGTATTCTGAATTATGGTTTGTTGTTGTTTTCAGTTTTGCTTTTCCTGCAGTGCCCTTGGCTACATACCAATTGGTATCAAAGGTCACTTCCTAACCAAAGATAAAAGACTGTTTAAATGAAGATCTTAATATATGAGGAGACTCAAAGGTAGATGAAAGAATAGGAGTAGAACATAGCAGTGGGGGGAGGGTCAGTGTCCCATTTGCAGGATGGTTATCATTTATCTGCCAGTCCCTATATCCTCCTTGATTGGTGAGATCAAACCTGTTCAGTCCCAAGTGATGAGGAAGGGAAGCGAGAGAGAGTTGCACCAGATTTTCGCTACTTACATGCAATACCTGACTGTGGCCTGTTAACTCTACTGAAGCGTGATTCCTTATTTCCTTTCTTTAGAGGTCCTCCTTCCCCTTCCCTCCTGTTTATAATTATTTGCAATTACAATGCATATTGCAGAGATTTACCTTTGAATATGTCATTAAGTGGGTATGGAATTAGGCACTTCTTAGGAAATAGATTGTCTAACTTTCTGTATCTGGGATTCTTCACTCAATATATATTTTTTATAATTCCATTTTCCAAAATTTGGGTGAAATTTTAAAAGTGTATAAAGTGATTTTTAGGTCTAAATGAAGAATTAATTGATGCGACATTTATCAAAGTATTAAAATAAGTATAGTGATGATATATAACTCAGTAACCAAAGTAAGGTAACAGTTGGATAAGTGAATCACTTTAATTATGATGAACTTTGAAACAAACTAAAGTAAATAACACTGTCTTATGGTCTCATAAAACTACATAGCTGGAAAACTTCCAGTTCTCTTTTTTTCAACATACATTCTAAGAAATAGTAGACTTTTTGTACATACATCAGAGGAATTCAAACTTTAAGTGAAGAATGAGATAGCTATATTTTTCCTTTGGGGAAGCTGACATTTAGCCTTTTAAATTCATGATCAGTTAAAATGTAATTATGCTCAATTTACAGAGAAAAATAACACATTCCCATTAGGGGGATGTTTCCAAGTTCAGCATTTCTACTTAATATCTATTAAGCATACTTGGATAAGTATTCAAGAAAAATATAAACATAGGAGAAAGGATTGACCAGGATAAGAGAGGCTATAGGTAGGAGCAATCAGAACACAGTTTGTACATGTATAATTTATCAAGAGCAAAATTGAGTATTAAAAATATATAAACATTAGTGTTTGATAGCGTGTTTCAAAATCCTGTTACCTTTGAACTTTTTTGGCTAATTTATGAAATTAGCTTAATGCTAATGTTTATTACTTCACGTATATAAATCTCAATGACTATCTTGATCAGCTCCTAGAGTAAAACTTGAACACCATAAAATTAATTTCTAATTAAGTGCTATGTAACAGATGTGTCCTTAGACTAACACTTAGCAGAGCTATGAAAACATTCTAAAGAACCTTTTGCACTAATGTGTTCCATAGAGAAACTGATAAATCATCTGGTTTCGTTCTATTTTGTATTTCAGGAAATAATTCTAGACATCATAAACTAAAAGAAAATATGAAGCCAGAGGCTTAGCAAAAGATAGCAAAGGCAAAAAAATATTATGAAATTAAACTTTTTAAAAGTTTTCTATTGGTTGATTTTGTGTGTTTTGTGTGTGTGTGTGTGTGTGTGTGTGTGTCTATGTGTACCAGAAGGCACTATGTGTCCCTGTGGAGGTCCATAGGTGACTTCAGGAATCATGCTGGATTATTTCTACCTACTCTTTGCTTCACTCTGGGATTTCACTGACTGTGTCCACCAGAGCCAAAAGTGCAGGCTTACATTTTAAGTGGGAGCTTTTGTTTGCAAGTAGAATTTTAACCTCTGAGCCATCTCTCTAGCCCTGAAATTAAACTTTTGAAATCACAAGGAATACAGAGGATATGCAAAACTTGGTCCTACAGAGAATTTAATATTTCATTAGAGTCATAGTAATGTTAGGGAGGTAATTTTTTTTCTTCTTTCCTCATTAAAGGGTAGATATTTCTCCTAACATCATGACAAGAACTCTAGCATACAAAAAAAAGGTAAACCTTATCTAAAATGTGTGTGACTATAATATATTAAAATATCCACCCAAACAGTTGCAATTATATATGATGACTGACCTTCAGCTCAGTGGACTAAGAGAAGAAAATGTAGTCATGGGGAGGAGTACCAATGGGGCATACTTACCTTGATTTCAATTTTGTGGTTTAAAGTTTTAAAAGAGTGGATATATTACAAGTGTAGGTTAGGAGATTTAGGAGATTTTACTTTGATTTTAGTTTCAAAATTTGAATATGATTCTACTTTTAAGGGATATGTGGAAGTGTGCATAACAGAAAATCCAGAGAATCGCTGAGGAAAGAGAAAGAATAAGATACCACTCATCCAATGAAAATGAAGACACAACCTACAAAATTCATACAACACATTAAATACAGTCCTAAGAGAAAAGTATATAACATGAAATGCCTATATCAAAAGTAGAAAGATTATAAATAAATGATTTAGAAAACTTTAGAAAAACAGGAAAAAATTGTAAAAGCACACAGGGAGAATTACCCAAGATCCTACAAAGAAATCGATGAAATGAAGAGTTGATTCTATGAAGGATGAATAAGATCAACAAACCCTTAGCCACATTAATCAAGTGAAAAAGAGTGCACATCAAAATTTAAAAAAAAATAGAAATGAAAGGGGAAGAACTACAACAGATAATGGAAAAATACAGATAATCATAAAGACATAGTTTAACAATCCCCTATGCTCCTCAGAATTGGATAATCTAAAGGAAATTGATGAATTCCTAAACACAATTAATTATTCTGTATTATACAGAAAGAAGAAATAGTCCCAAATTCTTTCTATGAAGCTAGTATTACTCTGATTCCAAAACAAAGAAAGGATGTAGCAAAGGAAGAGAATTATAGGCCATCCACACTGAAGAACATAGATGTAAAAATCCTCAATAAAGTACTGGCAAACAGAATTCAAAAATATACAAAAATTATCACACTGTGATCATGACTTTTTCATTCCAGGAATGTAAGGTTGGTACAATGGATATAAGTCAATAAATGTGACTCATCATATTAACTGACACAAAAGCAAAAAAAAATGATTCTCTCAATAGATGCAAGAAAGACCTTTGGTAAAATTCAATGGTATCCCTTCACGATAAAAGCTTTAGAGAGAACAGGAGTATAAACACATATCTCAACAAAATAAAAGCCAGATATGGCATGGATGAGGAAAACATCACTGTAAGAGGGTAAAAACTTGAATTATCCCTGTTTACATAAGGAATGAGGTAAGGTTGTCCACTGTCAGTACTCCACTTCAATATTGTATTTGAAATCACAGCCAGCATAATAAGGCAAAGAAGGAATTGCAAAAATTCAAATAAGAAAGAAAGATGTTAAAGTATTACTATTTGCACATGATAAGATTCTACAGTTGAGAGATCCATGTGACTGCACCAAAAAGGTACTTAAATTATTAAGTACTTTTGGTACAGGCTACATGTCCACAAGCAAAATCAGTAATCATCTTATAGAGCAGAGACAAACAAGTGAGAAAAGAGAAAGAAATGAAGTAATTATTCCCATTCACCATAGCCTCAAAAAATAACTTGGACTAAAATTAATCAAAGAAAAAAAATCCTATGCAATGAAAACTGCAAAACACTGCTGAAAGAAATTAATTGTAAAGACTTTCTATGCTGATTGATTAGTAGAGCTAATATTGTGAAAATTAACATTCTATCAAAGACAAAAGATTCAATGTAATAGCAATTCAATTCTTCACATAACTGGGAAAACAAATATAAAATGTATGTGGGAGGACAAAAAATCCTGATTAGTCAAACAATCTTGAGCAATAGAAACACTTTACCAGATGTTAAGTCATAAGGTAGAACATGAGTAATAAAAACAGCACAGTACTGACAAAAGAACACATCAATCAATGAACAGAGAACGAATATGTAAGCTACCATGCATACAGCCATCTGATTTTTGACAAAGATGCAAAATATACACACTGGGAAAAAGACAGCATCGTCAAACATTGATATTGACAACATTGAACATTTACGTGTAGAAGAATGAAAATTAACCACTATCTCTTATCTTACACAAAAAAATACCTCCAAATGGATCAAATATCTCAATGTTTAACCTGAAAGTGTGAAACTCTTAGAAAAAAGAGTTGAGATTACAATTGAACTGACGGGTTGAAATAAAGACTTTCTAAACAATACCCCAAATGTCAAGGAACTAAGACCAATGATCAATAAGTGAGACATCATGAAATTTAAAATTTCTGTTCTGCAAAAGAAACTGTTAATTGTACAAAAAGAAAACCCACAGAATAGGAGAAAATCTTTGCTAGTTATGAATCTGGCAGGAATAATCTGAAGAATATAAAAATAACTGAAAAAATTAAATAGCAGGAAGATAAGCAGCCCAATTTAAAAACAAATAGCCCTGGAACTAAAAGTCACTCACAAAAGGAAGCTCAAATGTCAAACAAATGTCTTAAAAAATGTTCACCTTCCCTGATCATTGGTGAAATACAAATTAAAGTTACCCTGCAATACCATCTTATTCCAGTCAAAATGGCTAAGATCTAGAATACAAACAACACCTAATGTTAGTGAGGATGAGGGGAAAAGGTAACACTTGTTCAACTGGAGAGAGTGTAGACTAGACCAGTAACTTTGGAATAAATGTATAGGCTTCTTACAAAGTTATAAATGGAATTACCATATGACCCATCTATACCACTTCTAGGAATATTCCCAAAAAACTATATATCTTATTATATAGACACTTGTTTGTCATGTTCCTCGCAGCTCTATTCACAATAGCAAGAAAATGTAATCAGCCAACATGGAAACAACAGTGAAATGGGTAATGAAAATTAGTACATATATACAATGGAATACTGTTCAGCCATCATGAAGGATGAGATAATAAAATATTCTGGTAAATACATGGAAGTATAAAATATAATATTGAGTGAGGTATCTCAGACAAAGAAAGTCAAATGCTACATATTCTCTCTTATATACAGTTGCTAGCATTAAACACTTGACTTAAGCATTTGACTTAGTATTGTGGACCAATGAACAGAGGATGGTTAGGGAGAGTTAGGATGAAGACAACAGAGGAGGAGTTAAAGAATACTATGGTTGGCATGATGAAGGAGGGAATAATGGGAGCAAACACTTAGTGGGTATGAAGGCATGGAATGTAAGAGAAACCCCGACATCATGGGATGAACCTCTTATTTTATTAATCTGTCAAAAAAGATTTTGTTTTCTTTAAAGGAAAAAAGATGGACAGTTCCTTTGCAGAGGATTACAGAGAGACGAAAGAAGGGAAAAGCAAAAATGCCTTGGATACTCTACCTAGAACTCAGAGACAATTACAAAGCTAGAAGTGCAGGTACATGATACTTCTTGATAAGTTCTTGGTCTTGGGGTCTCAAAGACCCCCCCCAAAAAAGTATAGGCTTCTGTCATTGATCATTGTCCTTCAGAAACTGAGCAGTAAAGCTGTATTACTGAAGATGCAATTTAAATGGATCACAAAACATGGACAAAAAATACACCAGTTGGAAGATTTCTCCTTGCTGGATAGCCCACACAGTACCAGAGAGTGCTGTGGAAACTGTTAGGGAAGAAAAACAGTCAAGGTCTCATCACCCTGTGAAATCTGCCATTGCAATAACAATCATCAAAGTAAGAACTGACCATAGTATAGTTCTAACATGAATTTCAAGGACGCACCTAACAACTTTCCTTTTTTCATGAACCTATGTAAAGATAGGAAAATTTTATTTGTATTTTGCTCACTTTTGGCAGTTTTTGTTTTTGAAGATTTTGAATACAGATAAACAGAAATTGAAGATAAGTAAATGCAGAAAATCAAGAATAAATGAATCAAATCCATTAGAAAAAGGAAATGACCAACACAATGAGTCTTTCCATCCCAGAGACCATGAATGCAATTCCTCAAAGAAAAAAATATTTATTTGTTGAAATAATTTTTATTTTTGATGTTAAAAGAAAATACTTATACTCAAACAACATAAAGGAGAAAAGAAAATTTATTGGTTCAGGGTTACAGAAGGGATATAGTTCACTATACTGGAAATTACATGGAAGGCATAGTTGAGGGCAGAAGCAAGTCATCAGGAAATCTGGGAGAAGAACAAGCTAAGAGAAATAGAGGTGGGCTACAGAACCTCAACACCTGTCTTCTGCAACATGCCTTCCTTAAATTAGACTTTGCTTCCTAAGGTTTCATAACCTTCCCCAAAACTCACATCTGCTAACGATTTAAGCGCAGGAGGCTGGAAGAGGCAACTCAGATTTAAACCACTTTTTGATCTCCATAGGCTTATAGTCAATGAGCCCAATCTTTATGATCCTTATAGATTATAACTGTCCACTATAGTTTTAAAAATGTAAAATTTCTTTCAATCTCCAGACAAATTACATATTTCCAACATATGGGTGGTGCAGAGTAAACATTCCTATTTTACAAGGAAGGAAATAGGACAAATTCAGGAAAGATCAGTCCATATCAAGATCAAAAATCATCAGGACAAACTCCAAATCCTGTAGCTCTAAGTCCAACACATGAGCCTCCTGCTGAAATAATGTCACATACTAATGTCATCTCCACCTTTCTAGTGCTGTTTCCTACAGCACACAGCAGTCTTTTGGCCTAGCTCCTCTTATAGCATGGAGTTTTCCTTGACATTTGTTCCAAGTTAACTCTAGTATGTTTAACATTGTCACTTCTCAATGGCAAAACAGCCTTAAATTTCATACCACACAATGTGGGCCCTCCTTGGAGAGAATCGCCAACTCTTGCATCTTTAATGTATATTCTCCTTGTTCAAATGTGAAATGCCCCTCACAGGCTCATGCCCTCAAAGGCATCCTTTGTTGGTGTTAATGCTTGCAAGGTTGTAGACTCTTAATGAGGTAGAGCCTTGCTGGAGGAGGGCAGGTCATCTAGGGAAGATAGAGTCTGTTTTGTATTCCAATCCTTCCTTAATTTGTTCTTCCTTGTTCTACCTAATACATGATATCTGCAGTGAAATGAGCATGCCTCCTGCTTCTGAGTTTGGCTTCTAAGCCATGTCATCTAGAACACAATTTCTGCCACAATGGAATATATCTAGAACTGCAAATCAAGTAAATCTCTCTTTCTCCCTTAGTGTGTGCATTAAGTACTGTCTCATAGGAACAAAGAATGACTGCAAAACTACCAAGACCTGTACCATGTAGGTAGATGATATGGTGAAATTCTGCTCTATTCTCTGTGTTATTTGCTCCTTTGACTTACTACTAGTTCAGCTTTATTGTGATAACTCTGTAGAGAATCTCACATGGTTATTAGATTCAAGGACACAGAAAAAATCCTTTGGCTATCTGACCTTTAGCTCTTATTATATCTGTTGAATGGGGGTAGAAATCCACAAGTTTCAAGACAGTAATCATCAACTAAGATAACGACAAATCTGATAATTTTCAAATGTTTATATATTTATTTATTTATTTATTTATTTGTGTGTGTGTGTGTGTGTGTCCCTATGGAGGACCAAGGGTGATTTTGGGAATCATTCTGGATTATTTCCACCTCCTAGCTTCACTCTGGATTCCCCAGGCTCTGCCCACTGTGTTTGGAAGTGCAGGCCACCGCCATTTCCCCTTGGCATGCTTATGTGGGACCTTGGATCTGAACACAAGACCTTCTTGCAAGGCAGAATCTTAACCCCTGAGCCAGCTCTCTAGCCAAAATGTGAACATTTTTAAGCTGCAAAATATTTTGCATAAAATTTACCTGAAACATTGAATTTGATAAAGGTTTTTAATTTTTATGTTTGCTACTGGGTTCATGAATATCATAATCACTTTAATAATTATCTGAAAAAGAAATAAAAGTTCACAAAAGTTCAAGTGAAATTATATAGTAAGAAACACAAATTAGAATAAAGTTTTAATAAATTAAATAAATATTAAATGAAAATAAAATCAACAAAGGCATGGTGCTGAGATTCTGTTATGAACAAAGACATTTCTTTTGGTTTTTCTATCTTTTTTGGATTTCACATAATAATTCATTGATTAAATACTTCATACAAATATTATAAATATCTACTCTGTGATAAAAATTCTGCAAAATTACACAACGTTAGACATACATAATGACTCTAGGTGGCTAATGTACTATATGTTGTCAGGCAATTCAGGGACAATATGACAAGCTAATATAAAGAATTAGTATGAAACTCAGTGTTAGGGAGTCAAAAGCTCCTGAGTGTAATGCTGATAAATATCCAAAGAAAATATCCAAGCTGAATTTTGAATACAAAATCAAATGTGCCAAAATGTCAAAGGAGGAAGATGTTCCAAAATGAAACCTAAATTCTTCATAAACATAATCTTAGTGAGTCTAGTCTTACATCTTGAAGTCCAGGAGACTTAACAGAAAAGTAGATATAATAATTGCTAATTACATCACATTTTTTAATGTTTTGATGGCAGGGCTATGCAAGCAACATCTTTTTTTGGGTGTTCTAGAAAATCTACGTAAATATTTACCCATGTTAAGAAGAAAGATAACTGGAAACTTAGTTGTTTCAAGTCAAGATGAACATCTTATGAAGGAAACAAAAAACCCTTAGTAAGTGGAAACAAAAAACCCTTAGTAAGTTCTGTGAGTTAGCAGAATTTAAAGGTTTTAAAAATTAGATAAATAGCCATTACTGGCCTAGATCACTGACAGGCATTTTCTAATTAGAGAAACATATGTTGAAGGAGTTGGCTTATGTACTTGAAAATAACTTTTGGAAGTTAAATACCTAGTGTATAAGTCTCTCATAAAGTGAACATACATGAGGAGATCTGACTATATGCAAGCTTGACAGAATATTAACAAGGCATTCCTGAACACCACGATTTTCAAGAGTCAGTAATTTGACAAATTTAAATAAAAATCTCTAATATTTTGAATTTCAGGAAGCATAAAGATTTGTTTTCTTGAATATTTTCATGGTTGTGATCAAACTAAGGGGCTTGTGATGCTAGGTAAGTGCTATAATTCTGTGATAATTCATACCTAGGAAGACTTTGCATGCACTCTAACTTGACTATCCAGTGATAATTGGTCATTGTTCACTGTTCTTTCCTAAGGAAAAAACTCTGAAATCTTCCTTCTATTTCATGAAATCCAGCAGCTCTGGTTTCTTTTTTGTGGCCAAAATTTGAATTTCTAAACTTTCTACTTTCATCCATTTCCCAGGTCAGAAGATCATGGTGTACTCCATGTGAATGTCCAGAGAAAGTTATTGTGTAATTCAGTCCTTGGCCATTTTTATATAGTGTGGTGAAATATCTTATTCCAAAACATTTATATGCATTGAGAAAAATTATATCGCTATTTAGCCTTTTGTCTTTTTGCTTAATTTCAAGCATATTATATTCACAAAAACAAAGTTTTATGTTGATTAACTCCTTAAAGATAGTGTGGCATGCCAGAAACCTTGTCATGACTACCAAAATTTCCCTGAGTACACACAGAGAGAGAGAGAGAGAGACAGAGAGACAGAGAGAGAGAGAGAGAGATGTAAATATACACAAATCCTTTCATATAAAAATGCCTCATCTTTTCTAAATATTTCAAGACTAAAGTTGGATTTTCATTTGTTTGAAGGAAATATATTATAAAGCAAGTGGTCAAATTTTCATGAACTTAAGATTGAACATTTAAGATACATGTGGAAAGTACATACATTGAGGAAAGTCAGAGTCAGCTCAGACTTAATGCAAAACAAGAAAACCTTTAGGATGTGGTGGTGTACATCTGTATCCCACAGTTTGGGAGACAAAAGTAGAAAGGCTGGGCCACTTGAGACCAGCCCAGTTTACACAGTGGGATCCAAGCTCATCAGTGTTGCATGGAGAAAAGTTTCTGAATTCCTCTCATCAGCACCACCATCTCCAAAATAGAAAATCCTTATGTCAATATGGTAGTGTCTACCTTAGAGGCAATCTAGGTCGGAATCATAAACTATCCAGTGGACTAAACCTTCATAACATCTCTCTTTTGTCATTCATGGTTGATAAACTACATACCTATATCAAGCATTTCCAGGTTTTTAAAAAATAAAACATTTAAATGTATTATGCAATTTTAGGCATACTCAGACACTGTACTTTTTCATTTAACAAACAATTCTGTTCACAGTAAATTGACTTGCCTCTTATTTTCAAAAAGAAATCGTTCCTTTCATTGTATAAGCAGTTTACTTTCCTTAACCTGGTAACTTTCACTGACTGATTGCATTCCTTTCTCCCCTAACTACCCTTGAATGTCTTTGATATTGTGTGCCATTGTCTGGTGCCATTGGGGAAACTTTTGTGAATCTCTGATATAAAATGTTCTGCTCCGGATGAATAGGATGCCCCAGAAGTGCATTTTAATCCCTTTTAGATGATTTTCTGCTGGCTGTTAGCTTCTAATTTATCATTTTGTTCATGAGTATGTTACAAATATTACACTTCCAAAGATGTTTTTATGGGTAATTTTTAGCACTTGTGCCTCATAGATTACCATAACTTCCTGATTACTAAGGTCTTGCATTTTCAACTGTTTACCCACCGGGGTGTTATTTTGATTTGTAGTGCTTCATTTAAATTCTTGTGCGAGTTTACTCTCTTTTATCAATATGTGTTGACTACTTCTATGTGTAGCATAGTGTGGTTTTTGTTCACATGCAGCTGGGTACAATAAAATATATACCTGAGTATATTTTATTTCAACTAGGGGTGACACAAGCATTTTCGGTTTGTGAGTTTTTAGAAATTCATTCATGTTTACTCTTATTCAATTTGTTAACACATCATTCCTGATAGAAGTTTTTCAGGAGACTCATGATCTTTGAATACACGGTTTCAAAAATATTGGTTTCTCTTTTATTTCTAATATTTTTGCTCTCTCCACACTTTTCAATAAGTTTAAGTAAAAACTGGTTGAATTTGTTTCTGTACTTGAAGATAGCATTTAGGACTTTTTTCTATTTTCTTTTGTACTATTCATTTTTTAACTCTCTGCAAAAGTTTTCCAAAGTACCAAACCATATCTCTACATCGTCATATCCACCAGACCAGGAAATAGTCCCAATCACTATGGAGTTGATGAGTCGTCCCACTTCTATTAGTTAGACAATCTCCTGTCACATTGCTTAAGGTTTGCCTTAATACTAGTTCTTCACAATTTAGCTAGAGTTCAGCCCCCAGTTGTGAAGTTGATATCTACATTCAACCAAGTCTTACATTAGTCAGAATTGTCATATCCATGAACAAAATTGGGAGAAACAATTGAAAGGGTGATAGATTTCCCATCCTTGGGCATGCAGCAAGGCCAGATAGATTGTATGGAGAAATGTAAGCATGAGTTTCTTAACAGCCTTGTGTTGTCACAGGTTTCAATCCATGTTGACTTACGATGAGTCAAAATGTCATGGAATAACTGCACAGGACAGAAAAGCACCCCAACACAACTGGATAGCAAGGAAGAAAAGAATGGAAACTCAGACAAGTCCACACTCCAGTGACCTATTTCCTTCGGCTATGTATTGCTTCCATAAGTTTCCAACACCTGCTACATAAGCCATTAAATTTTGAACCCATCAATTGATTCATCTGCCTTGCATCATGTTAGAGTTTTCATGAGCCAAACATTCTTAGTCACTGGACCCATCACATGGGAATCAACAACAATTCAACACATGATCCTTTGAGAGGCATTCTATGTCCAAATTACAACACACTTAGTGGTACTGGCATAAATGTCACCTATGAAAATCTTCATGTACATTTTTCCCATAGTAAATATGGCAATATCAAAAGTTCCCAGAAAAATAAGTAAATATTTGACAAGAAGCAATTTAATTGAGGAAGGGTTTATTTTGACTTTCATTTCCAGGGTGATTCACTGCATTAGAATTAGGAGGCCAGTGGGTCACATTTCATAGGAAGTTAAGAAACAGAGAAAGCATTAGGGGGCTGGGCTATTAAAACATCAAGGTCAGTCCTAGTGAGCCACTTTCTCAACCTTTGGAAAAAAGACCAACAGCTGGGGACTAAGTGCTCAAACATATGATTCTGTGGAGAACATTATGCAGTCAAGTCAGTCTCCACGGCAAAAGCTTACGGTACATCATTTAATTTGTCAGATAACATTCTTGTTCTTGTGTCATAAAAAAGACCCAGAAGCATGGAAACAATTAGATAAACAGAGTAGAGACTGGAAAAGAAACTTCAAGTTCTTCTTGTGTTGAAAAAAAGACACTAGAACAACTCAAAATGACATCAACGTTTGACTTTTACTTTGAACTTGTTAGCATTCAGCAATTTTATTATACATTCTTAGGAAAGGGATAAAGCAGCACACAGACATGTCTGTATAAGTCATGGCTGCATAAGCACATATAATTACATCTATACACACAGCACCAAGGTTTTGAAATATTTGAGTCCATTGAATCACTGGAGATGAAGAATTGCAGGAGTACGCTGAGAGATCAGAGGTCGCTGTGAAACCATCTCAGAAGAAATCCATTAAAATTAGTGTATTCCAGGATTATTATTTGTTTAGATGCTTCATTTCGTGGTATCTGCCAGGAATAAGTTGGGTTATAAAAAGGAAAGACCAGCATTAAAGACAGGAAATCTATATATTATTTAATTGTTGAGTATGCATGCCTATTAAGTACAATTTGTTCATGGATCAGATTTAATTCAGCCCATGAGTCATATAAAGGGTTTCCTTGCTCAGTGTATATTTGGGAGGATCTGTATTTTTGGCATTATTTTTTGGTTGGGACTGCACCTAAATCTATGTCATTCATTTACTTGTCCTTGCTGAAGAAAGAACTGTTCTTTTATACTATTTTATATCAATATTAAAGGCTGAATCATAAGAGAGAGTCTGTAAGTTCCTTTTGCTTTAGAAGAACTGAAAAACAGGAAAATTTGAAATCATACAATTTGGAGAGCATTAGTGTTACAAGGGCACTGAACAGGTTAATGGGACCTTTAATTTTAAGATGAAAATCTTTTCTTGACATTCAAAGGAAGAGGCCAGATCTTTACAATGCATCAGAACCAAAGATTGAAATTACCCATTCCCAAATCATACGTTATCCTCCAAACACTAGCCTTTTATTTAAGAAGATGATCTCCTTTCAAGGTGATGTGGCTTTGTCTTCCTCTTCCTCTCCACAGAAGGCATAATAATTCAATACTTGTGTTTCTGTTCAAATCACTTTTTTCAGGTTTTAAGGGAGTGCTTTGATTTTCCAAATAAGTCTCATTATATTACAGATCAAAGAGGACAATGTCTTTCACCAAAGAAGTATAACATACCAATTAGCATTTCATCTACTGGGAGTTATATGTATATTTTTTTCCTTCAGCAAGTCCTATTGGTGCCTACAGTGTGCTCTGAATATGTTATGAGAGTAAGTGGGTGTGTTTCCATTGAAAGATGAATAGGCCAAAGAAATGTAAAATGCACTGGGAACAAAGCATGTTAAGCTTCTATCATTATCATAAAATTGCTTTGTATTATTAATAACACTAATTCATAATAACTATTATTAAACAGTTATTTAATTCTATGATTTCTTCATCTTGAAGCTATGTGGCAGATTCAGATAAAAATGTTAAATGAGGTTATTGAATTACAGAGAGAACTAGTCTATTCTTTCATAAATGAAACTGTAAATGTAAGTCCTAAAAGACTACAGTCTGGTCTGGGGAGGAGTGTAATTGACAGCCAAGCCTGAGGGTTTCTGATAGCAAATCCGACACCTCGCTGTCCTCATAAAGGCATCCACAGCTTATTTGTCTGCCATATTTGTCACTGTATTTGTTTTTGGTAACCATGTGCGCAACCTACAAAGTTAAATTTCACTCTAGGTTACATGGGCATGTTTATATTGAGTTCATCAGAAGGCTTTCTTTTTCGTTGTGGTTTTATGATCTGCTTTAACATTGAAGTCATTACATTAAGAATTTCTTCTGTTGCACTCTTGCCTGTGGGATGTAACTTCTTTAAAATATTAGAAGTGTATTTAAAATTGACCAATTACTATGTTTTTTCATTTGTATTAACAATATTATCATGCCTTCCAAAATTGTCATATAGCATGTAAATTAATATCATAACACACAGTCAAATCAATTTTCATGAAATACAAATACCCATAAATCCCAGCTAAACCATAACTAGCTGTGTAGCTGGATTTTTTCCATTTTTTAATTATTATTATTTGTGTGTGTGTGTGTGTGTGTGTGTGTGTGAGGGAGAGAGAGAGAGAAAGAGAGAGAGAGAGACTTTGGGAATCATCCTGGATTTGCTTCAGTCTGGAATTCTCCAGGCTCCACCTACTGGGGCCTGAGGTGCAGGCTGCTGCTCTTTCTTCCTGGTATTGTCATCCAAATTCAGGACTTGCTGCTTGCAAGGCAAAGTCTTAACCCCTGAGCCAACTCTCCATCTCTGAGTTTCTATAATACATGTTTCTGCAAGATTTTAGTAAGACTCTATCTTGCACTTAAAACATGAAATGTCATTGTATTTTCCAGCATATATATCACTTAAAATTAATGAACCCTGATATTTTGTACCATACAATAATAAGTACCTCTTTTCTTTCATTTTCTGTGATACAGGTAAATCCGGTGTAAATTTGTCAATGATTCCTGTCTTAATTATCTCCCAATGTTGCGATGAAGGTGATGACTTAAGACGTTGTCATAGAACAGGAGGGTCACTTCCAAGATGAATCCATGAAGCTCTAGTCAGAATGTCTGCCTTCATCTAAGTTAATGATCTCCCAAAGATTCTCACAGATCTACTCAGAGGTGAGCTTCATCATCTCCTAAATGACTCAAAATCCAGTACGTTTAGCAGTGATGGCTAGCCACTGTTGCTGTATCCCTGCCCCGGGCCAGCCAGGGGGAAGATAGGGCCTCTAGGAGAATGGGCAAGCTAGCAACGGGGTCACCACCAGACCCGGGGAATCAGGTGGGAAGCAGCAGTGGACGAGATGCCACTGATTCAAAGTTATTAAGGGAGTTTTGGGCTTATATAAGGTCAGGGTCCAATCAGGTGTTGCCATCTCTCCTCGGGGGACAGCCACTAGTCATTTAACTGTTTACTAGTTGTCTTTTGTAGGGGCAGATTAGATGGCTGCTTCCCATTGGTTGTTCATCCCTCTGCCTGCATGGTCCTCTGTTGGGACATGTCCAGGGCATGTCTGGGTGTGCCCAGGTTTGTCAGTAGCTGGGAGCCTTGCTAGGGCCTCCCTGAATCAGTAGTGTCACATTTCACCCTTTTATTTATTTATAATGTTTTTCAGTGGGGACCATGATAGCTGGGGTGACCCCAAGCCTCTTCAGCTGCTAAATATAGCTGACTGTGCATGTCTTAGGTTAGTCACCACCCTCGTGTGGAGCCCTACCCATCATTGACTAACCAGTCATGAGACCATCACGGTGAAGGAATCATGGTCCCAAAGGGGAACTCAAAGTGGCAGAGAAAAATAGGTTTTTTCATTTGCAGGGGCAGGCTGAGAGGCTGTCCGGAAGAGCTCTGGAAGACATGTCAGGATATGTGGATAATAGATTAGACCAAGGCCTCAGGAATCTCTGCAATCCAAGTTTGAACCATGTCTCTAGTTGCGCCATGGCTTGGATGTTCAAGGGCCATAAGCACCTATAGTGTGGTCTTGTTGATGGACCACTGCTGAGCGATGGGCTTGAGGAAACACTTAAGCAATATAATTAATAAAATTATAATTCCTCCTATGATAGCGTAAATTACAGTCCAAGAAGGATCAAACAGTCTTTTAAAGTTGTTCCAGATTCTGGTTAAAAACCCAGTACCTATAAGCAGGGGAACCACGTACATCATATTAATATGTTCTATCTGTTGACTCAAAGTCAATGAGTAATTAAGGAAGGACTGAGACCAAAGCCCCTTGATGTACTGAGAAAGTTGTTCATGAGCCTTGGTACTTATTATTGTATGGTAGAAAATATCAGGGTTCATTAATTTTGAAGTGATATATATGCTCTTACTGTACTACTTTTATAAAAAAAGTTGGAAAATACAATATTTCATGTTTTAAGTGCAAGATAGAGTCTTACTAAAATCTTAGAAATGTTGGAGACCCGATAGACAAGAAAAAGGACAAAAACTAACTTTTCAGTACATCACACTCTGGGGGATAAATGTATGGCACTTCTGTGAACCAATATTGTAACTTGATTTAAGCTGGGAATGACTTGAAAACATTAAAGCCACATGAGCAAAAACTGGTAAATCAAAATGTTAAAGATGACAGAGACCACACCTTTTCTGTTTGGAAAAGAACTAGAAATACTCACTAATAATGACAACTCATTCAAAGCTTTTCCCATTTCATTTGTCCCCATTGTAGTAAATTATTCTTTAATTACACTACTAGTTATAACAGTCTAATTTTTAAGGTCTGTACAATCTCTACTATACTATTTTATACATGGTAATAACAATTCTATAAAAATATATTTTTAAATCATAGAATAAACCCAAGAAACAAAAACTGTACATATTTCAAACTTGCAAGAAATAAATTATATCATGATATATCAATTAATGTTGTATCAGTATTAACTAAGATCTATGGTATTTTCCCCCCTAATATAATTAAGCAGTGCACAACAGGGCTCAAGCTACTGTTAATCACATTTGTTTTTTCTTAAAAACACAAATTTATTCACTATAAACAATTAAAAAGCAGTTTTCTTCCTCCATAATAGATATTAAAACTAAGTTTTTTTAAAGTATCGACTACTTGTAAGACTTTTTCAGACAATATACATTATATATAATCATTTATAAATGTATATTTTGAAATCTAAGATATTGTAGCTCTCAATTTACTTAACTACTTTAGCATTAAGCAGCCACAAGTTTTATATCTTCAAAATACATGAAACATATAAACACAAAAGAAAACTTTTGATTTAAGATAAACAGCCTTAAATCTCATTTTGAAATGAAAATATTAAATAATTTATAAAAATTTCAGTTAATTTTAGTACTTTACAATCTTTTATAGCCAAATGTATAGTTTATGTATAACACCAGTAAATAAAAGCTTTTTAAATTTTGTATAAACCAGGACATTATTAAATATGAACACATTAAACATGAAGCACATGGTCATAGGAGAGTTCTTGTATATCTGTTTAGATAAACAATCTTTAAAAAATAAAACCTCTGCAGTTACCAATACCGAGTAGAGCCTTTACTAGTCCATTAATATTTTTAACCTTCTAACTTCTGTTGCAAGAAAGTCCCCAATATCTGTATGTTATCTTCAAATATTTGTCTTTCAAGAATTTTTGAACTACCTCAAAAAAAAAATTAACTAACTTATGAGAAGTGGGCAGCTAGAAAAAGCACTCATGGAATCCATGAGAAACAGGCATGGAACTAAAAATGGACTCATAGCACTAAAGGGCCATGAGGGGCTAGGGTGCCAAAGATGGCTGCCAGGGCCAGGTATATCTGTACACCTAAGCAAGCCCAGGGAAACTGGCTTTTTTTCTCTTTGGTTAACTCCCCTTGGGCCCAACCCAATTGTCCTTAGACCCAGGTGGAAGCTAGAGATTAAGTTGTTGAATAAGGAGAGCTCCATAATCCCTACATAAGGGAGTTGGCTATCTTATCTCTGGGAGGATTCAAGTCAGTTCCTCAGCAAGAGTGTTCCCTTAGGCTGTTTCCAGAGGTGGGGGATGATCTTCAAGGATGTGAAAGACCTTCAAAGACCTTAGAGACTGTCCCAAGATGGGACAGTCTGTTCTAGACCTCCCTATTGTACCCCTTAACTTTCTGAGGACCCAGACTGCTCAAAGAAAGAGGGGCGACTCGTGCTGGCTACTTCTTGCTGAGCATAGATGACTTTATTACTTCAAGGTCCATTTAAAAGAGACAAAACACAGATAAATTGAGCCTCCAATATCTACACAAGAATTAAACCATTATAACTGAGGAGGCATAAGGGATAATCCAAATAAGCTTAGCAGTCTTACTGTGGGTACAAGCAATAGTTAGTAAAGAACACGTGCTTGCAAGGTATAAAAGCCAAGAACTGTAAGTAATCTATATATTGGAGACCTTTCTCCTCTGGCAATTGTAAATCTCCAAGATCTCATTCTAAAACATGTCCAAAAACATGTGAACTGTCTGATTCTTTGTACAGAACAATCTGAATTAGTCCTCCTTAGGACCACTCCTCAGATCTAAGTAAAAAGCCAGCATTCATTTTTCCTGCAGGGAAGGTAATTTCATAAATCAAGACCTAACAATTTTAAATTAGTAAGGCATAGCTTCAATGAAGGATAACCAGGCTTCCAATTGGCCTTTGTTGGCCTTTGGAATGTCCAGAACCTGAATGGATGCCCTGAGTGTTGTAAAGGCTGAGTCCTTACTGCTTTCCATTTGCATACAAATAGGACAACTAGCATTAAAAGGGCAACTCCAAAAGTTAGCCAAGTTACCAAATTTAAGGGTGGAAAGAAAGCAGGTATCCTGTCCCATAATTGTTTGCCAAAGGACAAAGAAGTAATAATTGAACTTTAGTCCTGCTAATTTTGATATGTCAATGGATAGTTTGAAATATTCCAGGTGCCCTTAATTGGCGGGGAGAAGGCATAAGCCATCCTGGACTTCCCTTTTAGGGGCCAGGAAGAGCAGCACTCAGGACACTTTTAAAGCTTTTTTTTTTCTTTCTTTCCCTACTGGGAAGGGAATTTCAGGTTTGTCAGCTTGGGCATGCCTACTAGTAGTTTATCTATCCCCTTACGCAGATGGATCCTCAGAGAACCTCCTTAGGTAACTTAGGCCAAAATCTTGCAAGGAAAAAGGAAACATAAACTTGAGTTGACCCAAATGCACTTAGAATCTCCTGAAAAGATTATGCTGGGTCCAACATTTATCCTTTTTTGTTACAAACGAATGTGGGGGGGGTCTGACAAGTATAGGCCTGAATTCCTGTTCTACCTTAGCAGGCGTATATATGGGAGCATGTAATTAGAAAGAAGATTTGTCCCCAAGAAAGGGAGCTCATACATACCAGGAGAAGGAATAAATTCTAATGAACTTTTTAGACAAAATTATATTTTCCTGGCTGCTAGATTTGATGGGATAAAATTCTATAAAAGAAGTCAGAGGAATGAGCAAGTTCGATCAAGCAATATCATAGTGGCTTTGTTATTTTGGGAACACATGGAAAAACCTTTAAGAACACAGTGGCATTTTCATTTGTAGACCCTTTAAAAATCAAAACCAAGCGAGAAAATTTTTCATGAAAGAAAACTTACAATTTATCAGAAAAACAATTGTGATTGATATAAAATATAACTAGTTAAGGCCTTAAATGTTACCAAAATTATTTGTTCTTATTTATAAGTATGCATACATGTATTTAAAAATGGCATGCCAAAATTTTTATATCAGCATGAACAGAAATGAAAAAAAATTGAGGTGGCCACAGACACAAGACACACATGTAAACATAGACCATACAACATGAACAAGCACATGAACAACATTTTACCAGCAACTGTACAATTTACCAGCACAGCAACTTTATATATATATATATATATATATATATATATATATATATATATTTATTATTCAATTGTGCGCATGTGTGTATGTATGTGTGTGTATGTGTATGTGTGTGTGTGTAGAATCATGGGCGAATTAAGGAACCACCATGGACCACCTCCACCTCCTCGTTTACTCTGCCCCGGGATTCACAGGCTCCACCCTACCAGGACCAGAAATGCAGGCCGCCCCCTGTAGAGTCCACTACCTACTGTGTGGCATGTCTCCACACACTCACACACTCATTCATATGACTGCGCAGCCTGCTGCAGTGACAAAGAAAGGTAGGTTCCACCGTCCCCACTTCCACCTCAATTCCCCAGAGACTCGGCCACTGGACAGGGAGTTTGTCAAAAGCAAATCTCAGTTTATTGGGGGTAACAAAACAGTTTCTATAGACAAAAGACCACAAGGCGCCAAACGGGCACCCACTTGTGTCAAAGGTCAACACATCCTTCAGGTGCTAGTGGTCAAGTCCAATGTCACTCAGCACAGAGGGCAGGTCAATACCTGAAAACCAATTAGGGGTCTCTGTAATGTGATCAGGGTTACGCCCAGGACACTAGTCCCTCAGCACCATTTTTAGTCCCATGTGCTCGACCATGCTCTGGGGCAAATCCTGGGTGGGCCTAACAGCCCCCGCTTCTGCCCGGTGTCTATATTTGGGGGTCTAAGATCCGAACTCAGGACCTTCTGCCTGCAAGACAGAGGCTTAATCCCTGAGCCACCTCTCTAGCCCCCGACCAGCAACTATCTTAAAATTGCCCTTATCAAAGGCAGATTAACATTTAGGAAAACCTTATTTAAAACAAGACCTCACATTAGTTAAGTTGGCAGCTTAGCTAATTATGAAAAACATCTACCAAGGAAAACATCCTTATCCACAGTCCAGTTCCCACCTATTCTCTGGGGAGGATCCAACGTGCTAAAACCACAGCTTCATTCTAGTCCTCTAGTCTCTAGGAGAGATTTTAAGACACATATCTGGGGATCCTTAATGTGTGGGGGGAGGTTGCCCATTTTTCTAAAGAACAGAGATGAGACCAAAGGAGGCTCGGATGAGACAAGGAATTATCAGGCCCAAATGTCTTATGCTTGGTGGGGGACTTTCAGAGTTCCTTACTACCCCCGGGCCATATGCACATATGGTGTCTCTGGGTCAGGTCGATTCAATGTAATCAAGCCTGGACTCTGAGTTCTGAGAGTACCAATTTCTCATGTGAACTTGCCAGAGGGAAGCTTTGTTTCAAAGGCGCTCTTTGATCTTGGGAAATCAAATTAGCGATTGGGGCTCCTTGATTATTGGCAAACCAAGTGAGCAATTGTTTTCCTAACCTAAAGTGGGGCTCCTTGATCATCAGCAAATCAAGTGAGTGACTGTGTTCTTAAGGACAAACAGGGAAAGGGGAAGAGGAGAGGGCCGCCTGCTCACCTTCAGGTGCCATAAGCACAGGAACATAAAACCAGAGGGCTGCTCACCAAACTTTATGGGAGGGTGTCTCATCTGCACCAAAGGTGGGCCCACATTGGGCACCAGTTGTTGTTGTATTCCCCGCTGGGCCAGCCGAGGGGGTGGGGAGGAGAGGGCCTCGAGGAGAATGGGCAAGCCGGCAATGGGTCACCAACAGACCCCGGGAATCAGGTGAGAAGCAGCAGTGGACGAGATGCCATTGATTCAAAGTCATTAAGGGTGTTTTGGGCTTATATAAGGTCAGGGTCCAATCAGGTGTTGCCATCTCTCCTCCGGGGGACACACAAAACCAGAGGGCCCTAGTCATTTAACTGTTACTAGATGTCCTTTGCAGGGGCAAGTTAGATGGCTGCTTCCCATTAGTTGTTCATCCCTCCGCCTGCATGGTCTTCTGTTGGCATGTCTGCGCATGCCCAGGTTTGTCAGTAGCTGGGAGCCGGGTTAGGGCCTCCCTGAATTGGTAATGACACAAACCACCAAAGAGAGATTCTGGCAACATAAGCACAAGCATCCATTAATGCTGATCTGTTTGTTCCAGTCTCTGATTAGTTAATATTGGACTTTAATAAGTCACAGAACTGTTGAGTACTTAATCCTACCATAATGCATTACATGTCAACACACTAAAACTGAAAAAGTGATCAATATTAAAACTTATCTGTCTATATGTAGGAAGTAGATTCTACACTGAAATATATAAATCATAATGTAATAAATGTCCTAGAAGATTTTTACATATATAAATTGCTACACAAATATCAGCTAAATTACACAATACTTTTAGGCTCTGAAACATCAAATCACTTTGAAAGGACTAAATGTCAAACTAAATAATGCATGTTTATACACATTTCTTCTATGGTCCATTATTTCAACTTTAGCAACACAGCTTTAAATTTTTTATAAGCAGCACATATTTACTTGTGACATTTACTCCATCTGGCCTGTTTTCATGTTTCAGGCACCAAAATTCATTTCCCTTGAAAAATAAAAGGTTAAAATTTGAGTTTTCTATAGTAGCTTACCACTGTGCAAAGAGAAATTACTAAGGAAAGAAGATAAAAGGGGAGAAGGCTACTGAAGGTTGGAAAGGATGATGTAAAAAATGTTCTCTTTTACCTACCCTAACCTTTGTATTTAAAAGCACTTTATTTGATTGAAGTTCAAAGGTATCCCCAAGGATTGAAATTTCATAAATTGGCAGTCTGTGTCCTGAGAATTGAATGTGCAAGGAAATGTGAGAGGGAGATTATCTTACCTTAGAAAGGATGATAGATTGTGCTGATACAATGGCTGCATCATGTGCAGAAAATTTTTGTCCTTGTATGCTGAATAAATATTGCCTTGTTATCTGATTTGAACATGAATTTAACTTTTTTATGCTGGAGATAGGATTAGTATCTCTTTACATGGTTTCATGTTCCATAGCTCTCAGTTCTTCTTCATCATCAATTGAGAGACCTTCTTTAAGAGCTAAGGATATGGTTCAGCTGGTAAAGTGCTGATAGTACAAGCAAAATATGTGGAATTCAAGTGCCACATAAATTGAAAAAGGAGTGAGGCAATTTGACTTCCCTCAGAAGGCAGATAGGGAAACTCCAAAGCAAGTTGGTTAGCCAAACTAACTATAAATGAGCTGTAGGTGATGTCAGAGACTATATCTCCAAAAAAACAAATGTGGAAGAGCAATTGAGAGTGATTTCTGATACCAACGTTGGGCCTCCATACATGAACTTTCACTCACATGTATACCCATACATTTTTCAACAGGAAATAAACCATACACGCGCACACACACACACACACACACACACACACACACACACACACTCCACACCAAATGGAAAATAAATTCAGGTATCTGCTTTATATAGCTGTCCCTGTGGAAACCAGTTCCGATGTAATAGCTGGATATAATTTACCTGACAACGCTCTGTACCCCCAAAACTCCCAAGGATCATGTTGACTTGTCAGGATTATTCAGCCACAAAATGACAGTGCTAAAACTGGAATTTATCTATTTGAATCTGACAAATTAACAGGAAATCTTCCTAAATGGACCCAATTAAAACCTCTGGCACATGTATGGACCACTTCTACTTCTATTTGTCTTCCTGACCTATTTAAATATGGTCACCAGGCAGGTTGCTACCCTTAGTCACCGTGGTTAATATAACCTTCATTTCTATCTTGCATCTCTCCTAGTCCTTGATGGGGTGCACTCCAAGTTAAAGATCCTCAATTAAGGCACAATAGCAGAGGTATCATTATCACATTTGTTATTTTGCATACTTGTGTATTTTGTACAATCTTTACATGAATTTCTTCACTATAAAATCCAAACTGCAACTGTAGCATCTCCTTCATCTAGATATGAGTACACTTTTCCTTAGAACAATTTGATTCAGATCACAGAGAAGGTAAATAATCATGTTTTACAAAAGCTAAGGATAGCTCTACTCCATTTTGGACAAATACATCATCTTATCTCCTGACTCTACTAGTATCATGCCCTTTGGGACAGTTTGCTTTTAGGAATTTCAAGTGTCACAGACCTCTAATGTTTCTGTCCTTTTTAACCCATCAGAATGCACAGCGTCATCATACATGCAAAGTTACTGATTGGCCCCGTGTGACTACTATTCTTTCAGCACACACTGTGTTTTGTTTAGCCTTTTACATGCTTGATTGAGCAAACAATGCATGAATCTTTGCAAATGCAAAGTGGCAGAGTCCTTCAACCATATCTGTATGAAACAGAGGGACTGGATCAGTTCTTCATTGGTATTGGTACTGGAAGACCTCGTTGAACAGGTCCTTTAGAGTGACAAAGGACTCACAGAGCACATTGTGTTATCAGAAATATGATTTCAATAGGAAAGAGGAATAAAGGTTGGAAAAGGTAAAAATATACTCCATGAAAGGCCTTTGTGAAAATTTTTAACTACTGACAAAGATATGTGGTCACTATCAAGGACTGGAGAAGATTAGGACTAATATTAAATTTTTTTTTTTTATTATTATTTATTATTCAACTGTGCGCATGTGCGTGTGTATGTGTGTGCGCGTGTGTGTCTGTGTATATGTAGAACCACGGACGAATTCGCGAACCACCATGGACGCCTCCACCTCCTTCTGCCCCGGGATTCACAGGCTCCGCCCTACCAGGACCAGAAGCGCAGGCCGCCCCCGCTTCCGCCTGGCGTCTATACGTGGGATCTGGGATCCGAACTCGGGACCTTCTGCCTGCAAGGCGGAGGCTTAACCCCTGAGCCACCTCTCCAGCCCCAAAGATTAGGACTAATATTGAGAACATTTCTCCAGCCCTCAGGAGGACCAGTTAAACAGGACAGATCTAGGTATGGAGCCAAGTCAAAGATGCTTTATTATAACTTTGGCTACAGTGGAGATTCCATTGATAAAAATAACTAAATCGGCCAATTACTGGAATCAAAGTACAGGGTCAGAGAGGTTGACTGGTTGCCTACTATTGCTTCCCTTTTTAGGCTGAGTTTGCATAGCTGAGTGCAGGAAGTCCCTCACCAGAGTATGAGATTATAGTGACACTAAACAGTTTTGTTTTGGTAAAAAAAAATAAGATAAATAAACTATATTTGTTTTTGATAGCTAGTAATCTGTAGGCACAAGATATTTGTGAGTAATTTATCTTTGATTTGCTAATATTGTTTGTAATCTTATTCCTTGAGTGCAGTTATTTCATTTTGAAGGCATCCATGTAAATTTCACATGCAATCTTTGCTGGCTATAGTCTTATCCCCAAGCAAGTCATATAAATTAGTAGACTCTAATATCATAAATATGAATTAAAATGACAGCAGATGTCATAGAGGTCTTAATTAGTGTAAAAAACATGAGTGGTGCCGTTCTCATTTCTTAGTGTCTGAACCTATGAAACCTGGCTACAGGCAAAATAGCACCTATATTTTGTATGCTAATTCAGACCCTGTGTGCCTCTTTAAGGTCACATTGCAAAACATTGACATCTATCTGGGGCTGTAACTGAGTCTTCATATTTCCATCATGCTGTCAAACCAGCTGTTTAAGAATAGAGTGGACATGGTAAGACCAGTGAATTTTATAAACAGGTGTTTTCTGTTGTACTTCTTGGACTAAGAAGAAGATTCCTTAATAAAAAGCAATGTAGTGTAGAGAACGACTGCAAAGGAAAAGCTTTCCCTACGTCCACAACAGAAGCATTGCATGCAAGGGAAGCAAATCCATACTCAGGGTGTATGCTCTAGTAAAGACAAAATGCTGCCTTTTCCATGGGCACACAACACTGATATTGGTCTAATCTGTTTTGCTGAGGCAAAGTCCATGTTGCTGAATTCATTCATCAATTGTAAAGATAAAGAATGGTGTGAAATTTTGTAGCAAGTTGGAGAACATATTGTTTTATAAACTTATATTCTGGTTGAGAAAATTAAGTTTCCAATGAAAGTGGTTTGCTTGTTTTACAATTAAAGTTTTTATTTTCATGACATTGTAAATCCTTATTGTAATCCTTGTTATCATGCATATCTTCCATCATTGCCACCATGGACACAGTGTTCATGAGCTCACCAGACAATAATATTTATCTAAAAAAGAGGCTAATTACTATCCACGGCATAAGTGGATCTTACCTATTTGGATATTATAATCTTCTGCACCAGGTAGGACATGCATCTCTCTCCCCTCAAGAATCTCAGAGCCTCATAAAAGAGGGAACTTTGTCACACATCCTTCCACTAAAGAAAGCAAGTAGCTTGGGTGATGGTATATTAATTTTATGTTATGAATCATGAGTGAAAAATGAAGGAAGAGAAATAAGAGAAAGTAAAAATATTGAGGGAATGAAATTTCAACAGCATTCAAAGATTTGAGCTCCATCCATGAGTATTCATGAGTTTTCTTTTCCCGGGGACATCTCAGCAGAATAGCAGGAAGTCCAGTGCATTTAAACCCCATCCAAACTAACAGCCTTAAAAGTAGACTGCCCTTATCCCAGGAAAGAGTCATTCCATTTGAATTATTTTGTAAAGATATAAAGCTCCTTTTGTTCTTAAAGTACAACTGTTAGGATCCACAACAAATAATAATGAAACCCCTTAAAGTTAATATTGAAGAGATATGTGGCATACTTTATCTTACTTAAAAGAGGATGACACTATTCTCAAACCCAAATTCTTTTTTTTTAAATTTATTTTTCCACTCATACAAACTTGATAGTACCCCATTTCCATCCCTCTCTACCCCTCCCTAGATCCCCTTGCTCCCTTCCCCCTTTTCCACTTCCTTTCCCCCACTTTCTCCCAGTGCCCCGTCCCCCCATTCCTGGAGCATCCTTTAGTGTGCATGTCAAACTTCCCTCTGAGTCCTCCTCTCTGATGAGGTGTAAGAACTCAGTAGCATTGGCTAGAGCTCTTTTTTGTGTTCCCCTTTAGTACAGGAATACTATTTGTGACTGTTAATCCCTTGCCTCTAAGGATCTTAGAGCCTGTGATCCATGCTAGACTTTGGGAGGGGGGTCAATGACATGTTGGTTATTGCGCAGGTTATGCAAAGTCCTATTATGATTACTTCGGCCCTAACTTGTGTGGAGTATCTTGCACATCGTTGCTCCTCCCCATCTTTAGGCTCTTACAATCTTACAACCCCCTCTTCTGCAAATTCCCCAGAGCTTTGGGATGGGGAGAGATTAGGCTGGCCTGTTTTCTGGTGATTAATGTAGGGTCTCTGATGTTCTGAATTATGGTTTGTTATTCTTTTCCTTCTTCTTCTTCTTCTTCTAGTTTTGCTGTTCCTGCACCGCCCTTGGCTCTATCCTGATGGGTATTGGATGTCACCTCCTAGCCAGAGAAAAAAGTCTGTTAAAATACAGTCTTATTATAAGAGTAGATTCAAAGGTAGATGGAATAAGAGTAGGAGAATGTGGTGTGTGTGTGGGGGGATCAGTCTCCCATTTGCAGGATGGTTACCTTCTATCTGCCAGACTCTATGCCCTCCCTGTCTGGTGAGATCAAACCCCATCAGTTGCAAATGACTAGGAAGGAAAGTCTGTAAGCTTAACCCAGATGTCTCATTACTTACTTGCGGTACTTGATGGTGGCCTGTTTTCTCTGCTGTAGCATGATCCTCTCTCTCCTTGTTTCTGGTAGTGCCCTCCTTTCTCTTCCCTCCTGTATATAATCTTTGCAATTACTGTAGGTATTACAGAGATTTATCTCTGAGTGTGTCACTAAGTGGGTCAAACCCAAATTCTAAGGAACAAGAAGCAGAGAGAAGGAAGTAGGTGAAAGGTGGTTCTGTGCCCAGTTCATTGACAGGACTAAGATGTATGATTTTCCTAAGATGCAGATTACTGGAACTACACAGAACATATAACATCACAACCAATCTGTATTGATCAATACAGGTTTATATGCCATCCAATTTAACTTGCTCTATTATCTTGCTACATTTAGACATGAGCTGTTAATCCCTTGCCTCTAAGGATCTTAGAGCCTGTGATCCATGCTAGACTTTGGGAGGGGGGTCAATGACAGTTGGTATTGCGGCAGGTTAGAAATCCTATTATGATTAATTCGGCCCTAACTTGTGTGGATAATCTGCACCTCGTTGCTCCTCCATCTTTAGGCTCTTACATATTACAACCCCCTCGTCTGCAAATTCCCCAGAGCTTTGGATGGGGAGAGATAGGCTGGCCTGTTTTCTGGTGATTAATGTAGGGTCTCTTATGGTCTGAATTATGGTTGTTATTATTTCTTCAAGGACTCAGAAAGAAAGCTCTGATAAAAAGAAGCAACAAAGAAAGAGTTATATTTTTAAGTCTGCCTACACTGCTTAAATGTAAAATGGCCAAACACCTTTAAATTTAGGAAGAAATTTGTAATCACTAAAATATTTTCATTCAGCAATTCAAAAGATAAATGGTATGAAATTTTGTACCAAGTCCAAAAAAGTATTATTTTATAAACTTTTATTCTGATTGAGAAAATTAAAGTTTTCAATGGAAGTGGTTTTCTTGTCTTACAATTAAAGTTTTTAATTTTATGACATTATAAATCCTTATTGTAAAAATTTCACATACAATAAATTGTAAAAACATGTGTCTCTTTTTTTTTTCTGAAAATAGTCTTACCATACCAGACTTTTAAAACAGATATAACTTTTCAGAGATAAAATTATTGCTCATAGAAGTGAATTTCTTAATTTTAAAATATAAAAGTTCCTGGAATTTTGGCTTTTAAACTAAGTGATTGGCATTTGAATACTTTCCACAGGTTCCTCCAGCATCATTAACACTTTCTTTATTTCCAGATATACAAACTATACAGTATGAATAGAAAATCAAGCTCAAATTACACAGCGAGCCTTGGAAAGAGATCCATAATAATTCAAATTATAGATAATTGTCCAAAAAAAATAAAACTTCATTTTATTCTGTCTGCATTGACTTAGCTTCAAAGTCTAGAAAGAACTACATTTTGATCCAGACTAAACAAACTTTTGCAAACTCTTCCCAGTTTAAAAAGCCAAACTCTTGCAACATTTATTTTTCTTGGGATGTACATAAATGTTTTAAAATTATGTTATTGCTCATTGCTAATGAGCTAATTTTTTTTATTAACACAATTCCCGTTTCTCAGCCCAACAGTTTTTCAGATATTATCCTTCTCCTCCATATTTCAAAGGCAGCTATTAATAAACCATATAATTAAATAGATCCTAGGTTGTTCCTCTTAATGGGTTCTTGTAGACAGCCTTTTAGCTGCTGGGTTCTTGACTATTTGCAGGTAATTTAGCAGAAGGTTAAAACTGTAACTGCTAGAGGCATTTTCAATCTTTGGCATTGACTGCTTTGGAAACGGCTTGAGACTGTAGTGGAAGGTGATTAATGAGATCAAATGACTTCAGTAGTTCCTTTCAAAACTAGAATGTCTCTCCCTTCATCATAGACTCCTGACTTTATTCAGCTTGAGTACAGGTTCCCAAATAATATTAATTTGATTTATTCCCTGCTCTCTCTTCACTTCTCTCTTTGTGTCTCTCTTACTGTCTTTATCACAATTATGTTACAAATTTAAAGATGCAGTCACAGACTATGGAAAAATTGCTTTTGAAGTAGTTTCTCACTAAGGATGAATTTATTTGTGATTGTTTTTGAAAAGATTCAAAATTCATTTGAAGTTGTGATATGTAAGTGTTACTTTAATTATTTATTTCATTTATAACAGTAATTTAACTATTGAATTTGATTCTGTTAAAAATCCCAAATTATTAGAACTTCATTTCTTATATAAGAAGCTTATCTTTCTCTTTCTCTCTCTCCATATATATTATATAACATATATTATTTGTATATATATATAAGTACCCAATAAATAACTGCCCAAATGAATTAATAGTATGGAATATCATTTGTTTAAACAACTAAAGTTATTTTCATTAGATTACACTAATATAATCAAAAGAATAATCATGAGAAGGATGAATTTAATTTCAGAATATATATACCATTTTGCATGTAATAAACACATATCATATCTATATGCAAATCATTCCTTAATAAAGCTAGAAAACAAAAAAATGACCATTTTGATAAGACACTGTATTTAAAACCTGATGCATGTATATTTTCCCAAAATGAAATTTTTATCAGTAAAAATGGCAGAACACAAAACCAGTTTTTCCTCTCCAATGCTATTCATCAAAGTCAGTGAACATAGGAAGCTCTGTTTCTCTTTGAACTTATAGTCTCATTTCTCTATTTAAGATGATTCATTTCCAATTGGGTATCTTTTTTTTTGGTTTATGCAAAATGAGAGAAAGATTTAATCCCATTTGATTAAATCACCTTCATTTTGTCAAGTATCTATGAAGACTTCAGAGATTGATATCTCACCAAAGGGAAGGACAGCCAGTGCTTAATCATAGCATGCAACATGTAGTAAACCCTCTGTGAGTTTTGGAATAAAGGCCATTCTTAAGAAAGATCCAGGTCGGATAGAGCTACAAGGAAAGGGGAAAACTGCAAGCTGTGGAAGGGAAGGAGCTTGCAATAGAAAGAAAATTCTCCTGGACTGGTGCAGATTCAAGAGACAAGGATTTCATTATATAAGATATTAATGAAGGAGGATTCTAGAAATTCCCATAACCAATAAAAGTACAAGAATACTGGAAGCTATTTCTGGTATTAAATGTTGTTTCATGTAGACAAAGCAGGATTCACAAGATATTATATTTAAGGATTTTGGTCCTGGAAATTGATTTTTCATTTTTTCTCTCCCTTTCCTTTTCCTCCCTCCCTCCCTCTGTCCTTCCTTCCCTCCCTCCTTCCCTCAGTTCCTCCTTCCCTTTCTCCCTCCATTCCTTCCTCTCTTCCTTCCTTCTTTCCTCCTAACTTCTGTTTCATTTCCTTTTCTCTACCTCCTCCTTCTCTTCTACTTCTTCTTCATCATTACCCTTGATGCCAACATGTATTAAGCATTACAATGATAGAGTCAGTGAGTTTAATTATTTCATACATTCTCACTCATCTTAAACATTGTCCTCAAAATAATTCTTCATGCCATACTGTGATCACATACACTATGTAGGTTAACTGTAATACAAACTTACCAAATTTGATCCTTCGTGTACCTGTTATGGTTTAAATATAAGTTGTTCCCCACCAGCTCATGTGTTTGAATCCTTAGTCGACGTTTGGTAAGACCATGAGAAAGAACCTTGCTAGAGGAAGACATTTCACTGAGGTGGACCTTGAAGCTAATTAACCCACCCTGCTTCCTGGAGAAGTCAATTCTTATTGTTTCCAGCTCTCTGCCTCTGTAATGGCCAGGGTTTAAGCCACCTTTGGCTTCTGCCAACACCCATGCCAAATAAACCATAAACCAAATAAATCTCCCTTTCTTCCTTAACTTGCTTGAATTTAAATGATATCTCATAGTCGCAGAGAAGACTAACTGCTACAGTGGTACCAATTCTAAATTCTTGTCATTTTTATCATTAAAAATTGAGGAAATCCAAAAGTTGGTTTCAAATTATCTTCTGTTGAAAAATCTTAGCCTTCAATGTAAAAGCTCCTTATTTAATGTGTTGCAGTTAGCCTGCATGGTTGCTGATAAAACCACCATCAAAGAGCTTAAGGGAACTTAAGATGGTCTGGTTACAATTCTTATTCCAGCTTGGCAGGAGAGCTCACACCAACACCAGGGCAGAGGGAACTGGCCATAAATAGCTGAGAGAGGGAGGATCCTTACACACAAACAAGTATGTTTGGCACAGTATATACAAGACTACCAACTTCCTCAATAAGCTTTCTGTATTTTACTCACCTGTCCAGGACCTAGTTCCACCCACCAGGGGTTGGGTCTTCCCCATCAACTAGACAATCCCTGCAGGTTCACTCTGAGCTTAATTCAACTACTAATTCTTTACAAATGTGCCCAGACTTCAAACCCTCAACTATCAAGTTGACACCTGTGCTTAAGTATGACATAATGGGGCATATGTTAATTACAGAGAATCACAATTGGCCAAAGTACAGGGAATAAACAACTGTGAATAGCTCAGCCCTAAATAAGACCTCCAAACCACACATCTCGGAGCTCTACCCCATGCACAAATACATTGGCTTGGCATATGTTAGGAAAAGGGTCAATGAGACTTTTAAGAGCCTTAAGTTGTGGAGGTATTCCACCAGACCTTATCTATTACACATGACAGGACTGTTGTATCCCATGAGCTCACTCAATTATGTCTTTTTCCACAAGACCTGTGAAAGATCAACACTCATTATGGAAGAAAGATCTCAAGAGGCTCTACCCTTCCTAAAGAGATTATTGAGAGTTAATATTGAATGGGGTGGGACTTCGTTTCTCAGTGATATAGCCATTGATATAACATCAATGCACCAGCATGTGCTTTGACACATACCATTTAAGACAGCACAGATGAAATCCAGTGGGTCAGATTTACACAAAGATATAAAGGTAGGAGGGAGACTCATAGGAAAGAAGAAATGCAGTGGGAAAAAGGAGGGAGGGATAGAATTGGAAAATAAGTTGTGAAATGACAAAAATTCATTGCATAAAAGTAAGAAACTATGAGAGAATATATTAAAGCAACTAAATTATCCTCAACTATAAAAAATAAAATGTTAAATTATTACTTTCTTGGAAAATTTACTATACATATTTTATAAATCAAAGGTTTATTTGATTTAAAATCCACGAACATTTAATTTCTTAAACATCATCTGTGGTAAATATGTTGATCTTTTTTCACTCTTTCATTAATTAATAGAGTCCCTAATTATCTTGTCTCAAAATTTCACCCCCTCCCTCACCTTCTCCTTCTCATAGATCTGTATGAACTCTCATACAGTTAAAATCTTGCTCAGCAGTACCTCTTGAAATTAAAGGTTCCGGTAAAATGAGAACTACGTGGAACTTTGAACTTTGTAAGATGGGAATCTTCGAACTCAACCCTGTAAAATGGGAAACAAAAAATATGAAAACTGAATTCCAGTAATAAACTTCAGATTATTCACACATAATTGAGCAGCAGTGCAGAGGCGCATGCTTCCTCCACAGTGCCGCGTGGCTTCAAGAACTTCACCATCACCTTATTCATTGGAGCACAGGGGCTTGTGACTTGACCAGTCCACCATAAACCACTTGTAAAGGGTGTGATTAAAATTAATGAATGAAATACTGAAACACATCTGCATCCTAACACCATCAAACTTGAAATTTACTGTCCTATCACTTTAGTAAAAATGATTTAGTGGAAGCATTCCATTGACAATTATAAAAGCAAGACTTCTAACTCTATGGACTTGACTTAATCTGCTACATTTACTTTTCACTGATGACTTTTCTTCTGAAAAATTTAGCCTGAAAACTTTGGTATGATTAACAACATAATGTATTCACATCTTAGTAACAGATTGAATACAAATGATATTAATATTATCATTAATATTTTAAATTGAAGTATTAATTCTCTGCATCTCTAAATAAGTTGTCTTACATAACTCTTCCTTTGTAGTTCTACTGCAGTACTTTAACATAATCTGAGATAAAATATTCTCAACTAGTGCAACAAAATTTATTAGCATTCTAAAGGAATTTATAGCTATAGATGCATTTTAAAGGATTAGAGACAACAAGTCCCAGGTTGCTGGTTCATTCCGCTGCTTCAGAATTGAAAGAAAAGAAAGCTTGTACCTCTCTATTTAGTTGCTATTAAGAAGCAAAACTCGGGGCTGGAGAGGTCGCTCTGGGATTAAGCCTCTGAGCTTAATCCGGAAGGTCCTGAGTTCGGATCCCAGATCCCACGTACAGACGCCAGGCGGAATCTGGGGCTGCCTGCGTTTCTGGCCCTGGTAGGGTGGAGCCTGTGAATCCCAGGGCAGAGTAAACAAGAAGGAGGTGGAGGCGTCCATGGTGGCTCCCGAATTCGTCCATGGTTCTACACACACACACATATACATACTCACACATACATACACGTGCATACCACATGCACAATTGAATAAATAAATAAAAAAAAAGAAGCAAAACTCTATGAGTTGGAGGCCAAGGACACTCCAAGTATATATTTTATGGCCTAAAATGATTTCATTTTGTCCTTTACAATATTGATACTCAATCTAAAATTATATAGATTAGTCACTGACAACCAATTTCACCCTAAAACTTTTTGAGAGAGATGGAGACTGTAACAGTTACTCTTAACTATTGCTGTGAGAGAGCACTCAAAGTCAATCAACTTAAGGGAGAAAGGGAGGTTTATTCAGGTTACGGTTCCAGAGGAGGCAGTTTCTCATGGCAGAGGCGGCACGGCTGGCTGGCCAAAGCTGCAGGAGGCTAAGTCACCTCAGACATCTTGGAAGCTGAGAGCTGAGAGATTGCTTGCAGCAAAGGCAGACTTCTCCTGGAGGTAGGGTGGGACTAATCTACCTCAAGGCCCATGCCTTGTGACTGCCTTCCTCCAACAAGGCTCCAGCTCTCAAGGTGCCATGACCTTGCCAAACACATGAGACTGTGGGGGACACATTTCAAACCATGACAGAGAGGAAGAGAAAAGAGAGAGCACAAACCATGACAGAGAGGAAGAGAAAAGAGAGAGCACACATGTATGTTATGGTGCCTTGCAGGTGTCAGAGGACAACTTTCCTTCTCCCACCGTGGGCTTCCTAGACTTGAATTCAGTTCAAATCACAAGACATGAGAGCATGTGCTTTACCACTGAACTGTCTTAATAATCCTCTCATTTAAAATATTTCACTTATTAATTTGAAAGAGAGAGAGAGCGAAAGTGAGAGAACTGCAGATGCTTTAAATCATACCGTGCCTATAGCATGTCCTGTTATGGCTATACTTTAACATAACCACAAGTCAGAACTTCTCATTTTTAATATTTTTACTGCTGTAGAATTGCCAAAATTCTGGCTTTTATCTCTGATGATTTATTTCTTAATTATTGCAAAGAAATAAAGTTAGCCTATGCTTCTACCAAAACTTGCATATCTTGTCTATATCATTAACTTGTTTAATCTGCCTAGAATGAATTATTTTGTACTGTATGGTGGTAATACAATTTCCTGCCTTTCCTATGTGAATCACAAATTGTTCCTGGACCATTTGCTAATTAGCCCTTAGTCTTCCTACTAATTTGAAAACACAAAGTTATTAGTGTAATTTAGTTTTATGGATACTTTTGTTCATGGACTTTTTACTCCAATTTATCATTTTGTTTATCTATGAATAGATGCTATTAATAGCTGGAATCAAGTTTTTACTCTATACCATGTACCTATTTGAAACATGTCTTGTAATAAGTAGTCACTTATTCACAAGATAATGAAGCCATTACCTCACCTGACTTTAGAATGTCTTTATCTTTCCTAACAGAGACACTCTTCAACTCTTTTCAGCCCCTATTATGTTTGCTTTCATAGCCAGATAAGCTACAAATCTATTTTCTTGGTAGTTCACACCAGTGGAATCCTGTGATGTTAGTGTGTCTTATTTTGTTACAGGTTTCTTTCACTTAGAATAATGTGTTCACAGGCATGTTGTGACAGAATAGGACGTTGTTTATTTTGTTCATGATAAAAATTCCATTATGTTAATGTTTCATTTGCTTTCATTTATTTATTCATTACTTGTTGGAAGGAAATTCAAGATATTTTGATTTCTTAGCTATTTATCAGTCCTTTCCATATATATGATGTTGATAATTTGTAAAGAAATTTGGCTTGCTTGGTAGACCATGTATAGGAAAGAAATCCAGAAGTCAGGGAGGTGTCAGACTTCTCCTGCACTAACAACTCATTTTTGCAGGCAGTAAGCACCATCCACACAATTTTTCTAATTCCTCCTGAGTAGCACTGTCAGTTACCTGGTTACTTTGTCGTGGTTCCAAGCAGTTAAATGTCTCATCAACTCTCACATCACCACACTGGGGATCATGCCACCTTTGCATGGTCCCTGGAGGATGCAGACAAACATATCTAAACCATGACAGCTTTATGACCCATTTCATTATGAGAATTTATTCCTAAGTACATATTTTAATTTCCCTTAGATGTATACCTAAGAGTGGAAATCCTTAGTCTTATAACTTTATGATCAAATCTTTAAGAACTGCCAGACTGTTTTCGAAAGTGCTCATAACATGATACAATCCTGTTGGTCATACTTGGGGGTTGAAAGATCTGTAAATGCTATAATTATAATTTGGGGACTCTTTAAGAATAAGTTCTTCCAGGTTGTTCTTTCTAGGTTAAATTCATATTATGAATTCACCTACAATTTTAGAATTAACTTAATGAATTCTCCATGAATTTTAACAATTGTATGACAATTGTATCATAAACTGGGTTGGTAAAAAGGAACTACATTATTAAATGTTATGTTAGATTTTGTAAAGAAACTGCATTTCTCAATTGTTATTTCCTTAGTTATTATAAAATTTTGCAACTTTGTAAGGGACAGCTTTAATAAAAATATGCCAAATGGTAAGCTGACTTCAAGCCAAATGAACAGTTATCAGTTACCAGAAGATAAACACATATAAAAGTAGTAGAAGAGAGGAAATTAGCAAAATAAGGGGAGAAATATCTGAAATCGAGACTAAGAAAACGATAGAAAAAATCAACCAGTCAAAAAGCTGGTTCTTTGAAAAAATCAATAAGATAGATACACCCCTAGCTAAATTAACCAAAAGCAAGAGAGAGAAAACCCAAATTAAAAAAATTAGAAATGAACATGGACTAATCACTACTGATACCCAAGAAATCCAGAGAATTATAACATCATATTTCAAAAACTTATACTCTGTGAAGTTTGACAACACACAAGAGATGGATGAATTTCTAAGTAAACACAACTTACCTAAACTGAATCAGGAAGTTGTGAATTGCTTAAATAGTCCTATAACATATAAGGAAATTGAAGAAGTAATCTCGAATCTTCCCACCAAAAATGTCCTGGATCAGATGGATTCAGCACAGAATTCTACCACACATTTAAGGAGTCAATAACACCAATACTCCTTAAACTGTTCCATCAAATAGCAAAGGAAGGAACACTACCAAATTCCTTCTATGAAGCTAATATCGTCTTAATCCCAAAACCTAATAAAGATTCACTTAAAAAAGAAAACTATAGGCCGATCTCCCTGATGAACACAGACACAAAGATTCTCAACAAAGTCTTAGCAAATCAGATTCAAAAACATATCAAAAAGATCATTCACAGGGACCAAGTAGGCTTCATCCCTGGCACGCAAGGTTGGTTCAACATACGAAAATCAATAAATGTAATTCATCATGTAAACCAGTCCAAAGTCCAAGACCACATGATACTCTTGATAGACGCAGAAAAAGCCTTTGACAAGATCCAACAGCCTTTTATGATCAAAACGCTAGAGACAGTAGGAATGGAAGGAACCTTTATCAATATAATAAAAGCTGTATACAACAAGCCCACAGCAAGGATTATGTTCAATGGGGAACAATTGGAAGCATTCCCACTTCGATCATGAACTAGACAAGGCTGTCCACTCTCACCAGTTCTATTCAATATTGTACTTGAAGTCTTAGCCGAAGCCATAAGACAAGAAAGGGACATAAGAGGGATTCAAATCGGCAAGGAAGAAGTCAAGCTATCCCTATTTGCAAATGACATGATCTTATACCTGAGTGATCCCAAAAACTCCACCAGGAAACTCCTGGAACTAATTGAGAAGTTCAGCAGGGTGGCAGGATACAAAATAAATGTGCAAAAATCAGAGGCCTTCCTATATGCCCAGAATGAAAGAAGTGAAAAAGCCTTGAGAGAAACAATCCCATTCACTATAGCCCCTAAAAAAATGAAATACCTTGGTATAAACCTAACCAAGGAGGTAAAAGACCTTTACAATGAAAACTTTTAAAACCCTAAAGAAAGAAATTGCTGAAGACATCAGAAGGTGGAAAGACCTCCCATGCTCCTGGATTGGCAGAATCAACATCGTAAAAATGACCATCCTACCAAAGGCAATATACAAATTCAATGCTATACCAATTAAAATCCCAAAGCAATTCTTTAAAGAAGTTGACCAATTAATCTCAAAATTCATATGGAGGTACAAAAGACCTAGGATAGCAAAGACAATCCTGAGTAACAAAAACACTGCTGGAGGTATTACCATATCGAACCTTAGTCTATACTACAAATCCGTAGTTATAAAAACAGCCTGGTACTGGCTCCAAAATAGACACACAGTCAATGGATAAGGGTTGAGGACCCAGATATAAGCCCACAAAAATACAGCCATTTGATCTTTCACAAAGGGGCCCAAAGAATCCAATGGAAAAAGAACAGCATCTTCAACAAATGGTGCTGGCAAAACTGGATCTCCACATGCAGAAGATTAAAGCTGGACCCGTACTTGTCACCATGTACAAGACTTAATTCCAAATGGATCAAGGACCTTGATATCAGGCCAGAGACTATAAAAACCATAACTGAACGGATAGGGAACTCCCTCGAGCTGATTGGGCTAGGCCAACAGTTCCTAAACAGACATCCAATGGCACAGTCACTGCTACCAACCCTCAACAGTTGGGATCTTGTGAAATTAAAGAGCTTCTGTTCAGATAAAGAGATTGTAACACGAGCTCAAAGGCAACCCACAGAATGGGAGAAAATCTTCACTAACCACATATCTGATAGAGCTCTACTCTCCAGAATGCACAAAGAACTTAGAAAATTAAACACCAAGGAAACCAATGGCCCAATTAAAAAATGGGCCCTGGAACTTGAAAGAAATTTTACCAGAGATGAAATTTAAATGTCTAACAAATATCTTAAAAAATGCTCCACTTCTTTAGCCATCAGGGAAATGCAAATCAAAACTTCCCTGAGATATCATGTCACCCCGGTCAGGATGGCAAAAATCCACAATACAAACAACAACAAGTGCTGGAGAGGATGTGGAGAGAGGGGAACTCTCCTACATTGCTGGTGGGAGTGCAGGCTCATACAGCCATTCTGGCGAGCCGTCTGGAAATTCTTAAAGAAATTAAAGATTGAAATGCCAAATGACCCTGCTATTCCACTTTTGGGAATAACCCCCCATGCAGCAGAGGTTCACCTCGATAGCACAAGCACGACTATGTTCATAGCAGCACTGTTTACAATAGTAAAGTCATGGAATCAACCTAAATGTCCAACAGTTGACGAGTGGATAAGGAAACAGTGGTACATCTATACAATGGAGTACTACTCAGCCATCAAAAATGATGAATTACTGGAATTTGCTGGGAAATGGATGTCATTAGAAACAATTATATTAAGTGAAGTATCCCAATCCCAGAAAGTTAAGCGCCGTATGTACTCCCTAATAGGTGGCTCCTAGTACCAAACTCACCCAGCCCACATTGAGACACTCAAGGGTAAACCTATGTAATACAGTAATCGCAAGGATTGTGAACAGGAGGGATGGGGTTGGAGGGCCACAGCAGACACAAGGAGAGAGGGGACCATGTTACAGCAGAGAAAATCGACCTCCAAGGAATGCAAGTAAGTAATGTGACACCTGGTTAAGTTCACAGACGTTCATTCCTGATCATGTACAACTGAGGGGGTATGATCTCACCAGAAGGGGAGGGCATATAGTCTGGCAGATGAAAAGAGATCATTTTGCAAATGGGTGACTGATCCCTCCCTCACCGAGGTTTCCTGCTTTTATTACATCTTCCCTTGAATGTGCTATTATAACAAGACTGCAGTTTAATAGTTTTTTGTCTCTGACCAGGGGGTGACATACAGTGCCCATCAGGATGGAGTGAAGGGCATTGCAGGAGCAGCAAAACTGCAAAAGAAAATCAACAAACCACAATCCAGAACTTCAGAGACTCTATATCATCCACATAGAACTAAGCCAGCCTAATCTCCCCCCATCCTGAAAGTCAGGGACATCTGTGGAAGAGGGGGCGGTAAGATTGTAAGAGCAAAAGGATAGGGGGAGCAATGATTTGAAGAGTCTCCACACTAGATAGGGCTGAAGCAATCATAATAGGACTTTGCATGCCCTGCGCCATGTCCGTCACACTATTGACCTCACAAAGTCTAACATCGGCTAAAGGCACCATGATCCTTGGAGGCAAGGGATTGATGGCCACAGAAGTGTTCCTATGCATAAGGGGAACACGAGAAAGGGTTCAGGGAAATGCCACTGGGTCCTTTTATGTCATCGGAAAGGAGGACCAAGAGGAGAGTTTGGCATACACAGTAAAGGACTCTCTGGGAATTGGGGGTGAGGCACTGGGAGATGGGGAGAGAGGGAGGGGGAGCAGGGGGTTCGGGGGGAGGAGGAGGGGGGAGGGAACTGGTCTACCTATTAAGTTTGTATGAGCGGAAATAATAATAAAAATGTTAAAAAAAACACATATAAGATAATCAATATAGATTTGCATATATACCTGTCCTACTGCTGCTGTGGAAACAAGCAGAGTAGAGATCTCATTTAGCTAGACATGGTGGAGGGAAACTTTTTCCCCAGCCTTTCTGGCTTGAGCCATTTTGGGTAGTTGAGAAGCCTCTTTTGACAGAATCTGTCCTATCATAAAAATGATCTTCCTTATTGATTTCATACATTAGTATGAAACCAAGCATTATTAATAAATATTTTTCATAGCAATTACATTTATTTCAGTCTGGACAAGATGCCTGCCTTCTAGTTTTAATCTAATATTAGTTATTAACTATCTTTTATTACTCGTTAATCTTTTGTCTTCACTCTGGGATTACCTATTAGCATGTCTCCACCGATAATCTCAGTGAAAATATTAAAAAGTGAGACATCTTATATAGTAGGCAGTTTGTTAATGTTCTACATTTAATCCTTGCAAATGTGTAGGTCAGAAAGAAAAAAAGGGCTTGATTGACGTTGGCAAATGTGGTATATAATGGTGAAGTTCAATCTGTTGGAATAGTAGGCTCTTTAAAAACACTTTATTGAGAGAAAGAGAGACAGCATTTTATTGAGAGAGGGAGAGAGAGAGAGAGAGAACATGCAAACCATAACACATGTGCAGAGGTCAGAAGACAGTCTTAGAGGATTAGTCTTCTCCTTCTACCATGTGGTCCTCTAGGATCAAACTGAGGTCATCAGGTTTGCAAGCAGGCACCTTGCCTGTTGCGTCATATCTCTGCCCCTGCAGAGCAGTCTTGTGAGTCCTCATGTCTGCTCTTCCTTGTGTTTGAGACTCTTTATGCACGAAGAAAAACAAAGGGATGTGTGTGCTTGGATTTATGTAAATTCTTGATGATTAAGACCATTTTTCCTAGGAGGAAAAAGCATCTTTCACTTTATTTATTTATTTATTTATTTATTCAATCATTTATTTATTTATTTATTTATTTTACTCATACTTAGCTACATTTAAAAGACTTTGTTAATATTCCAATGATTAATCTAATAAGGTATAAGACTTTGGGGCATGTGGAATGTTAAGTACCCCAGGATATTCCATATCATTTAATGAAAGATCTATAGAACTGATCTTGATTTTTGAAAATCATTGAGCTTAGAAAAATAAACGCATAGCAAAATAAATAATAGAATAAAATAGAACAGAAAAAAGAAAGAAATTCCTCAATAGTCAATGTACAATGGCTTCACATGTTTCCTTAGGGCTGCCACAGCTCTGGACTATAGATGTGGTATTATTTACTTAATTGTTTTATCTTTTTTTTTTAAGTTTCTCTCTATTTTTTTTATTATTTATTCAATTGTGCATGTGTGCGTATGTATGTGCGCACACATGTGTGAGTGTGTCTGTGTGTGTGTAGAACCACAGACGAATTCGGGAACCACCATGGGCGCCTCCACCTCCTTCTTGTTTACTCTGCCCCGGGATTCACAGGCTCCGCCCACAGGATCAGAAACGCAGGCCGCTCCCGGTTCAGCCTGGTGTCTATACGTGGGGTCTAGGATCAGAACTCAGGACCTTCAGCTTGCAAGGCGGAGGCTTAACCCCTGAACCACCTCTCCAGCTCCTTAATTATTTTATCTATCAATCAATCTATCTATCCATCCATCCATCCATCCATCCATCCATCCATCCATCCATCTATCTATCTATCTATCTATCTATCTACTTACCTACCTACCTACCTACCTACCTACCTACCTACCTACCTAGCTATCTACCTACCTACCCACCTACCTAGCTATATGTCTATCAATCAATCAATTATCCATTTGTTTGCTTATTGATTTATCTGTTTATTTTTGGGCAGGTTCTCATGTATGTAGCCCAAGTTGGCCTAGGAAGTGCCTTGGTGCAGAGAATGCTCATAAACTTCTGATCTTCCTGACTCCATCTTTTGAATGTTGGAATAGTAGATACTCATCATTACAGTTGGTTTCATGGGTGCTGGGAATTAAACTTCGGGTTTTATGCATGCTAGGTAGAAGTTCTACCCATGTCTGGAAGTTTAAAATTGGACAGTTTACTTCCTTGGAATTGCTGTTTTATAGTCTAGAAATCCAAAATAGATCAGAACCACATCTTGTGTGGGACTCCTAGAGTCATTTAGGATCTCATTAGTCCATAAGAACTCTTGATTTTATTGTACCAGCAGACTCTTTTGCTATTGCCAATATTTACAGTTGTAATATTTAGTGTTTCATGCCTTTGGGTGCCTACCATTCAATGTACTGTTATATTTAAGCATCAAAAGAATATGCTAGTGCTGAAATTTAAGAACCCAGGATTCTGTTCATGCAGAAACATTCACGTGTCAGTTACTGGGAATACCTAACCTACTTAAGTGGAGTTGACTTTGTCAGATTCTTTCTTAAAAATCTTCAGAGAGTGATATGTTTTGCTATTTTTGTTAATTTTTCTCCAAAGTGAGTATAATAGTAGAAAGTGAATCATATGTTTTCTGCTGTTTTGTTACATACATTACAGAAACCAAGGAGGTTGTTATGGTTAGATTGGAGTGCCAACTTGACAGTACAGGCTGTTTGGACACAGCTGTGGAGAATCAATGGCTGGAGCAGCCCCTGAACAAGTCTGGAGGTACTTGTTTAATTGATATGGAAAACTCAGTCCATAGTAGTGGGTGGTACTTTCCAATGGTGAACTAGATAATAGGAAATGCAAGGAGGAATGATTTGTTCTTCCCTTATCCTATGTCGACTTGTTGTTTAGTTTACTTTCTTTGATCTTCCTTACCTTCTTTGCTGCTGCTGCCACTAGTGCTTCTGTCCTTGGCTTACTCAGGGCTCAGAACTTTCAATCTTACTTCTATTTCCACTGCCTTGAAGCTTCATCTTGCAGGCTGCTGTTCACTGTTCATCACTGATGTTGGAGCCCAGCTGTTCTTCACCGATATCAAAGCTCAGAGTCTTCAATTTCAGAAACTTAGAGGCTTGCGACCTTCTTGGGATCTTTCAGCTTGTGTGTCATATTGTTCAAGAATGAAGCAGCTCTGGGCAGGTACTTTGAAAGACTCTATCTTTACAGTGAGTCTATTTAATAAAGTTATATATACTGCATTCTAACAATTCTGTTTTTCTATAGAACCCTGACTAATACAGAGTGAAGCCTTAGTTTCCAAAAGCTTGGATTCCAGGTTGATTCTAACACTAGCATACTATGTGATCTTGGATAAGTAATTTTTGACCCAATTTTCATAATCTATAAAATGTATCAGTTTGGTTACATGTTCTTTTTTGTACTTTGTCAGCACTCACATTTTATGGTCTTGGGAATCTATTAGCTGTCCCCTTTTACAATGATGTTTCTCAATAAAAAGCCAGCTGCTTTTTATTATCTTTTCTACCTACAACCCAGGTTGTCTAAGTAAATTACAGGAATGCCTAAAAGAGACTCTACAATCTGACATTTTAAAGTGGGCCAATGTTGAAATATAACCAACATATGTTCAATAATGTTGACCCATTTAACATGCTTTGTTTATGTCTAGCTAAAAGAGAATATATTTTATATCAGCATTAAAGTATCAGATCACAGATACATTTTCACACTGGGCATATGATAAAGTGTAGTTAAAATAATCAGATTGTTTGCTAATGATCTGCCAAAAGTTCCATCCTTTTCCAAACACATGACACACACAAAAGAGATAGTTTAGAAGACACTCATAAATTCCATGAGTATTTTGAAAGTTTCTACTGTTAATCATTCCATCATGCCTTTTGTTTAATATGCATAATAATAATCTAAAAGTCAAAGACTTATTGCTCTCTTTATAGCTGTCAGATATATAGAGTTGGCTTATGAAGTATTTTGAGCATAATAATGAATTCTACAATTGTAGAAATAGTCAGAAAAGAACATTATTTTGCCATGATGTCAATTATTCAGGTTTAAAGATTAAAACTGTGAATGTCTTGGCAAAAAATTCTCATATTTATAGAATGTGAACTAATGCTTACATTTAATAAAATGCACTATAGACTTAAAAGGTGAAATATATAAATCTTGCAGGAGTGGATAATTCAAGTAGAGACTCTTACTCCAGTTCGAGTATATATCATGCAGTTTTATCTGATTAAAATGTTCTCTTCCATAACATATTTTGTCATTTTATTATAGATAGTGGTCAGGTTATATAGTAGACATTAATTATAATATACTACCTTGTTAGAAAATAGATTTTGATTTTATTTGAACTCTAAATTATACTTCCATTGTTTTGCAATTTTATTAAAGAGCTATAAGAGTGTTTGCATTTGATACTTCCTATTTCGTTTTCTTCCTCAAACTACATGAAATTCATTTGGGATGTGTTTTGGGCAATATTTTAAAAATCCATACTTTCAAGGGCTGGAAAGATGGCACAGAGGTTAAGTCATTTGCATCACAAGCAAAAGGACTGAGTTCAGCTCCCCAAATCCCACAAAAAATGCCAGATAGATATGAGAAGAACCTAAAATTTCAGCCACGGAAGATGAAGCTTTGGAAACTGCAGAGCAAAGCAATAAGGAGGTAGAACAAGCTAGTGTGATTATTTTTTTCTTTTTAATGCCATTCAATTCAATTTATTTTTATTTATTTATTTTTATTATATTTATTTATATTTCCCCAATCATACAAGCTTAATAGCAAGCTTAATAGGTACCCCAGTCTCCTCACTCCCTCCACCCCTCCCCAGTCCCCCTTGCACCCTCTCCCCCTTCCCCTGCCTTTCACCCCCTATCCTCCCCTTTTCTCAGTGTCTCCCCCTTCTCCCCCTCTCATTCCCTGGAGCATCCTTTTGTGTGAATGCCAAACTTTCCTCTGAGTCCTCCATTCTAGTGAGGTGTAAGGACTTATTGGCATTGCCAGAGCCCTTTCTTGGATTCCCCTTTGGTACGGGAACACTCTTAGGACTGTTAATCCCTTGCCTCTAAGGATCCTAGTGCCTGCGATCCATGCTAGACTTTGGGGAGGTCGTTGACAAGTCGATCATTTCGCAGGTCAAGCAAACTTGCGGCCCAAACTTGTGTGGAGAATCTTGCATATCGTTGGTCCTCCCCATCTTTAGGCGCTTACAATTTTGCCACCCCCTCTTCTCCAAGTTTCCCTGAGCTTTCGGATGGGGAGAGAATTGGCTGTAATGTCTCTGGTGTTCTGAATTATGGTTTGTTGTTGTTTTCAGTTTTGCTGTTCCTGCACCACCTTTGGCTCCATTCTGATTGGTATTGGAGATCACCTCTTAACAAAGATAAAAGGCTGTTTAAATGAAATCTTACTATAAGAGGAGATTCAAAAGTACATGGAATAGGAGTAGTAGACTATAGTGAAGGGGGGGTCACTCTCCCTTTTGCAGGATGGTTACCATCTATCTGCCAGTCACTATACCTTCCCTGATTGGTGAGAACAAACCCCCTCAGTCGCAAGTGACCAGGAAAGAAAGTGAGAGTGCGCTTCACTAGATATCTCATTACTTACTTGCAATACTTGATGGTAACATATTTTCTTTACTGAAGCATGACCCCTTTCTCCTTATTTCTGGGGGGGGACTCCTTCTCTTTCCCTCCTGTTTATAATCTTTGCAGTTACTGAGATTTATCTTTGAATGTGACACTAAGTAATAGGTACTTAGGATAGGTACTAGGTACTTTGGTACTAGAATCCATCTATTAGAGAGTACTTTTGGTGCTTAATTTTCTGTGTCTGGGATACTTCACTCAATCTAATTTTTTTAATTCCATCCATTTCCTGACAAATTTCATTAATTCATCTTTTTTGATGGTTGAGTAGTACTCCATTGTATAAGTGTACCATAATTTCCTTATCCACTCATCAACTGTTGGGCATTTGGGCTGATCCATGACTTTGCTACTGTAAATAGTGCACTATGAACATGGTCGTGCTTGTGTCATGAGGTGAAGTTTCACTATATGGGGACTTATTCCCAGAAGTGTTTTAACAAGGTCATATGGCATTTCAATCTTTAACTTTTTAAAAAATCGCCAGACTGAGCATTAGAGTGGCTGTATAAGCCTGCATTCCTACCAGCAATGAAGGAGAGTTCCCTTCTCTCCACATCCTCTCCAGCACTTGGTGTTGTTTGTATTGTGGATTTTTGCCATCCTGACTGGGGTGAGATGATATCTCAGGGAAATTTTGATTTGCATTTCCCTGATGGCTAAAGATGTGGAGCATTTTTTAAGATATTTGTTAGACATTTCAATTTCGTCCCTGCAAAAGTTTCTTTTGAGTTCTCAGGCCCATTTTTTAATTGGGCCATTTATCTCCTTGGTGTTTAGTTTTCTAAGTTCTTTGTGCACTCTGGATAATAGAGCTCTATCAGATATGTGGTTAGTGAAGATTTTCTCCCATTCTGTGGGTTGCCTTTTTGCTCTGTTTACAATCTCCTTATCTGAACAGAAGCTCTTTAATTTTATAAGAGCCCACTTTCCCCACTGAGCCCATCTGTTGAGTGTTGGTTTTAGTGACTGTGCTATTGGTTTTCCATTTAGGAACTGTTGGCCTAGTCCAATCAGCTCTAGGGAGTTCCCTACCCTTTCAAGTAGGGTTTTATAGTCTCTGGTCTAATATTGAGGTCCTTGATCCATTTGGAATTGATGGAAGCACAAAAGACCCAGAATAGCAAAAACAATCCTGATTAATAAAAACACTACTGGAGGTATCACCATACCAAACCTTAATCTTTTCTACAAATCCATGGTAATAAAAACAGCCTGGTACTGGCTCCAAAATAGACATGTAGATCAGTGGATAAGGGTTGAAGTCCCAGATATAAGCCCACCCAATTACAGCCATTTGATATTTGACAAAGGGGCCCAAAAAATTCAATGGAAAAAAAAAAACCCAGCATCTTCAACAAATGGTGCAGGCAAAACTGGATGTTCACATGCAGAAGATTAAATCTAGTGTGATTCTTAATGTCACCCTTGGGATCCCATAGGCAGGATGACTCAAAGGCATTTACACAGTGTAAAGTATCAAAAAAAAAAAAAAAGAACAAAGAATGCATTTTCCAGTATAATCAAATTTCCTCCAATTTCTCATTGTGTATCTTTGACAACTGTAGTTATTTCTTTAGGAATCAAATCTAAGCATGTGTTTTAAACAATGCCAGTAATATTCTGTAGATTAGTAAATATATTTCCTCCATGATTCCTCATAGACACTAAAATGAGATGTGTGGAATAAATAGACTTGAGTTGCCTGGGCTGTACTGCCAACTGATCACTGCTAGTTATGAGATGCCTTCATGCTGTTGTGCTTCTCTGAACTGCCTCTTCTGCAGCTGAGACCTGGAAAGAACATCTGGAATGAGCTCCAAACTTTGGAATTAGTATTTAACTAAAATTGAGTAAGTCAAGACTAGTTCGTCATAAGCAACTGATAGACCAGTTCTTATGAAGAATTGTTCTTTTCCATGATTATATAGAATTCCCAAATGTGCTGTGTATGTGAAGATTGACTGTGTCTTTTTCAAAAATGAGCACTGTCACACTTTCAAATGTTCTAAATGCCCAAACAGAATACATGCCTCAATCTCCCTTTGAAACACTGTCTGACAATAACGACTCATTCTTAGGCATAGAACACGGAGAAGATATAACTTCTGATATTAGGTTACAAGGCTTTAAGTTCTCCTTTTCTCTTATTTTTCCTTTCCCTTCTTCATCTATCTTCTCTATGCTTCTGAGTCCTTGTCCTGGGAACCCAGCCACCATGAGAATAAGCACATGCAATGCAATAAAAGGTAGTTATTCAAGCTGATATTTCTAGCCAAAGGAGTTCACTGTGGCCCAACCTGAGAGTCAACAAGACTTCAGATAACCACAGGCCTTGAGCCATCACAACCAAGGCCAAATGGAACTAAAAGCTGCTATCCTTGCCAAATCTGCCCACATGGCAGATTAATGTATAAAATAAATGTTATCATTGCTTTAAACTCTGTGTGGATTGATAATTCATTACACAGCCTGAGTAACTGGAGTAGTAGGAAAGACAGATATATAGGACCTCAGAAAGTGCCTACAAAAATATAGGGGAATCATATGTAAACTTACCTAATACTTGGTGATGATAGACCGAAACTTTCCCTGGTTGGGAAATCTGTGAAGGTTATGTTCCTTTTTGTTGCTTAAAATCCCTGAAGACTGAATGGGAAGTCTCTCTCAGGATTGTTGAGATCAAAAACCAATAACAGATACAAAAGCAGTAAAGCATGAATAATGCCAATAGTTAATTTTATTGATTCAACTGACCTTAGTTGAATAGTGACTTCTCTGTGCTGAAGGAGTTCATGAGAGGCCCTGGCACGAGGAGACAGTCCTTCACCATGGGCTGTAGACAGAAGGTAAAGTTAAAGGAGAAGGTCACCCTAAAGGCCAATTGCATTGTTTATGTTTGTGTCCATGTGTATTAGCTTTTGTTATCCTGTTGACATTATTTTCAGGTTCTTTTTTTTGTGTTAACTTTATCTCCTGGCTCATTTCTCATTTTTTATTACATTTTTATTACTTTTTTTTGCCTACTCATACAAGCTCAATAGGTACTTCTTCCCTTATCCCTCTCTCCTCCGTTCCCCCTTGTCCCCCATTGCACTCTCCCCGCCTTTCCACTCCCTCTCCCTCTCACCCCTTTTCCTTGTCCTTCCCTCCTCCTCTCTTGGTGCTTCCTCTTTTCTCCCTCCCATTTTCCATCCTGTTTAGATGGGTGCTGAATTTCCTGCTGAGTCATCTCATTAATGAGGGGTCAGGTCAGTGGCGTAGCTTGGGGTCCCTTCTTGTGCTTCCGGCTAATATGGGAACTCTATTATGATTGTTTAATGCCTTGCCTCTAAGGATCCTTCTGCTTGTAGCCTTCTCCCTGGGATCCCTGCTAGACTTTGGGAGGTTGTTGACATGTCAGCCATTGTGGTTCAGGGAGGTCTAATCACATTGTGGCTATATCCTGGCTGTTGCAGCCCTGACTTGTATGAAGTATCTTGCATATCTTTGGGCCTCTCCATTTTTAGGCTCTTATAATTTTGCAGCTCCCTCTTCTGCAAGGCACCCTGAGCTTTAGGATGGGGAGAAAAATGGCTTGTCTGTTTCTAGACAAATACTGTAGGGTCTTTGTGTTCTGAAGTATGATTTGTTGCTTTTTCAGTTTTGCTGTTCCTACACTGACCTTTGCTGCATGCTGATTAGTTATCAAGATCATCTCCTAACCAAAAATAAAAGACTGTTTAAATGAAGATCTTAATATAAGAAGAGACTCAATGGTAGGTGAGAGAATAAGAATAGGACATAGCAGTGAGAGAGGTTAGTCTCCCTTTGCCTCTTCATTACCATCTAACTGTCTTGGCTCATTTTTAATTTTCCTCCCCTTCTCTCTTTTTTCTTTGTGTATCTTCCTTGACAATAGTGATTTTTTTTTTCAGAAATCAAACCTGACCATGTTCAGAAAAAATCCTGAGTATTTCTCACCTGTCATCAAAGAAAGTGTCTCCATTGAGCTATGATTCCACTAATAATTTTTCATTACCCGTTCGGTTAACATACTTAAGAAAGAGGTCTGAACTCTGGGCTGAAAGAATGGTTTAGCAGATGAAGTACTTGATGCAGAAGCATGAGGATAATAGTTTGGATCCCAGTGATCCATTTATAAGAAGGGCAGAAATAGTATTTGAGTCTTCTCTCTGCACTGGAGAGGCAAAAACAAAGTGTTCCCAGAGGAAGCTAGCTAGGTAGATAAGCTGTCCAGTGAACTCTGGGTTCAGCTGAGAGAAGATGCTTCAATAAATAAAATGGAGAGAAATTTAGGAGAGAAATTTAAGTACATACACGCATAATCTCACACATATTTGGAACTTCACACTTGTGAACATGCACACAGATAACAATACAAGCACACAAAAGCAAGAAAGCAAAAGGTTTTTAACTGCTAGCAGATGCTGTAAGAGACATAGTGACAATATCATCTTGTCCTCATTGGACCTGTGGTCTATTGAAGAGGTGAACAATTAAAGAAGTCATGCTCTTATGAAGAAAGACATAGTGGAACATAAATAAAAGAGCTGGAATGTCAGGGAAGAGAGACAGATTAGTACAATTCAATGGCTTCAACAATGATTCTTGACAATCTCATCAAGTATTCTAAAGTAAGACCTATGAATTTGTATTACTAAAATATCTCAATCTCCCATAGTATTGTATGATTCACTTTTCTACTTAGAGTTTACTTCATCTCTATTTTCTTTTGACTTTAAAATTATACCTTTACTTTCAAACATTTTCTACTTGACTTAGTACCTATCATGCTAAAAGACGAGTTCACTCTTACTACATGGATTTGAGTAAGCCAGCCTTAAGTCTCTTTTTTCCACTGTGTGTTCCTTAGCATAGAATTTGGTTCATGTATTTTTGTGCTGCTCTGAGTTCTATCCATGGAATGAAATAAGTTTTCATAAGAACCTTTCCAGTTCTTAATTCTATGAAATAAATTTTATTGTTAAATAGACACAGTGAGTTTGTTTGATTTATAAATAATTAACTTGATTTCTGCATAGGGCAGAACATCTATGAGAAGAAAGACTAGATAACACCCTTTATGAGTTCACAAAAAGCACAATTGCAAAGTACAATTGCTTGCAGTGTCATTGCATAAGAATAGTCCCTCCAAAAGTTAGGAGTAGGTAACAGAGGACTAGGGAGCCTCACCCCTCATTAAAGAACTGTTAGATTGAGAGACAGAAAGTCATTGTTTTCACTTGCGTGTCCACTGGTGAGACCATTACAATTGATAGTCCTAATATGATGGTTAGGTAGATGGCCCTACAATGGGTCACAATACAAAAATAAAACTGGCCATACATCTCTAGGAATGAGATTGGTAGGGTGAAATGAAAGGATCAGGGAAGAGACAAATAAGAGTGAGGGAAATATTAATCAGAATGCATTATAAGCATGAACAAAACTGTCAAAGGCAAAACATAATTTAAATAATCATAGGAAAAGCTAAAGTGCACTTTGGTAGACAGATGAATAAGTCAACATTTCAGACAATGCAGTATTATTGCGTACTAAAAACAAATGAGATATGGAATCAAGAAAAGACAGAGAGACAACTTAAATTCATTTTACTATGCAAATTAAGATATAAAGTATACTTGTAATAACATGACATTCAAAAATTCAAAACCATAGAAAACTATGAAGGTAGTAAAATGATCAGAGGTTAAACTTTGTTAGGAGGAAGGATGACATAGATCTTCAGGACTATAAAAATATACTGTAATAGTTCGGATGCTGAATACATGCTATTATGTATTTTTCTAACATGTAGAATAGACAATACCAACCACAAACCCTAAGAGACCTTCCAAAATCTGGTGACAATGACATATTAGTGAGGGTTTATTGCCCACAGCAAATTTGCCATCCTGTTGTGTGATATTAATGATTTTAGAGTGAACATGTAGGAAGTAGAAGAGGAGATGGGAATTTCTTACACTTGGCCACTGATGATGGCAGAGATGACAATTATTTTAAATATCAAGTCAATCTCATGTCAAATGACATTTATACATTGCATCCATATCTAGTTACCAACATGAGCGACATGTATGTAGTACACAATAGTTTCAATGAGGGCTATAATTAAGGTCATAATTTCAGGTCATAATTAAGAATTTTTCATTCTGTTTCTTGGACAGTTTCTCATGTACAGCTGTATACCACTTCCCTTAATTAGTTTTAATGTTTTACACACACACACACACACATACACACACAGAACCATCAAAGGTCTCTAGAAAAATATCTAGTGGCACTTCTTTTTCCTTAGGCCCATGTAATTACTCAAAGTACAAATATGTTGGAAATCTACTGAACTTATAGTCACCCTGCTTGAAGGGTGTGTATAACCCACCCACTACAGATCCATCTTGCTGTCATCATTCCTAAGATGTTAAGCTCCTGTGTGAATCTGCCTAGAAGCTTTTTCTCCTTAATGGCTTTACCTAAGACAGGTTTTCTACCTTTCATCTGCCCTTTGTGTTGTGTACCATAGCAATCAAAATCTACTAAATGTTGAAACTCTGTGGACTTGTGTTAGACAACGTACAAAATTACTATAATAATGGTTGAAATGTGGACACATATGGACAGGTAAATAGAAGCTATTTCTTCTATCTGGAAACTCGGCCTTTAAACAAGCAACATTTATGATTATATATATAAATACAGACTTAGCATGCTCAATACACAGAAGATTCAGGAATGACTTACATCTTGGGACTCTGTGCCAATTCTTGCCCATCTCATTTTCAAGTGAAGGGAGATAGTGACTCACTGCTGAGACTCAAGCAGAACCTTGTCTGTGGGGAGGGTGAGGAGATAGCTCAAGGGTTAAAGTCTGCCTTCCAAGCATAAAGACCTGAATTCAGACCCCTAGATCCCAAGTAAAAATGCCTATGGGAAATCCTTTTGAGCATGATAGCTGGGAAAAGTGGGTACTCCTCATATACATCAGTCAGAGGTAGATTGTCCTAACAAGCATGACAGCCCCAGCCCCTATATCAAGACAGAGGCAGCCTATCTTTGGGGATTGCCACAGGACTGTAGAGTTTGATGGCCCTCAGAGACATATTGAGCGTTAAAAATATATTGGAAATATTGAGAAGTAACCACAATTCTTGGTCTCATAGAGCTTATTGTCTGGGATGAGCTAGATTCATGCAATAGTTCAGTCTGGTAAAGGATGTTGGGAACTGCAAAAGAAGGAGAGACAGTGCTCACTGGAAAAACAGAAGATATATTCAAGTATACTAAATAAGAGTTATTCTGCAAGTACATCATTAACATTAATATTAGATAGTAAAAATCTCCTTAAAACAACATTGTTTTATTTAAAATGGTATAAGTCAAAGGAAATTGTTCTTTTTAGCCAACTTAATGTAGCATTAGCTAAAGAATAGAGGTAATAAACCAAATATTTCTTCCTGGGTGCCTCTTTTCTCTCTTCTCATGGCATCTTATGCTTTTTTCCTTCCGTGTTTGTGATGAGATTTTAGAATTACTTCAGAAAATATAAACTTTCACTTGATCATGAAAAATCATTTCTTCACTTCTATGTTCAGTGAGATCATCTTGGTAAGTATTGCGTCTCCTTTTTTTCTCCTTTCTGATTCTCTCTCTCTCTCCCTTCCCACTATCTAAAGCTATTATTATGTCATTAACATCTGCTGACATTGACAATAAATGAAAGCCCTCTGCAGGGATGGAGACATTCTGATATATTTTCAAATTTTTATGCCATTTGTCCTAGCATTGATCTTCATAATGTGCACTTTCTGCTCTGATCCAATTAATCTTAAACACGATACCAGACATATAGACTGTTTGGTTTTAATTTAGTAGGTTGTAACTACTGGTATTTTTCTCCTTGGGTACTGCTTGGTATCCATAAATTATTTGGTAGCAATTATCTCTTAAGATGCATCCAAATGCTTCTCACTTGCTCCTTGAATTTCAAGTGTGCCTTCTGTCAAGATATTCCTAAAAACTACGGCAATGTTCTTTTGTTCTATCTTCTAACAGAGAGAACTATGGATGATTGGTTTTGACTTAAGTATTCGTAATTTTAGGAGTGTATGAGCCTCTCTTACCAAAAAAAAAAAAAAAAGTCTATGTATTGTCTCATAATATGCTAAGTAAATGCAAAGAACCAAATGGGTTTAAGCCCCCAAATTTCTGACTATATCAAATTTGCCATATTAACATTTAAAATAAGAATTTAAAGGCATTAATGTTAAGAAGGTTGGGAGCCTAGTTAAGTACTAAGAATTATTCATGCATAAGCCACAAATATCATCATTTGTTCAAGCAGTAGCATCTCGATAGGAGAGTTGGTTTTATCACCTTATTCTTCTCTTTGAATCTGTTTAGCTTCTCATAAACCACATTTTGATAGCTGCCTTGCTTTCCCAATAATGATCTTCCTCTGATAGAATTGCTGAAGAGATGCAAATCAAATGCAATGATTATTTCATAGTTTTTATGACTTTTGAGCTTTTATAATCTCAAAGAGTCCTCAAGAACCATTAACTTAAACAAATGATGATGTTTCATGTAAGAAAATTGTTGACATCTATCAGAGAAGCTGAAGATGGACTTAGAAATGAATCCAAGCAGAATGATCCAGGGTCAATATTTATTACCACATGAATGGATAAGGTAAAGTAAATAAATAAATTTTATATTATTGGTATATATATAATATGACCAAAATCACTGTGGATAAATTATACCACCAAGAAGTTAAACATAAGACAGCTTATGGATTACTGTATGATGTATATAAAAATGTTACTTACGTCCCATTTGGGCCCAGCTCTCACCCTGGGATCCAGCACAAGGTCCTTGCACTCTTTGAAAGGAACACAGGTGTGCTGGGGTTCCCTTTCCTTCCAGGAGCTGGCCCCCACCTGCATCTGCCACACAATCCTGCCCACAAGTAACAGTGGCAGGGGAACAAATGGACAGGAACAGATGTTCTAATGTTAACTATAAAAGATTGACAATATAACACCATTTAAATACTTCTTTTTGTAAATTGCCCATTTCACCACTTTTATTCAACAACATAGTAACCATAGTAATTAATCAAGAAAGAAAAATAAAGATTTCAAATCAAGAAGTAATAAACTGAAACTGCCTCACAGATTATATGATCTTATTGCAGAAAGCTCTCAGATACACAGGAAGACTAAGAGGACTAATAAACAAAAACAGCAAATTTGCACTCCTGATCTTTTCACAGGAAGAACTTTACCCATCAAGCCATCTCCACACCCTGGAGTTTCCACTTTTAAAACAAATGATGTTGGGATTTTGAGGTCATGATTCTGTAGGTCACTTTAAGTAGTGTGGACACTTAAATTATATCAATGATATCAACTCTTCCAATCAATGAATCAGGGATATATCTCACTTATTTGTTAATGTCCTTTTTTTTAAGTGATAGTGCATAATTTTCTTATGAATATTTCTTTCTTTAACTCTTAGAGAAGAAAAGCTATCAGAGCTCAACAATTTGCTACCTATTACAATGGAAGACTAGTGAAACCACATCAGGACAGAGTAGAGAATATCATTGGACATAGAACACTTAGCCCTATTCAGCCCATCAAAATCTTATCCCATACCAAGGCTTAGGGAATTTTGTGGAAAAGAGGGCAGTAATATTTAAGCACCTAAAGGTGGGATAAGGTACTCCTGATCAAGACACAGCAGCCAAGCCTGGGCCACTGTAACTGTAAGCTCACTGCAATGAGAACCTCTACCATGAAATCTATACAATGTCTGATTTATCAGCATTCCCTCAAGGATTAATTAGGATCTTGGAAGAAACAACTGCTCTCAGAGAGTGCCTCTAGGGCAAATCTCGGCCAAGGGAAGAGGAACCTCCCCACTTACAAATTTACCCACTGAAGAACCACATAAAGTTCAACTGAAATCTTACTCCCTTACCAACACAGGCACCCCAAAGAGTGTTCTGCATACACACAAGTGAGTTACAGGAGGGGAGGATGGGACATAGCAGGATGGAAGGCAAGAGAAGGGTACGTAGAAGAAGAGGATGGGAGGGGGTCACAGCAAAGGCATAAACCCAGTTTATTGTAAATTAATAAATTGATTTAAAACAACTAAACCATGCAAATAAATAAAAAATAAAAACTGTTAGAAATGTCACTATCTCAAAAAATGTAAAACTATTTCCCATCAATTGAAAATTATATACATGTCTCTGTAATCAGTAAAATAAATTTAGGGATAAACAAACAGCACTCCCGTTATAGATAGAAACCTCTCAAGTTACTAATATATCAAAAGACATGTTTGACTTAAAATTAGTGAGAATAAACATGTCCTGTGTAGGCGGACAAAGAGACAAGATAGAGCAGAAAGAAAGTGTCCAACAAGTCTCTAACTAGAACCCACAGACTAAGTACCAAGATACCTCCTATTAAACTGTTGGTCAGAGAGGTATCAAAGGCCCCACAAACAGTATAGACTTTTGTCATTGCTCTTGATTGCACTTCAGAAAGTGAATGTGAGATCCTATTCCTTAAGATGAAGCATGTGTCTATCACAGGACATGGATAACAAATACCAGTTGGAGGTTGTCTGAAAGCTTTCTCCTTGCTACACTGCTTTCATAGCACCAAAAATTACCTGCAACCTGCTGAGGTAGAAGAGCAATCAGTAATCTCAGTAGTCCATGAAAACCACAAGCTGCAATACCAATCACCATGGCAAGAGGTGACCACGAGTGTTATTAGTGGTATGAGAGTAAAGCACAATGACCAACAGCTTTCTAATTGATTTTCAGAAAAGATCCCATTCCTGGTACTGTAAACCAGAACAAGAACCTATGAAAAGGAAACAAGAAATGTATGAAAGGGGGAAACTTGGGCCCTGTAGCGTAGAAACAAACCATTAAGGTTTAGCTATGAAAACACTATTTCAAACTTCCTTTTAAATGTTTGTCTTTACGTTACGGATTGGAGGAGCACTTAACACTCAACCTAGGAGGTTCCTTTGCACTGAAAGCTGTTTGCTGAAGAAAAACACAACTGGCAAAAATGAAGAGAATAAGGGACGGCAGACTGGTTGGCTCTAAATAGGACAACTAAGCCACTCACTCACCCCAAAGCTCAGGGAAGCTCGAGGAAGGGGAGCTGTAAGATGAAGGTCAGGAGTGCAGCCAGCCATTATTTCTGGCTATGACAAGGGTATTGCATTCATGAGTTCATTGCAGCTATGTGCATTTCCATAAGACCTGCATGGGATTTCTTCTATTAATAGTTTACCATGAAAAGACAAAGAACTCAAGGAGCCCCACACCTCTCTGAGAGACTGACTGATGAGGGTTAATTTTGATAAAGGGGAGGAAAGATCCTTACCTCAATGTTATACCTTTTGATAGATGATTCATCTTTTAGCAAGTTCTCAGGCACATGCCACCAAAGACAACCCAGATGAAATTCCATGGGCCACTCATGTAAAAACATCAGAAAATTGGAGTGAGACTGGCAGAGAAGAAGAAAGGTTGAAATGAGTAGACAAGGAGAGAGGGATTGGGGGTTAAGATGTGAAAATGTGATCAATTCACCATAATCATGTACAATACACTAAAATAATATAAAATAAATTAAAAAATAAAGTGGAAGCAACTTTTGCATTTTGTACTCAACACAAGCCACACCTAACATGAATAATATGGTCAAACATACTAGAGAATTCTAGACTAAGCATCTCCATGTCCTGTAATATTAATAACTAAAGATAGCTCTGTGTTCGAATGGATCACTTAAGTCAGTCAAAGTCATCCCAACTTTTTCCTATGAATCTAGATTTATTTCCTAAACTAAATTGGCTTTCTTTATTTTTCTGAATCAATTGTTTGAATGGTGCCATATCTACACATTAGTAGAACAAGTTCACAGTTAATTTTAATTAGCTAGACATAAAGTAGCTGGGTGGTAATCAAACAGATGGGAAATTTATAACATTGAACTTATGGTGCCCTAAGTGGTAGGGAGAATCTAACAGAAAGTCTGGCTTTTTTCTTCCTTCCTCAATTCAGAAAATAAAAACACATTGTACTTGGAAACATTTTGCAGACCTTGCTGTTCTACTCTTACTTTAAACAGTTCATGAAACACAGGATTTGAGAAGGCTCGTAGTAGTATATCCAATACCTGTTCAGGAGATTCCTAATAATTGTATACCTGGAAGCCTAAGTAATGTCAAAATTGTAAGTTTTCAAATAGGTTAGGAACTTTGGACTATCCCTGCAGAAAGTATTTTGGCAAAGTGTCAAATTGAATAAAATTATATAAACACCCTATTGGATGATATAGAAAATGGCTGTGATTTAACATTTCAGCACCTTACTAGATTATGCTCACATTATTTTATTAAAGCACCATATACTGGCTCTTAAATTTGTAATTTAAGTACTTGTGAACCTCAGTCCCCAGGTTTATCTTATCTTTAGCACTAGACATTAAACCTGATGCATCATGCATGCATGCTGTACAAGCACTCTGTCAATGAGTTATAACCCTAATTCTCAAGTTTATCTTAGGGAAGAATGCACTTACTATTTCACAAGTAGTTATTGTATTGCTATATATAAAAAGGTCATTGAATAACATTGGGATTTTAAAATTTAAAGGAAAGAATTCAATAATAAATGTTTCCAGCATAGCAGTCCAAATGGTCTTTCACAATTATTCACCTCTGCATTTGTAGTGGGAAAGCATCCATAAACAATTCATAAGCCAATGAAAAAAGGTATTCTGCCAGTTACATTACTCTTCATGCAAACATAGGCCAAATAAAACATAAAGGAATTATTTGACTTGACTCACAATTTCAGAGTATCTAGCCAATGTTTACTTCATCCTGCATACTAGGAAAAAACATCATGGCATTAGAACAAGGGCAGATCAATAAAGCCTTTGAAGACATGTTCTGTGCAACATACTTCCTCCAACCACACATCACTAATAGTTTGCTATTCCCCCAAGAATCTATTTGTAATTTTTAAAAAAATTTTATTATTTATTAAATTGTATGTGTATGCGTGTGTGCACACGTGTATGTATGTGTGGGTGTGTAGAACCATGGACGAATTCGAGAATTACCATGGACGCCTCCACCTCCTCCTTGTTTACTGTGCCCCGGGATTCACAGGCTCTGCCCTACCAGGACCGGAAACGCAGGCCGCCCCCGCTTCCGCCTGGCATCTATACGTGGGGTCTAGGATCCCAACTCAGGACCTTCCGCCTGCAAGGCAGAGACTTAACCCCTGAGCCACCTCTCCAGCCCCCCTATTTGTAATTTAAAACCATGAAGATATTAAATAATCCTTCATTAAGCTACAGCTCTAATGATATAGTAATGGCTTGGACTGCCCTCATAGACACACTGAGGCAGAATTTAATAATCTTATAGGATATTTTAAATCTAACCAGGTTGACATTTAACATTCACCTTCATAGTAGTCTTATAATTAAACTCTACCTATGAATAAAACGTTGACTTTCATATGATTTTCATGTATCACAAAATCTAAGTCTTCATTTGTAGCTTTTGAAAAATAAATTGATTAAATAAAAATGTTCATAAGGACCATATGAAAAATAAATGATAAAGATATCGACTCTATGAGCCATAAAATCTCTAAATCTACAGAGGTTGCTGCTTCAATCAGTATGCTTTAGGATATAAATACTCTGAAACATTATAAAAGTATGTGTATTAGGTGCCATGAAAGTTTTCTTTTCTTGATTTATTTCTCCCCTTACTAGCCAACATATTATCTACATGTATACTATACTATCTGTACTACATACATTCATGCTACATAGCAATGCAGGTATTTTTTGGCCAAAGGTTCACTAAGGCATTGTCCACTCTAGTCCCTGTCCTAGTTAGAGTCTTGATCAGTGAATAGAACATTGCAAATAAGTACTACAGCATCTTATCATGAAGACTTCCAAATCTCCTTGCAGTGTGGACACAGTTCCAGCTAATTGGTTGGAAAGCCTTCTGTCTGTTGGCTCATGGTCAAATGAGCTCAGGATGTTTGCCCTTAATTTGTTTCTATAGCCATCTGAGCCTAGATTCTGTTTCTCTTCCATCACTTACTAATTGTTTAATACAGGTAGTATTACTTACATTTCTCTTTCAAATAGTCCCAAAATAAATATTGTACACATTTTAAAGGAAAAATATTGTGAAAAATTAGCAAACTAGTTGAATAGTAAACAACTAAAATTCACTAGGGTAATAAGAATCAGACTCAGCATCTCTGTCCAAGTCAGAATTAATCTTTTAAAAACTTCAATATGGTTTCATACTATGTATTAATTAAGTGTGAACTCTGCTTAGCTGCAAATTATAACAAAGTAAATTTCAACTGAAAGTAATAAAAACTATTTAGTAATTAATGTAACTAAAAAGAATATATTAAGACAATCTGCACATAAAAGTTCATTCCTTAGGTTTATGGCTTTTGCTTTACTCTGGTTATATTTCTTTGCAGTTCGTTTAGTTCTAACCTCGTCTATGTGTCCATTAATGCTTAGCAACCCTTTCACTCGTACAAGCAAAAGATGGACACCCTTTGTGTTCAGGTTCATGGTTTTCTTCTTTGCAAATATTTGATACCTTTTAGTGGAACATTAAATTTCAAGTCACTTCTTTGACTTGAATATTCAAGCTAATACTGAAATTGTCCATAAATAATCAAGACCCACTGGAGAGATGGCTCAAGGATTAAAGCATTTATCTCCCAACAAAAGTTTCTCTGTTGGATTCCAGATCCTAGGTAAAGTGCCCTGCAGAAATGGAGGTAGCCTGCTCTTCTGGTTCTGGAAGGCAGACCCTGGGAAACTTCTGAGCAAAGCCATAATGTCAAGCAATCCAGTACAATCCATGAAGTCACTCTTGGGCCTCCACAAGCACACTCTTAGAGGTCCTCTTTTATAACCCATACAAACATGTATGCACACACACACACCACCACCACCACCACCTCACACACACACTCATAATAATAATAATAATAATAATAATATAATAATAATAATAATAATAAAGGCTTACCGTCTAAGCTGAGAAGGGGTCATCTATCTGGAGTTACTAGGGAAGAGTTGTTCATTTGTATCATAGCTTGTTAAGAATACTTAACAAGATACTTTTGTATCTACCTGAGTGCTATGTGAGCTCATGATCTGCTTAAAATATTCAGGAACTCTTTAATAAAAATTACTGAAACGATAATTGTTTTAGTACCCTACAGTTAAAGTAAAATGAAATCTGAAGAATACAAAAAAAGAAAAGTTTGGGAGGAAGGAGAAAGAAGAACTCTGAAATTTTGAGGTTGTGAGTAGAAGATATAAAATATTGAAGACGAAGATTAGTTTGGTTACCGTTTTCGAGATGCCTCTTTATGTAGCATTTTTTACCTTTTTTGGTGATGAATCAGTATGCAAAATGGCTAAGAGAAGGAAAGAGAGCATCCTGTATGTGGGATGTAAACTAACGGAAAGACGTGTAGCTCACCTAGGTGCTTTAGCTGGGTTGACAACCATAATCAGAGCCGTGCCTGTTGAGCAAAACGTTCCCGTTTATTCAGACAAATAACCCATGCCTGGGAAACAGATTGCTTTCCAGATGAATCTAGCAGAACTGAAGGTAATTGACAGCCCCAGAGATAGAATCCCTCCACCAGTGTGCTGAGCAGCCACCTCATGTGAGCTATTTTGAATACGATATTGTTTCAAGCAGAGGAGACAATGGCGAATTGAGACATTTGTGCTGTGTGACAAGATTTTTTTTTTATTCTGATGATAATACAGGGTGACATACACATGCACATATATTCATTTATAATCTGCAGAAGAAGTTAAGAAACTACTGTATGTGTGTGGTATATGTATGTTACACACATACACACAAGTGTATAATCTGATGATGATATCTTTCAGCAATTTGAGTCATAATTTCAAAAATTTGGAGAATTTTCTTAGAATAAAGAAATGGATTTCTGACTGGATTCGGCTGAGCAGCTGACTAACCTTAACCCATAACCACGACCAGCCACTATACTATGTCTACCCTCCAACTAACCCTGTTTTATCCCACTGACCATCCCAAATTTTGTGAAAGAATATCCATCCTTGTAATCTAGCCTTTTATGGGCCTTGCTATTTACTGCAAAGCTGCCATGACTTACGTTAAAGTAAAAATACCACCAGACATGTGTTCCAAATGCAAGATGGATGTTATATAGACCACTGAAGTGGGACAGGTCCAGGATGCCCTGAGCTCAACTTCAGTCAAGACAAATGTGACCAGGACTTTTAAAGGCAGAAGGGAGAGAGACTCAAAGGTGGTAAAAGAATGCTGGACAAATAGGTGTGAAGTAAGTTAGACAGAAACAGAAGGGTTGCTGGGAGAAATAGAAAATTGCAGAAGGATGTTCAGATCCTCTCCTATCCAAAGATAAAAAACTGTCCAAAAAAGGCCTTCATAATAGAAAAGGCTCTAAGGAGAGGGAAGAACAGGAATAGGACTCGAGTGAGGTTAGCCCCAGATAACCAACCACCTGCTTCCCAAGACCCCAACCCTCCCCTATGACCGGGAACACATGCATAGCACTGTAGATCTTTACAAACAATAGTGGAGGAGAAAGAAACTGGAAGTGGACAAGATTAGATGTCTCAATACTAGTTGGCTTTTCTTAACAGTGGTCTTATTTATCTATTTAACTGTGTTCCATTGTCTCCACTCTCATGGGATCTTCTTTCCCCTATCTCCCAAGTTATGTTGCACTCAGAGAACTTTCTGGAATCCGGGAGTGGTAAAATTGTAAGAACCTAAATCTATGACTGGATAAGACATTGTATTCAAGACAGGGCTGCTGCATTCAAGAACTCACTGCAATGAGACTTGTCCTGACCAGATCTACACAATGGCTGACAAATCCGCATGCCGCAGAGTAGGGAGGATCTCAGGAGAAATAATTTCAAGCATTAGGAACCTTAGAGGCTAGTGCTAGACAGGTTAAGGGGAGTGCCATTATCAGTGGGTCTGCCCAAGTAAAGGCCACTTGGTCTGCCACAGATGCCTCAACCCCCACAAGAGCAGATAATCCAAAGGGAATTATGGGACCTGTAGAAACTGATGGACAGAAGGGTGGGAGGAAGCTAACTGGATCCATGAAGAGAGAAAGGGAGGTTGTAAAGCAGGAAAAGGGGAAAGGGGGAAGAAAGGGAACAGGGATTATTACTCACTGTGCCTGTAAAACTAAGAAAAAAAATATTAAAAATCCTCCAAAAAGAGAGAAAAATATCAGAAGGGATTCAATCTTATTGAAAACAATAGTCAAAAGACATTTTGAATGTTGTTTGCATTGTTACTTATTGAGTAAAGATGCTGCATGGATGCTGTACCAAACTGTAGAAGTACCAAACAGTACAGAGTAGCCAAGCTGAAGTTGTTGGGTGTTTTTCTATGGTAGTCAGACAAGTCCTCCTTCCCTTGAGGGAATTTATGGTTCACGCCTACAAGTTCTGTTCTATAATTCAGTCACATGTTAGTTGGTCAACGTGGAGGGAAGAAAGGGGAAGGAAGGAGAAAAAAAAGTGCAGAGAGAAATCTGAGCCCCAAGTTTCAAGTCTTTTGTATGACATGCCTTTCAATGAAATGCCCCTAATCTGCCAGAAGAATATGTGTTGCTACTAGATGTTTGAAATCACAGGATAAGTAAGGATGTTCCCCTGGAAGTACTAGCTGTGCTGAATGAGGTCATTTTCAAAGCATATTTTCAGGTAATAGCGGCTGTGCTACATGGCTGTGGAAAGTTCATTATTTCTTTTCACTGTTAATATTCTACAGCTAACTATATTAGACCCATATTATTTCATTTTCTTCTCCATTCTCCTTTACTTCCTCCATCTAAAAATTGACCTCTGTCTATATTCCTGCACAAGAAATTCAGAAAACTGAAGATAGATATTAAGTATTTTACTGTATATTTCTGGGAAATTAAGGGATTAGATATACTCAAGGTGCTATAAATAGGAAACCTAGAGAGAGAGAGAGAGAGAGAGAGAGAGAAAGAGAAGAGAGAATAATGAAATATTCTAAGTAAAAATAATTCCAAAGACTTTAACTGCTCTGTCTTGAGAATTGCAGTAGTTCTGGTTCAAATTTCAGCTTATTTAGTTTATCTCTGATGTAACTTTAATGTAGAAAATTCAATAATTTAGAAATAACACAACCGAATGTCGTTACTCCACAAAAGTCAAGATGTCACATGGTCATTTGAAACATTGGAAGTCGGGGAGGCTCAGTTTAAAACACTTTCTAAGGTATTTAGTGTAGGCTTGCTAATTTATTCAATTTTTCTGGTCTTTCAAATTTAGATTGAAAACATGCCAAAAAGGATATAATTCCTCCCATAGTTTTCTTTTGCTCCAATTTGTAATGCAAATTATTTCTGTGCTCCTTCTTACAGGATATGGTAACTCATGTCTATCTGCTACACTACAGAGAGTAAGAATCTGTGAGTGTTGGTTAACTTTTGCAATAGTTCAGATGAAATGTTAATAGATTTCCAGAGGAATAGGTGAAAAGAACACAGTCATAGAGTGCCTGAGTTTCTATTTGTCCAGTGTGCGTGCTGATCCTGGTATTGTATTACTTATTTTTCTTCTTGATTGAGGGGTTGGTGACTGACAGATCTGCATCAGATACATGCCTCATATTCAAAAGCTGTCATTTTTTTTCTTCTAAACAGAACCTTTTGTTAGGGATGATAAAACAAATCCCTTTGAGATTTTATTGTGTTTAATTCAAGTCTGGAGGAGTGAAAGGTTCCCATAGCTACAGACATTGTTATCAGGCTTATTTTAAATTTTATTTTTTAAATGTCAGTCTCTGTATTGATAACATGTTTATTTCTTAGTATGATGGTTGACCGGACAATTCCACAATCTGCCTTTGTGCAGTAACCTCACCTTGTTCTTTGTTAACAATCTGAAGGAGAATTTCCTGCTCTACTTTGTGAACTGCTCAGATAGTGCTCTGCAAATATCCATCCCTCCTACTAGGGGAACCTTAGTAGGGTTCTTTATGCTTGCAATCGCCATTACAGTGCTTAGAAGTCACAACGAAATGGGGGACACTTTGTTTCAAGAGATGGGTTTATTGAGAATATTGTTCTTTATGAGTCAGTTGAAAGAATCATACTCTTTCAAGACAGGCCTTTACTTTTATTCAATTTTATGAAGTAGCAAGGCATTAATAATGATAAATTTTGTGATTTACCAGGTAACAAATAAGCATGAAATACCATGAGAAAGTGTGAAGATTTGTAGAAAGCAGGTCTTCTCTTTTACCTTCAAAAGAAGGTAATGAAAAGTAGAAGAGATGCATTTGTGTGGCCTCAGCATGCTTTGCTGCACTCGGATGTGGTAGGTGGTGGGAAGAAAGCACCTAAAAAGCAATGGGGTCTGGCATGCTTGATAATATATCATCACTAGAGAGTTATCCAGCTGAATAATTCATTGATAATGTAAATGGGCTTCAACTGGCGTACAATTCCCTGTTGTCCTAATGAGATATCTGAAAATTAAAGCATCTAATTCAAAGCAAAATAGTAGCATTATTTTACAGAACTCAAAATGTGAATCAGAGGAACATATTATAAATGGATACCAAGAAAGCAATATAGGACATAACTAAGCTAGTCCTGTTAAAACCTCTGTTTTTAATGTATGGATTGTCACATTTTTATTCAGTTGTACATGGCAATTAGACAGCAATGATATATAGATGTTATTGAGAGGCAAATAGTAGGAATATATTCTGGTTCCCCAACCACTAATTGAATTTTTTTAAGATAATAGATAAATGTTGAAAAGCTCTAGGCAGGAAAAGAAATGATTTTTCCATTTTGCACTCAAGCATAGGAAACCTAGCAAAACACAATCAGCATTTATACATTCTCTGTATGTCTCCTTTCGAAAGGTAACGTTCAGTCACTCTCCTAAATAATGATAAATACTGGAGGCTAAGATATCCAATGAATTTTATCATCAAAGTTCATTCCTTCACAGAATCGCTGCTTGAAAGTTTTTTGTCAAAAGTGAGTGACCAAGGCAGGCTCCAATTATGTTAGCTAGGAAAGGAAGGTTGAGAAAAGATAATGTGTGAAAGATTTGATACCATTTCTAATAAGCTTTTTCCTTCCTGACACTGTTGCTTTCGCACTTTTCCAGACATCGGCTTGAAAAGTATGTGTCTGTGCAAAAGCCTGCACACACATGCTGCATGCGAAATATACTCTAAAATCTATTTGACACTTTGACATGTGGATGCTCAGGATTTTTATAAAGTCTAATTGCCCTCGTGATTCACCATAGAAATGAAAAAAGTAAATATGTATTATAAAAGGTAATGTGCATTTATATGATATATGTAGCAATGAAATAAATTCATATGGCTTCAAGGTTGCAATTGAGCACACTTATGAAAATTCAATAGCTTCCCTGAAACCTTTCCCATCTATTTCAGCATGCAAATTTGGTTCTAGAATCCTCACACGATGCAGGCTCCCAAGCGATATTCTTGGCACCTAAACATTTAATACCTAATGCATTCCAAAAGTGAGGTCTCACATTAAAATGAGAAAGTGTGGAGAAATAGATTCACACTAAAATGAGAAATACATTCAAATAAAGGCAATATCAATCAAAATCACAAATGTTTATCATTATATTGAGACTAAAAGCTGAGGGAAATGCTTATGGTATAAAAATTGAGGTGAACATGTTTTCTCTTAACTCAGTAAAACTATTTTCCTGTTTTCGTTCTTTTTTTTCAAATTTATTTATTTAGCGTGTGTGTTTGTGTGTGTTTGTGTGTGTGTGTGTGTGTGTGTGTGTGTGTGTATGTGTGGGAGGGCACTATGTGCCCTTGTGGAGGACCAAGAGTGACTTAGGGAATCATGCTGGATTGATTCTACCTCCTTTTTGCTTCTCTCTGGGATTGCCCAGGCTCTGCCCACCAGGGCCAAAAGTGCAAACTGCCATTTTTGACCTGGTGATTTTTTATGTGGCATCTTGCATCTCCACTAGGCTTGTGAGGCAGATTCTTTACCTCTGAGCTATCTTTCCAGCCGCTTTTAATTCATTCTTTCAGATGCTTTATCATCACATGATACAAAACACAGTTGGGGTCCTCAGTAGTCACTGTTGTTATTTTTCTGACCAGTATATTTGAGAGCATTGCAATGACTAGTTTTATCTGCTTCTTTCAATCACATACATAGTTCTACTGCTCCCAATTACCTTAGTCAGCTTTATTTTTATAAACGTGGGCCAAAAGGTCCTCATTCTCATGCACCTGATCAAGGCGCCCTAGCCAGCTTTGTTTTAGCTCTATTACCTAATAAAATACTAGGCAACATTTTAGGTATCACATATTTTAGGTATCGTATATAATATATGTAATAAATATGTATGTATATTACAGTTAATCTTTATTTTGACCCTTATACCTCAAATCTAACTTATAGAAGGAGCTATATTTAAAATGGTTTCTTGCACCGGAAGTTTGCATAATCTTTTATTTAATGATTGCCAAAAAAATTATAGTTGGTAGTGAGCATGGGAATTTGATAAGCACAACAGAAGTCAGGAAGAGATTTTTTACAATTTGAACTTAATTTTGCAATTTTAAAGGGGATGAACAAGGTATTTATTTATTTATTTATTTATTTATTTATTTATTTATTTGTTTGTTTGTTTGTTATTTGATAAAAAGCCTGTGTGGCAGTCAGAAGACAACTTTTTAAAAAATAATTTGCTTATTTTTTGACAATTTTCATACATGAACACAGTGGATGTATGTGATTTTTCACCTGATACTAATTGATCACATCCTTCATTTTGCAAGTCTGTTTTCTTCTGTCATGTGGATCAAACTCAAGTCATAAAGTTTGTGCTCTTTACTTGATGAACCACAACACAGATAATTCACTGTAATTTAAAATATCAAAGTTGCTATTGATTTCTATGCTGTCAATTAGAAGACAGTTATTTTCATGCTGGCAGAACATTTTACAAGTATAGTTCATGACATGTACTTCAGTTTCATTACTTGGGACTGAAGTAAGTACCTGACCCAAACAACTTAGGAGAACATATTTTATTCTATCTCACTGTACTACTTGCACCTTATAGCTCAGCATGGAAGGACATGTTGCTACAGTTAGCAAGCAGTTGTTGGTCTGTAGTCCTTGCAAATAATGCCAGGAAAGTAAACATGAGATGCTTAGGGAACTGGTCAGATTACATCCTTGAATAAATTCTAGTTTGCCTGTCAGCTTGCCAACTTGTCAAATGCTCAACTAGTTCTCTAGATCTTTATTTACAGGTCCATGAAACGGTCCCACCCAAGATGGGCTAGGTTTTCTCACATCAATTATTCATCTCCTGCAGGCTTGCCAAGAGGTCTGTTTTTACTAGATAATTGCTCCTAGATCTTCCCAGGGACCCACCTCCCATGTGTCAGTTTGACAGTTTAGACTGTCACAGCATGCATGCAAAATAGTTAAAAATAATGCACATTATTTTTCTTTGATTTTACTTATGACTTTAAAAAGATTAGAAATTGGGGACAAAGGTATGAACATTATACCAATTTGTGAGTGATAATAAGGAAAAGAGAGAAAGCAAACATTTATCAGGATGGCTAAAGAAAATAAATAAGATAAAGAATAAGTCTGCTGTGTTACTTTTCTTTGTTCTTTCTCAGCCTCTTGTCAGAAGAGTATTGTGGATATAACTGACTAGAAATCAAGAGCTAGATATGAAATCACAGACCAATAACTTGATCTTCGTTGTCGCCAACTTTTACATAGAGTTCTGTGTGGTTGTTCACTCCTGTAATCTTAAAAGAGGGAGACTGAGGTAAGAAGAACCATAAGAGAATGAGGTCATCATAGCCTACAAAGTGATTTAAAGATTAGCCTCTTTCCAAACAGAACAAAGCAGGGCAAATCAAAATGAAACTAACACTTACTAACACTTTCCTTTAAAGACCTGCTAAAAAACACGGGGGCGGCCTGCGCTTCTGGTCCTGGTAGGGCGGAGCCTGTGAATCCCGGGGCAGAAGGAGGTGGAGGCGTCCATGGTGGTTCCTGAATTCGTCCCTGGTTCTACACACACACACACACACACACACATGCGCACACACATACATACGCACACACGCACAATTGAATAAAAAAAATTTTTTTAGAAAAAAAAAAAAAGACCTGCTAAAAAACAGACAAGAGTGCTTTGTTTAAATGTGTATCTTACCAAGTTTGAACATATCAATGAAGGGAAGTTAGATGTGCAGTAGAGATACCTTAGTACACACACACACACACACACACACACACACACACACACCACACACGCGCGCACACATGCACACAATACACATACATTTAAACTTCTGGGTGCACAATTTTAACAGTAACATGTGAATAAAAACTGATGGATGAAAAGGATTTTGTAACTATTTACATTTTCTTGATTATCGAGATGTGTTAAAGGAAGTTATTCATAGAGTTTATTGGTAGAGCATGTGTTTAAGGTTCAATCGAATGGAGATAAAATACAGTAGAAGGGTAACCATTGTGTGTAAAATACGTGTGCATGGTGCATGTATGAATAGTTTTTCATGTGTGTGCACATATGTGCACAGTTGCATATGTACAAATACCAACAATCAATACCGAGTGCCTTCCCTAGTTTTCTTCACACTACTTTTGAGAAATGATCCTTCTTTTAACCTGGAGTTCATGCTTAGACAGCCTCAATGGCCAGTAAATTCCAGGGATTTCCTATCTCTTCCCCCACCTAAGTTCAAATGTGCACAACAAAGTCTGGCATTTTATGTGGATTCTGGGAATCTGAACTATGAATAACAAGCACTTGCTACTGAGCCATCTTTCTAGCCCCTAGAGGGAAACATTGTTTGATTGTTTCACCCATTCAATAAGCATGGACATTTATTCTGCAGAGTTAGTACATAACTAAACGATGTGAGAAAACACAGACACAAGACACACAGCCTCTGCCCTCCTGGAAACTCCATTCAGAAAGCAAAGCAGATGGAACGAATTAAAACCAGTACATGATGGAGCAATTCAAAGGAGCTGTAAAACTTAATAGAGGGATGCATGGTCCTCAAGAATGAAATACCTTTCCTATGAATGATTGAGTCCCTTATCACAAGACATATCTATATATTGGATGTTTCCCATTGACTTTAAAGTGAGTCTCAGGAAAAGCAGAACAAGAATTTATTACAGCATTGATCCCCTAAGAGTCTTCCCAACTTACAGAGTATATGTCCATATTCTAAGGGATTGACCTTTTTTTTTCCCCACTAAAGAAAAGACTTTAATTGTTACCTTGATGAATACAGATTTAAAAATTCTCAATAAAATAATTGCAAACTTCATTCAACAACATATTAAGACTTCCTTTATCAGAATCAAGTTATTTTCATTCCAGTGATGTCAACATATTCTAATCAATAGATGTAATTAAACACATAAGTAAAATCAAAGACAAATATCTCAAGTAAATTAAAAAAAACTTTGACAAAATTTCATATCCCTTATGAAGGAACTAGGTTTAAAAAGATTATACATGAATATAATATAGGTTATTTATGACAAACCTATAACCAATGTTACATTGGATGTAGAAAAACTAATATTTCCTCTAAAATGAGGAATGAAACAAGGTTGGCTACTCACATTAGTCTTATTTATCGGAATACTTGGACTTATACCCAGACGGCAAGATTAGAGGAAGAATTAGAAGGTATATGTAACAGTTACTCCTTACTATTGCTGTAAGAGAACACCCAAAGTAAAGCAATTTAAGGCAGAAAGGGAGATTTATTCAACTTACGGTTCCAGAGGGGAGATACAGTCTCTCATAGCTGAGATGGCATGGCTGGCTGGCCAAAGCTGGAGGAGATTAGGTCACTGAAGTCATCTTGGAGAGCTGAGAGCTGACAGACTGTTCGGGATTGATCTTTTTAAAAAACATTTTAGTGAATTTTCATTCAGATTGCTGTAACCTCCTGTCCCCTTTCTGTCCCCCAATATCCCTATTACCACCTCTCCTTATAAATCCTTTCCCTACTTTCATGTATTTTTGTTCTCTCATGAGACCCAATGAATTTATCCAGAATCATCTGTGTGACCACTGGCTTAGCACTATCCACTGGGCCTAGTGAGTCATAAGTGGGTACCAATAAGGTTGATCAATTATTAAGCAACTGTATTATATAGTAGTGGCAGCAGTTCTATCTATACCTGGAAAGTCTGCAGCCTGAATCTCCCTGATCATTACAACAGAACAGAAAACTTGCAAGCTTCCAAGTTGTATTTTGATTGGCTTTGCAGCCCTTCGATCAGCAGCTTTGCATCTTATACTTAACACTTGTCATCAGTGTTCTCCTCTTATCCATATCCAAAGAAGAAACCATCAAGAAGTGTTGTCACTGGCTTCTTGAAATCTAAACTATGTGGTATCCAGAAATCACCCAGGACCAAGGTATTATTGTTTTCCTTAAAGCTTCTTCATTGCCCAGAATTTTTTAGCAGCTTTTTTTTTTTTTCTGCTTGATCTCTGGTGTACACTGTGCTTATGAGTCTGCTTAATTGAGGCCCCTGACAAATCGCAGCAGGCTCTGCTTGTGACAGTTGCCAGAAGGACAGGCCACATGATGCACTTTGATAATTCTTAACAAGTGATAAATGTGGCATTGGGTTGAGTTTACATAGCACACCTGGCACAGCAAATCCACACAGCTGTTGACAGGTGTGAACACTTGTTTACCAGCATTACTGGCATTTTGCTCATTTGAGTCACTTCCCCAGGTTTACCACTGCTGCTAAATGAGTCCAACTTATCTTGAGCGCCGTGTTGCCTGGGTCTCTCTGCTTTCCAACGCTTCTGATTTTAGAACTCAGCATGAGCGAAGTGACTTCCTCGCAGTTCATCTGGGTCTGACCTTCCCAGATTGAGAGCTTGATTTCCTGGGCACATATCTGCCTTCTCTGCAGCTTCTGCCAAAGCAGAGCGCCTGGCACCCAGGAATAAATTTATGAGAATCAGAGCTTGCTGGAGGGGAATATTCATGAACTGGAAATCTGCCCAAAAGTTAAGGATGGGAACAAAGGGAACTGTTTTCCTGGAGCATCTGAGATCACAGAAGCTTTGGATTTGCCTGTCAATGTTCAAAATCCATCATCTCCCTTGGGCAGATATTTTCTCTGTCATAAGCACATCTCTGCATCTGGGAGTTTCAGGGTTTTGCATTTGATGTAAGACAAAAGTTTTATCTAAACTTTTAAAGAAAGCATATATCCTTACTGCTGTTGACATTAATTCCTGTATCCGCCCTGCCCATGTCATAGGCAACAAGAGGATTTAACCAATTTCGAGATGTGCTTCACAAAATGGGCCACCCACACTGGGTCCTCTTCTCTGTAGAAAAACGTTTCCTAGACCTGAGTGGCAATTACACAGGGTGGAAACCTCAAGCTAACTAGAAGAATCTGATACTACACTTGATCTTAGCCAAAAGGCCGAGAAGCGATTAACTAGAAGAATCTGAGAAGTCAAGTCAACTTGCGTTCTGCTGGAAGGAGGCTTCAGAACATAACCAATTAGAATTTAGTTTGTGAAACTGTAAGTGATAAAAAGATAAGTACTCTGTACCTTCCGTACTGTGTTGTACTGAGAAAAAGTATAATGGAAAGTAAAGTATGTGGCTTACCAAATGTATTTGGAAGTGCTTTGGAAATAATTCAGTGGTGGTGTGCTTGTTGGCATGTACAAAGCTCCAAGATCAATCACCAGTGACACAATGAATAAATAAATAAATACTTAAACAATTATATTAATGTACTTGACATATGATAATCTCTTATAGATTACACTCAATAATGTGCTTCACTAAAGCCAGACTAAAACTAATACCTTTCATGGAAAGCAATAAAAAGAATTAATTATAAAAAATCCATAACCACAACTATTGTGAATACTTAAATCAGGCAAAGACTTGGTAAAACAGAGATTGCTTTTATTTTAAAATTTGCAAAATAGATGAGGAAGGAGCCTGGCTTCTTAACTCAGTGTGATCTGATTATCTTTAGGGCAACACCGTCTTAGAAATGTTTACTAATCTTTCATGTAGTGTTATTTTCCAATGTTATTATAATCACTGCAGATGATTAAGAAGATCAAATGTTAAAACTGATTTTAAAAGAACAGTCACTTGCTTTTGTTCTCAAGCCAAATTTAACATCCTTTCATGTTCTTCATAATTAGTATCTTGGCTTAGACTATAGCCCTTAGATGTGTCGAATGTGGGTGTCACTGTGAGGGAGACAGCTAAGCAGAGGCACTTGAGGGTGGCAGGGTTGTGGGAAAGGCGTGACATTGCAGATTTCCTCTTTGAACTGAAAAATTCCTTACTGAACCTACTTTGTCCTGACCTCATGTTGCAGTATATACACAATAGTCAACTGTGCACTGCCAGTCTAACACTGTACTTTGGAGATATATCTTTAGGGGACAAATTCAGTTTAGGTGTTGTTTGAAAATCAGATAGGTTTCCAGAAATATGTAGCTTTAAGGTCACAAGTGCATATGTTCTGTTAATTTTGCAATATGAGTCTTCTGAAGTGCTTCCTGATTTCAAGATACTAAAGGAAGAAATTGTAATTTAAAGCCTTAAGAATATTGTCTTGTTCCAAAGAACTTGCAGGTCAAAAGTACATGATTTATTTGACAAAATAAGCAAAAGGTTTGTCAAGCAATAAATGGATTTTTACCTCTAAGTTTGTAAAAAGAAAAGTCATTTGTGCTAGGGTAAATCACAGAAATGCACAAGGTTTAATATATCAGGAGAAGAGAAACAAAATTTCCTCTGACCATCTTTCCACAAGAGTTCTCGGCTCATTTCCTATCTCTACTAGCATGATTGTCTCTTCATATTTCTCTTTAAATGACATTCTTATGATTCTTGATTGGATTTCTTTCATTTCCCTGAACAAGACCAGAAATTCTGCAAAAATTTCATCTTATCACTTAAGATTTGCTATTGTTCAAATTTCATTTTTATCAAAATTCTAGCTTCTTTGAAACCGAAGGCTGATTTTTATAGTGCCTGGTGAAAATAGTGCAGGGAGCCACATTTTGACTTTGGCATACATGTGATGCCTCTGGTGTCCAGGCTGAGAAACAAGCCTCATTTTTGCACAACCATAATTGAAAATACGACTGCAGATACCTGAGGCTGAGACAACTGATCCAAAATGAAAGCCTAAGTTGAGTTTAAGAATCCCTTCACCAGACCAGATCATTACTTCTCCTTTTAATAGCCATAAAAGAGAAAATACTGATATATCTAAATGGAACTGTGCATACCAGCTTTAGGCCAATGCTTGCATACTTTGAAGAACACTTGAATTCAAACTTCATAGTGAGCACAGTATGTATGTGCATGACCTGAGTCACCTTTAAAGACTCAATGATGGTGAGATTCAGGACATTCAGTAAGCACCATCTCGAATGAACCATCTCGAACTGTTGCTCTTAGAAAAGGAACGAGATATATTTTCTTTGGAGAATACAAAGAACTGTGAAAGTATGTATTTTTTTATTTATAAAAAACCCTTGTTGTTTTTAAAGTGGTTGCTGCCTATAAGTCCTGAGCATTTGTTTGGTTCCTTAACTTAACTTCCAGTGTAATCTTATAAGAAAAATTATGCATATTCCTATTTTAAGGATAAGGAAGTTGGATCATAGTAAGATTAGGTAATGCATCTTTGGTTGTGATGTGATCTGAGCACATTATTTTAAGCCCCTGTGCTGAATGGAAATTTAAATGCATTTTTCAGAATGTTAGGACTTGGAAATATTTCATATATTATTTCTACAAATTACTTAAATTTCAAAGAACTAAGTACAGTGTGTTCGTGACTCACCTAAGGCCATTTGAACAGCTGCTGTATTTCCTGGATTATAGCCCAAAGCCACAGAGACCCTTACCAACATGATCACAGTAGTCTACCTGTCCACATAATTCAATGTCATGAAATTCCAGCATTGTTATTCTTTATTGAGACACACACCCTCAGTTTGCAAAGTAATGTTCCAAATAATAGTTTCCATGACATATTTTTAGAGAAGAAAATCCATTATTAGCCAACTTTTCTACTTTTATCAAATTTATCTCTTCCACTGAACCCTTTTGGTTTATTCTTTGAGACTACTCCAAATCCCTGACAAGATTGTCATAGAACAGGGTTATGAGCAGATAAGTTAAAGTAAATATTAACAGAAACATAAAAGGAGTCTAGAATATCATATTACTTTTTTCCCTTTAAGTTAAAAGTTAAATAACTTTTACCCTCTTAGATTCAAAGAAAAAAATGCTTGTGAAAATATTCTCAAAAAGTCCATACTGGCAGAATTTTAGCAAATTATTTTTAAAGATTTTCTTCCACTGGAAAGATCTCGGAACCCTCAAATAAATGTTCATGTGTGATTTTGTCTACTGACAACTGTGGGAATGACACAGTTTTCTTCACATGTCCTATATTGGTGCCAGTGCAGTCAGTTGATTACTTATTTAATATCTACATTCTTTTTTGTTTGTTTTCCCATAGAATTGTGTATGTGTAAATCAGGTTTCACTACTATAACAAATTAATTCTCTGAACTCAAAAAGCCACCACAAACCTCAGATGAGTTTTGTGAGTAGAGTATGTCCCTGTTTTCCATAGAGCCCTAGATTGGGCTGATGTAGTCCTTTAGTAAAACACCAACCTCTCTCTCTCTCTTTTTTTCTCTCTCTCTCTTTCTCTCCCCCTTTCTTTCTGTCTATCTTCCAGAACTGTGGAAGAGGTGAAAATGCAAAAGATTGCCCACCCACCCCGGAGCCCCACGCGTCCCGGCGGCGAGCACCCAGGCCGACTGCGGCTTGGCCTGCGCCCCCCAGCCCAGACGACCCCAGCCCCCTCCACGCCGCCCTGCCCCCGCCCGCCTCCCTCGCCCTCCGCCTGCCGCCCAAGGTAAGTGAGAGAGAGAGAGAGACCAGCCCAGCCCCCAACCACCCCGGAACCCCACGCAGCGGCGAGCACCCAGGCCGACTGCAGCTTAGCCTGGGCCCAGCCCCGGACCCAAGCCCCTCGCACCCTCCTGCCCCGTGCGCCTAGCCACCCCCCTGGATCCCAGGTGAAGAATTCTGCCATTGAGCCAAGGAGCGAAAGAGCCCAGCCCAGCCCCACCCCGCCCCCCACCCGGGAGCCGCCCGGCCAGCAGCAACACACTGCGCAGCCGGCTTTGCCCCGGGCCCCGCCCCTCTCCGCGCCCACCTTCCCAGATCGCAGGTGAAGAACTCTGCCACCAACATCAGACCCTCTGCCTTCTGGCCCACCGGGGACCTACACACGTGGTCCACGGAAGACACACGGCTACTCAGAATTCAATAGAGCCCAAAGGAAACTCAAACAAAATTCTAAGGAACAAAGGGAGCACAGGCCATACATCTGGACTCCACTACAATGATTATATCACGTGGGCGAGTTTCTTCTCATCCAGCCCAAAGATAAGTAAACTTTTTCTTTTCACCTTACTGATCCTTTAAAGTATCAATGCTGTAGATCAACTTTCTCATACAGCCACCCCACAACATACAACTCCAGGGAGTACACCATTCACCCCCACATTTCATCAAGAAACTAAATCGTAAAAGTGCACTACCAAACTAATACTCACCCCCTGGTAACGTAACCTGACTTAACTGACATACTAACAGCCTAGTAGCCTCATCTAGGATATAATACTAACAATACACAGACATACCCAATCCAAGGCAAGCACTAGTAATAACTGGCAAGCGTAACAATACTAACTACGTGGATTCAGTGAAAATCAGAAACTGAAAGGTCCTAAAAAACAAAACAACAATGTACAAGTCAAAGTGCAGATCCACGAGAAACAAAACCCAAGAAGACCAATCTCCTGCCAAAAGAATCAAACCCATAATGAGGGATTCTGACCAGAACAAATCCACAGCAAATCGCCATGAAAGCCAGACCCAACATAACGACTTTCAGAGTATGATCCTTACCATGATTAATACTATGAAAGAGGAAATCCGAGAAGAGTTAAACAACCGAATCAACCACTTTGACCAGGAACACAACAGGCACTTGGAGGAGTTGAGAAAAACAGTTCAAGAAACAAAAATAGGTATAGAGCAATTAAAACAGTCTCAGGCAGAGTTTAAAATTGAACTAAAAGACAAGTTATATTCAACCCAAAACTCAACAGAGAGTCTTATCAGCAGAACAAATGAGGCAGAAAATAGAATTTCAGATCTTGAAGACAAAGTGGTAGAATTAACCAGCTCAATGGAAGAGATTGTTAAAGCCAAAAAGATACTTGAGAGGAACATTCAAGAGATATGGGACACCCTGAAGAAGCCTAACATGCGCATTCATGGAATACCAGATCAAGAATCCCAAAATACCACACCTGAGGAAGTATTTCAATTCATCATAAATGAAAACTTCCCACAATTAAAGAATGAGAGGCCTATCCAAATACAAGAGGCATTTCGCACTCCAAACAGATACGACCAAAATAGAAAATAGCCACGGCAAATAATAGTCAAAACACTCCACATTCAAGACAAAGAAAAGGTGCTGAGAGCTTCAAGAGAAAAAAAGCAACTCACTTTTAAAGGTAAACCTATTAGAATAACAAATGACTACTCAATGGAAACAGTAAAAGCAAGAAGAGCTTGGAGAGACATACTTCAAGTATTAAATGAGCAAAAATGCCAACCCAGACTGATATACCCGGCAAAACTATCTGTCATGATTGAGGGAGAAAGAAAAGTTTTCCAGCACAAAGACAACTTGAAGGGATACATGTCTACCAAACCAGGCCTTCAAAAAATCCTAGAACTGATACTCAAGCTTGAAGAAAAGAACAAGCGTATCCAGGAGGGCAGAAGGGAAGTATAATACCACCAAAACATAAATATCAAACAACATGCTTACAAAAATCTACTAAACATAAAAAATGTCCAGAATTAAAAATAATTTCTCCATTATAACATTAAATGTCAATGGTATTAATTCACCGATTAAGAGACATAGATTACAAACTTGGATTAAAAACCACAATCCAACAATCTGCTGCCTTCAGAAAACTCATCTCACCACAAAAGATAGGCACATCCTAAGAATGAAAGGCTGGTCCAAAATCTTACAAGCTAATGGAACCAGGAAACAGGCAAGGGTAGCAATTATGCTTTCAGACAAAGTGGAGTTCAAACCAAAGAAAATCATAAGAGACACAGATGGATACTACATATTAGTCACAGGTACAATTCACCAGGAAGACTTCACAATCCTGAACATTTATGCACCCAATACGGGCCCCTCCACATTCATTAAGAAAACCCTACAGCACCTAAAGCAAGATATCAACCCCCAAACGATAATTCTTGGGGACTTCAACACCGCCCTCTCAACATGGGATAGATCAACAGGTCAAAAGCTTAATAGAGACACTTTGGAACTTAATCAAACCCTTAAAGAAATGGACCTTACAGATCTCTATCGAACTTTTCACCCACGCACAAAAGAATACACATTTTTCTCAGCAGCACACGGAACTTTTTCCAAAATAGATCACATATTGGGCCACAAAACGAATCTACACATATACAAAAAAGTTGAAATTCTAACCTGTGCCCTATCAGACCACCATGGCCTAAAGCTGGACATCCACAACACAACAAACAAGAGAAAATACACTAACTCCTGGAAACTTAACACTATGATGCTGAATGAGAACTGGATTCAGGAAGAAATTAAAAAGGAAATTCAAGATTTCCTGAAAGTGAACGATAACGAAAATACAACTTACCAAAATCTCTGGGACACAATGAAAGCTGTCCTAAGAGTTAAGTTCATAGCTCTTAAGGCCTACATCAAAAAAAATGGAAACATCAGAAATAAATAACTTAACAATGCAGCTTAAGGCTTTAGAGAAACTTGAGCAATCTGATCCCAAAAGTAGTAAAAGGAAGGAGATTAGCAAAATAAGGGGAGAAATATCTGAAATCGAGACTAAGAAAATGATAGAAAAAATCAACCAGTCAAAAAGTTGGTTCTTTGAAAAAATCAATAAGATAAATACACCCCTAGCTAAATTAACCAAAAGCAAGAGAGAGAAAACCCAAATTAACAAAATTAGAAATGAACATGGAGTAATCACTACGGATACCCAAGAAATCCAAAGAATTATAACACCATATTTCAAAAACTTATACTCAGTGAAGTTTGACAACACACAAGAGATGGATGAATTTTTAAGTAAACACATCTTACCTAAATTGGATCAGGAAGTTGTGTATTACTTAAATGGCCCTATAACATATAAAGAAATTGAAGAAGTAATCTCGAATCTTCCCACCAAAAAATGTCCTGGACCAAATGGATTCAGAACAGAATTCTACCAGACATTTAAGGAGTCAATAACACCAATACTCCTTAAACTGTTCCATCAAATAGCAAAGGAAGGAACACTACCAAATTCCTTCTATGAAGCTAATATTGTCTTAATCCCAAAACCTAATAAAGATTCACTTAAAAAAGAAAACTATAGGCCGATCTCCCTGATGAACACAGATGCAAAGATTCTCAACAAAGTCTTAGCAAATCAGATTCAAAAACATATCAAAAAGTTCATTCTCAGGGACCAAGTAGGCTTCATCCCCGGCACGCAAGGTTGGTTCAACATACGCAAATCAATAAATGTAATTCATCATGTAAACCAGTCCAAAGTCCAAGACCACATGATACTCTTGATAGACGCAGAAAAAGCCTTTGACAAGATCCAACAGCCTTTTATGATCAAAACGCTAGAGACAGTAGGAATGGAAGGAACCTTTATCAATATAATAAACGCTGTATACAACAAGCCACAGCAAGGATTATGCTCAATGGGGAACAATTGGAAGCATTCCCACTTCGATCAGGAACTAGACAAGGCTGTCCACTCTCACCACTTCTATTCAATATTGTACTTGAAGTCTTAGCTGAAGCCATAAGACAAGAAAGGGACATAAAAGGGATTCAAATCGGCAAGGAAGAAGTCAAGCTATCCCTATTTGCAGATGACATGATCTTATACCTGAGGGATCCCAAAAACTCCACCAGGAAGCTCCTGGAACTAATTGAGATGTTCAGTAGGGTGGCAGGATACAAAATAAATGTGCAAAAATCAGAGGCCTTCCTATATGCCCAGAATGAAAGAAGTGAAAAAGCCTTGAGAGAAACAATCCCATTCACTATAGCCCCTAAAAAAATGAAATACCTTGGTATAAACCTAACCAAGGAGGTAAAAGACCTTTACAATGAAAACTTTTAAAACCCTAAAGAAAGAAATTGCTGAAGACATCAGAAGGTGGAAAGACCTCCCATGCTCCTGGATTGGCAGAATCAACATCGTAAAAATGACCATCCTACCTAAGGCAATAAACAAATTCAATGCTATATCAATTAAAATCCCAAAGCAATTCTTTAAAGAAGTGGACCAATTAATCTCAAAATTCATATGGAGGCACAAAAGACCCAGAATAGCAAAGACAATCCTGAGTAACAAAAACACTGCTGGAGGTATTACCATAACGAACCTTAGTCTATACTACAAATCCATAGTTATAAAAACAGCCTGGTACTGGCTCCAAAATAGACACACAGTCAATGGATAAGGGTTGAGGACCCAGATATAAGCCCACAAAAATACAGCCATTTGATCTTTGACAAAGGGGCCCAAAGAATCCAATGGAAAAAGAACAGCATCTTCAACAAATGGTGCTGGCAAAACTGGATCTCCACATGCAGAAGATTAAAGCTGGACCCGTACTTGTCACCATGTACAAGACTTAATTCCAAATGGATCAAGGACCTTGATATCAGGCCAGAGACTATAAAAACCATAGTTGAAAGGATAGGGAACTCCCTCGAGCTGATTGGGCTAGGCCAACAGTTCCTAAACAGACATCCAATGGCACAGTCACTGCTACCAACCCTCAACAGTTGGGATCTTGTGAAATTAAAGAGCTTCTGTTCAGATAAAGAGATTATCACAGGAGCTCAAAGGCAACCCACAGAATGGGAGAAAATCTTCACTAACTACATATCTGATAGAGCTCTACTGTCCAGAGTGCACAAAGAACTTAGAAAATTAAACACCAAGGAAACCAATGGCCCAATTAAAAAATGGGCCCTGGAACTTAAAAGAAATTTTACCAGAGATGAAATTAGAATGTCTAACAAATATCTTAAAAAATACTCCACTTCTTTAGCTATCAGGGAAATGCAAATCAAAACTTCCCTGAGATACCATCTCACCCCGGTCAGGATGGCAAAAAACCACAATACAATCAACAACAAGTGCTGGAGAGGATGTGGAGAGAGGGGAACCCTGCTACATTGCTGGTGGGAATGCAGACTCATACAGCCATTCTGGCGAGCTGTCTGGAGATTCTTAAAGAAATTAAAGATTGAAATGCCATATGTCCCTACTATTCCACTTTTGGGAATAACCCCCCATGCAGCAGAGGTCCGCCTCGATAGCACAAGCACGACTATGTTCATAGCAGCACTGTATACAATAGCAAAGTCATGGAATCACCCTAAATGTCCAACAGTTTATGAGTGGATAAGGAAACAGTGGTACATCTATACAATGGAGTACTACTCAGCCATCAAAAATGATGAATTACTGGAGTTTGCTGGGAAATGGATGTCATTAGAAACAATTATATTAAGTGAAGTACCCCAATCCCAGAAAGTTAAGCGCCGTATGTACTCCCTAATAGGTGGCTCCTAGTACCAAACTCACCCAGCCCACATTGAGACACTCATGGGTAAATCTATGTAATATGGTAATTGCAAGCATTGTGAACAGGAGGGATGGGGTTGGAGAGCCACACCAGACACAAGGAGAAAGGGGAACATGTTACAGCAGAGAAAATCGACCTCCAAGGAATGCAAGTAAGTAATGAGACACCTGGTTAAGTTCACAGACATTCGTTCTTGATCATGTACAACTGAGGCGGTATGATCTCACCAGAAGGAGAGGGCATATAGTCTGGCAGATGAAAAGAGATCATTTTGCAAATGGATCACTGATCCCTCACTCACCGAGGTTTCCTGCTTTTATTACATCTATCCTTGAATGTGCTATTATAACAAGATTCCAGTTTAACAGTTTTTTGTCTCTGACCAGGGGGTGACATACAGTGCCCATCAGGATGGACGGAAGGTCATTGCAGGAGCAGCAAAACTGCAAAAGAAAATCAACAAACCACAATCCAGAACTTCAGAGACTCTATATCATCCACATAGAACTAAGCCAGCCTAATCTCCCCCCATCCTGAAGCTCAAGGACATCTGCGGAAGAGGGGGCGGTAAGCTTGTAAGAGCAAAAGGATGGGGGGAGCAATGATTTGAAGAGTCTCCACACTAGATAGGGCTGAAGCAATCATAATAGGACTTTGCATGCCCTGCGCCATGTCCGTCACACTATTGACCTCACAAAGTCTAACATCGGCTAAAAGCACCAAGATCCTTGGAGGCAAGGGATTGATGGGCACAGTAGTGTTCCTATGCTTAAGGGGAACACGAGAAAAGGTTCAGGGAAATGCCACTGGGTCCTTTTACATCATCAGAAAGGAGGACCAAGAGGAGAGTTAGGCATACGCAATAAAGGACTCTCTGGGAATTGGGCGGGGGTACTGGGAGATGGGGAGGGAGGGAAGGGGAGCAGGGGGTTCGGGGGAGGAGGAGGGGGGAGGGAACTGGTCTACCTATTAAGTTTGTATGAGCGGAAATAATAATAAAAATGTCATAAAAAAAAGATTGCAAGCAATATATGTCAACACAATTTAAGACAAAAAGGTACTTCTGTCCACAAGGCAGATTCAAAGCTATTTTGTTTTTCACAGAAGTAGTTGAACTTGAGTTCATGACTTATTTGATATCCCAATGTCATTTCCAGTAGTGACTAATGGTGAAAATATAGTCATTTACTGTCAGAAATATGTAGTTAGCCTTGCCACTGTTTTGCTCTTTGCTTATCGGGGTAAATTGATTTTACACATTTTCTGAAATGAAAATAATTTTACATACTCTATGAAGTTTTGCTATTCTGTGATCAAATGAAATATATATAAAAGCATTTTGCACATAATCTGCCATTCTGTAACAGCTTGATACAATCAAATAATTAAGACCTCGCTTGAAAAATATTGCACTTGAAAAATATTCATGAGCAGCCACCAAAAAGCTAAGAACTGTTAGTGGATGAAGAAGGAAGTGTGGAAACATCTTCATGTAAATCAAGGTATATCAGACAGGAAGTAGTCTGACAGGTTCAATGCAAGTATCTGAATGCTCATTCTGCTTCCAAGAAATCCTCAGTGTGAATTATCACAACAACAAGTAGCCTTCCTAACAATTAAATATAGAAAATCACACAAAGGAAAAAAAAAGTTTCTATGGCTTTTAGAATTAAATTCTTGTTCTCATCAAAGCTATAAGTAAACTGGGGATCACTCTGACTGACATAAGTAATGGGAAGAATGATAGAATTAGTTATAATTGATACACTGAAAAAGGAAATATTTAGTTTATTAAAATGTCATCTAGGTTTGGGTCACATAGCAATTGATTGCTAATTATTGCTAATAAATATAAGTGATGTTCTAGTTCTGCCTATATGGATAGAGTGCTTTCATTTGTTTGAAGATTCTCATGATTTGAATCTGGGCTATTGATTCTGGGCTAACTTCTTCTACAGAATAATAGAAAACAAACATGCAATAATGATGTGGGAAAAACAATAGTCAAAGAACAAGAGTTCTGAAGTAGGGATGCTTTCTAAGAGAATAGATTGAGTTACACAAACTTTATAATTATGCTTTAGAAGAAAAGTCAGGTCGAATTTTAGTTCAATTAACCTCTGGAGTGGCTCATTAATCAAAACCCACTTCAAGTGATTTTCTTATTCTAAGAGCAACATGATGGGAAACCCATTGTTTATAAATTACCTGTAAGTTTTCTACAGTAATGTCATGGCAGCCGGCCATGTGTTGTTTCTGCTCCTTTCTGTTTACCAGTCTGCCGCTTTAAGAAATATGCGATACATACAAAATAGGAACTGGGTTTAAATTTAAAGTGTGTAAGTCATGGTAGACAAGCAGCTCAGAGATTGTATCAATGTTATTATAGTCAGGGACAGATTTGAATTTGATAGTACATAAAATCAGATCCACACACAGAATTTGTCTGCCCTCCATTCTCCCCTAACATTTACACATTCAGTCATATGTGAAGAGCAGTTGTTTTAGGAAATTTCTCAGTCTGTCCATCATGACACTCACCAATGGCCATGAGGATAGAAGCGACATATTTGTTATTCAAGATAATTTCAAAGGAAAATCAGGTATGGTGGTTATAGGAAAATACACAGACTTTCTAGACAAACTTAAATTTTCTCAAATCAGAATAAAATTTGAATCTCTTTTTTGGGGGAGAAAGATACATGTGCTGTTATAAGAGCAGGTCTTGGAAATAAGTCTCTTGCAAGAGCCCAAAGATTCAGAAGTCTGGGAAGTAGAAACAAGAAACAAGAAAGCCCATAGTTACTGGTCAAGAAAGTATTAGTCCTGAAACTATGAGGAACACTTTATATGTATAGAACTGACTTGAAAGAAAAAATCAGGGTGACATGTACTTATAATACCAGTGCAGGACATTAAAGGATGCTCCGGGGATTGGGGTGGGGGGAGGCACTGAGGATGGAGAGGGAGAGAGGAGGGGAGGGGAGAAGTAGAGGGGGGAGGGGACCGGTGTAACTGCAAAGTTTATATGAGCGGAAATAATAATAAAAAAAATTTAAAAAAATACCAGTGCAGGAGAAGTGAACACAGGAGGACCACTGGGATTCTCTGGCCAGTCAACCCAATGCCAAGCCCCAGTACCAAGAAGAGACCCGGCTTAGAAAACAGCATCCTAGTCGCTAAGAAACAGCACGTTAGGTGGAACTCTTCCCTCCCTCATATGCACACAGATACAAGTGTACCTACATGCATGCATGGCCATGAATGCATACATGCACTCACATACACACTTCAAACAAAACATTGAATAAAATGGAAAAAATGAACAAATAAAGTGAGATGATTATTTATGATGTGCCTACCTCCTCCTCTTTATCATTGTGAGATACATAGGAAGGGGAAAAGGGAGGAGGGAGCAAGGGGATCCAGGGAGGGGTGGAGGGAGGGAGAGGAATGGGGAACCTATCAAGTTTGTGTGAGTGGAAAAAGTAAATTAAAAAAATTATAAAGAAAAAAAAGATACATTTCTGTAAATGCACCAGGGAAGAGTATAGCATCAAAATGAGGTCAAAAGAAGTGATAACAATTATTTAATGGATGAAGGACTGTAATAAAAGTTGTTCCATTACTCAAAAAAGTAGGAAAATATATTGATATATAGGTATAATATCCACATACTTTGTATATGTGCATATTTGTACACATTTGAAGATAACACAAGGTATAAAAATTAAGAAACATTCAGTGATTAGTTATTAAGTTCATAACTAGTCTAAAGAGTAAAATGCCATTACAACATTTCAATTTTATTTACCACAATAAACTTCATGTAAATATTTACATATTATTTCTAGTAATGAACGACAACTCAAATTGTCAATTTTCTCCAAACAAGAAAAATGTTTGATTGAATTATTGACTTGGATTGTTTAAAATGAGGATGTGAAATATAAGTAGAATAGATTTGTTTTTCAATCAGCTCCATCAGCCTACCTTGTCTGCTATTCTGATTCCTTTTATGTGAAGTTTTTAGTAAACGTTGCTTGTTAGTTCATGCTTGAACATTTGTGTAGAATGCATGCACATACACATACATGTGTGAATGTGTGGTTTTTCTAACAGGACTTTTATTTCCACTCATACAAACTTAACAGGTATACCAGTCCCCTCCCTCCCTCCAACCTCCCACCGTCCTGTGCCCCTCCTCCACCCTCTCCTTCCCGTCTTCCAGTGCCTCCCCCTCCCGTTCCCGGAGCATCCCTTAATGTGCATGCCAGACTCTCCTCTGGACCCTCCTCTCCGATGAGGTGGAAGGACCCAGTGGCATTTCCCAAAACGCTTTCCTGTGTTCCCCTTAAGCATAGGAACACTACTGTGACTGTCAATCCCTTGCCTCCAAGGATCCTAGTGCCTTTAGCAAATGCTAGACTTTGTGGGGTCAATAGTGTGTTGGACATTGCGTAGGGCAATCAAAGTCCTATTATGATTGCTTCGGCCCTAACTTGTGTGGAGAGTCTTGCAAATCATTGCTCCTCCCATCCTTGTGCTCTTACACTCTTACTGCCCCCTCTTCCGCAAATTTCCCTGAGCTTCAGGATGGGGAGAGATTAGGCTGGCCCAGTTCCAGTGGTTGATATAGAGTAACAGGACACTTTTTGGCTTGGTGACCCATGTTTGTATACCTCCAGGCTGCTGTGCCTGCACAATAATCACAAGATTAAATTAGTTTTTCATGTCAGCAATATAATGGTGAAATGAGTCTTGGTTTATATATCATCATTAATATTCAGAAGACCTTTAACTTTGAGGTAGCATTATATTGTCTCTAGGCTTTATATTTCCTTTTCAAAAACAAAGACGTAATCTCCATTTACTGCCAGTACTACTTTCAGATATTTCACACGGAAAGATGTTGTGACCAATGGGGGTTGCAGTCCGAGGCTGCAACCTCGAATCCAAGGCTCCCCTTGATAAGGTGGGTAAGGCTTTGGCGAATGGAGACAGACACACAGCTCTCTGGGTTGAGTGAATATGGATTCTTTATTGAAATTTTTAGCAGTGTTTATATACTTTAGAAAATCGAGTGTAAAGGCCAGGGGATGTGTCACTATGTCCATAGGGTAAACATCAAAGAAAACCAGGACCAAATTCTTTTCAGAATTATGTAAAACATATTCATTCCAGGTAACAAAGGAAGAGCAGAGGTGATATATATTTTCTGTGTTGAGACATACATGATGTCTCCAGGTAGAGTTAAAGCAGACATGACACTCAGTTGCTAAAAGCAAAGGGACAATGAATGTTTCAAAGCACATTTTCTCTGGTTTATGTATAAACATCAAATGTGTGGGGAAGGGACTGCACACTAGCTAGTACTGAGAAAAACAATAACAACAAAAAGATCTAAGAATATGCAAGAGGTAGAAGGGAGGAATCCTCCTGCCAGAGGCAAAACTTAATTTACATAGGGAGAGTCTCTATCACTTAGCAACTGCCCATTTAGAAGTTAATGCCCACCTAGCAGGCTTTAGGCCAGAAGGAGACCTTAACACTAAGGCCGGCAGTAACACTAAGGCCTGACTATTCCCATATTTTCCTAATTTTTCTTATTTATTTCAAATAATGCCATGTCCTTTTTCCAGAAAATGTTTCCTTGAAACAATATTTCTGCCATGCCGGACCTTGTCAAAACCTCATGGTTGGATAAAGACACGGCAAATGGGCTGTAATGTATGTGAGAAATTCTCTAAATTAGCCATTGTGCTTTCAATGACTTTGCCTAAAGATCAGGTTCAGCTGCTCTTGAGCAATATTTAGTTCTATCTCCAAATGCTCTGAAAATGATTTTTTGGAATCAAAACCTCCCAAATCTCTCAATCCTCTTTAGCAGCCTTTTCAAGAGAACACGGTCTGTGAAACATTCCCCATTAAAACCATTCTGGACAACATCACCTCTCAGAATACAAGAGAGATTAAAGGCCAAGGCAAAAAAGAAAAAGAAGAGAAGATTCAGTTCAGTTAGGATCTCTTTGACATATCCCTTCATTTTCTGCTGTTATTGTGGCTTTGGAGTTATAATCTTGGGTATTTTTCCCTTACTTGTATTGGGGTTTCCCAAATTTATTCTTGACCTTTAATCTCCTTTCTCTTCTTTCAATTCTAAATTTAGCAACTTATGCGAGAATAACAAACTTCACAGCCTCCTGCATTTTAGATAGCTAATTAGGACTATTAGTTTTTTCCTTCTTATTCTGAACATATTAACCTACTTATAACCTTACACTTGTATTGCCATTCATGTCAATGACTGTATTATTAGAAACTGCTGTTTTATTTTCTGTTTATCCTGTCACATTTACTAGAGAATCTCACTCAGAGGACAAACAAACATGGGATAAGTTTAAAATATATGAACTTACACTGTAAAATACAAAGAAGGACCAGGATGGAGAAACTGAGAATGAGGTAGTGATAAGATTTAATAATAGTGCCATTGCTTGAAAAAAAATTGAAGTAGAGAGAAAAGGCTAACAAGTTTTGAAAGACAGGACTTATCAATAAAATGTATATCAAGAGACAAAATATTTCAAGTAGTCTGGAGTGCCACCCCTACACTGGTTACCATGTACACTCATATTTATGTATCATGATTTTGATGTATGCTGGGACTGCTTCGAGTAGAAATTCAGCCTGGTTCAGAGGAACTCTGTTTCTACAACTTCGAGCTGCAAACAGTGGCTGGGAATGCCTAGAATCTTTGAGCCACCTTGACTTCGTGATGAGCAACAGAAGATTTACACTGAAGTACAGGATGCTGTAATTTGCTGGACTTGATAATTCTGTTTTAATGTTTTATCTGTTTTAAAGTATTTAACTTATTTTCTTTTAATACATTCTTAAGGTTAAGAAACTGTGAACTTTTAAAATGTTGGAACATTAAAATGTTTCAATGACAGAACATTTTAAATTTATCTATGAAATGTATTTATATTTTTAAGGTAACTCTTAACACCTATGGGGACAAGGATTGAAGGTTACAGTTTAAAAGTGCTATTGTTTTTGTGTCAAGTTGACAAGAGGTGGAGTGTCATAGTTAAGCGCAGGTGTCACCTTGACAGTTGAGAGTTTGAGCTTTGGGCACACTTGTTGAGAATTAATGGTTGAGTTAAGTCCAGAGCAAACCTGCAAGAGATTGTCTAGCTGATGGAGAGGGCCCAGTCCATGGTGGGTGGAACTAGGCCCTGAATAGGTGAATAAAATACCAAGAGGTGGGTGAGGAAGTCGGCATCCTTCTGTACACTTGGCCAGACATGCTGGTCTGGCAAGTAAAGATTGTCTGTCTCTTAGCCATTATGTGGTAATGGTATGGCCAGTTCCTTCAGCCCTGGTGTTGGTGTGTGCACTGTCTTCAATCTGGACTGAGAACTGTAACCAGAAAATCATAAGAGAAAATAAATCCCTTGTTCCCTTAAATCATTTAATGGTCATTTATCCACAACCATGCAGGCGAACTGCAACAGAAATAATCAAGAAAGGGGCACAGATATATCAAGTTGACTCACCAAGTCCTTCCTTTCTGAGTGGAAGTGATCTCTTAATGAGATTGGTCACCTCAGACATTAACTAAGATTCAAATAATGAAAAAACTGCATCCTATATTCCAGTTCTGTATACTTTATAGATGTTATACATTCACAGTATCCAGGGTTTCTCACATTCTATGAAACCAATGTTCCTCTCTACAAATAAATCAGTGGATATGAACTCTTGCCCAATATCATTAGTCTGTTTGCTAGGAGGTTATTATTAATGTGCTGCAAGAAGAGTAAGCTGTAGTCATCTGTGTTCATTTCTTCCTAGAAACATCCCTTAGGTAAAGAAAAAGACATGAATCACTAGCCAGTTGTACCATTTGTTTCATTCTTCTCTCTCTACATCTCTCCAAGGAGATGTTAGGCCACACATGCTTATCAAGACCATCGATGAAATATCTCTACTTTTATGTTTGGAATTAGTTCTCCTGATTTTATGTTTGGAATTAGTTCTCCTGATTTTTCAGTGGCACTTGACATATCTGATCATCAGTTCTTGGGATGTAATTTTCTTCCTTTACTTCCAGGATAACATTTCTTTTTGTGTATTTTCTTTTTCTTATTTTCTCACTTCTCTGGTACTTAACTTCTCTGTTCCCTCATGGATTCTTCTCAATATTTGGATCTGTTAAAAATGAAGCCACAGCAAGGAGCTTAGTCCTAGAAACTCTGTCTTGCTATTCCCTGGAAACTTCACTTGAAATCTAACGTATGTCCTGAAGACATCAGAATTCAACGTTCTATCCAGACCCCTCCATTGATATTCAGTCTTCGGTTTTGCTGCCTTTCTGGACACCCCTATAGATGTAGGAAAGCCTATCTGAAACTTAACATGACACATTTTGAAAGCCTGTTCTTCAGACATTTGTCTCCCACTGACTTTTTCAAAGCAATCAAACCAAAATGAAAACAAAACAAAACAAAAAAATCAACAGAAATGGAAGCTTGTATTATCCTGATAATTCATGCTAAAATCCTAGTACTTCCCTTTTATTTCTGGTCCCTCTCTTTCTTCCAATGTATCACCAAGTCTTGTATTTTTCATCTACAATTACAAGGAAACTTGTTAATTTTTCCTGTCTCTACTTATATAAATATATTGGACTTGAAAGTAGTAAGCTGTAGCTTCTTGATCCCTCACTATCAGAGACCTTTGCTGTACTTCTAGGATTCAGGAGGTAACTTTCTATAATATAACCAGTTGTGGTCCTGAGGTTGGGACTCTCCATGTTTATGTTTCTTCTGCGGCCACCAAGTCCAAAGCTTCCCTTGCCTCCGATAGGACTTGAATAGTGTTTGAACTCTGCCACTCACTCCTGGTAGTAATATCTGAAGGAATCATGTTGTTTCATCAACCTGTCTAACCAAATACACAATGGTTATTGGAGTTAGAGACCTTGGGAGATCAAAATTCAGCAAAACTGGACTAAGGTCAGAAGCTTCATGTGGTTTTCCTTAGTAGAAAGCACAGTAGCCTGACAAAGAGCTTTTACTTCTCTGAATTATCAAAAACATAAGACAACTTCTATTTTAGGAAGTTAAAACAATAACAAATACCCCCAGGTTTTTTATTTGTTTGTTTGTTTGTCAAGATGGCTGTTTATTCTGTTCTCTCTATCTCAAAATGTGATTAGGGCAAGGTGATGAAGAGACTCTTTTCCCAGGTTTACATAATTTCAAAGTGTTGGTAAATACTTGTATTTAGAAATGGAGGCTGGAGGGTCTCCAGTTTCAGGCCAGCCTAGTCTACATAATAATGCTCTTCCTGAAAACAAGCTATGAATACATGTAGGCAAAAAGGAAAAACACAGATAACAGGCTATGTCTTTGTACATTCACACTAAGTATCAATTACCTGAAGACAAAAAGTCAGGAGCTTCTTAAACTTCCTAGGGCATCCTTTAATGTGTATGATAACAATGCACAGATTCACCCACTGTTTATAATATCAGTGCAAGTTATTCTAGGAGGAATGCTTCTTTAGTCTTGGTTTCCAGAATTTTCTACATTCTCTCTTCAGCTAATGCACCAATGAAAAGCAAGAACAATCATTTCCAGTTGTCACACAGGGCAAGCCTCTCTTCACTGGAAATTTGTGGTTTTTTTCACTTATACTTAAGATGAAAGTCCTTCACATTTACCTTTCCTTACCTTACCTACTCCCTTACCTTACCTACTTTTATTTTTTCTCTCTCAGGGTCAACAGGTGGATCTTTCCAAGGTTGGAAGTATGGCAATGCCTCTACTATAAGAAGTTTTTTTCTGAATTTTTACAGGATTTTCCCTCAGATACCTAGAGTCTTTATCTCTGACCCTCTTACACAGTTTAAAGACAATCTCATGTCATTCAGAACATCTTCATTGTCCTGTCTGAAATGCTTCTTCTTTGGCTCTTCTCTGTTTGATGAATACATACGATTATCAAATCATAAAATAATTTAATTGTCTCTGCTTTATGAAGGCAGAAATTTTAAGCTTTTTTTTCATTTTTGGATATCTCTTGAAATATTTAATGAATGCTTGGGAGGTAGATGTTCCTCCATTATCATTTGATATTTTATGAAGAAAAATAAGTTTGATTTTTACTGCTTATAATCAGAATAGCATGGGTGAAACCTCAAAGTCCATACTATTCTGGCCATAAGTATGATAGGAAGTCATAAAGGATTCGTGACTGTTCATATGGCATCATTAGATCTTTGTTTATAGAGGATGGTTTTAGAAACATTAACAAATTCAGTTGGAATGCTGTTAGACAATGGATTCATTATTTGGGAAAATTGAGTTCATGTTCTCCACTATAGTACAGAAACAGATGTTATAGCTGTTGAGACATGAATTTTAAAATTTTCATGAATGATTTTTCTAGTTTAATTGTATTGCTTTTTTGTTTTCCCTTGCTTTTCATGTTTGTCCAAATATTTAACACTGCAGAGGAAATAAATAACCAAAAGTACCTAGTCATACCCAAAGAATTCAGTTTTAGCTTGTATTGGAGGCAAGTTAGAAAGACAGGGAAATTTTATGTAGATGTGGTCAAGAAGAGCCCCTTACTTTGGAATCTGGTTGAAGTATCTCACAACTGTAAACTAAGTATTCTAATATATAACTGGCGTTTGCAGTGAAGGTTTAAACAGAGTTAACATTCCTGTCATATGAATGTCTTCTATGCTAAAACAACAGTGGAGCAGACTGAAGGCCAGACTGCATACAACAGAGGTGTGGCCTAACTTCTCCTCCAGATACATTTTAGGAATCTCACAAGCAAGACTGCCAACTTTGTTTATAGCTAAAATGTCCTGAACCCCTCTTACCTTATCAATAATCTTGTCAGGCAGATCTCTAGAACCATCCTATGGTTTCATTTAAGTTTGTAGAGTACCATGTGTTTGAAAAATTACTAACTGTAAATCACCAAACTTGTATATGTGGCTATTCTAAATTCAGGATGCTTACTGTCCTTGAGAAGCCTTCACCCTTGCTCTCAAGTATGTCTTGCTTTACATGCCTTTGTTTGCTTAATTCTCATGCTTAAAATCTTAGTAAATTCCAACTCTGCTTCATACTGATTTCTCATGAAGTCTTAGACCAACTTCTGCCTGAATCAATATCTCTAAATGTTTAGGGCTGACACTTCTTCAAAGTTTTTTATTATACAAATTTTTTCATAATGAAGCCAAACTCAATATTATAATATGTTGGGAGAGTATTTCAAATCCCTGTGTTCTTCCCTCAGAACTGAATAAACACTGCCTGTCACATGCCACAGTGTTGCACGAAAAGTCCGAGAAGGGAAAACAAATGGAAAGAAAGGAAGAGCAGGTAGAAGGAAATGAAAGTGAGAGACTGACATGAACTTTCCAGGATTATGACCCTTAATATAAACAGATACTATGGCAGTAGTGTAATTGCAAATACCCCTAAGTATACCTTACAGGTCAAATGGTATCAGATATGCAGAAAATTTAAGCGACTTTGCATCCCAACCAGGGGCTGCCGCAGTAAAATTATTGAGTGAATTTAAGTCCTCTGGAAACCAATGAAATGAAGAATTTTGATTCTCATCTTGTTGTTCAGAAGATTCTTTGTCACTGAATATCAACGTTTTAAGTGCCTTAATAATGTTCCCTTACTTTAAAAATGTAAATATTGGACTGAAAAGATGGCTCATGAGTTAAGACTGTCTCGCAAGCAGAAGGACCTGAGTTTGGATACCAGGTCCCACAAAAAACAAACAAACAAAAACACCAGGCTGAATTGGTGGCTACCTGCACTTCTGGCCCTGGTGCAGAGCCTGGGAAATCACAGAGAAAAGCAAAAAAGGATGTAGAAGCAATCTAGCATGATTCCTGAAGTCACTCTTGATCCTCCACAGGGATATGCAGACACACACACACACACACACACACACACACACACACACACACACACGCACGCACGCACGCACGAGCATGCACACACAAAATAGATAAATAAAGTTTAAAAATAATAAACGGAATTTTTTAAAAAAGGTAAATATTCTAGAAGCAATACATGAACTATAGAATAGGTAATAAGGGGGCTGGAGAGGTGGCTCAGGGGTTAAGCCTCTGCCTTGCAGGCGGAAGGTCCTGAGTTCGGATCCTAGACCCCACGTATAGACCCTGGGTGGAAGCAGGGATGGCCTGAGCTTCTGGTCCTGGTAGGGCGAAGCCTGTGAATCCCAGGGCACAGTAAACAAGGAGGAGGTGGAGGCGTCCATGGTGGTTCCCGAATTCGCCTGTGGTTCTACACACACACACACACACACACACACACACACACATTCACACACATGTGCACACGTGCACAATACACACACACACATGCACAATTGAATAAATAATAAAATTTTTTTTAAAAATTAAAAAAAAGAATAGGTAATAAGACATTATTAATGCTGGTTATAATAATTTTTCATTAAGAGGTTAGGAATTTGTCATCAAATGAAATGTTTGTAAACCTAAGCCATGCTACCTGTAACCTAATGTTTCACAAACACACATGCAATACATTGTTGTTAGAACATGGACTTCACACTTCAACAGTGGGCAGATTTAAAAAGATCGTTTGTAACAGTCTAGGATGAAACAAATCAGGCCATGCAACCTTTAACTCATCCCCTACCTGAGTTTCTCCCTTAAGACAAAGAACTGACAGGTCCTACTGTTCACTTGAGGTTTCTGTAAACAATTAAATCCAGCTCCTCTGCCTTTCAGAGGCAGGTAAATTTATGTTCTACTAGTGTCTATTCCCTTTGCCATCTGACACCTAAGCAAGGCCAGGTTAAGTCATGTGATGTGAAACTTCCCTCTATCTCCAGGAAGCTTGTAAAGATCATCAACTTTCTTTGCTTGAGAGATTTTCACAAGTAGTTGATAGCTGATTGCTATTCAGGGCAGAGAGTCTATCTCTTCCACTGTTCTCCTGAGGAAGCTCTTCTATGGTTTTTGAAGGGAAGGTTCTTACTCCTTTTATGACCCAACCACAATACCTATGGCATAATGCTTTATCTTTCCTAATGATGCAACATGTCAAGGCTCAGTTATATCCTTGACTGTGGTTGAAATGGTGCATGGATCTTTGTCCTAAAAAACTCATTTTGAAGCGAAATTGGTCTCAGATTTATTTTCCACAAAACTTTTTTATTAACTTAAAGTAATTGTCGAAATCCAGGTATACAAAAGAACTGCCGATAAAAAATTTCTGTGATACAATCATTATTAATGAGTCTATTGTTTACTTAATAAATGTTAAATTCTTCTTTAGGGATACTCACACTATGAGACTCCTTGATTTGGCCCTGGACTATAAGCTGAATTGAACCTCTTTCCTTTGTAACTTTCCCAGACAGAAAATAGACTTAAAAATTAAGGCAGGATAAGATCAGCTATTCTGAAATGGTCTTTAAAGGTCTTTGAAGGTGTTTAAAATTCCTGAAGGCCATCTCCCACTGCTGGGATCCCTCTGAAAGAACACCCCTGCTGAGGAACTGATTCCAATCCTCCACAGATAAGATGTCCAACTTCCCTATGAAAGGATTATGGAGATGAGCTCTCCATATCAAACAAATAGCTTGAACTCTAACCCCACCTGGGTTGGGTCCCAGTGTGAACTAAACAGTGAGGAAAAACCATTTTTCCCAGACTTGCTCAACCAATGGGAAAAAGCCATTTTCCCCATTATCTAAGTGTATAAATATACCTGACCCTTGGCAGTCATTTTTGGCTCTTGCCCCTCAATGGCATTCTGGTGCCATGAGTCTATTTCTTATTACTTGCTTCTCATGGATTTGCATGCCTGGAATCCATGAGTTCTCAGGGGTGCCCTAGCCCTTCATGGCACTCTACGTCAATTAGTGATGATCTGAATGTTTATGAACTCCATAGCTCTGAATGCAAAATTTTGTCTTTGGCTCATTTGACTTGGTGGGAATTAAAAGTTGAGACCGATATTCTGGAGGAATACTCGCGTAGTAAGTAAGTCATGTTAAGATTTTACCTTACTTAGCTGGAGAGATGGATCAGCTATAAATGTACTTGCCAGACAAGTATTTTTGTGCCTCATTTTCTTCTGGGTTCAGCATGATGCCATCTTAGACTTGTGCCTATGTTAGACATTGCCCTAGTCTAAACTTGGGAGGATGGTGATTAACAAATTGAGACATCCTTTCATGGAGGAAGTTTCACCAAATAAAGAGCTTGCTAGATTCAAGAAGTTCCTGAAATTAATAAGCTAGAAAAGACATGCCTCCAGGATGGAAAAAACAGAAAGCCACAGCTGGGGGAGGAGACAGTCTTGTCATCTAATCATATAAAAAGGTCACTACTAAGTAGTTCCAGTCAGATTGAAGAAGACTCCAGAGCAGTACCAAAGAAGATTCTAGAAGTTGAAGAGGGACTTTGGAATACTGGGAGGAAACTCTCTGAGGGGTCATAAAACAAAGAGCCCCAAGACTGCAGTCTTCATGATTTTCACCCATCCTGGGTGCAGGCCGTCTACTGATATAGCTGCCTTTGAATCACACCTTATTTTGCAAGTTATTCTCAGCCGTATTCTTGCAATTTTAGCCCCCCAAAACTCATGCGTTCATCAGATTGGACTTTGGCATAATCATTTCTTTGGTCTGTCATGGAATTCCTATGTAGGTGGGTAAACAGTTGTGTGGCATTTCCAAAAGGAAAGTATTTACACAAGAAGTATGAAGACTAGTGTTTGCATCTCCACAACCGCCATCAATGCCAGGCAGTCCTGTTGCCCATATGTCACCCCAGTACTCAAGAGGAAGAAACAGAAGCTCTCAGATTAAGCTGGCAAGGGAGAGCAACCCTATTTCTGAGTTCTGATATTGCAGGAAAATGGTCTTTTCGTCTGTCCCATCTGGGTTGCCAACTGTTGCAGGGACAGGACCATCTCAATGTTGTAGGGTTCTTGTGCTCTGGATTCAAAGACTAAACCCAGAATACGGTGCAGAAGATTAAGGTAGAGTTTATTGGAGGAGAGAAAGGTTGGGCTTCATGGATTCCAGATGTGGAGTGCCATGAGGAGCTAGGACACCCTGAAGCACTCAGGGTACCTAGGCATGGAATCCATGAGGAATAAGGAACAAGAAATGGACTCATGGCACTGGAGTGCCATGTGGGGCTAGGGCGCCTCCACGAGAAGCAGGGAAGAAACAGAACTCGTGGCACTAGAGTGCCATGAGGGGCTAGGGCACCAAAGATGGCTGCCAGGGCCAAGTGTATTTATACATTTAGAGGAGCCCCAGAAACTGGCTTTTTCCCATTGGTTAACTCCCATTAGGGCTCAACCCAGTTGCTCTTGGGCCCATGGCGGGTAGAGGTCAAGTTGTTTGATAAGGAGAGCTCACCTCCATAATCCTTTCATAGGGAAGTTGGCCATCTTATCTCTGGGAGGATTGGAGTCAGTTCCTCAGCAGGAGTGTTCCTTCTGGGTGATTCCAGCAGTCAGGGATGACCTTCAGGAATTCCAAAGACCTTGAGAGACCCATTCCAGCATGGCTGCTCTAATCCTGCCTCACTGGGATCAGCTGAGAGATATCACTTCAAGGAATAAAGCAGTGAGCTCCATGAAAGAAGATCCCACCCAGCAAACTCAGGCCTTCACACACACACACATGTGCACACACATACACATAAAAAAAAATCACCTTGCTGTCTTCAGAATATGAGCCTCTTGTCAAGAGAACAAGAATGTCTTATATTCGCTAAAATGAAAAAGCAAAATTCATGGTATCTGCCCAAACCTCCCAAACCAGAAAATGTAGACCGAGAAAGCTGAGGTCACCTGGACAAATATCCTACCCCGACCCTTAAGCTGACTGGCATCATTACAGCAGGGTGATTGTTAGAGTCCAAGTGTGGCTGGGGAAGGGAACGGCTGCCAGCCGTCGCTCTCTAGGAAGCCCAGTTTCTAAGACCATGAGAAAACAAAACCGTTTCCAAAGATCGCAGGCTTTGAGTGAAGAGCAGCCAAAGCAAAACACAGAGCGGTGTGAACGTTATGGACTGGGATGTCTCTGCAGGCTTCTCTCAGGTGCCGTGCCTGGCACCTTCCACTCGCTCAGACCAAACACCTTGCTCACCATTAACAAGTACAGCCCCGCGGGTGTCTCAAACAGTTGGCTTTTTCAGTCATGTTTTGATCACTTTTTAACTAGCAAAGTAGGGGGCATGGAGGAAACCTCTCAGGGTGAGAAATTCTTAGAAGTTGATTTTTTAAAAAACACAATGACACTAATTTTATGTCCAACTCAAGAAAAAAAAATCCACGCAGTTATGTATTTGTCTAGCTTTCAGTCACTCTAAGAACACATTCCTCTATGTTTGGCCCCAGAATCCTTATAAAAACCTGTTAGAAGGAATTTCTAATAAAATAAAACAGGGCTTCCAGTCATTTAATTCCATGTTTGCTTGCCCAAGGCTGAGTCTCACACAAATGCTACCAGATTAATAATGCCTATTGAAATTTCTATCTGACCTTACCCATGTAGGACCTGAGTGATTTCTCCCCAAAAAAGCACCATCCATACTGAATTTGTCTTGACACCCTGAAATTTACCTTTTGGAATGAAAGTTTTCGAACATGGAATAGACACAATTCACAAAGGACCTATTCATGAAATGAATCCCGATTGACTGGGTGATAGCTGTTGGAGTTATTTTCTTTTGCCCTGAGCAGAGTTTAGTAGAATGGTGACTAAGTAGAATCCTCACCTGTTGATTCAGATGTATTACTGGTTCTCATTGCTTTGTCTTGCTATGGTTTCTCACTGCTTCTTCTAGCTTGCTGCTCTCTTAGTCCTTCTCTCTCATACCATCTTCTCTCTATTAAGAACCTAACTTAATGTTGATGAAAGTTCTAGAAAACACATATTCCAAAAATTCCACTTTTCAGTACATTTTCTAATGTCAGATTCCTTTTGCCAAGACAACCTGTGCAATGGACTCAATCATGTCTATTGAAAGTTTGAGTATTAGGTCTTTTCATCACTTGTTTAGGATTTCTCATTAGAGACTAAGGAATGAAATGGAAAAGTTTACCGCATACAATGCCACTTTTATAATTTATTTCTACTTGAAAAAGTTTTAACTGTTTACAGTCAAACTCTGAAGTGTAATTTTCCCTATTTTGCTCTCTTGTCTCCTTCCCTCTTCTCTTCCATTCACTTCCTTTCCCTTCCTTTCTCTCCTCTCCCATTCCCTTCTTGTCCCTTTCTATCCCTTCCCTTCCCTTTTTTCCTTTTTCCCATCCTTCACTTCTCACTTCTTCCTTTCCCTGCTTTTTTCATTTTCTTCCCTTCCTTTCCCTTCCATTTCTTCTTCCTTCCTTCTCTTTAACATGATTTTACAATATGGCTAAAGTTGGGTCTCACCCTTCTCTCCTCTTTTTTTCATTCTTCTTTTAATTTCTTTTCCTTTCCTTGTCACTGTCCTGCATCCATTGCCAGATGTACACTACACATTCATTATCCTCTTATGAGACTAACTATGGTATGTTAGAAATATGATTAATAGAGACATGACTGTTTATATTTCCTTGAGTTTTCATTGGAAAATTATATCCCTGTGCATTTGGGTATAGGACAACTGAACATTCTTTCATTTACTTTTCTATTTTTTAAAATTTTTATTATTATTATTATTTATTCAACTGTGAGCACGTGCGTATGTATGTGTGTGTGTGTCTGTGTGTGTGTGTAGAAACGAATTCAGGAACCACCATGGATGCCTCCACCACCTTCTGCCCAGGGATTCACAGGCTCTACTCTACCAGGACCAGAAGCGCAGGCCGCCCCCGCTTCCGCCTGGCGTCTATATGTGGGATCTGGGATCCGAACTCAGGACCTTCCGCCTGCAAGGTGGAGGCTTAACCCCTGAGCCACCTTCCCAGCCCCATTTTCTTTTCTATTAATAAATAAAATAAAACAGATCAAAAATGAAAAGGGAGAGTTTCTTTTGGTCTCTTCCAAATCCAAGTCCAAGAAAAGGATGTTTTCCTCAGTGTGTTCACTGAATGATGAAAAAGAGGTAGGAAGTTAAGAAAATATGTAATGTCAGAATATAAGAAGGCTTTTAACTAAATTAAAATTACTTCAATCATTGCTAAGAGGCAGCCAAAACATTGAGAAGACATGTAATCAAAATCTTCAGATGGACTCAATCTTTACCTTTAGCTTTTTTCTCCTTCTGACAAAGTAAATTTCTTCTGCCAACTTTTGGTTTTGCTTATGCTGTTATATATTAAACATATAAAGAAGATTGCTCTAATTAAGGTGTTTCAACTAGCAGTCTATTTTATTAATAGGAAATCCCAATTAAAATGTATTTTATGTTGTTTAGCTACTATCGCAAATTACAATAACAAGGACAGACCCTTTGTAAATTTCAGCTGTAGAAGAGTATTGATTTCTTCCTCCAAAGCTCTTAAATTATTGTTTTGTTTTCCTTAGTCAAAGAGAGCATCTAAAGCTTAGTCACAATTCAAGACGGCACATAAAATGAACATTTTAGTCTTCAGAAGGATTCTCAGATAGAAACACATAATCACTTTTTTACATCATCTCTCTATGGAGGCCCAGTAATTTAAGAGTCTGTACTATTGGTTATTAATAATAATAATATGACCTTGATTTAAAAAGAAATCATTCATATTTGCTATGAGGGTTGAACTTTCACAAAAGAAAAAAGATGAAGCAGTAAATGAAAAAAGAGTTTTGGAAGTGATTTTGGCAGTAAATGAAAAAAGAGTTCAACAAAATCAAGAATAAATGGTCAGGCTAAAGAGAGATGGCTTAGTGGGTACAGTACCTATTGGGTAAGAACCAAGACCTGAGATGAAAACTTTTGCACTCAAATGCAAGCCAGCTGAACAGCACACATCCATAATTCCAGTAATGGAGGGGATGAGACTGGTGGATCCCTAGAATTGATGGACCACTCAGTCTACAAAGCTTGTCAGCTCTGGGTTCAGAAGAAACTCTTTCTCAAAAACAAAATGGAAAAAATTGAGGAAGAAATCCACTCTCAGTCTCTGGCCTCCACACCCATCCCCCCCCACACTGGTTATGTTTAATGTTGTAGAGAAGAAGAGTAGCTTAAACCCTCCAGAAATGATGTGGGGAAATCTTTCAGCTTCAATGATTGTGGAAGTGATTATCAGTGATTCTGCATTACCTCTTGTGCCAGAAAAAGTTATCATTTATAGAAATGCAGTAATCTGAAGATATTGATGTTTACAGTCTGCTAATATGGAACTTAAAGCATATATCTTTATTAATAGATATGATGATCAAAATTTGCTTGGGCCTCATTAATGTATGATTTACTCTTTCAAGATAGTATCATAATCACCAAAAGAATATTTTTAACAAAGTCATTTGTATGAAGTATACTTTACATTTTTCTCCAATTTCAACTCTGAAGTGCAAGTTTTATATTTTCTGCAATATTGAATGTGATACTTTTAACTATTTTAGTCCTCTCATACAAACACTGTGCAATATGTATATTTGAGAAATCTCATATGAAGACTGTAAACTTCTCATTTCATGGGCAATGACATAGACTATTCCTCAGAACATGGGAACAGGGGAAATGAGAGTTTCTTTAGGAATTAAACCAGAAAATGACATGAATCATCGGGTGAATAATGCTCAGACTCTTTTGAAAAGTGTAAAAAAATTAATATAAGTGGAGTCTTGTTTGGATATTTAAAGAAACATCCATACTTTAAGGAAACATGAATTTTATTTATTTTTTGGAATGTGTGTGTGTGTGTAAGAAGGCGTGTTATTATGTGTGCCTATGGAGCTCAAAGGATAACTTTGGGAATTATTCTGGGTTGCTCTACCTCCTTATTGTTTTGCTCTGCAATTCCCCAGGCTCTACCTTCAGGCCCAGAGTTTCAGACCTCTGCCATAGCTACTTCACAGTTTTATGTGAGACCTGGGGATCCCAACTGAGATTCTGTCCTTGTGAAACAAAGACTTTAACCTATGACTTATCTCCACAGCTCTGGAAGAGGAGTTTTCTTTTATCTGAATGCATATGAATTGTAACTGAAATTAGAATATCATCATGAAGCAAGGAAGGCATGAATGAAAAACAGATGTTTAGTCACCTGAACAGCTGTTACACACTTCAGTCCCTGTGAAGCCCAACCAACCTCTTGTCTAACCTCAATTAAGTTAATATAGGTAGCATGTATCATTCTCACTGTTGTCTATGAAGACACGCTGATGCTTTGATATTTTAACTAGTTCAATTTTCTTAACATCGAAACGGTATTGAGACAACTTGCATCCATCAAACAGGTATACATCTGTTTTCTATCAATTCCACGGTGATTTAGATACACATATTTATTTGCAAATTGCATTCCATGTATTTAATGCTTCTGCAACACACTCTCTCTTTTCCTTTTAAAATGTTTTAAAAATCGTACCTATAATGATAGAAAAAGCTCTTGTGTTTATGGTTTAGATTTAAAATGTTCTCAAAGGCTTGAGTGTCAAAGGCTTGACTTATAACCTATGGTGCAGCAGTGATCTAGATGGGAGCTCCTAGGTCATTGGCAGTGAATACTGAAATGGAATGGTGGAACTCCATTTCTTGAAAGCTTTCTTCTACTTCCTGGCCATGCTAAGATGTCTTGGTCCACCATGTGCTCATTCACTCATACTGATCTTAATCCCAAAAGCAAAGGATCCTACCACTAGGAATTGAAACTTTTGAAACCATGAACCAAATTAAAACTTTCTCTAAAAATGTTGATTTATTGAAAGCATGTGTTTTGCTACCATAATTGGAAGTCATACCATGACTACACCAATAAAATAAACATCAGTCTAACATATTATTTCAAGGCAAATGACTAATCTGGTGATTTCACTTGGTATCTTTTTGCTGTCTTTTTCGTGTAGCCTATTCTGATGTTTCCCTGTATTTATCAATCTTATTTTTTCCTGTTTACTTTTGTTCTTTTTTGTTCCTTCTATTTACATTTCCTTTTTCCACAAGTGAATTTTTTATACATTTTTTATTATTATTTCCGCTTGTACAAACTTAATAGGTACACCAGTTTCCTCCCTCTCGCCTCCTCCCCCCCGAACCCCCTGCTCCCTCTCCCCTCACTCCTCCCTCCCCATCCCCCAGTGCCTCCCCCCCAATTCCCAGAGAGTCCTTTATTGTGCATGCCTGACTCTCCTCTGGGCCCTCCTCTCCAATGACGTATAAGGACCCAGTGGCATTTCCCTGAACACTTTCCCGTGTTCCCCTTAAGCATAGGAACACTACTGTGGCTGTCAATCCCTTGACTCCAAGGATCTTGGTGCCTTTAGCAGATGCTAGACTTTGTGAGGTCAATAGTGTGTTGGACATTGCGCAAGGCATGCAAAGTCCAGTTATGATTGTTTTGGCCCTAACTTGTGTGGAGTATCTTGCAAATCATTGCTCCTCCCATCCTTTTGCTCTTACACTCTTATCGCCCCCCTCTTCCGCAAATTTCCCTGAGCTTCAGGATGGGGGGAGATTAGTCTGGCCTAGTTCTAGGTGGTTGATATAGAGTCTCTGAAGTTCTAGATTATGGTTTGTTGATTTTCTTTTGCAGTTTTGCTGCTCCTGCAATGCCCTTCACTTCATCCTGATGGGCACTGTATGTCACCCCCTGGTCAGAGACAAAAAGCTGTTAAACTGGAGTCTTGTTATAAGAGCACATTCAAGGGTAGATGTAATAAAAGTAGAAAACCTCAATGAGGGAGGGGTCAATCATCCATTTGCAAAATGGTTACTTTTTATCTGCCAGACTATATGCCCTCCACTTCTGGTGAGATCATACCCCCTCAGTAGTAAATGATCAAGAACGTCTGTTAACTTAACCAGGTGTCACATTACTTACTTGCAGTACCTTGATGGAGGCCTATTTTCTCTACTATAACATGGTCCCCTCTCTCCTTGTTTCTGGTGTGGCCTCCAACCCCATTCTTCCTGTTCATAATCCTTGCAATTACTGTAGGTATTACATAGATTTACCTTTGAGTTTCTCAAGGTGGCTGGGTAGGTTAGGTACTAGGAGCCACCTATTAAGGAATACATCTGGCACTTCATTTTCTGGATTTGGGATACTTCACTGAATGCAATTGTTTCTAATGACATCCAAATTCCAGTAATTCATCATTTTTGATGGCTGAGTAGTACTCCATTGTATAGATGTACCACAGATTCGTCATCCACTTGTCAACTGTTGGACATTTGGGCTGATTCCATGACTTTGCTATTGTAAACAGTGCTGCTATGAACATGGTTGTGCTAGTGCTATCGAGGTGAACCTCTGCTGTATGGGGGGGGTTATTCCCAAAAGTGGAAGAGCAGGGTCATATAGCATTTCAATCTTTAATTTCTTTAAGAATCTCCAGACGGCTCACCAGAGTGGCTGCATGAGCCTGCATTCCCACCAGCAATGTAGGAGAGTTCCCCTCTCTCCACATCCTCTCCAGCATTTATTGTTGTTTGCATTGTGGATTTGTGCCATCCTGACCGGGGTGAGATGATATCTCAGGGAAATTTTGATTTGCATTTCCCTGATGGCTAAAGAAGTAGAGCATTTTTTAAGATATATGTTAGACATTTTAATTTCATCCCTGGTAAAGTTTCTTTTAAGTTCCAGGGCCCATTTTTTAATTGGGCCATTGGTTTCCTTGGCGTTTAGATTTCTAAGTTCTTTGTGCACTCTGGACAGTAGAGCTCTATCAGATATGTGGTTAGTGAAGATTTTCTCCCATTCTGTGGGTTGCCTTTGAGCTCGTGTTACAAACTCTTTATCTGAACAGAAGCTCTTTAATTTCACAAGATCCCAACTGTTGAGAGTTGGTAGAAGTGACTGTGCCATTGGATGTCTGTTTAGGAAATGTTGGCCTAGCCCAATCAGCTCGAGGGAGTTCACTATCCTTTCAACTATGGTTTTTATAGTCTCTGGCCTGATATCAAGGTCCTTGATCCATTTAGAATTAAGTCTTGTACATGGTGACAAGTATGGGTCCAGCTTTAATCTTCTGCATGTGGAGATCCAGTTTTGACAGCACCATTTGTTGAAGATACTGTTCTTTTTCCATTGGATTCTTTGGGCCCCTTTGTCAAAGACCAAATGGCTGTAATTTTTGTGGGCTTATACCTGGGTCTTCAATCCTTATCCATTGATCTCTGTGTCTATTTTGGAGCCAGTACCAGGCTATTTTTATAACTATGGATTTGTAGTATAGACTTAGGTTTGGTATTGTAATACCTCCAGCTGTGTTTTTGTTACTCAGGATTGTCTTTGCTATCCTGGGTCTTTTGTGCCTCCATATGAATTTTGAGATTGTTTGGTCAACTTCTTTAAAGAATTCTTTGGGATTTTAATTGGTATAGCATTGAATTTGTTTATTGCCTTTGGTAGGATGGTCATTTTTACGATGTTGATTCTGCCAATACAGGAACATGGGAGGTCTTTCCACTTTCTGGTGTCTTCTGCAATTTCTTTCTTTAGGGTTTTAAAGTTTTCATTGTAAAGGTCTTTTACCTCCTTGGTTACATTTATACCAAGGTATTTCATTTTTTGGGGGGGGGGGGCTACAGTAAATGGATTGTTTCTCTCAAGGCTTTTTCACTTCTTTCATTCTGGGCATATAGGAAGGCCACTGATTTTTGTACATTTATTTTGTATCCTGCTACCCTGCTGAACTTCTTAATTAGTTCCAGGAGCTTCCTGGTGGAGTTTTTGGGATCCCTCAGGTATAAGATCATGTCATCTGCAAATAGGGATACCTTGACTTCTTCCTTGCCGATTTGAATCCCTTTTATGTCCCTTTCTTGTCTTATGGCTTCAGCTAAGACTTCAAGTACAGTATTGAATAGAAGTGGTGAGAGTGGACAGCCTTGTCTAGTTCCTGATCGGAGTGGGAATGCTTCCAATTGTTCCCCATTGAGCATAATCCTTGCTGTGGGCTTGTTGTATACAGCTTTTATTATACTGATAAAGGTTCCTTCCATTCCTACTGTCTCTAGCGTTTTGATCATAAAAGGCTGTTGGATCTTGTCAAAAGCTTTTTCTGCATCTATCCAGAGTATCATGTGGTCTTGGACTTTGGACTGGTTTACATGATGAATTACATTTATTGATTTGCGTATGTTGAACCAACCTTGTGTGCCGGGGATGAAGCCTACTTGGTCCCCGTGAATGATCTTTTTGATATGGTTTTGAATCCAATTTGCTAAGACTTTGTTGAGAATCTTTGTGTCTGTATTCATCAGATAGATTGGCTTATAGTTTTCTTTTTTAAGTGAATCTTTACTAGCTTTTGGGATTAAGACAATATTAGCTTCATAGAAGGAATTTGGTAGTGTTCCTTCCTTTGCTATTTAATGGAATAGTTTATGGAGTATTGGTGTTATTAACTCCTTAAATGTCTGGTAGAACTCTGTGCTGAATCCATCTGGTCCAGGACATTTTTTGGTGGGAAGATTCAAGATTACTTCTTCAATTTCCTTATATGTTATAGGACTGTTTAAATAATTCAGAACTTCCTGATTCAATTTAGGTAAGTTGTGTTTACTTAGAAATTCATCCATCTCTTTTGTGTTATCAAACTTCACAGAGTATAAGTTTTTGAAATATGATGTTATAATTCTCTGGATTTCTTGGGTATCAGTAGTGATAACTCCATGTTCGTTTCTAATTTTGTTAATTTGGGTTTTCTCTCTCTTGCTTTTGATTAATTTAGCTAGAGGTGTATCAATCTTATTGATTTTTTCAAAGAACCAGCTTTTTGACTGGTTGATTTTTTCATCATTTTCTTAATCGCGATTTCAGATATTTCTCCCCTTATTTTGCTAATCTCCTTCCTTTTACTACTTTTGGGATCAGATTGCTCTAGTTTCTCTAAAGCTTTAAGCTGCATTGTTAAGTTGTTTATTTCTGATGTTTCCATTTTTTTGATGTAGGCATTAAGAGCTATGAACTTACCTCTTAGGACAGCTTTCATTGTGTCCCTGAGATTTTGGTAAGTTGTATTTTCATTATCACTCCCTTTCAGGAAATCTTGAATTTCCTTTTTAATTTCTTCCTGAATCCAGTTCTCATTCAAAATCAAATTGTTAAGTTTCCAGGAGTTAGTGTATTTTCTCTTGTTTGTTGTGTTGTGGATGTCCAGCTTTAGGCCATGGTGGTCTGATAGGGCACAGGTTAGAATTTCAACTTTTTTGTATATGTGTAGATTCATTTTGTGATCCAATATGTGATCTATTTTGGAGAAAGTTCCATGTGCTGCTGAGAAAAATGTGTATTCTTTGGTGCGTGGATGAAAAGTTTGATAGAGATCTGTAAGGTCCATTTCTTTAAGGGTTTGATTAAGGTCCAAAGTGTCTCTGTTAAGCTTTTGACCAGTTGATCTATCCCATGTTGAGAGGGCGGTGTTGAAGTCCCCAAGAATTATTGTTTGGGGTTTGATTTCTTGCTTTAGACGTTGTAGGGTTTTCTTAATGAATGTGGAGGGGCCTGGATTGGGTGCATATATGTTCAGTATTGTGAAGTCTTCCTGGTGAATTGTACCTGTGACTAAAATGTAGTATCCATCTGTGTCTCTTATGATTTTCTTTGGTTTGAAGTCCACTTTGTCTGACAGCATAACGTCTACCCCTGCCTGTTTCCTGGTTCCTTTAGCTTGCAAGATTTTGGACCAGCCTTTCATTTTCAGGATGTGCCTATCTTTTGTGGTGAGATGAGTTTTCTGAAGGCAGCAGATTGTTGGATTGTGGTTTTTAATCCAAGTTTGTAATCTGTGTCTCTTAATCAGTGAGTTAATACCATTGACATTTAATGTTATAATGCAGAAATTACTTTTAATTGTGGACATTTTTTATGTTTAGTAGATTTTGTAAGCATGTTGTTTGATACTTATGTTTTGGTGGTATTATACTTCCCTTCTGTCCTCCTAGATACTCTTGTTCTTTTCTTCAAGCTTGAGTATCATTTCTAGCATTTTTTGAAGGCCTGGTTTGGTAGACATGTATCCCTTCAAGTTGTCTTTGTGCTGGAAAATTTTTCTTTTTCCCTCAATTATGACAGATAGTTTTGCCGGGTATATCAGTCTGGGTTGGCATTTTTGCTCATTTAATTCTTGAGGTATGTCTCTCCAAGCTCTTCTTGCTTTTGCTGTTTCCATTGAGTAGTCATTTGTTTTTCTAATAGTTTTACCTTTAAAAGTTACTTGTTTTTTTTCTCTTGAAGCTCTCAGCACCTTTTCTTTGTCTTGAATGTAGAGTGTTTTGACTATTATTTGCCGTGGCGATTTTCTATTTTGGTCATATCTGTTTGGAGTGTGAAATGCCTCTTGTATTTCAATAGGCCTTTCATTCTTTAGTTGTGGGAAGTTTTCATTTATGATGAATTGAAATATTTCCTCAGGTGTGATATTTTGGGATTCTTGTTTTAGTATTTCATGAATGCACATGTTGGGCTTCTTCAGGGTGTCCCATATCTCTTGAATGTTCCTCTCCAGTATCTTTTTGGCTTTAACAATCTCTTCCATTGAGCTGGTTAATTCTCCCACTTTGTCTTCAAGATCTGAAATTCTATTTTCTGCCTCATTTGTTTTGCTGATAAGACTCTCTGTTGAGTTTTGGGTTGAAGATAACTTGTGTTTTAGTTCAATTTTAAACTCTGCCTGAGACTGTTTTAACTGCTCTATACCTATTTTTGTTTCTTGAACTGTTTTTCTCAACTCCTTCAAGTGCCTGTTTTGTTCCTGTTCAAAGTGGTTGATACAGTTGCTTAACTCTTCTCGGATTTCCTCTTTCATAGTATTGATCATGGTAATGATCATACTCTGAAAGTCGTTATGTTTGGTCTGGCTTTCACGGCTCTTTTCTGTGAATTTGTTCTGGTCGGAATCCATTATTATGGGATTAATCTTTCAGTGGGAGAATGGTCTTCTTGGGTTTTGTTTCTGGTGGATCTGCACTTTTACTTGGGATTTGTTGTTTTGTTTTTTAGGACCATTGAGTTTCTGTGTGTTTTTCACTGAAGTGATGTAGTTGGTATTGTTACATTTGCCAGTTATTACTAGTGCTTGCCTTGGATTGGGTATGTTTGTGTATTGTTATTGTTATATCCTAGATGAGGCTATTAGTCTGTTAGTACATCAGTTAAGTCAAGTTAAGTCACCAGGGGGTGAATATTAGTATGGTAGTGCACTTTTAAAATTTAGTATCTTGGTGATATGTGAGGGTGAGTGGTGTACTCCCTGGAGTTGTATGTTTTTGGGGTGGCTGTATGAGGAAGTTGATCTACAGCAATTGATACTAGAAAGGATCAGTAAGGTGAAAGAAAAAAAAATAAGGTTTACTTATCTTTGGGCTGGATGTGAAGAGTCTTGCACATGTGATACAATGGTTGTAGTGAAGTTCAGATGTATGGCCTGTGTTCTCTTTGTTCTTTAGAGTTTTGCTTGAGTTTCCTTTGGACTCTTTTGAATTCTGAGTAGCAGTGTGTCTTCCAAGGACCACATGCGTAGGTCCCCGGTGGGCCAGAGAGGCAGAAGGTCTGATGTTGATGGCAGAATTCTTCACCCAGGAACTGGGGGGGGACGGCAGAGGCGCGGGGGCAGGAGTACGCGAGGGGCCCAGGCAAAGCCGGAGGCCGCCTGGGTGCTCGCCGGGGGGACGGGGAAGAAGGGGGAGGGAGGGGGGCTCCAGGGTGGGGGGCTGGGCTGGGATGGGCTCTCTCGCTCACTCACCTCACAAGTGAATTTCTAAGTTCGCAAATAAGAATTGCAATAACTTCAGTATATATTTATTAGTAGTATGAGTTTTGAAATATGTGTACATTGTAGAGTTGTTCAATTGAGTTAGACTATGAATGAAATGACAAAATAATCATCTTTGAGTAGTGTGAAATTTACTATTACTAAGGATCTCAATTACCTGTTTGTATATTAAAGCTCTTGACATTCTAACTTTCTGCCATCTAACTATGCTCTTTCTCTTTTGAAAGCATCTGCATCAAATGTACTTTTAATCCTTTAATATTTAGTTATTATAAATTCTTTTTCCATGAACTGCTACTTACACATGCTTCCCCTGGGTGGATTCAATGATCCTGTCATTCAGGTATTAGAGTAATTATGTTTTAAGATAATGATCAATTTGCGTATTTTCTTATGCAGTTACATAGCAAGGACTTTAAAATCAGGAACTGTGTTTTATATATTTAAAACTGCAAATCTTTCAAGTTTTTGAAAACCAATGAGCATTATATAAATTCTGAATGAATTGGTTGCACAGATGGTAATACCTATCAGTCTATTGGACTGGTACATTCCATGCTATATTTTCTATTTTTTAAATTATTTTCATGGTTTTTTTAAATTTTTTCATTATTATTTATTCAATTGTGCGTGTATGCATGTGTACAAGCATGTGTATGTGTGTGTGTGTGTGTGTGTGTGTGTGTGTAGAACCATGGAAGAATTCGGGCCTCTACCTCCTCCTTGATTACTCTGCCCTGGGATTCACAGGCTCCGCCCTACCAGGACCAGAAACGCAGGCCACCCCCGCTTCTGCCTGGTGTCTATACGTGGGGTCTTAGGATCCGAACTCGGGACTTTCCGCCTGCAAGGCAGAGGCTTAACCTCTGAGCCACCTCTCCAGTCCCATTTTCATGTGTTTTTAACTAATTTCTATTTTATATTTTTCTGGACTTAGGCAAGGCATATATTTAGAAATAAGTACATAATATTGGATTATATATTGTCTTAAAAAATAAAATGGCTTTCCTAATGAATAATTGTAGGAAATGAAAAAGAATAAGTAACTTGATAGGAGAAGCATTGATAGTGAACTTGAAGGATTTCTAAAAGCTAAAACTTCCCATGCACATGACAAAGTATATTTTTATTAAATTGCATATTATTTTTTCATCCATTATATGTTATCCTGCTGACAAAATACAAAAGAATCCAGATGATGTCATGGGAAATACAGATACCATTTCATTAACTAGTTGTTTTCAACTAATATCCACTGCCCACTAGCATGGAATTTTGCCCTGTTGAGTTATCTAAGCCCTGCAAGCCAAGTCTCATGCTGTCTTTTTAATACCCAAGGAAACTTAAGGTGTTTTCAGTTTAAAACATGAAAGAAACATTCATCCAATCTGTCTTTTTTATTACATTTTTTGCTTAGTTATTTAAACTCAGTAGGTAACCCCCTTCCTATCCTTCCCACCTTCCTTCCTCCCTGTTTTTCTCCATTTCACTCTTTTCCCCTTCTGACTCTCCCTGACTCTCTCACTCTTTTCCTTCCTTGGTGCTTCCTGCTTTTTCCCTCCCATCCTCCAGAGTATCTACTTATGTGGGCACTGAATTTCCCTCTGAGTCCACTACACTAGTGAGGGTTCAGGACTCAGTGGCATAGTTTTGAGCTCCTTCTTGGGCTGCCCACTAGTATGGGAACTCTATTATGTCTGTTTAACCTCTTGCCTCTAAAGATTCTACTGCCTGAAGCCTTCTCCCCTGCTAGACTTTGGGGGGTTGTTGACATGTCAGCCATTGTGCAAATTAGGAAAGGTCCAATTACATTGTGGCTATATCCTGGCTGTTACAGCCCTGACTTATGTGGAATATCTTGCATATCACTGGTCCTCCCTATCTGTAGGTTCTTATAATCTTGCCACCCCTTCTTCTGCAAACACCCCTGAACTTTAGAATGTGGAGAGATTTGGCTGGTCTGATTCCATGTGAATAATATAGAATCTTTGGTGTTCTGAATTATGGTTGGTTGATGTTTTTCAGTTTTGCTGTTCCCACTGATCATCAGGTAAATGCGCTCGCCCCAGCTCCTCCCACCAGCCAGTCAGAGGAACACCAGGCCTGCTCCAGGCTAGGGAGGGCCACCAGGCCACACCCTATGTCCCCAGGTTAACTGAGCCTGCATCAGCACCTCTGCCCTTCCACCCGATGGGGACGCTCACAGTCCAGGGAGGATACACTGAATTCAACAGAGCCCAAGGAAAACCCAAGCAAAGCTCTAGGGGACAAAGGCCATACATTTGAAGTCCTTTACAACCATCCTATCAACCTATCACATGAGAGAGATTCTTCACATCCAACCCAAAGATAAGTAAATCCTTTTTTTACCATCCTGTTCCTTTCAATTATTAGTTACTGTAGAGTAACTTTTCCATATAGCCACCCCCAAAACATATACAACTTCAGGGACTATACCATTCACTCTCACATATCACCAAGGTACTAAATCGTAAAAGTGCACTACCATACTAATATTTACCCCCGTCCACTAAATGTGACTTAATTGATGTACTAACCATCTAATAGCCTCATGTAGGAGACAACAGTTTTTCTGTTCCTGCACTGCCCATGGCTGCATTCTGATGGGTTGATGAGGTCATATCCTAACCAAAGATAAAAGATTGTTTAAGTGAAAATCTTAGTATAAGAAAAGATTCAAAGTTAGACAGAAGAATAGGAGTAGGACACAACAGTGAGCAAGATCAGTCCTCCCATTTGCTGGTTGGTTACCATCTACCTGCCATTCCTCTACACCCTTCCTGATTGGAGAGATCAAATCTGTTCAGTCCCAAGTAAGCAGGAAGGGAAGTGAGAGTGAGTTGCATCAGATGTCTCACTACTTGCATACAGTACATGACTGGGGGCCTAATTTCTCTACTGAAGTGTGTTCTTTGGTCTCATTTTCTGTCGAGGTCTTCTTTTGCCTTCTATATTTATAATCCTTTGCAATTACAATGGATATTACAGAGATTTACCTTTGAGTATGTCATGTAGTGGGTTTTGCAATAGACTACACTTGTTAGGGCGTACATATGGCATCCAACTTTCTGTATCTGGGATACTTCACTCAATGTAATCTCTTCGAATTCCATCCATTTCCTGGAAAATTTCATTATTTCATCTTTTTTGGTGGCTGATTAGTATTCCATTGTGTAAGTGGATCATATTTTTATTATCCATTTGTCAACTGTTGGGCATTTGGGTTGATTCCATGACTTTGATACTATAAATAGTGATGCAATGAACGTGGTTGTACTCATGACACTGTAACGAACTGCTACACAATGGGGGATTATTCCCAGTAGTGTTATAACAGGGTCATATGGCATTTCAATCCTTAAGTTTTTTAGAAATTGCCATACTGATCACAAGAGTGGTTATTTAAGCCTGCATTCCCACTATCAATGTATTAGAGTTCCTTTCTCTCCACATCCTTTCCAGTATTTGGTGTTGTTTGTGTTGTGGATTTTTGCCATCCTGACCAGTGTGAGATGATATTTCAGGGTAGTTTTGATTTACATTACCCTGGTGAGCAGAGATGTGGAACATTTTTTAAGTTGTTTGTTAGACATTTCAATTTCATCCATGGAAAAGTTTCTTTTGAGTTCCAAATCCATTTTCTAATTGGGCTATTTATCTTCTTGGTGTTTAGTTTTTTAAGTTCCTTGTGCATTCTAGATAATAGAGCTCTATTAGATGTGTGGTTAGTGAAGATTGTATCCTATTCTGTGAGTTGCCTTCTTGCTTGTTTTACAATCTCTTTTTTAATACATTTTTATTATTATTTCAGCTCATACAAACAATAGGTACACCAGTTCCCTACCTCCTTCCTCCTCCCCCCGAACCCCCTGCTCCCCCTCCCCTCACTCCTCCCTCCCCATCCCCCAGTGCCTCCCGCCCCAATTCCCAGAGAGTCCTTTAATATGCATCCCTGACTCTCCTCTGGGCCTTCCTCTCCGATGATATACAAGGACCCAATGGCATTTCCCTGAACCCTTTCCCGTGTTCCCCTTAAGCATAGGAACACTACTGTGGCTGTCAATCCCTTGTCTCCAAGGATCTTGGTGCCTTTAGCAGATGCTATACTTTGTGAGGTCAATAGTGTGTTGGACATTGCGCAGGGCATGCAAAGTCCAATTGTGATTGCTTCGGCTCTAACTTGTGTGGAGTATCTTCCAAATCATTGCTCCTCCCGTCCTTTTGCTCTTACACTCTTACTGCCCCCTCTTCCGCAAATTTCCCTGAGCTTCAGGATTGGGAGAGATTAGTCTCTTTAACTGAACAGAAGCTCTTTAATTTCATAAGATCCCATTTGTGAATGTTGGTTCTAGTGCGGTGAAGTTGGGTTTCATTTAGGAAATCTCGGCATCTAGTTTGTCTTAATCCATATCAATAAAATTAATCTCAGGGAAGTTTAGGACTGAAAAATTAAGTCCCATGGCAGTCAGAAATGCAGTTAAAGAAGAAATTATTCACAGAACAAAAGATAGATAAGATCAGTGGGCTGGGCAGATGGAAGGATACCACAGTCCCAGGGAGGTCTCTCTCAAAGCCCAGTTCCTGAATCTTCATTTTATTCAAATATGTAAATTGGAGCTGGAAATCATGTTGTAAAATATCAGGTGAAATACTTGTGATTAGTGGAAAGAGTAGGTAAATGAGAAGCTTCCTAGATTCCAGTGCATGCTCAGACAACCAGTCTGCAGTGTCTAAAGAAATCAGCCTTTTGTAGAATTCCATAGATAATGTGAAATCCCTTTGTCAAGGTGGCTCTGTACATAAAGCTAAGGAATTAAAGTAGTATTCCTTAGTGTAAAGGAGCAAATTGAAATCAAGATCATTAGCTTTCAGATTCTAAGTTAAAAAGAAATGAAAAACCTACACATTGGACAAATAGAATATGTATATTTGGAAGAAGTGAGAAAATGTGAAAGGAACATAATAGAAAAAACAAACCTTAAATCAGAATGTTTTACTCATTGACCACTGATGGGAATATTCACCAGCTACCATATACTTCCTAACTACTAAGTTCCAGGGATTCTTCCACAACTGAATTGAAACTCAGATATTTTACTACATTCCAGTGTGTTGAAATGGACATTTTATCTCTGTCTACTATAGTCTTTCAGCCTGCAAGTCTTCAAGGACTTCTGCTCATTCAGTTCAAATAAAGAGTGAGTTGAACTTCAAAGACAAGGATGAGGAAAGACAGCCTCGATTCCAAAGGGAAACACAAAACTGAGGTAATAACGAAGGAAGTTGAAAGGATATTGAGAAATAAGAAATGGTATAGAAAGTTAGAACCTAGAGTATAAGAGATGAGGTGGGGGTGATAAACTTAATCATTGTGGGAATGGTCCTTCAATTGAGGCTATAGTATGTTCTGAAATCAGCATGAGAAAGATTAAATATTGAGGAATCTCTTGAGGATAGGAAAAAATAACACTAATTTGAGAATTGAGGGCACAATATATATACAGTCTAGTAGTAACTGGAGTGAGAGACATGCTTCCAACATGTTAAGCTCTGATAATAATAGACCAAAATTGAAACGTTGGTTATGACAAGAAGGAAATGAATGACCGCTTGCTGTAAAGGTTCTTGCTCACCTTTCACATGATTCGAACTACACTAGAGAAAAATCTATGCCATTCCTATGTGCATTTCAAAGTTTTTCTGTATCCAATGACTGAACACAGTTTCACTATGGGAATATATTAAAATCATACAACTCTGAAATGTCATGCATAGGTTGCTGATTTTACTTCCCAGAACATTCCAAGCACATGGAAAAATTTGCAAACACATTTGGAAGTACCACACAGATTTTTGTTTTTTCGAAAATCCTGTGCATTTATTATAAAATCAGTAGCTGTCATGATACATAAGTCAAACCAATGTGTGTTTAAAAGTTTGGTAACCTTATTCATAATGTGCTTTTGAATAGGGCCTTGCTTTTTCTAAGCATTTTTCTTCCGCATGACAACAGGAATCTATTAGCACCCTGTGCGTGGGGAATAGTAACAGCCCTAGTGTTTGTCATTTAGGACATTTGGGTATAAAATGGATCAAATATTTATGAGATTCTGTAGGTGTCCAGAATCCAATTTTCTGAAGTTAAACTCTAAACCCTCCTGTTCCCAGCTTCTCCACCATAGATCACATAAATGCATTTCTCTTATCTGCTTGGATTTAAGTAATTCACTTAACATTTGCTTCTTTGCAACATCAGAGCCAAACTTTGCTGCAAGTGTCTGTCCCACATGTGAATAGACTGGTCGACATGCATGTGCACAGACACTCCCTTGCAGTGTTATGTCTTTCCCCTTTTCATTGTGGTGTGTAGTCAAGAGACAATGATGAGGGGGGTGATTATGTGGATCCAAGATAGTTTAACAATGAGCTGCCACATGGAGAATAGATGTGTGATATGTGGGGAAGGGAACACAAAATTTTCCTGAAATATCAACCAAATGCTAAAGAAAAAAGAAGTCCACCATCACCTTCTTGTATTTAGTACCTCTTAAAAACTGTTCAGAGGCACTAAAATTCTAGCAAATAGGATTCTAGGAAGTCTAACTCAGACAACCTCCCTTTTGCAACTATGCAAAAGCGTACTTATTCTGAGAATACTAATGTGTCCTTTTTCTGTTTTGTACTGATTAAGTTAAACTAATTTAAATTATGCATAAACATGTATCATAAAAAGCGTAAGCCCCTCTGTACCTTTTTTGCTCAGTAGTTTTATATTTATAATCCATAGTAAACTTCTAGGTTTGTAAAAATACCTATTTTTCCTGCTTCAATTTTATTTTGATCTTTTAAACACATCGCGATTAGACTTGTCAACTTGGTCTAAAGCCTGATATTTTATTTACTAAAATGCAAGAGATATTTTCTTCATGAAATCCAATATAATTATTCTAATGGCTTCTCGGTTTTCAATTTCAGATCATTTCATAATTCTGTTCGTCTTTCTCTCTTACATACAAATACCCATACAGCAATGTATATGATCTTTTTCCCCCTTTTTATTTTAACATCCAATGGTAATATTGCATGGAGTTCCTGGAACACTTATTGTATCTGTATGTGCAGAGGAATTTTGTAGAAAATAGAAGGCTATAAATTGTTCAAAACTGTAAAATCTCTCCCTCCTTCATATTGTGACAGAAAGACTTAATGGCACACATTGACTTCTTTGGTCCGGGTCTCCATTTTCACAGTAGACTAAACTGGATATTTTAGACATACATTTGGCGATTTTGTAACACAATGCTAGTGTGTTACTTAATTCATGACAGACAAATCACCTGACAAAAGAAATTTAAGGGAAGAAAGGGGTGATAGTTTAAGCTTTCATCTTGAGACTTGGTAGGCAAGTCTTTGGACACACCTGTGAAGAATTGTTACTAAGGCAGTTTTTTTTAGACAAACCTGTAGAAGAGGGTTTTAACTGAGTGACTGATGAAGAAAATTAATCCGACACTGGGTAGGGTCATTCCTTGAACAGTTGGTAAAAATAGAAAGAGAACTAATTTAGCAAGAATATATATATATTGATTTCCCCTCTCTGTTCTTGTCTTTGGATGTAATGTTGCCATTTCTTTTAACTTCTACTGACATGATGTCTTCTGCCATGATGGACTTTAATCTGGATTTATAAGCTGGAATAAAATGCCCTTTTTCCTTAAATTGTTTGGATCAGGAGTTTATTACATTAGTGAAGTCATAAAACTAAGACAAAGGTTTTAGTTTGTTTCAGAGAGAGAGAGTGTGTAGAATATCATGGCAGGAGAATTATAGTGTCAGGAGTTTGAGGTACCTGGTCACATTGCATTCACTGGAGAAATGATTGCTGCTCAGTTGTCTGTTTCTTTTTCTTTCAGACCCAGGTTGCCAGCCAAAGGGCTGGAACTGACCACAGATAGGGTGATTCTTTCCTCTATGATTCACCTAGTCTAGAATTTACCTCATAGACATGCTCAGATGTTTATCTCTTCAATGACCCTAAATACTTTCAAGATGATCTTAAGTATTACAACTCAACTTGTTTCAGCATAATTTTTTATTTCTGAAATATTTCTGGGCACTATCAACTTCACAGCTTTTATCCAAATTCTGAGTATTCATTTCCAAATTGAAATATTTCCTCCTCGCTCTGCATTGACACTCATGATCAAATCTGCTCTGTATTCCAGTCCCTCTGTCATCTTGACATTCACCAAACTGCTATTGATGCTATTTATTTTCTTCTTCTTTTTTTTTTTTTAGGCAGCTTTTTTTTTCTAACAGCTTCTCTCTGCAGTAAAGAACAAAAGCTACAGTAGAAATGACAGCTTCCCAAGAAATTCTCTAAGTACCTTCCTACGCTGGAGGTTTGTTTGTTCTCTTTAGAAAATCAGAGAATACAAACCATGGGCTCCATCTGACGTGTTGCTGAGTTGAACTCATTTTCAGCGACACCATGCTGTGGTGCTCAGTGTTACAGCAAGATGAGCAAGTTGGATAATGCAAGGGAGCATGGGCCCCCACTACCTTCTTACCACTTCATTGATGTTTTCAAGGTCAATATCTTGTGGAGATGGTAGCTTTTTTTGTTATTGTTGTTGTTGTACAACTGTGCGGCACAGTATTTTGTTGAAATGACACTGATGTTATGAAAAGAAGTTGAATGGGATTGTTTGTAAAGGATGAAAAGGTTATATGTGTGGGTAACTGTAGAAACACTTGCAGATGGCTTCAAAAAGTAGAACTGTAAAGGTAACTTTGATTCATGTGCTCTAAAAGATGTTCTAGAGCAGAGTATTTAAAAAGAAGAACGTGTAGGGTAAAGTCAAGGTAAAGGAGATGTTTCAGTGGTTAAAGCTTTTGCTTTGCAAACAAAAGGACCTGAGTTCAGACCCCCAAATCCCACATTAAAAAATGACAGACTGATATAGCAATGACCTGTAATTCTAACCCTTGAAGGAATATGGGAATCCCCAGATCAAAACAATAAGGAGTTAGAACTACCCAGGATGATTCTAAATATCACACTTGAGCCTCCACAGATATACATAATAATGTCCTCTTGTGCACATGTACACCCACCTTCATGCAAATACACACGTGTCACATGCACACACACACAAAGAAAGACAAAAAATATAAAAATAATTTTGAAGAATATTTTTGAATTCTAATTTGGTTTTATGCTTCTTATTTTCTGAGGACTTAGTATAACTAGCCACCTGTTTCTGTGTCTATGACAGACCAGAACTAATTGCTGGCAAGCTGTAGTTTACATGGACAATATACAACTGTGTAATCTGCTACCCTGAAATGATTAGTTTTTTAATGCTACAGAGAAAAATAATAATCAAACAGATCAATTGTCTTAATCAACTAGAAATAAGCTATTTCAAGAGGATAGTCAGTGTGGTGGTGGTCCATGCTATTGCACATTATGCAAATTCTTTGACCATCAAGAGAGGAAGGAGGGAGGGTTCTTGTTTATAGAGTGGACTTAAAAGTCCTTGAGGATCTAGTCATTCAAAACACTTAGCCTCCAATTCTAAATTCTCTCCTCTAAATTCTAAAATTTAGATGCACAAAATTCTAAAATGGTACATTGTGTATACCCTGATATTTAGTCATATATAAACAAGACACTATTTCTTCCTCTATGTTTGAATACTACCTACACTTACCCATAAGCCACCCAATGAATCACAGTAAAACTGATTGTGTTCTTGAATTCATAGTATTGGATACGAGACGGCTAAGAGCGCTGTCTTCAACATTGAAATGTTGCCAATCCAAACACAGTGCTTGCTTTCTACTTTCCAACAACCTGAATTGCGCCAAGAAAGGAACAATCTGCCTAAATACCTGAGCATCTGGAGGCTTGTCTTTTATTTACAATTTGCCTAGCAGACAAGTCATTAAGATTTTCCAGAAAATGCCAGCTACGTTTTCAAGATAGGAAGTCTAAAACAAATTATGATTCAAAAAAGCCATTTGGCTAAAGTGAAATTTTATGCAATTAAATCCCAGTAGTAAATATATCGGTAAAGTTTTTAGACTGTTCCACAGCCTCAGGACTATGGCCAGCATAACTAAGATGGAAGGAAACTGCTTCTTAGAAGAGAGGGGCTTCCCTTGCAAAATTTATATGTCCTCATTCTGGAAGGTCTGATTGTGTTTTAGATCCAGGACAGATGACTCCATCTGTCTTTCCATTTTCTTAGCTTTTTAACCTGAAGGCACTGAGGTGACTCTTCTATGTTTGCTTAGAAGTATAGATATCAAATTTCATTATGGATTTATTTGTGTGTGTGTGTCTGTATATGTCTCCGTGTGTGTGTGCCTGTGGAAGCTCAAGGGTGACTTTGGGAATCATCCTGGATTGTGCTACCTCCTCTTCACTTTGCTTTGTATTTTTCCAAGCTCTGTCTTCCAAGGCCAGAAGTACAGGCTCTATCTCTTTCTGTCTGGCAATTTTACACGGAATCCAGGATCTGAACTAAGGATCTTCTGCTTGAAAGGCAGAGGCTTAACCACGGACCAAACTCTCCAGCCCTTCATTATGACTTTTACTTTAAAATAAATTTGAGACAGTTTCCATGGAACAGAATTCTCTCTCTCTCCTGTGGCAGTTTGCTTTGTTCTGCATTTGGCTCCTTATTTGGGCATTGTTTTCAAGTCTAAATCTATCCAACTATTCATGGAAACTATGAGTCTTCAACAAGCCCCAATACATTTATTTCCTATGCATTTCACGGATCTTAGACTTTGTCCCAGAATGTTCTGTTTCTTTCCTTGACATTTCATTTATATTTTGATGAAGAAATTATTTAAGGTATTAGATATATATTTCTTTTCTCCAAATGCATATTATTCTTATCTCAGAGAAAGGAGTCTTAGTTTTCTCTGTGCACTGACTCATCCATTTATTCGAACTTCTGCGAATCAAACCTCCTCCTTTTGTATGTCTAACTCTTCCACCTGGTAATACCGTCCCTTTCAAAATGTCTGTGCCTCTCACTATGTGAAACACAAAGACAATAATGTATCTCAAGGAATTTTCCAAGAAACAAGGGAAGACTCCTTCTTTAAAGTCCCTTTCAGCCAGCCCTTAAGATTCCTTATAATAATTGTATCACATACAATCAATGTTATGGTCACTTATCCTGCATCTTGTCAAGAATATGTATCCTGTAGGCAAAATTCAAGTATACTTTAATTTATATCTCTTTAACACAAAATGTATAACATCATATTTAACACTCAGTATGTTTACATTTGCAGAAGAAATTTCATTTTAGAGTACTTCTTTTGAAAAGAACCCAACACTAGAACCAACACTCAACAAACGGAATCTTATGAAATTAAAATGCTTCTGTTTAGCTAAAGAAATTATAAGCCAAGCAAAAAAGGCAATCCACAGAATGGGAGAAAATCTTCACTAACCACACATCTGATAGAGCTCTATTACCCAGAATGCACAAAGAACTTAAAAAATTAAGCACCAAGGAGATAAATAGCCCAATTAGAAAATGGGTCTTGGAACTCAGAAGAAACTTTTCCATGGATGAAGGTGGAATGTCTAACAAATATCTTTAAAACTGCTCCATATTCCTAGCTATCAGGGATATCATCTCACTCTGGTCAGGAGAGCAAAAATCCACAATACAAACAACAGCAAATGCTGGAGAGGATGTGTAGATAAAAGAACTCTCATACACTGCTTGTGGGAATGTAGGCTTATACAACCACTCTGGTGATCAGTATGGCAATTTCTAAAAAAGTTAAGGATTGAAATGTCATATGACCCTGCTATACCACTACTGGGAATAATCCCCCCAAATGCAGCAATTCACTACAGTGACATGAGTACAACCATGTTCATTGCAGCACTATTTACAATACCAAAGTCATGGAATCAATTCAAATGCCCAACAGTTGATGAATGAATAATAAAAATGTACTCAGTTATCAAAAAAGATGAATTAATGAAATTTGCTAGAAAATGGATGGATGTAGAAATTATATTGATTAAGTATCCCAGACACAGAAAGTTAGACACCATATATATTCCCAAATTGGTGGATCCTAGTACCAAACCCACTTAATGACGTACTCAAAGGTAAATGTGTGTAATACCCAATTTAATCACAAAGGATTATAAATACGACAGAGGAAAAAAGAAGACCTCAAAAAAATGAGAAAAAGAACACATTTCAATAGAGATATTAGGTCACAGTCTTGTATTGCATGTGAGTAGTGAGACATGATGCAGCTCATTCTCACTTCCCTTCCTGCTCACTTGGGACTGAACAGGTCTGATCTCCTCAGTTAGGAAAGGTCTAGGGACTGGCAGTTAGATGGTAACCAAATGGTAAATGGAAGACTTCATCCTCTCACTGTTGTGTCCTGCTCCTTTTCTTCCATCTACCTTTGAGTCTTTTCTGATGCAAGATTTTTCATTTAAACAGTCTTTTATCTTAGGTTAGAAGATGACCTCAACAACCATCAGGATGCAGCCAAGGGCAGTGCACGAATAGCAAAACAGAAAACAACAAACTGTAATCCAGAACACCAAAGACTGTACAATTTTTAATATATTTAAAAATTTTTATTTATATATATATTTATATATTTGCATATATTAAATATATATAATATATTTAAAATTTTTTAACTCACTCTACAGCTACAGCAGATTGGGATCATATGAAGATTAAGAGGAAAATAAGATAAGAGTCACCTGCATTCTCTCTGTGATGTGCTAAGTTCCAGAACTGTCCTCCTCCTGGACCACAGTGGTACTCTGGGTACACTGAGGAAAACGTGTGAATGCTGATTGATCTCCCAGGGTTCATAGATTACCTCAAGTTTTGGAATCTATAGATATAGACAAATATAAATGTATCATACCCTGCATGCTAATGCCATAAAGAAAAATTGTACTCCCTAAAAGTCTTTTTGTGTTCTACCTACCTACCTACTTGAGTATGATTGTGTTTGTTAGTAGCCACAGTTTGTTTTGTTGTTTCTATATATCTACATATTTCTGGATTCATACAATGATGTTTTTCACTCAACACTATGCATGTAAGTTTGCTTAGATCATAATAGTTCATTTCTTTATATCATTAACTAGTATTCCAGTATTTTTATGCTCTAGATTTTATTTGTTCATTTGTTTTACCTAGTAAGTGATTTTTGATTAATTTGTAATTTTGAGAATTATAAAATTTGAAATATAAACATCTATATACAAGTTTTTACTTTATTAGTATATTGTCAGGAAATATACTGGCAGTATACAATAAATGCATGTTTAACTTTGAAATGTCAAACCGTTTTCCCGAATGAAGATCTTTTCAAATTCTCACTAACAGTGAAAAGAATTTCGTGCTCCATATTCTCTCTAGTATCTTGTGTCTCACCTATCTTGAGAGCTAGAGTCATTCTTGCGAGTGTGAGGTAATAATATTGCCTTTTAATTGTATTTTTCTAGTGATACATTGATATGGACCAACTATATGTATGCTAATGAGATATACAGAAAATTCCTCGACAAGATGCTAAGATTTAGGTTCTTTTTTTATTTTTCTAGTTTTACAAGCATATTGAACACTCATCCCTGTTTCCCTCTATTCTCCCTCCCACCCATCTCCCTTTTCCTCCCTTCTTTTCTCCATCCCACTCCCTTCCACCCTCCCACCTGTCTGCCTTCATGGACCCCATGACTGCTCCTGGCTACTCTTCTTTATTGTAATTTGTCTACTTTTACAAGCATATTGAGGACTTATCTCCGCTTCTCTCATCATCTCTCCCTCCTGCCTGTCTGCTTCTCTGCACCTGGCCCTCCTTCTCCTGTGGGGTTCAGGCCTCTGTGCCACACCAGGTTGCCTCTCCTAAGAGAGGCACCACCCCACTGATGGGGCATTTCTCTTCAATCATCCACTTTAGTCTCCGAGATTTCCACTGTATATTTTTAATCTGTCTTGAGTCCCTCAATATTCTATGGGGGCATGATTTGTCTGTTATTATGCAGGTCTGGTAAGGATAAGTCTCACTGAAGTGAGAATGTCTCATCCAAAGGAGGACCTTCCCCTTTTTAGATTCTTACGTTTTTTTACCACCTCCTCTTCTATGAGCTTCCAAAGCCTGAGGATGGGGAATATTTGGATTCATTTTGAAAGCAGAATGTTGATATGCTTATTGTTGAATTTTAGGGCTTACTATAAATTTTTTTATTATAAATTACTTACTTTTTTAGTTTTTTTTTCAGAATACATGTATAAAATAATTTAGTGGAATAAGTGGTTATTTTGGAAGGCAGTTTGAGAGTATAGTCCATCATGTCAAAGAAACATAGCAGCAGACATCTGAGTAACCAGTCATATTGCATCTATGGTCAAAAAGTAGACAAATGAATAAATGTGCTGTTCTCATTTTCTGCTTTTTAAATTTTGTTTGGGATGGCTGCTCATGGAGACTGCTCCTTTATTCACAATCGCTCTTCTCTGGAAACCCTAACACAGATACACCCAAACTTATTACTCCTGAATCATTTCAAATTATGTTACACTGACAAAGCAGCTTAACTTTCACATAGTTCTTTATTGATTGGCTCTTTGACAGAAATTTCTGCTACCATTTATGCCATTTTTATTTTCTTAATCTCTCAATGTGATTTTGTGTATATCAGGTTTTAGTTATTGTGAATTTACTTATTGTGAATTTAGTTATTGTGAATTTGATGTTGCATGGAAAAAAATCATCATGGAACCTAAATTAACTTAGAATTTCTCATATTTTTTCTTCTAAGAAATTCTATCATTTTGAATTTATGTATTTTTAGAAAAATATTTTAACATTTGGTGTAGGTTCTGTCACTCATGCATATTAACTTTGCATCTTTTTGAAAATAACTCTGCTAAATGTAGAGTTCTTGCTCTGTAACCTTTGTTGTTGCAAAATTTTGAATGTTTTCCCACTGCCTTGCAAATTACATCATTTTAATGAAATGTTCACTTCTGACCCTTTGGGGTTGGACATGACCACTTATTTTTCTCCTGTAATTTTGTAAACTATTTCCTTGTCTTGGACTTTATGCAGCTTACTACGCAAGTACAATGATTTTTCAGGGCCACATTTTAATTTACTTTATTTTCAGTTCACTGTATTTTCATGACTATAGTTCTCATGAATATGGAAAGTTCTCAGCCACAGTTTCCTCATCTATATCTATATCATCTATATTTTTATTTGTATCCTCATCTATTCTATTTTATGTCTGTCCTCTAGGTAATCCTCTCATATGTAGAATGATGTACTTAATTTGTGATGAACTTCTCTGAAACTTTGCCCATTTATCTTCAATCATTATTTTTTATTTTTCTGTTTTTAGGTCAAATAACTTCTTCAGATCTAGCTTAATCTTCAGTAGCTCTCCTTCAATTTATTGGTGCATTCATTAGTATTGTTTTAACATTTTATTATTTTGTACTTTTTATTAGAACTTTTATAGAGTTCATACACAAATGAAGTTAATTTATATTTTCATCCCTTAATCCCCAATCCCATTCCCCCTTCCCTTTCTCCTTAAATCTATTCCACTCCTCTGCCAGACTTCCTCTTACTTTTTAATCTTTTCACTTGTGTGACCCACTGTTTCATTTACTTTGTCTTTGATGACTTATGTCTGACATGATTCATGCTTCAATAAATATCATAGATCTGTTCTTCCTTTTTTCCCTATCAACATTAGTCTTCATCAGTTTCAGGAAGGTGTGGAGCTTCTTGAGATTTTTTCCTCAGTCATGGTGAGATGCTGACAGGAAGGTTCCCATGCAGTTGTAAAAGAATGCATCTCTGCCATGAAATCACGGATACTGCAGCCCTCTCATATCCAGGAGATAAAGTTTAACCCACCTCTGTTCTATTTCGGGCTCTTACAATCTCACCCCTCTTCCATCATGTTCCCTGAACTATGAGATGGAGGCAGATGAAGCTTAAGTGGCCTTTTTAGGACTAGAATTTTCATATGACTAAAATTTTTAAACTTGTGTCACTATTTTACCTTAGATATGACATCTTTTATTGTACGTTCCTCTCCCATCTTAACCATGCTTGCTCTCAATTCTGTAAACAAGTTCTTAATGGTTGTTTATTTATTTATTTGCTTATATTGTTGTTAAACTCATCTCCTAGCCACTCTTGGAAGCAGAATTGGCTATCAGATTTCATTTTCTTTGTGTTAGATCCCCTCCTAGATCGACTGGTCTATAACTTGGTTTTAGCAAGAGTGACTGAACCAGGATGGAAAAGGCAGATCCTGTTCTTCTGGGAAGAGATCTTCAACAGGATACAGTAGAGAAGAGAGAGTCTTGTGTAGAGTCTCTGCTCCAACACCTTTGCACTCAAATATCTTATCACAGGTTCTCTTGGCACAGGGAGAGTTTTGTGTAGAGTCTCTGCTCCAACACCTTTGCACTCAAATATCTTATCACAGGTTCTCTTGGCGCAGGTTCTCTTCAGCAAATGTCTCTTCTCACTTATGGTCCCTGCTTTAGGATAATCTGTGATTTAATGATGATTACAGTTCATAGCAGAATTGTTCATAGCAGGATCAGGGTGGCAATGTTTTCAATATGTCTTGTTGTGCTATTTCTTCTTGTGGTTTTATATACAGAGTATTCCATGTTGGAGATTTATTACTTACTGGGAAGGTTTCGCTTCATAGAATTTTGAAGCAGGGTAAATAGTATTCACTAGAGATCACCCTGGAAATGAGCAACGAATATGTGAGAATAGTTATAAAATGTCATATTTTTCTATACACTTTAAATCCCCTTAAAATAAAGATAACAGAATAGTAATAAATTAAATTTACTAAGCATAACAATGTATGTGTACATAAATCACATGTATAAACATGTGTATTACATTAATATATTATCTATAGAAAAATAGATTTTGAAGGATCTGAAAGAAGAAAAGGAGACATAATTTCTTTTGCTGTATCCATAATTTGGAATCTGTATCAAATTTTGCACTTGAACCATTCAAATAAGCAAGTTATAATTTTACAAATGTGATTAAAATTGTAATTGTTTTCCTTGACAAGATGTAAATAGCCTTAGAGTTAAGAAAGAGAGTACACTGACTTTATTGCTGGCTCTAGGAATTACTGTCCCTGGTAATTTACACAGTTCTCACAGCATTCACCTGCTCCCTTATGTGTAAAATTAGATTAATTAAATCTAAATTACACAAGCACCAGAGGCCTTACAAGATTTCAAATAATGTGTAAATATGCCACGTTAATGCAAAATGTCATATGTATCATGTGTCTAAGTAGATTCCAGATACAGTTATAGAGCCCACATATATTCATTCACCTATAATTGTTCTAAGCAATTAGATTTTTTAAAAAAATATACCTTATTCTAATTTTTATTAACAATAGGTTTATGTGTTTTTATCACCTCCTACTGACCTCCACCCAACTTCCCATCCCTTGCAATGTCCCTCCAGCCCATTTCCCTCCTTCCCCCACCTCTTTCTACATGTGAGACCCACTGGATCCCGTTAGGACACTGTATTAGTTATAGACTGGACTCTCATCAGGGTTCAGGTGATCTACCAGTGGGCAATCTGTTGAGTACAGGGGCTTATCTTCTCCTTTGTTTGGTACCGATCCATAGTGTCTTCTGGGGTAGAAACATGTCTTATGAAATTTTCTCTGTTCCATGGCTAAGTGTTGCTAGATCAGCTATTGTAGTGGTCTCATGGAAGCAGACACCATTGCATTGAGTTCTAAGGTGCAGTAGCCATGATATGGACAGAGGCTATAGCCTGACATTACTTTGCACCATCCAACTACGCACATTCTTATGGCCCTGTTTTTGCATGAGAGACCTCTACAGAAGATGTGGAAATAAAGCAAGAGTTAGAAGAAAGGGGCAAGAAGCTGTGATGTCCTGTTCCAAAGCCACACGAGGATGGCCATCAGAAATCCATGAGGTAGTACCTGACACAGCTACATATAACCCTGTGGCTAATGATCAGTTTTGACCTGTTATGAAACTCACAGGGCTCACCAAGGTCCTGATAATCAATAAGCCACTTACATGTCCTAAAGGGTGAACAAAAATATCTAGTAGTGTTCACATGAAGGAACGTATCAGGTGCCAAGGGAAGACTTGTACCCCAGAAACTCCTAGAAGCCTATGGTTGAATCCCACATACATGCAAAGAATAAAAAAAATGAATAGAGCTATTTATCTAAATATTCTTAACCTTGTAATTTAATTAGTTCCACTTATGTTCAGAAGAAATAAAGCATTCAATTTTATGGAAAATTATACTCTATCATTCAGAGTTGTTTATTAGACTCTCACAGTTAAGACCTTGCTTGGTGCAAATGGGATGATTTTCAGAGTCTGTGTGATAAAGTTTTTCTCTACATGATATATAAGGTATTCAGTGTCTCCTGTGGTAGAAACTGGAGAAGACACTACAACATAAAATAATGAATAGCAGCTTCTTTGTTCTGAATCTTCTGATACAGAAAATGTGGCAGGAAAACTGTGAGTATGGTGCAGGGTTGTGGGGATAGAATCCAATGAAATGCAGATCTGAAACCTGGACATAGTAATGCTTTGCTCTGAGAATGTATGATTGTGGTCTCAGAGGGTAAATTTGTTTTCAGTGAAAATGTTCAGCTGCTACTGATTGCTATTTCCTCCACTTAAGATGAAGGTTCAAGATGCCTTTTGTCATTGTATTCAGCAGTAGAAATATGCAAGTAGCAGTGGGGTCTTGACTGTGAGAAATATGGTCCAGAAAGCTCACACATTAAAGGTGCATGGGGAAAGCTACAGAAGTAAAATTGTTGGTCAAGTTCTGAAGAGGATGCTCAGTTTGGGGGTGAAGCTAACAAGAGAGGGTCTTGAATCCTTTCTGTTGATAAATTAATCACTTTAAACAAATTCTTCCAATGAAGAAGAATCTAAGAAACACTTTCAATTTTCGGGTTTTTTTTAATACTAAATGTAGTCCATTAGTTTGGGGTGTGTGAGTATGGGGGCTGTAGGTACATGTATGCCATGACATGCCTGCATGCTTGCAGATGTCAGAAGATGAATATTGACAACTCTTTTCTCCTTTCACTTAGGTTTTGAAGAGTGTTCCAATACCTGTCTTTCACATTGCATAGGAATGCTGAGATTACAGATACATACCACCGTATCCAACTTTTTACATGTTTTCTGTGTGTCAAACATTATTCTTGAAGCTTCACTGGAGACAGTTTTACTCATGGACTCATCTCCCTGACAATGCTTTTTTTTAATGTGTGTGTGTGGGGGGGGTAGGGGTGGTTGGAGGTTAGAGGTCAGAGGTGTGGAGGACCAAGGATAACTTTAGGAACCATCCTGGATGGCTTCTACTTTCTTGCTTCACTCTGGTATTTCCTAGACCCTGCCCACTAGGGCCTGAAGAACAGACAACTCTTATTGTGCCTAGCATTTTTACAATCGGACCTGGGATCAGAACTCAGGACTTTCTGTTTGCAAGACAGAGTATTAACTCGTAAGCCATCTCTTCATCTCCTGACCACACATTTTTACTAAGGTGTTCTTTAAATGGTTGTTGTTTTCATTCTGTAGAAAGTCAAATACTTCTACCCCAAAGATAAAATAGTACATTTAAGACTAATTACAATAATATTATTGAAGAACTTGAATAAATATTCTAAATATTCAAAGTATGTATGTCATTTAGCATTAATATTTTCCAAAGTTAAATTAGAGGAAAAGAAGTCAATCTCATGAAGTCAAGATGCTATGACTAAGGTTTTTACCAATCAGGGTATTTTTATATTAGAGGAAACTTAACCATTACCTACATATCATAAATAGGTACTAAAAGGGAGCTGAATAGACCACATGCTCCAAAACTAAGGACTTTTTGTTCTGTATACTAAATGCATATGAAGTATGAAGGAAGGTTTTTAACATTACAATTACTGAAGAACAATGTTTTCTTAACATTTGGGTAGCTACTTTTGCACAAATTCTACAATATGACTCAGAAACTGAGAATCCATATGCTTCTAAAACATGTAAAAACTTTGAGAGGGCTTGATTCTCTATATAAATGTTCTTGACTACTACCTACTTATCATTAAGCTCCTGTTTTTATAACCAGCTCTTTCAGTGAAGGCTGAAGGGAACTTCGTGCACCATGGATCTTTTTGTGGATACACAAATGGGGTTTTAGTTTGAATTAACTGAGAAGAGCTTGCCAAATCTTAGTATTCTGCTGGGCAAGTATGAGTCACTAACTGTATGGGTTCTTTTCCTAAAAGTTCCAAATGTGGTGAAAGTCCATGTGCTAAAAGCTCGATCTAAAATCATTTTAAAAAAATCTGTATTCAAATGTTACTGCCTACTAGAAAGACATGATTTTCTCCATTAAGGAAAAGTTCAACACACAAATCAAGTGTTCTACTTTGGGATACATGTATACTGCTGGCTAAGAGCAGGGCAGGAAGGAACCTTGGAAAATAAAAATAAAGTAAAATAAAATAAAAAGACTCATGAGGCTTGTGCCCAAAGAAGTTTTCAATCACACTTTAAAATTAAGTGTCTCAAATCAGGATTTAATTTACAGTTAAAGATTTAATAACACAGTCATTGCATGTTAATTGAACAGAAATGGATCATTTACCAACCTGTTTAATGAGGTGTAACAACTATTGCATATAAAACATACCGACATTATTATTACATCGCCATTAAACTTCAATAAATCTGTTTGAATAATTATTGATATTTAAGTACTGTAAAATTACTAACATAACTAGGCATACCCATTTATATTTAATAAAACAGGAATTTTATTGTAAGAATGATTAAATTTCCAGGACCTCATTCCTATTTTTGTTTGGTGAACAAAATCCTCTTTATAAGAGTTTGAAGTTGCAGATCTAAAATGAATGAAAGAAGGAAGAATTCAGCCTTCAGTAAAAGAAATTATTCTATTCATGAGTTTTAGAATATTGCCTTTCACTAAACTAATGTGATTGGTAGAGCAGTCTTTCCACTATTCCTTTGAATAAAGGATCATAAATTCTTATACTACTTCCTTCCTTTTCACACAGAGTAAATCGCAAAAGTCCTGCCTAAGGAAGCAGGTCCCCCTAAGGTGCATAAAAACCACAAGTTGTGTAGTAAGGATAATTATTGTCATTAACCAGGCAAATGAGGCCCTATTAATTGAAAAAAGCATATGTTATACTTTCCTCTGTGTGCTTTTGAGATACTGGTATCACTTGACAATTGAAGTCTGAACTTTGGGCATATCTGTGAAGAATTGGTAGTTTATGTAATCAATAGTCAAGTCTTCATAATGTAAATGGAAAAAATCACAACTCTCATCTCAAGGATAAAAGTAGTTTATTCTGGAGCCAAACATGAGTGACCATGGCTTGGGGAATATAAATTTAGATTGTCCCAAAGTCCATATTCTACCATCCTAACAATTTCTTGGGATTTTATAATCACAGAACAAAGAAAGTCATGAATCAAGATACGTTTCAAGTATATTGGTGGAAATATCAGGGCCTTCTTTTTGATGGGTATCAACGGTGTGTTAAATCACTACATTTCCAGAAATTTCACCTGCTAGTCACATGATGCTAAGACAGACAGAGGAAGAGCAAGGAAAGATTATGAAGGAGATACAAGATCACCTGAGATAAACAGTACTTAGGCTCTGAATCTGCAACATCCCAATGTTCGTTGCAGCCATTTTAATTCTTAGCCTGGATCAGTCCAGTCAGTTAGTACAACTTCTTTTTAGGAACTCACTTTTTCACAAGAATGTCTAAATTGATGCTAACAGACCCAACCTAGAGTCAGTGGAACCTCTAGCATCAATAACCTGAAAGATTTGCATATTAATATCTCTTTTTTTTTGAGTCATCTAGTTTTATTTGTTGAAAGTACATTGTAAACAGTTAAGTAGATTTCACAAATAACAGATTATCTGTGTTACATAATCAAGAGGTATGATTTTTTGTGTCAGTACATCTATTTTTGGTTAGGCTATTAGATCAACAAATGAACCTGATGATGAAGGATAAGAATCTAGGAGGCAGCAAAGTAAGTAAAATTTGGTTAATAAAATGTATCAGCAATATTCGTGCTCTAGCATGTAGTGTATTCAGGGATTTAATTTGTAATTTAACAAATGGACATGATCTGTATGGAATTAAAGTAAAAAAATGGCTACTTTAGAGAAGAAAACTAGAAAACTTGTTTAGCATGGCAAAAGCATTTATTACCTCATTTGGACTGTTATAGTTGTGTGCATTGTCAAAACTCGTTGAAATAGACACTAAAATCTGTACATTTTTCTGCATACTTCAAAAAAAATAAGTAAATAAATAAATGAATGAATGCAGAATAAAATACCTTGTTAGGTATGGTAGCAATAATCAGGTGGTTTCAGATTATCATAGGCCAAAAGAAAATCTAATTGATTTTTAGACACAAGTTCAGAAATATTTAGTTTCAGATGTCATGTTTCTCTACAAGTGTGTTGTAGATAGAGATAGGATTGGGTATTGAATTATGTGACAGTTGGTCTTAGAATAAATGCTATAAGGGAAAGTAAAGACTGGAAGGTAATCAATTGTGAATTAGGATTTTTATTGCTTTCCTACTCCCCCTCATATGAATTTAAGTGAGAAATGCAATCAGTATAAGCACCATGTTACACAACAGACCTTTAGAATTTTTTTATCTTACATAACAGATACTGCTTTACAACTAAATCAAGAGATTGTCTAGTTGATGGGGAAGGTCCACCCCATGGTGGGTGGGACTTGGCCCTGGAATAAATCATGGAGAGCTGGTTGAGAGAGTGGACATCCTTTTATACACTTGAGTGGACATGCTGGTCTGGCATTTCTGTCTTCATCACAGTTATCCAGAGTCCTTCCCCTTCCCCCTCTGGGGAACAATCATCTGAGATACAGGCTAAAGAAATGAAATCACTCAAATCTAGATTGATAAAATGATCATTTCACTCAGGTTCCATCTAGGAGCATCAGGGAATAAGTGGAGAAGTTTCCCTTCAAGCCGAACAGCCCCTTGTCCTTTGCTCATTGCTTATGTAACCTAGGGCTGTGAATGTTTGCATTTGCCTGGAATACCAGTACCCTTAAGATGGAGTCAGTAACATGGGGAGTTCAGGGACACCTCAGCAGCAAAGTGATCTTTGAGGACAGTCTGTGGTTCTTTGTTATGCAGAAATTTGGATGAGACCATAATGAGCAGAGATTGTATAAAGAAAGATTAAGCTAGGCATTTAAAGGAATGTGGAAAAGCTTCAAAGAATGTTTATGTGGAAGCCTGTTTGAACAAAATGAAATATCTATAGAGGAGTATCTCTAGAGGAGATAAATGCATCCACACTCTCATTAAGATGGATGTAATGGAATCATCATTAAAGATCATGTTATTGAGCAACAGAAAAGTCATGTTTTCTATTTAGTTATAAAACACAGAGTCATTCTTAAAGTTTGAGTCCAGCAATATCATGTCAGAAATGACCTCCTGTCTGTACTCCTTGCTTGTTATCAATTCACAGACTGTAATTCATGAGACTCTGCAGTGCTTTGCATCTTCATTCTCTTGTATGGCTAATTAGCTTCTGCAAACAGGTCAGCATGTCTTCCCTCACATTTGCCTATGCAAATTTCTTATCACACTTGCCCTTGCTACTTCATATACTTTGTTATTTCTTACTTTCCTTCATTCACAGGCATAATTTCCCCAGGTCTCTGCAGAAATCCCTTGCCATGATCCCCAAAAGGCAGGCACTGTGCTTGCATTAAATTCAGTGTTTGCATTAAAACTAGCTAGAATGGAGGATTGAAATATTATCTTTTCAGAATTGTAGGATAAAAGTGGCATAATAGCTTTAAAAAAAGTAGTAAACAAGAAAGCCCTAGGGAAATAACTAAGATAGGGCATATTATAGGAGATTTCCAAGGAAAATCTGGATGCTCATTCATCTGCAATTCATAATCACTATTCATTCAGATTGAAATATTCATTTTTATTCATATTTGATTTTCATCCAATATTCAAGTACTCAATACTCATTAAGCATGAGTCAGATATTCATACTGTATAAAGTAGAAAGTATTTTGTAAGGATAAGATTCTGTGGAGTTTAGCAGTAGAGTTAGCATGCATGAGGACCTAGGGTCAATCCCCAGCACAGAGGACAGGATACCCTCAGATATTTAAAGTTCTATGGAAGATTTTGTATGAAGCATGCATCATGCGTCTGCTGCAACTCAACTAAAGAAATTCCTAGACAAGATCAAGCATAAGAAAACCTTTCAAGGAAAAAAGCTACACCAACTATAATAAGATCCACATTACTTTTATACACACACTATACAAACCATACATATAATCATGGATGGGGCAGAGCTTAGTAAGAGTTCAAATTCTTCTCCATATAACATGCTTATGATTTCCTTGGAAGAAAATTCTTATTTGCTGTGTGGAGCATTTGTCTAGGTCATTTGGGTTGAAAAGAATTTCCTTTATGATTACTGAGTACAAGTTACTGAATTCTGGTATATTATTCCATTTTACAGGAGGATAGTCCAACATTTTGAAAACAAAGATACTGGTTCCTTTATATTGAGATAGGCTTCTCAGACCAAGACAGCTGTATGTGCAAATTTTGTAAATGCAAGTGTGCCAATATTTCCTATTCATGTGAGGCAAATTGATGTTTCCCAAAGGAGGATGATAGGGACATTAAATCAGAATGGGGGTTGGAGCATTGCTTTTAAGAGAGCTCAGGAAAGAGTGAAAACCACTCATCATGATGTGAGACATTCAGGCTTTGAAGAACCATTCTGTTCTAAGCATATTTGAATGGCAGAAAGCATTTACGAAGAGAAAACCCAACAACAAAAACCAGGCTCAAAAAGATTTATATTTCCATGTCTAAGGAAACCAAAGAGATGGATGAAGCCTCAGGGGGTACCAGATGGGAGTTTAAGTCCTTGAGGAAAAGAAAGAGTGAAAACTTTAAAAGGATGGTGAATCCGGGTGCCCTCTAGCTATAGAGAAACTTTGTGCAAGTTAGGAAAGAAAAAAAAAAACTTTTCTATTTTAATGTGTAAGTTTGAGTGGGTGGGATGTTTTATAAGTTAAAGAAAATGATTTTTTAACTGAGTAATTGCGAGGGGGTAAGACTTTTCCTCTAAGAACAGAATGCACAATTACCCAGTGTTCCTGGTGGCTCTGAGTGGGAGATGAATATAAAACTGCACCTGACTTGGGTTCAGGCACAGGTGAGACTACATCCTAGAGAGCAAGAGAATAAAGTAGCATGCTAATTAGGACCTGAGCAAATTTGGCTGCATGCTCTGAGCTGATCACTCAACATTTCCAACACCAGCACGAAGACAAGAAATAGAATTTGTCACTCCCTGCCCATAATTGGAACAGTAACTTGAGAAAATAATTGATTTGAATGGAAGACTTCAAATATTTGAAAATCTTATGAAGCTAAGTACTTCTCTTTTAAAAAAGGAATAAGTCATAAGATGTGTATTATTATCACCTGCATTATTGGTCATAAAGTGAAGTATGTGATTATCAAGTAAGATGCATGGATTAGGCATATTTAAGATTACACACAAAAATAATTACAAAAAAAAGAATGATGAGGAAAGTTACTGACCTTTTGAAGCAAAGTATCTGAAAATATGAAAAAGGTTCCTTTTTTAGTGTAACTCTTTCACATAAGCTAGTTGCTCAGTGAGTCCAGTATTACAAACTGCAGTAAGGAGGAGAATCATGCATAGGCAAAAGGATCATGATATAATCTTTTATGACTTTGGAGAGCAAAGGTGACCATATCTGGTAAGACTAAGCCTGTGAACACCTCACAGTTGCCCACAGACCCTACGCACGACGGTCAAGGACACAACTGAAATGATGTTCATTTCAATGCTACTTAAAATGCAGATGCTTTTCCATTTACCAGTGGATTATAATTTAGTCCACCTATTGTAAATTGAAAATGTCATCAGTCCGACTATTGACATAAAACATAGAATACAATTTACCTACCGTGTCTAGCCCACCTCAGACTTGCACAAAATATTCACCTTAGCCTGCGATTGGGACAATTTATCTAACAAAGTCCCTAATTTATAATTATAATATGAAATATAATCATATAATAAATATAATTAAATATTTCCCTTTTTTTTTGCTGAATACTGCATCCAAAATAGGTTGGCAATAGTGCAACACTGTAGCATGTTGGCTGCTCAGCTTACTGGGAACCCTGAGCGGATTTGAGCTCTGGGCACATTTGTAGAGAATTAGTGGTTGAGTTCAGCACAAGTGACCAGCATCCAGATGGTGATAACTCATGACAATAGTCAGAGTTTCTTGCTTTAATTTTTGAAGCAAGTACAAAATATCAAAAACGTGGTCGTATATGAATGGTAGCAGTATTTTTTACAGGGTTCACAGTACTAGAAGAAGGGAAGTCCAATATGAAGGTTTTGACATCTGCAGAGTGATAACACATGGCCAGAAGGTACGTGAGGTACAAGAGCAAGCAACTGATCAAGGAGCTGAAGCTCCAATTGTCGTGAAGCTGCTTCTGTGATGAATAAGACCCTGTATCATGGCTATAACTCGTTTTGGGGCAATGCCTGTATGCCTAGTCACTTAATGATTTTACCTCTCAAAAGGCCATGACAATATGAGACTGGAAAGATACTACTTTATGAACATGAGGAGCTAACGTAAATCCACTAAACCACATAAAAACTTATCTGTGGAAGCATCTGACCATAATCCTGTGGCTCCTAAGGCAAGATTAGAGGTGGGGACAGGAAAATCTCTGGATATTCCCTAGCATAGCACATACAGCAGGGAACAAGAAATAACTCTCTCTCAGTAGATGTAAGGCAAGGACCAACAACTGATATTGTCGTCTTTCACATATGTACCGTGGCAGGTGCGTTCAGTTCAACTCTGCTCTAATGCACACACACATACACAAGCGTGCACACACACACATTGAGATACATGCACTCAGTTTCAGACATACAAGTACATGTGGGCACATACACATACAATGAGGCACATACAGACACATTCAGATACACTTACAGTCTGTCATAGTTGGGCACAGGTGTCAACTTGATGGTTGCGGATTTGAGCTCTGGGCACATTTGTAGAGAATTAGTGATTGAGTTCAGCACAACCACTCTCGAACCTGAAGGAGATTGTCTAGCTGATGGGGAAGGTCTAGCCATGGTGAGTGGGATTAGGCCCTGGAATAAATCACAGAGAGCTGGCTGAGAGATTCAGCATCTTCTGTACACTTAGCCAGACATGCTAGTCTGGCAAGTAAGGATTGTTTGTCTCTCAGCCGTTATGTGGTGATGGTGTGGCCAGTTTCCTCAGCCCATGTGTTGGTGCGTGCTCTCCAATCAAGCTGGACTGAGAACTGTAACCAGACTGTCGTAAGAAAATAAACCCTATGTTCCCTTAAGCTGCTTGATGATCACTTAGCAACCATGCAGGCTAACTGCAACACAGTCATATGTATACACACATGCAATCTCATACAAAAACATATACACTTAGACACTGACCCACATACATGTATATATACTCAGACACATATAGACACATGTAATCAAACATACACATATGCTCAGATTAAGACATAACATAGCCCCACACATTTAGACAGACATGCACACACGCATTCCAGTGAGTTGAGGAGATAATGGACAGACCTGCCAGGAAAATAATAAAATTTAAATTTTAGAGTATAATATATAGTAATATATAGAGATACAGTTTTCATAATAGCTAGTCAAACTAAAAAATATTAAATTGAATTTTTAAGTCAGGAGCCATCTGTAATAAAAATTCAGAAAAATTCTAAGTAAGGAATTTATAAATATTATGAAATTTTCATGAAGTACAACTCTAATCAGCAGCTAAATTTAATGAACTGGGGCTGCATGAATCAAAAGTACAAAATTATAGAACAGTATGAAATGAAAATCAGTAGTTTTGGAACACTTAGAAAAAGCTTAAGAAAACATGGCAACAATGTTGTCGATTGTACGTTTGCAATCAAGGATTAAAGCACAAGTCAGCAACAGCAGTTACAGCTCTTTAAGTAAGCCCCCAAAGGCATTTAGGATATGACGCTCAGAGGATGGTAAGTGTATTTATATGGTCATCTTTCCTCAGAAACATAAAATGAACATTAAATAATACAAATGTAAATACACAGCAAACATATAAGACTAGAGGTTATCATCTTGATATATGCTACATGCATGTTGACCATCTTAGTTTTTTAAATGAATGTAAGACTGAACTATTTAATGATTGAGGAAAAGGGAAATCAATGAAGATATTTAGAGATGAAAAGAAGGCCCCGTTAGGTACCTTGCCTCATGCTTCCTTGCACACTCGATGCATTGCTTTTTCTGACACTACAGGGTGGAAGAACTTTCACAAATTGTCTTCTGACTCCCAGAAATGTGTAGTAACAGGTGTTTCACGTGTGTGTGTACACATGAATAGGTGTACAAAAAACTACACACACAAATAAAATGTAAAATCCTAAATAATACTATAAATCAAAGTGTTAACCAAGTTAAAATGCATATTCAATATAATTGAAAATACTTGTTAATATCAGAGTATTTTTTAGAATATTGTAGATTTATTTTCCCTAGAAGAAAATAAGTTCAGGTTATTTATTTCAGTAACAAATATAGGATGTATACTAATCAAAATACTAAGCATATATATTCTTCCTCTCTTGTTCATAAATACACATTTATTGTATATGCAACTGAAGAGAAATACTCTTGGATGGCTTTAGGAAAGTACTAGAGTAGAAACTCTGAATGCATGTTCCTTGAGGCTAAGTAAGCAGCCGTCCTTTAAAAAATGCATTGTTCTGTGGACTGCAGAGAAGTAATAGCAGCAGCAAATATTCTCTGCTGACATTTGGCATGATACTCAGGACAATAAAGTTCTTCGACAAAGGAAACTATATCTCTGAGTTAAAAGGTGCAGGAGCTCAGCCTATTTACCACCCCCTCCCACCATTTGTTTGTGATAAGTACTTGTCTGATAAATCCTTTTTGGACAGAGTTTCAGAGTGTAATAAACTCAGAGCAGATGGACCTAAATGTGTGGAATTCTTCCACTTCTTCAGCTAGAGCCCAGCCCAAGGGAATGCTGGTCCTCAGACCCAGATGTGATACAGATGCACCATTCAGAACATGTTCTATTGCTGCTGTACATGCGCTGGAAAGCCTGAGTTTATCACCATTTATTAATTACTTAATCAATAAACTTGGTAAATGATGACTGTAATTATCCCAGAAGGTCACTGAAATAAAGGACAGTGAGATCCTGGGGTAATGGGGTCTATACTTCGATCAATTTATCTGAAACTATAAGACAAGAGGCTATTTTTTTTTTAAATTTCAGCCTTGAATTTCAAATTACCATCCAGTTGAAAAGACTGTGTTGAAAGCTGAATCCATAATAAAGAAATTTACATCTTTTCCCTTGGAGCTGTTTCTTTGCTGTCACTGATGTTGATGAATGGAAGGTATAAACCTAAAGGAAGTACCACTAGCTCTTGACTATGTTCTTGAAGGAGTACCTTTACATCAGGTTATTGATACCTTTTAGTTTAAAAGAGTGGTTAATAAAATATTGTAAAAAGTTTCAAAATCTATAGATCTTAAGTGTGTTCCTAACTGTTGAAAAGGGACTCCAAAAACATGTTTGTTCTGCTATTTGAATATCTACATGTGGAAAATACAGTTTTGGGAGCTGAGGAGATTGCTCATTGGGATCAAGTTCTTTCTGTGTAATCTTGAGGGCCTTAATTGCAGTGCACCAAATGCAAGTAAAGCTGGCAATGGAAGCATGTATCTTGTAATATCAGTGATTCCCTAGCATGATATGAGGGGATCTAGAAGAAGTCTCAAAACCTTGTAGACAAGATAACTTGATGTACACAGAAATAAAATTAAAGAAAGAGATAGAAGGCAAGGTTTGGCACCTGAAGAGACTACATGCACACTTGGCACATGTATTCCCCATACAAACACACACATACACACACACATATATACAATAAACACACAGTTTTTTAAAAAAAAATCATGGAGTTCTGAAATATTGGATTAGTCCTTGAATTTTGACAGATATTGTAATTCTCTAATCTAATCATATATATTTCCATTTAAATGTTGTAATATGATGATCATTTTTATTAAAAACATATACTTAGATTTTAAAATGTCAGTACATTAAACTCACACCAGGTAGAAAAACTGAAATGTTAACTATTCAGTGTTCTGAAAAATGAATAGGTTATGTCTCTTCGCATAATGGATTTATTTTCATTGCTTCCAACAATGTCTTTCAAAATTCAGATGAAATTTGTGTATTTTAAGGTTTACTTTAATTTGTATTATTCAGGGGTTTTACATATTCACAATGTCATCTCTCCATCCATGTTACCTAGATTCAGAACTTTTCATCTCCCTAAGTTAACTCTATAATCACTATCAGATAGTCATCTGCTTCTCTCACTCCAATGCATAAAAATCATTCATTACTTTATACTTTCAGTAATTTTCATATTTTGAGCATTGTATGGAGTCTGGAATCCTTCACCTAAACTAATATCTAAAATGTGTAGTCGTCGTGTTACATGCATTAATGCCTCATTCATTTTGTACGCTTGTATCATGTATCATTGCAGGAACATGCCACCTTTCTAGATATTATTAAATTGATGGATGCTTGAAATATTTCAAATTCATGTTCTGGCACACAGCAGAGATATGACTATGTACAGGGATTTGGGGGAAGGTGTTCTTTCTTGACCGCAGACACACATGCGTGTATGCGCACGTGCGCGTGTGCACACACACACGCACACACACACACACACACTGGACTTCTGAGTTCAGTGATAATTGAGTAAATTTGAAGAACAACAAAACTGCATTACAAGGAATCTTCAGCATTTTTGTCTTTGCCTTGTGTGCATCATAGTGGCCACAAAGGATATAGCTGTGAAGTCTTAGTGTGTCTGCTTGCAGGGACACCTGCTGATGCGGCTTTGCTCCCTGTTTGCTATGAGGATGTATATTACAATTTCTTTGCCCTCTGGATTGTATTTATGTGCGAAATATAAGTCTTGAAAGTTTAGTATACATTTTTTACGATCATGTTGTTCTTGAAAAGTTAAGTTTGAAATATTTAATAAATTTAATTTCTCTATATGTTTTCTTTTGTTACATGCACTTTCTCATACTTTGGAAATGATTAAGTAATCAAAGAAAGTGATTTAAATTAAATTTGAATAGTTGAAGAGTTTCCAGTTACCAATCTTTCAAACATTCTTTCATACTTTATTTTCTATCCTTGGCTTCTGGATGTCCAAATATTCATATTGCATACTTCCTACAGAGCTCTGAACTTTTCTCAATCCTTTCCTTGCTTATTACTTTTGTATCCTCAAACAAGACTGTTTTTAGCTTGTTTAATTTGAAATTGGCTGATTGTTTCTTTTGTTGACTTAAATGCTGTCAAAAATCTAGTTAAAAATTCATTTTCATGCTTAAAATTTTTACTTTCTGAATGAATGTATATATAATGTATATGTTGATGACTCTGTTTTGTAAGACATAATTCTCATATGTACTCTTCCTTATGGACTGAATTTTTTCCCCTCAAGTTAATATGCTGAAATAGATACCTGCAATGTGTCAGGACTGGATTTAGGGTGGAAGGATGTGGGTAAGGTTAAATAAGGCCAGGAAGAAGGCTCTCTAATCTGACAACTGTGATGTCTGCATATGACACACTCAGACTCTGTGAGAATACAGTATAAATGCAGTTAACGGCAAACTAAAAGAGTCCTTATCAGCAACTGGGCACTGACAAAACTTAGTGTAGCATTTTCCATCTACAGAAATGTGAGGGAAAATATCTGCTGTTTAAACATCTAAACTGTTATAGTCGTTTTTGTAGCTGTCATGGTGTGAATGTAAAGTGCCCTGTACAAGCTGATGGAACTGATTGGGAAAAGATGAGATCTTTGGGAGGAAGAGCCTTGTTAGTGGTAGCACATCTTGGGGCAAGTCTTAAGGTTAAGTAACCTGGATTTAGACCTGCTCCTAGTGCTCTCCTCTTTCTCTCTCTCTCTCTCTATGCTTCTGTCACCATGTTTGGCCTGCCACCATGTGTTTCTGCCATGATGAACTTTATCTGCTCAGGAATGATAAGTCAATACAATAAAATTTTCTTCCTTACATTGCTAGTGTCAGAGTATTTATCACAGCAAGAGAAAAGTAAGCAGGACAGTAGCCCAATTAAATTTTGGAACTAAAAGCTTGGGTACTTCTCTAACAATTAGTTACAAATTAAAAAAAAGCTTTGAAATTATTATTGAGTAAAAGAGAAGACTTCAAGACTCATGTAAAAAAAGAACTTTCAAGGTAATTTTGGTAAGGCCAAGTAAAAAATGAGATGTTATTGTTGGAAGCTGGACAGAGTAGGACTTGTGAAAAACAGAAAAATAAGTTGGTGGAATGTGTTCCAACATTCTGTGGAAAGTAGATACTGTAAGGAAATGAAATTAATTGAACATTTAGCTGAGAAAAATTTTAACTAGAACTTTAAAGGAAGAACTTGGTTCCCTTCTGACTGATTAGCGCTGGTCAGCCATCCCCAGAGAACATTATTGAAACTCCATTCACTGTTCTTTTCTAGGGCTTATGTTGTTCAACCCAGCTTTTATCACTGTCCAACAACTACAATATTAAAAAATTGTCGCTGAATGTTTTTTGACAAAAACTCCTCTGAAAAAAACTGTTTGAATAAAGGAAAACTAATTCAGCAAACTAACTCTGTGAATAGGGGCTCCCAAGCAATTGTATATACATATTTTAAGTAATCATGTGAGAATGAAGTTTAATATCTGAGAATTTCCAGAACCATGTTGTTTATTTTGTTGGCATTAAAACTATTGCTTTTCCAGCATTATCATGAAGCTGGAGACCAGAACGTGAATAGAAACTAACATGCTTGTCTTTATTACCACAGTCCCTCAATTATTACTGAGGTTTAGCTGCTGTCCTTACTTATGCAGGCCTTACATTGTTTGGAATATTTGCTTAATGTGATGGTTAAACTTGATTATTCAACTTGATAAAATTTAGAACCACCATGGAGACATACTTTTGGTCACATTAGGTTAATTGACATGGCAAGGTCTACCAAAAATGTTGGAAACATTATTTCTAGGGCTGGAGAACCAGAATGAAGGAAAATGAGTTGAAGTTGAGCATAAGCATTTATCTCATTCTGCTTCATGAATCCGGACAAAGACTTTATCTCACTCTGCTTCATGAGTGCAGAAAAAGACAAAGAATCTCCTGCTCTTGCAGTCAAATATTCCCTGGATTGGTAGATTATATACTTTATACCAGTAAACCCTTCCTTAAGTATTCAAATATTCACACATTTGTCACATCAATATGATGTTATTCATGTATTTCAGAACTCTGAAAAATATCAACTATCAAAATATTTTTCAAGTGTTTTGTGTAGTAGTAGGTTTATGACCTTAATCTCTTCACCATTCTCATCTCAGTCCACAATATGCTATGGCTTTCAGTGTACCGTCTTCATTTATCAAAAGGATTTTCTCTAAATTGTCATAGTTAGCTACAGGTGTCAATTTGATGGTCGATGGTTTAAACTCTGGGCACGTTTGTAGAGAATTCGTAGTTGAGTTAAAACTACAGTGAACCTGTAGGAAACTATAGTTGATGGGGAAGGTCCAGCCCATGGTGGGTGGGACTAGGACCTAGACAGGTAAATGAAATGCAGAGAGCTTTTTGAGGAAGGTGGCATTCTCCAGTATACTTGGCCAGACATATTGGTCTGGCAAGTGAGAATCGTCCCTCTCTCAGCTGCTACATGGATATTATATGATCAGTCCCCTCAGCTCCTGGTCTCATAAGATTTCCTGTTATTCTGGATAAACTACTGTAACCAGGAATCATAGCCAAAAATAAAAACTCCTTTTACCTTAAGCCATCAGATGATGAATTTTGTCAGCAACCATACAGAGTAACTGCTACAGAATTTGGTAACAGGAGTGTGTGTGTGTGTGTGTGTGTGTGTGTGTGTGTGTGTGTGTGGTGGGGGGGTGCTGATAAATCTATATGGATTTTATGGATTCTGAATTTTTTTTTGGAGAAACTTTGAGATGTTTGAAACTCTTGAGTCTGTGGATTACAAATACAGTTCTGCAGAGTTAATGAGCCATTTGGATAATGGCAATGCTGAGAGTTGTGGATTATCTGGGCTAAGTTTCTGATGAAGAAAATAAGGACTTAAATTGAAGTTAAAGATTATGGATTGGTTTGATTGATACAGGTGATCTGTGTTGATATCCATGAAGCTTCGGATGTATAAAAAACTAGAAAGCAGAATAATTGCTGCTGTTGGAGAAAAGAACACAGTGAAGGAAAACCTAGTGACTTCTATTGGGATGATGGATGAAATGAATATCACCATGTAGAGATTCCATGATTTTAAAACCTATATTTTTTCAGGGGCCAAATCCCCCACGCCAAAGCTATTGTTTTCCCTTGAACAGTTTTGGTTGCCTCAAAAAGGGATTTTCCAGAGTCAGCACACAAAGTTGGTACAACTGGTTGGAGTGGACTGAGCTACATTTCAACCTCCCTGCAGAATTTGTTAGCATCCTCCAAGTGGAACTGGTTTTTGTTTTGGTGCAGGATTAAAGGGTTCACGCAGAAGAAATGAACCTTGTCACCAATTGGCACATTTGGAGTACCTGGAAAGGAAGATGAAGCTTGTAGTTTCAGAGACACACCCAGGATGTAGTTGGAGATGCCAGAATCACAGGATGTGTGCTGAGGACAGCAATTGTTCAACTATTAGCTATGAAGTGGGACTGAGATTGCCCAGAATCTTTATCTGTGTTTAAGTATTTAAATTACCTTGATATTATAGAATTTACAGATAAGAGATTTTGGACATTTTTCAAAGGGGTACTTTTTGTTCCAACATTTTAATAACTGAACTTTCAGTGACTGACATTTTAAAATTGGGTTATGAAAACTTTTAATTTCAGACTTTTAGAATTAATAAAATTAGATGTATTTATATTATAAGATAAATTTAATATCTGTAGGGACAAGGACTGAAGGCTGAAGCTTAAAAGGTCTGTATTTTTGTGTGAAGTTGACATAGGGCAAAACGTCATAGTTAAATGCAGATGTCAACTTGATGGTTCAGGGTTCAAGCTCTGGGCACATTTGTGGAAAATTAATAGTTGAGTTAAGCTCAGAGGGAGCACATAGGAGACTTTTTAGTTGATGGGGAAGGCCCAGCACATCCTAGTGCTCAAATGTACTTTCCTGCTAAGCTGGACAGGCAACTGTGATCATGAATTATAAACCAAAAATAAAAATCCCTTTTTCCTTTAAGCTGTTTGATGGTGATTTTTCAGAAACCATGTATAGTAACAGCTGCTTAAGTATTCCTTACTGTATCACATATATTGAGTGTGTATTAAATTGTTTTTACTTCTCAAATTTTGAATCAATATTTCATAAGTCTATAGTTTTGTATGTTAATTTTGTGATGAACTGTATACTCTAGAAACATTTTCAAAATTTGTTATCAAGTCATCTGCAGATATTAGGTTTATTTCTTCTGTTCTGAAAGGTTTAATTTTTATTCATTTGCTTTTTAGTGTCTAGCACCTCCAATGACACTATTTAATAGAAATATTCAAGTGTTTCAGATTTTACCAAAATAAAGCCAATCTTTACCATTGTACTTGAGATTCAACATGTATATTTTGAAGACAAACTGCAAGTAGCAACAATAAACTTATGGGTTTTCCAAGGCAGACTTTGACAGAATCACTTCTAGTCATGGTTTGAAATGTGTCCCCCACAGTCTTTTGTGTTTGGGAAGGTATGGCAGCTTTAGGAGGTAAAGCCTTACTGGAAGAAGGCAGTCATAAAGGGTGGATTTTGTGGTGGATTTGTCTGACGTTACTTCTGGGAGAAGTCTGCTCTTGCATTTGGCAGTCTTGCAGCGCCCAGCCTCTCAGATGTTTGCAGTGACTTAGCCTGCCTCCAACTTCTGTCTCCAACCATGCCTCTTCTGCCATGAAAGAGTCTATCTCTCCTTCTTGGACAGTAAGCTGAATAAATCTCTCCTCTCTCCCTTAAGTTGCTTGACTTTGGGTGTTCTCTTACAGCAACAGGAAAGAATAACTAGCACAATTTGTTTAGCCTGTAATTGGTACTCTATTTTGGAAGGAGTACACAATTGTTCACATATCCTTTGGAAAAGTAACAAAACAACATATTTTGTTGCAAAGATAAAAGGCTACTTAAAATAAAAGGGTGTATTTTACCTCCAAATAAGATAGCATCTGTCATATGGTTGAGAGAAGAATATGGCAGAAAGAAGGCAAGTCATAGTATCAGATCAGTAAGATGGACGTTTCCACAAAGTAGAAAGAATAGGAAATGGGCTATAAAACCCAAGAGCCTGACTGAGTCATGTACTTCCTCCAGCAAGTTTCCAAATGTTCCAATTTGGAACACTGAATTAACCATGCTTGTATGCATATATAACATATCTATATATAATTTATACTATCTATATCTATGCATCTATAATCACTCTTACACATCATTTTTGCTAGTGTTTTTATCTTTCTCTTTGAATGCATTATATATTCTGGACTTTTTTTGGCTTTTACAGATTGACCCAAATGTGAATTTCAAATAGATGGGCAGATGGTGAATTTTTTCATATATTTTGAATATTTTCAATATTCAATATAGACACAGTTAATTACTAATTTGATATTTTAACTATTTTTAGAAAAAAATCTATTGTGTATTAATGGGAGAAAAGTTTTTAGCTATTAAGATGTAGATTCTGTATTGTGAATACCCTGTAGTGACACTGTGTGGATTATGAGGCCATTTAATTCTGACCAACAGGAATAAAGCTATTTTCAACACATTGTGAAGTATGGAGCTTCTTACCATAGCTTGTTTCCAATGTTTCTTTCTCTGCTTGCAGATAGTTTGGTTTCATGAATGTACAATGCTGAGTGAAAGCCTGGAGGCATTATCTTCTGCATATTTCCCCATTTCCCTTGACTTGAGTTCCTTGCTTTAGGATCTTGGTTTATTTGAACAGTCTTATTTAGGTTCTTATTCTGAATCTTGACTCAGAAAATGGACTTAGGCTAATAAACTGACAGAGTTTAGCAATCCATGTGAACTTTTTCTTCTCTCAGCTGTCACAAGTCATTTGTCTGCTATCACTAAAAGTTCCAAACGTATCATAATGTGCACATGTTAAATATGGTTTCTTTGATTACTGGCCAGAGGAATAATCCTTTTAATTGTGCTTTTAAACATCAATCCTAAATGATGTGATTCAGATTTATTTTATAGGCAATTCCTGAAACTCATCCTTCTCTAACAGCATTAGTAAAAGGTAACAATTAAACAGCCCCAAATTGATTTTAGATTTTAGTTTGTGTTCGAGAACTAAATGATATGACTTTATTGACTCCATTCATAGGAAAACAGAGCAAAGAATTTGACTTGCTGGACTTCAAAAAGCCATGATCATATCTCTAAAGAGGTTAAGAATCAAAAACAGAATGCTGTTTAAATGAGGACCCAATGGAGAGTTAGGCGTATACAATAAAGGACTCTCTGGGAATTGGGGGGGAGGCACTGGGGGAAGGGGAGGGGGAGGAGGGGGGAGGGAGGGAACTGGTAAAAAATTTTAAAATGTATAATTAAATTTTTAATAAAAAAAAGGATAAAAAGAAAAAAAAGAAATTTCTAGTAAATAAATAAGTCTATATATATAACATACAAAAAAATATATATAGGGAACAGAACACATGGTGAAGATTAAGCAAAACTACTACTTCCATAGATCTTGAGAAAGAATTTGTAATTAACAGGCATATGCAGCCTAATCTAAGAAAAATGGTCAACAATGTTACTTATAAATATGATACAAAATTCAGGAGCTAAAGCTTTTGAAGCATGTTCCACTTAAAAACATCAAGGTTTCATACAGCACATATAATAAATATGAATAAGTGAAAATTCTATGTAGTTTTGTTAATTAGCCCTCTCCCAGAATATCTACCTGCTATTGCAAATTGGAAATTAGTGTTTCTTTAAATATTTAAATGACATCTGATAAACAATTTACATAACAACATTAAGGATATTTCATATTTAACAAGCACTGAAAAAAATGAAAGCAAACAGTTTTTGAATGGAAAACAAATTCATCTCCTAATGCAATATTTGCTGTCTCCTGGACAATGCTTTACATGGATGTCTCCTGTGATTACTGAAACTTTTGTTGAAGTATGACTGCATTCTGTTTTCTTTCCTCTTTCCATCATGCATTTCATCTCCAAATTTTCATGATGATTTAGTTGTTACTGGAAAAGAGTCAATACCATAGGAAGCTGATTTTATAGGTTTAAGAAAGCTGAGTGCTTAGAAAGTTACTCTGAATGGCAGGATAATTTTAGACTCTGAAATTTCTATTTCTTAGAAAACTGCAGAAAAGTAGTTTAAATATTATCCTAATGATTTGCATGGAAGATATGATTAACAAATATTTAATTACCTAAGTGTTCCACTCAGGACAAGTTGAAATACTTCGAATGGAGAAAGAAGTTGGATTTGAGTTTCATGAGCTGAAGACTCTACGAGATTACCTCTTTCCATACCTCAGTTTCTCTGTCCTTCATTAAAAAGTTGACTAGAAGTGTACTACAAATTATTTTTGTCATTCTTAGAATGGGAAAGCAAATAGATAGATGTAAATAAATGTGTGTGTTTGTATGTGCATAAATATGTATACATATATTCCTTTATATACTCTAAATTTATTTTCCACATACAAAATTTATTATCTCTCTTTTTTTTGTTTTGTAATCTCAATTACTATGTTTACTTTCTTTGGAAATTTCCTAGTTATTTTCTTGGCAACTATTTTTATATTCCCTGACTATTCTTACTTCCTGGGTTACTAATGTTTATTCTGAGCTTTTGGTAGTTATGTGCATGTGCCCTCAATATTAAATACACCATGTCAGCTAAATGGCAGGTCTATCACTATTAGTACTTCTCTGTTTAGTGCTCCCAGAGTTTAGGTAGATTTTAGTGAAGCTTTCCTGTTTCTCATTTCTTTTTAACATTTCTTTCATTAAATTTTCTTTGCAATAAGAATATAATAAACATTTGCTAGGAAAGTATGACAACTATTTTAATGATTAAATCGTTCCAATTTCATGTTTTAACGAACCAGGACTCTTGTATTTAAAGACAAATGAGAGATCAAGCATTTTTATTTTAGAGTGAGCGTAGCTCTTAACTCACAGCACAAGACAGTGTTAAAGATGTACTCAAAGCAAAAAGGGCCTTTTCAGTAGCTAAAATAAAGTTTCCTAATAATTTTTCAAAGTGCATGTAGAGTTGACAAAATCGGAGATAACTTAATTAGCAACAACTGAACTATTTTCATTCTCTAAGTCACATGGGGTGTGACCTTTCAGTTTACAGCTTTCTGCTGGCCTTTTCAACTGCCGAAGCTTATATATAATGTGATCTTTAGTGCCTTCAGACAGGTACCCTCACAGGAATGAGAATAGGACCAGCAGGTGCTTTATCATTCATGGTAAAATCCCTGTTGCAAATCACAGAGAATGACCTGACATGAAACTCTAAAGCATCAAAAAATACAAGGATAGATGGATAGATATTTCATAACATATGAAAATCATATTATAATACCTAAAATGTGTAGATGTATGTCTTTATAGTGAAGGCATTTATTTTATAGTTGTAAAATAAAAATCCCTAATTGCTAAATGCTGTAGATACAATGCAATTAATAAAGCTGAATTGCATTAATTTTCAGTTCAATATTATGGAAAGTTTTCACTTTTTAATAGGGTATTACTTGAGAGAAACTCTGAGACAATCAGAACTGAGGCATTGTTTGCATAATCACTTCTTTATTTATCCATATAATTATCAATACTTTTCATCAATTGTTCATATTTACTTATATATTTATATAATATGTATGTGTGTATATATATATATATATATATATATATATATATATATACACATACATGGATTACTTTAAAATTTGGCCTGATAAAATTTTACTTTAAAGTTTTAGTAGGCCCAGTAAAAGATCTCATACAGCCTTATCTTTATGTTTTGTAATAAAAATTGATATTCAGTATTTTAGCAATGGTACTTTAGATTATAAGGAAACAGTAAAAATAAGGGAAAGAAATTCAGACATTCTAGAATGTAAATATACCCTTATAAGACTAAAAAAGGTATTATGCTGTTTATAAGATAAACTAATATGTTATCGTGTTTCTGATTTTCAATCAATATTTTAGAAAGAAAACATTCTTTTTGGTGCTCAGGAAATGAGCACTTATGGAGAAAATATATTTTGATGATTTTGTGACCTTTGGTTATAGTTTTCAAATGAAGTTTCTGACATGAAAACCATAATAAGGCAAATGAATTGTTTAATTTTTACTTGTAACTATATATTAATTATACATTCAGTCGTTGTAGGTAAATGTATATATATGTGCAATACAAAGTAACTTATTCAGCATAAACAATTAAAACAATATATTTCATTATCAGATAGCTGACTGAAAAGCATTTGATTTATCTTTCTATGTTGGTTGAATGATGTACAAGTAAAATAAATCGACAATTTCTTCATATGCATCTAGTTAAAGTTTAAGTCAGGTGGCATGGAAGTACCTTCAATTTAACTTTACAGAGGGCCAACATTTCCAAATTCCCAATACTTCCAAAGGTGAAAATTGCCTGAATTATTAAAATGTATATCCTGAGTATTTGAGAACTCCAAGCATATTTATCCACCCAGAACTTTTTATTTTAAAAGTGAACTAAATCATCTTATTATTCCTCTCTGGTGTTTTCAAATCCATTTTCTACGTTTTCAAAAAGTAGACCTATTTTTTAAGGTCTCTTTTAAGCATACCTATTTTTCCATAATAGTCCGCTCATTCCATTGAACCATTTTGCCACCCACTGGAATACGTAGGGATCAAGCAGTATATTTCCAGTTAAGAGGAAATTTTTGAGATAGTTATTACTTTATGGCACACTTTTTATTGCCTTTAATATTGTTGGTCTCCAGATGAGATGCAAAGAATGTTTATACTTTTCCATTAGTAAGGTGAGTTTTAACGTTTTCAATGAAATTTTAAGAAAGTACAAAATTAGTTTCTATTTCAGGAACTTAGCTTCTTCAATCAAAAGGAACAGTTGTGATGGCTTTGAGTCTGCATAGCTAAGTATCCTTTCTGCAACCTTCCAACTTCTGCCTCTACCGAAGAAAGGACATGACGTTTTTCAGTGCTGCCTATGAACACTCTCATTACCGATGCATCACTGATGAAGATGGCTATTTTAAAGCTAATACCTATATTCTTCTAGATGTCTTATTTTCTTTTCATCAGAATCTTCCACATGCAGTGATATATGGATTGAGAAAGCGGAGCTTTAACCCGTGCCCACAGACATTCACACTCCTATATACCAGCATTATTATGCTCACTGCAAACTAGGCTTGTAGCAATAAAATCAATGACATTAAGCATGAAAAATATTAATAGCACTGACAATTATATCACAATAAATTAACTTTATAGCCTTGAAAATAGCTTCTTATTAAACCTGATGAGCATCAATATAACTATATGTTTGAAGGCACAGCATAAATCTAATCAAGGGTGTTAGTGAGGGAAGGAGATGAGAAAGAGACGCTGACTAAAATGACTCGGGCCTCAAATAATATGGAAGAGTGCTTCATTAGGTGTATTTCAGTCAATAAACAATAAAGTGAAGCTGGTAATGAATTATGCATGAATTTGATAATCTGTTAATAATGCAGATATTGGTATTATTTCAGTGAGTTAAGGTAGAGTAGAAATGAGTCACCAGTGACATGGAGAAGATGAATTTGGGCAAAACAGGTTGTCCTCTGAGCTGGGCATATGATTCAATCATTAGTATGCTTGCCTGACACACACAAAATCCTAGGTTCAATCATTTGCAACACATAAGTTATACATCATGGTACATGCCTGTTATCCTAGTACTAGGGAGCTAGAGGCAGGAATATCAATACTTTCAGGTCATTCTCAAATCCATAGTGAATTTGACACCAGTCTAGATTGCATGAAACTCTGTATCAATGAAAAATAAAATGAAATAAAACAATTTAAATATAATAAAAAGTTATCTGCTAGTGTCTATCCATATTTTGAGGCAAATAGGTTTTGGATAATTTCTCTTACTCATTATTTTGAGAGTGCTTCTTCTGTAAATGCACAAAAACGCTGAGAAGTTCTCATACGTAAAATGGAAAGCTACACAGTATAGTGACATAGAGATGATCAAGAAGAATTCTCATATATTATAGATATTGAGTTTGGAGGGAGAAGATTACATAGAGCTAAGTAGCATATTTTCTCATCTATAGACAATGCTTAGACGAGGCCAAGAAATGAAGTCCTGAAATAATAAAACAGCAATAGTACTTATAATACTGATGACATTAATAACCAGTAATGTTTCATTAGAAAATATATGTGTAGTATGTACTGCACTTCAGAATTATTCCATGCACATTCCCCTTTTATAATCTTGACAAGTCTGTGTCAGAGTGATTATTTTTATTTTAATCTCTACAGAGAATAGTAGGATCTACAGGGACTAGAATTTTCTAGGAAATGTAATAAGCTCTGTTAAGCCTTTTAAATACTCAATATTTTCTTCAATACTCATGGCAATACTGAAGATCAGATAATGGCATTTCTTACTCTGTGAATGCGGAAAATGCATAAATCAAGTTATGTAATGTACCTAGGTCCAAAGGCCAGATCATAATGATAGTCCTATGGCTTGGATGTCAAATGTCCCCTATAGGCTCATGTGTTTTTGATGTTTGTGCTGTTCTGAGAGGATGCATCACCTTTGGGTTTGGGCCCAAGGGTACCTGCAAGGGGTTATGTGGAGTATTCCTTTGAAGGTGGTAGCAAGACCTTCATCTTGCTCAGCAACCATGATATAAGAAGTCACCACATGCATCTGCTGACATCAAGTGCAAATGTGAGTTGCCTCAGCCTCCATTTGTGCTATATTGTCATATGCTGAAGTCCCCAGAAACCAGGAGACAAATAAACATCTGTCTTAATGTTATTGACTATTTCTACACTGCATGGAGCAGAGTAATCAACACAGAAGATAGTGAACAGATCTATTTGATTTCACCATAATAGTTGCTCTCTAAAGTGATTTTTAATCACCAAGTCTAATGATCTGACATCTGGCCAGGAGAAAAGACAAAATGATTAAAAAATTTGTGTTATGATTAAGCACAGCTCACACTCTTCTAATGAATCCACTTCACTTTCTAAAGCAAGTACTGCATATGATCCAAAGTTCATGATCTGTAGTATGGTTGACCTATTGGTTTGAACTACTTGAAACTGCTTATCCCTGAACATTTCTGAACCATAAAACCAGAAATTGCTTAATTTCACCCAATGGATGATCACTTCAGCAAATTTTGAACCACAGATTTCCAACTCAATTAAATATTAGCTGCTGATTGATTGACAATGAAGAAGCCTCCTAGCAGGTAATTAGCAATAGACACGTTGAATATATTAGAATGTAGGTCTTCTTGGCAGCATTTTGCTAAATGATTCATGCTTTTCCAGCTAGGATTCGCCTGTTCATTTACCATTCCTTACATGAGTGGTTCCAAATTACCAAATGCCACTGAGCTTTAGAATTTAGTAATTCCACCTTTGTGCAACCAGATATTATGTACTCAATATTCCTGCTCTATTCAAACAAAGCACCACATGTAAATAAGCAAAAGAAATGACTCAGCCACTTGATTAACACCACCTTGTTATTTATGCTACATGCTCACACTCTAGCAACTCATCCCCCACTCCACACCTTAGTTCTTCAAGAAACTGTTCTCTTATCTACCTATGATTCTGAGCTGCTCTTTTGGACTATGAGACGCTGGCAATGTAATTTTATACATTATATTTTTTCTTTTCTTTTTTTTAATGTGTGCTGTTCTCTCTCTCTCTCTCTCTCTCCCTCTCTCTCTCTCTGTCTGGCACTCAAGTATGGAGTGCTTGTGAGGACCCAAGGATGACATTGGGGCTCATTCTGTATTGCTCTACCTCTTCATTGCTTTGCTCTGGGGTTTCCAAAGGCTCCCTTTCAATGTAGGAATTCAGTCCTTTGCCTTTTCCAACAGACATTTTTGCAGGGAATCTAGAATCAGAATTCAGGTCTTTTTGTTTATGAGTCAAAGGTCCCTGAACCATCCCCCCTTTTATTTATTTAATTAGGTACTTCCTTAGCTTTTGCTAAAACAGATCCTAGATGGTACTATCAGGCAGAAAGAGGGAGAAAAGGAGAGGATTTTTCAGGTGTATTTTTGGATGCTATCACACTTAAGAGATTTTTCACAATGCAGCTTGTCAACAGCAAATGTTGAATCCAACTTGAGGTTTCCAATACAGTTGTAGAACTTGTAATCAGGTAGTCCCTCAGTTGCACCAACAACAACTATACCTTTTCTCTGTGTCAAATCCGGTATCTGAGAACACTTCTAGAATTTGAGTTCTATAACTCCAAACCCTCTCTTTATCTCTTCAGGGCTGGAAGGATGACTGTCATTATAATGGAAATGCTAACACAGTGCTCTGATTTGTGTTTAATATTCACTGAATCAACTTGCCAGAGGGAATTTTCTATGTTGAAATATCTAGCATTTTTCTTTTTTCTTTTCTCATACACCTTCCTTATTCTGATTGATGCTGTTAATAAGCAGTTATTTTAGTGTGGAGTTGTTTGTTCAAATCTTAATGTGAGCTGTGAGAAAAGTACCTAAGAATTGAGCACATAAGATTATAGTTGTGGGGGCTGGAGAGATGGCTCAGGGGTTATGTCTCTGCCTTGCAGGCGAGGGTCCTGAGTTCAGATCCTAGACCCCACGTATAAACACCAGGCAGAAGCAGGAGCAGCCTGCGTTTCTGGTCCTGGTAGGGCGGAGCCTGTGAATCCTGGGGCAAAGTAAACAAGGAGGAGGAGGAGGTGGAGGTGGTCCATGGTGGTTCCCGAATTCGTCCGTAGTTCTACACACACACACATACATACATGCACGTGCACATACACATACAAGCATAATTGAATAAATGATAAAAAAATAAGAATATAGTTGTGCCTAGAAACTGGATCTCCACATGCAGAAGATTAAAACTGGACCCGTACTTGTCACCATGTACAAGAATCAATTCCAAATAGATCAAGGACCTCGATATAAAGCCAGAGACTATAAAAACCATAGTTGAAAGGTTAGGGAACTTCCTCGAGCTGATTGGGCTAGGCCAACAATTCCTAAACAGACATCCAATAGCACAGTCACTACAACCAACACTCAACAGATGGGATCTTGTGAAATTAAAGAGCTTCTGCTCAGATAAAGAGATTGTAACTTGAGCACAATGGCAACCCACAAAATGGGAGAAAATCCTCACTAACCACATATCTCATAGAGTTCTATTATCCAGAGTGCACAAGGAACTTAGAAAACTAAACACCAAGGAAACAAATGGGCCAATTGAAAAATGGGCCTTGGAACTCAAAAGAAACTTTACCAGGGATGAGATTAAAATGTCTAACAAATATCTAAGGATGCTCCACATCCTTAGCCATCAGGGAACTAGAAATCAAAACTTCCCTGAAATATCATCTCACCCCAGTCAGGATGGCAAAAATCCACAATACAAACAACACCAAATGCTGGAGAGGATGTGGAGAGAGGGGAACTCTCCTACATTGCTGGTCAGAATGCAGGCTCATACAACCACTCTAGCAAACTGTCTGGCGATTCTTAAAGAAGTTAAAGATTGAAATGCTATATGACCCTGCTATTCCACTTTTAGGAAGGAATAAACCCCCATACAGCAAAAATTCACCTTGATAGCACAAGCACGACTATGTTCATAGCAGCACTGTTTACAATAGCAAAGTCATGAAATCAGCCCAAATATCCAACAGTTGAAGAGTGGATAAGGAAAATATGGTACATTTATACAATGAAATACTATTCAGCCATCAAAAAAGATGAATTGCTGGAATTTGCCAGGAAATGGATGGAATTAAAAATAATTATATTGAGTAAAGTATCCCAGACCCCAGAAAATTAAGCACTGTATGTACTTTCTAATAAGTGGATCCTAGTACCAAACCCACATAGAGACACTCCAAGACAAATCTCTGTAATACCTACAGTAATTGCAAAGATTATAAACAGAAGAGATGGGGAAGGAACCCCATCAGAAACAAGGAGAAAGAGCACCATGTTATAGCACAGAAAATAGGCCACCATCAAGGACTGCAAAGGGTGACATCCAATACCCATCAGGATGGAGCCAAGGGCATTGCAGGAACAGCAAAACTAAAAAAAAAAAATCAACAAACCATAATTCAGAACATTAGAGACTCTATATCAATCACCAGGAACTAAGCCAGCCTAATCTCTCCCCATCCTAAAGCTCAAGGAAATTTGCAGAAGAGAGGGTGGTAAGATTGTAAGAGCACAAGGATGGGAGGAGTAATGGTATGCAAGATACTCCACACAAGTTAGGGCCAAAGTAATCATAATAGGACTTTGTATGACCTGCGCAATGTCCAACACATTATTGACCCCACAAAGTCTAGCATGGACTAAAGGCACTAGGATCCTTGGAGGGATCCTTAGGGACTGACAGACACAGTAGTGTTCCTAAGCTTAAGGGGAACACAGGAAAGTATTCTGGGAAATGCCCCTGGGTCTTTGCACCTCATCAGAGAAGAGAATCCAGAGGAGAGTTTGGCATGCACATTAAAGGATGCTTGGGGGATTGGGGGGAAGCACTGGGAGGGAGGCACTGGGGGATGGTGAGGGGAGGGGGGTACAGGGGGATCAGGTGGAGGTGGAGGGAGAGAGGGGACCGATGTACCTGTTAAGTTTGTATGAGTGGAAATAATAAAAAATTTTTTTAAAAAAAGAAAATTTTCTATTCTGTTTTGATCTGAAAAAAATATAGTTGTGCCTAAAAACTTAAAAATTCTAATGTTTAACATCAAAATTGAATCACAAAGTTGAAAAGACAAGAAACCAAAAGAAACTTCGATTAAAATTACTAAATTTGCTTGTGCTCCAAAAATCAATTGTGGAAAAATAGCTTCTTTTTTTGACAAGGAATCTCAGAACTGACTTGACAGATGATTTTATGGATACAGGAGGACATCTTTGTGATTGCATAAAGGCATGTGTTCTTTTTATGCTTGTCTGCCTTTGAGTCTTTAGTTACCTTTCAGTTTCATGCTCTATCCAGACAAAAAAGCATTTTTCCCTGCAGACCCTGTTTCACATGTTCCTTGATCCAAATATCCACTCCCTTAGCTGAGCCTAAAAGGTTGAGGCCTTGTGGGAAGCAATGCCTTTCCACCTCTGACTGCATGTCCTTCCGTCTTCTTATACCAGAACAATGTTGTTTCTGAGAGGCATTGGTGACCTGCCTGGTTTCATTGTACCTGTGGGTTAATAGTGTAGTTACTACACATTATTTTTTCACAGTCTCCTTTTTTCATTAAGAGGAGGACAGTAGCAGTTGTTTTGGCTCAGGGAAGGAATTATCATTATGTTCTAGACTTCACTAGTGCCCCTCTAGTCTTTTCTCATCAGCTTTTGGGTATTTGTTGTATTTCTTACCTTTGATATTGATGAATGAAGAGCTTCATTTGTGAATTATTCATACCAGTCTTAAAGGTTTTCTGGATTATGTGTGAGCCCATTGATTTCCTTGTTGACATGCTAAATGAATCCCAGTGGCAAGGAGTGAAAGCCAGGGAAAGCAATCCCTGCATGACACAGAGCCCACCTCCTCTCCACTCCAGGCGCTCTCAACTCTTGCACGCTCTTTTCCACTTGTGAACAATTAGCCATTCCTGGAAGAATGTGGGTTGTCTTCTGCCTTCATGTCCTTCTGAATGTTTTGGCTGCTTCCTGGAAATTCACGATACTTAATACCTCTTCTCTTCTTTCCATCAAGGAAGCCCTTGTTCTATTGGTCGGAAATTAGAGTAAGGACCCAAATTGCCAGTAAGTACTTAGTATTCCTTTGGGTCTCTCTCTGAAGTTGTTAGCGCAACACTTTGTGTTTTCCTGTCTCATAAATGTTAGCTTGGCTTATTGCAAATGTAGTTTTAAGTTTTCTTCATGGCTCACAAAAAATTTGTGTATATGTACATAATAGATCAAACCAAGAATGAAATTATGACCATATCTCCTGATGTATAGTATTGTAAGTATTAATTAACATCTTTTAAAAATATTTTACAATACATACTTTATCTTTTTACTTTTAAAAGTGCCTTTTGGGTGATTAAGTTCTTAACTTTATTTTTCAAATTATCAATTTAACTATTTTATACATTTTATAATACTAGTTAACAAACTAACTCTTTGTGTAAGGGAAAAAATATTTGTTATTATTGTTTGAGCAACAAATCTATGGAAAGGTAGATCACACATACTTTTCAGCCCTGAGCCATTTACATTTAGTTAATATTCATGGTCTAAAACAAATAACCAATTTTTTCTTTCCTTTTTCTATTCTTTCTTATTTTCAGAAACTAACTTTCTCTACACCACAATGGTTTCTTTCTCTGTTAATGTGTAATACCCCATAAGGATTTTGAAAATATATACCTAAATCAAATATGTTTATTCTAGTAAAGGCCGAATTGCTTATACCTTGTAAATGGTATATTATATCATTTATTGCTTTCTTTGTCATTATTCAGCTAGTATTTATAACTTTTGAACTCTGAATTATTATAGGCAATTGATACATAAGAATGCATTGAGGAAGAAATCTCAAACCTTTAGTGCATGCAGCTATGACTAGGTACCCACTGTCCAATGAAGACTTATGAAGGAACTAGAAATATATCAATGTCACATTTTAATGAATGTGTGAAATAGAGATGGCAATAATCAACAAAAACAATATTTTCATCTTAACAATCCTGAACCTTCTACCTTGAATCATAGTGAGGTCATGACAGATTCCTGTCCAAGTACTAGGAGCAACAAGTACATGAGTCACGCGAAGGATAAACCGTGGAAGCGCTTGTGTAAGCCCCGATATACTGCTTCCATGCCTCTTCCCACATGAAATGCACTTTCAAGAAAAGCCACAACCACTTAGAGTTCCTAAGTAACAGAATCCAGCTGTTGTGTATAGTATGTGAGAAGAAATACTCATATATTGTGTTGTGACCCTTAGGGACAATTTGAACTTCAGTTTGTCTTGGTATAATACATATTTGCATGTATCATAAGCACATCCAAACACACATCCAGGTACACATACAAATAAACATCATGAAAACATGTGTCTATATAACACAAACACACACATTCACATATATATTTATACACACATGTATTTTCACATGCTTGTGCTCCATATACACAAACACATATATATGTATTTCCCACATACATACATATGTACATATATTCACACATAAACACACATACATATGCATGTATATAATTACATGTATATGTGTTTGCATTTGTGTGTATTTGACTATAAATTTCAATTTCATTCTGAGACCCAAATATCACATGAAATAATTTAGGTCTTGCTTTGGAAGCTACATCATCATAATGGGATTAAGCTAAAATTTTTAGTGGTTATTAAAGTAAATACAAGTAGATTATTTTTTGTTTTCTATGGTGAATTATACTTATATCTGAGTAGATGAGATAAGAAATTTAGCAGTTGCTGTGATATCAAAGCATGGTACATCACTAAAAATTTAGAGTTGTCTCTATGAAAGTTATCCAAATTTTTTTTTCACTTTTGAATTTTTGCAATGATGGTGGGATTATACAATAAGTGTCTTTGTCACTATATGGGATTACATGAATTTGGTGATAATGGAGAAATAAGGCAGGATTTAGCTGTTTTCCACAAACTTTTTTAAAATTTTCTTTTCATTTAATTTTCCACAATCAATATGGCAAAAGTTGCATCTATCTGAAACCCTGAATGATTATGGCATGAGAGAAACTGTAAACCTATCGTACAAACCCACTGTATTAAACCATCGATTGAGGGATGGTTATTTAAGCATAACTCTGTTTTCCCTTTTGTATATATTTTATAATGATTTTCAAAATTTAAATAAAATAGTTATTATGAATTATTCATAAAGGATTTTCTTATATGTGCTTTTGTAATGCACATTTCAAATAAGACTCAAGTCTTATTTTTTTCCTCTTACCTATTCAACAGTACTTGCTTTCATACTTCCCAGGACTAAAATAATACTCATTTAAGTATAGATTCTTTACAAATTTATGAATTTCTTCACTCTGTATTATGCTTGCCTATTATCATGTAGTCACAGCTATTGCTTTAAGTGTATGTTTGTGTCTGTTTTACTGTTATTATTTGAATCTATTTGTTTCCTATGGGGGGAGAGGTGTGGGGTGATCCATGGTAAGGATGCACATATAGAGGTCAAAGGACAACTATAAGACCTTGCTCTCTCTTTGTGTCATGGATGTTACTAGAATTATATTTTATTCTGGTTGGTAGCAAACACCTGTGCACACTGAGTCATCTCAGCTGCATTTTCCTTGTTTGGATATGTACTTTATTTCATATGACTACAAATCTGGGAATCAATGTGGTCCTACATGGTCAGGCTAATTTCATCCAATACAGGCATATGAACTCTAGAATATAGGTAGAGATTTTAGACGAATAAGGAAATACCCATGAGCTACGATACAAACTCCTTTATTTACCATTATAGATTTAGAGTTCTGATTAATATAATTTCACTAGCGACTCTGAATTTGTTCCATATATAAGAACACCAGAACTTCCCAGGTATCTCACATATTCTGTGTGGTAGCCATGATTTTTGGCTGTGGAGACCATCCTCTTCTACTTATTTGAATTTTAAGATCATTTTTCTTTCAGAGTAATCTTTAATCTTTGTAAAGCACCAGGAAATTCTGACAAAATTTCTTTGAACCATCTTGAGAATCTTCTAATATTTTTTCAATCAACAAAGTAAACAATGACATATAGACAATATTCCACTCCACTAAAAAGGTATGTACATCAGATTTGCAGAAACCATATGTAATAAGAAGATGGATGGGAGGGAAGGGAGTATTCAGGAGTCAGACCTGCCATTTCTGAGGATAAAATATCCTTAAACTGATACACGTGTTTGTGTCTCTTGTCTCTTTTAAATCACAATTATAAATTTTTGACAGAATCAGTAACAAAATTTTCTGATGTTTCATGTTATCCTATTATAAAAAAATGGAGTGAGGTTACCAGATAAACTGCAATATGCTATTAATGTCAATTCAGATTAACAGAATGTAGCCAGTGGTGTTATATGATATCCATAACCCTTTATTGTACGTAATCAAAGAACCCTTGATAAATGAAAAACATGACTTCTTACCATTTACAGCACATCTAGAGCTAAAATTCAGTTTGGACTGTACTAATTGCTTGGGTAGGGAGCTGTGTGTGTGTGTGTGTGTGTGTGTGTGTGTGTGTGTGTGCGCGCGCGCGCATGTTTGTGTGTATGTGAAATGTCATGCATATGTAGAGATAGAAAACAGCAATGTGTGTCATTCCTCCACTTGTGCTTCATTTAAGAATATATCTTATTAGTAGCAGTCAGGGATTCTTCTACTTCCACATCCCCATCTCTTAGAAGAACTGTTAGGATTATAGGCGTGTTATTGCACAATACTTTTATGTAGAATGTGGTAATCCAAATTAGGGTGTTCATACTTGTGTAACAATCATATTGTATAATCAGACATCTGCAGAGTGAGTCCCCGAACCTGGATCCTAGCTGCACAGAGAACCTCAGTGTTACACGAGTTAAAGAGTTTTATCCCACTGACTTTGAGGAGAGTATGAGATTCAACTATTTAGTCTGCCGCCTATTAGCTTTTCAACCTTCAGCACTCTATGTCCTCTTTTTTTCTGTTTCTGTTTTCTCATTAGTGAAAAGCGAATTAAAATAGCATTTTGAGGGCATAGGAAATAAAGTAGTTAATTTTATTTGACATAAATAGAAATTCTGGGCAAGTAGTTATTTTGCCTTTTGTATTCAAAGTCATTTGTCAAAGTCAGATGTAATCTAAGGAGCTCTCAGAATTCTACACTTAAAATCATCTTCACAGTTTTAGAAGGTCACAAACCCTCCAAAGTCCAAATTCCATGAAGACTGAATAAATCTAGTTCAGTTTTACATGCATTTTGGAACTCTTTGTATTCAAAAGAGACTATTAAATGAGGCAGTCTCATAAACACAACAGTCGATTCTTTTACCAGAGAACTATCGTTTCTTAACCTTGAGATCCCTAATAACTCTTTGATATAAAGGGGTGAGGAGGTAAAGCTGGAGTTGAACCAATGACATTCCTGAATGATGTGCTCTCTAGAGACCTTCAAATTCACTTACAGCATTTTGCTAGTTGGGCACACATTTAATTTTCTTGCCACTACATTCAGTAATCTGTAGCTTTGAGCTCTAAGAGTGAACTTTTCACCATATAGTTTAAAAAGCTGAAAATATATTGAAAATAGTGACATTCTTCAGAAGACAGTTTTAGAGCTTAATTGTATGTATAATATGATTCTGTTAAAATGTTATGTATCATTTAAGTACATTTGCCTTATCAATAATGATCATTCACTTTCTATATTAAAGAAATCATATTTTTCTATCACATATTATAAGGATAAGGGAAAATAAATGATGGAGCACACTTACTTACTAATTTACAAACACTGCCATGAACTTGAATGTGATATTAAAGTACCTTTGGAAAATATGTGACTTACACATTAATATAGAAGCCTTTGTCATTATGACGTCCTGTGTCATGAACTACAGGCTGGTTCATTCCATGTGGATGCCCAAGTCTGGCAATAATCTACTTGTCAAGAGCTTTCCACATTGTAATGCTATGTAAGAAGAATAATCTCCAGTTAGCAATAAAACAGCAAACTAGGACAAGTGTTTAATCTTGGCACCAATTTTACTAAAGTCTGATAGGATGACTTTCATCTTCATGTGCAATTAAGTGATAACATTATTGGGTACAGGAAGCTTAACAAACTTTTCAAGTGTGTAACCTAGTAAATTCCAGAGTAGAACTGTAAGGTAAGCAGACTAACTCTCTCTAAGATGTGCAGGTGTTTCTATGAAAAGCCTACTTGTGTTGAGCCATACAGTTTGAACTTAATGTTTTACTATTTGCTTGTATGGGTATGTGATGTGATGTGATGCGATGCGATGTGTGTGCGTGTGTATTAACTTAATATGGCTGACACAGATGGGCCCTTAATCAGCATGTACCTGAGAATGACCTTGAATTATCAGTCCTTCTGTGTACAACTCCCAAGTGCTAGAATTACAAGTATTATCACCATAACTGTCTTACCATTTTCTTTAAAGGATGGTTTTCATTAATATTTATAGCCATGTGGTGTGGTGGGTATTCTTGTACTCTATTTTAAAATTATAAATTCTAAAAAAATAGCAAGTAGAAACTATGCTTCAAAAATACCACTTAATTTTTTAGCAATTACAAAGGAATTTAATTTCTCAATACTAAAATCAGGATTTATTTCTTGATAACTCATATTCAGGCAGCAAGGACTACATAACTATCATCGACAGTCTGTTATTAAACTTAGTCATGGGCACTCTCGATATCACACTCAAGGTACGCATATTGTTAAATTTACAGATGCTAAATACAATTGACATTTAAAATGTCTTCAAAGAGATTGCATTATCTTCTAGTTAAGCTCTAAAAGCTGTGTAATGAATACATTTTTTTCATTCAATGGGATACAATAAATGCTGATTTATTTTACAATTGAGATTCAGATTTGAGAAACTCAAATAGGCATGCTTATCTCCAAATCTGAAATAATTGTCATTATTTGTTCTTTTATTTTCTAAGATATTCTCCATCGATCCAATATTATGCATACTATACAAAAGTCATAGGTGTATATGTGCTGATTACATCACTTAAAAGCATAGAGACATGATTTAAAAAGTAATTCAAATATTTTTAGGCATTATATAATATGTACAACCCAAACAAATCATTTTTTCAAATGTTATCTTTTAGTTGCCTAACAAAAACATCAAAACATAACCAAACCATGAGTGAATATTTTAATTATGAAAAAACCTTACCTTAACATAACACGCTTCTCCATTTCTTTTTATGAGTATAATAAATTCAAGGAGAAAAATGAGAAAAACATTCTTTTCTGCATAGGCCGTGGTATCTGGATGCATCTAGCATTTTAAAGGAGAGTAAATTGAATGGAGATACTAAACATACTAATTATAAAATCTCTCCTTCAAATTAGCTTATGCAGATTCACAATAGTAGAAATATACACATCACAAAAAATTAAAAATCAACACTAAATATTTGCATATCATGTCCTCTTTTTCCTCTGGTGTCTCTATCTAGAAATTTCATTAACAGCCTTTCACATTTTCACATTACTCTAATGCTACTGTCCGGTACTGATAATTAATCTAGATAATGACATTCCTGAAAATGATATGGCATCTCTGGACACTGAAGTGTGACCAACATGTCATTAAAATCCTATTAAAGCTTTATTTACCAGTCTCAAATTAAAAATAAACATTGGCAGTACATGAGAGAATAATGCTCACATTGACCTTGAGATGCTTCTCCAAAGACTAAGGACCAAGATAGTGGTGACAGAGGGTGGACCAGGAAAAAGAAATTCAACCAGAAATATTATCAGAGATGGCATATCTGCTATTCCTTACTGATCTTTAGAAAATATATTTGAGGATATCCTAAATTCAGAACTATGTCAAGAGAATAGTATTTTACTTTTTCTCTATTTTTTTAAATATAGAACTTACACATTTAAAATGGCAAAATGAATCCTGTCCGTAGAAGTAATTTTGAGGTGCTTACAGCCTTTTCAAATCCAGGTTAAATTTTGAGTCAGCAAGAATTATCCGGTAAATAAATGTAATACAGTGTCAGAGACTTGATTTTCTGACATTTATAGCATATGGTTAGCAAACTTCCAAGTTCTGGCTAATACTAGTGGTTCATCTTCACCTTACAGTATCGATCAAACTGCCATTTCATCTTTGTTTACAAGGATCCAAGGTCTACTGCCATGAAAGAAATAGTCCCGGGTAAGAAATAACTCTATGCCATGAATTTCATGTGGAAACTAAATCCAGATCATCAGGAGATACAGAGAGTGCACCTGTGTGTGACTTGATGACTTTTTTGAGGTGTGTTCTTTGCCTTTGCTTGATGCTACACCCTTAGTGTTTTGAGAAAGAGACAGGCACAGGTTAGCACACTGGGCGCTCTTTGCTGAAACTGTGGAACCCACCTCAACCCAAGCTTTCATCCTTCTTAGCGCATGAAAGGAGTAATTGGCTCTTCCTACCTCTACCAAGAAACTTTCAACAGCTTTGATGATGCAGTTGTGGAACATGCAATGAGAAGCTGGAGAGTCTTTCCTCAGAGATCCCAATGAACAAAGTTACAGATGGCTGTGCTGCGACCGTCAAAGCTGGTATGCTCCAGGGATATGCAGCTACATGAAGCACAACGAGAAACCATGGTTCTGGGGGAAGAGCACAAAAGAATGATAATCGTGCTTGGCAAAGTGACAGAAAAGCTTTATGTGACACATACTGGGAATTCAATCAAATGCTTGAAAGCCAGTATAACTTTTCTGGGTATCCTGCTAAGCAGATGATGCTGCATGCCAGCAAAATTATGACTTTAATATTAATAACTCCTAATTTTTCCACAAATTACTGACATTTTTGTTACTGGATAATTTTACACTTTCCCTCTTCTCAACTCTTTAATGACAATCGCTCATTGCCCACAAATGCCATAGTTGTCATTTAATGACATCTTCTTTAAAACGCTTAGGATCTGGTTTAGATTTGGAATGAACCAGATTTGAACTCCACCAACTGAGACTTTGTGTCACACAGAAATACATGAAGTTCTTTTTCCTAATAGATACTGATTATAAAAGACAAAATCAAAGTGATACTTAATCTGTGATGCTCTTGACCAAACATACGCCATGCTAGACTGTGATCCAACAGTGTTGCTCCCTTGAGCCTAATAGCTAACAACGATGACACAGTACACAACTTTCGTCTCCGTTTCATTGAAGGCCATAAAAAATGTAGGGGAGAAAGTTAATACATGTACATGCTATACTTTATGAGTAAAGTCAGATAAGATATGGGCCTTTTCCATACCATTGAACATTTCTCTAATTACCCCCAGCATTATATTTAATACAATTCTTCCATTAATTCTATGTATTTATACTCTACCCTATAGCTTAGGAACCCATTTCCCTACTTATATTGCAAGTTATAAAACTTAGAGGCCTCTCGTGTTACTAATCCACCTGTTATAAACTTGCTGTTCCCATCCACTTTGGTAACTCTGCAAAATGATTTGTAGCATTGAGAGTTTCATTCATTTGATTGGTGTTTCATATACTCTGAGTGGAATGTTGCTTTCTAAACATGGTAGAACATGTGTGAATACTGAAGGGGTATGAAGAGAGCGAAAAAGATTACTTAGAGCTTGTATGTAAGAGGAGCTTTTGTTGCATTTCAGAAGAAAAATCTTTGGGCGCTTTTTTCAGTTCATTCTATACATTTTTGTGGTAGTTCATTTTGTTCTTATCAGAGCTGCCGAGCTCAACCACTATGAAAGCTGACTTTCATGGAATGAACCCAATTGTCAGTTCAACCAAAATGAACATCAGATGATGGTTAAACAAGAATACTGAACTAAGTGTGTGTCTGCCAAAATTTGTCCTATAAGCTAGGTCAAACTTTCTGAAAGATCCCTGATCATATCTGTGGCGTGGACCGAATCTTTCAAACATTAGGGGTGATCTCAGGCATGTGGCCATTTAAACCTTTAGCCAAATGTATCCTTAAGTTCAAGCTGCTCACTTGCCCATTGGCTGGTAGTATGTGTCTGGAGATGTCTGGATGATGGGTGTGATACTGCCTCCTCTGGTTTCCAGTTACACCCTGGACTTCGGTACAAGGCAGTCTGTGTTATGACCAGCAGTTTACTTTATTAATTTAACAGCCTCCTCTCCGGCCCAGCACTGTCTTAAAGCTCCTCCTTACTCAACTCTTCCTATAGTAAACAGTTTCTTCAGACAGGTTTCTGTCAGCCACTCTCTCCTCTCCTGGAGGAGACACATGGAGCCTGAAAGAAAGACATCTTTGGAGATGGGCTTTTATTCCACTGAATCTGTTACCTTCTGTTTCACACTGGCGTGATGTTTCTTTCACTAGTGCAGTTCTTCCCCAATAAATAAAATGAAACGAGGAGTAGTCAACATCTGAATCAGCATAGTGAATCAGGAACTTTTGAATATTCTAATTGAATCTCTCACATGTAGAATGTTGAATAAAAGTATCTTTTGTTCTCCAAAACCATCAAACTGTTCAAATTCCTTTTATGTCAAAATAACAGTATTCTAGTATACAAGGTGAAGAATCCAATCATGAAATCCAATGAACATGTGTGGGTGGCACAGTTAGGGGGACGCTGAAGTTTCCATGTTTTCACTTATAGACCCGCAGCATTCACTCTTCCACACTCAGGCAGGAGAGCTATTGGTTGGACCTTGATTCTCAGATTCCCACAGCAGGTGACTGTTTGAATGCAGCAAAGTGGTGTCTGCATTACTAAAAGGACATCATAAAGGACATCATAGTCAGCCATTTACAATAATACCAAGATAGATTCAGAAAAGGAATGCCACTAATTAACAACTGAAAAGGTATTAGGTTAATAGCTGGCTTGTGATAATTAACTAAGCAATCAGAAAAACAACATATGAATCAATTTATTTCCTAGATGTTTAAAGTATTTCATAAAATCATTTGATTTCTTTTACTTTCAGAAGTAATTATAATACTTTACATCATATATCAGTGATAATCTTTACTTATACATCCATCATTTCTAAAGTTTCTTTTTGGTATAAGAAGGAAGGAGATATGAGTAAATGTTTTGATAGTCTTTTAAAAAGTTCTTTGCATAATTCAATCTTGTTTTCTTGGAATGTATTGGAATAATTTAATGCACCGACTAGAATTTCTTCAAGCCTCAGTGATCCCCAGTTATACAGTTAAATTAATTATAAAGCAGAGTAAAAAATAAAATTACAAAGCAAAAATGCCTGCAATTAAGAAAGAACTCTGAGTTGGTTTAAAGGAATTTTGTTTTGATATTTTCTTGTAAGATTCAAAGTAATTTTGCTAGATCTTAAGGCATTTGAGATACGATAGTTATCATTAAGTGAAACATTTCAAAGAAATGGACTATTTATTTGCTACTTACTTAGGTTTGTTTGGATCATAAATGTAGAAATAAAATGAAACGAGTAGCCAACATCTGAATCAACTGTCACTTTTATTGCCTCGTCACTTTTTTCTTTTTCTTCTTTACTCAGTGCAGAATTAGAAATATCCAGACTCAAAACACTCTCACAGAGTTCCATTTAATACTGTTCTCTTTTGCTGATCAAAATATTCTAATTCAGGAAGACTCAGGGAGTTCACACTCTTTGTAAAACAAGCATAAGACTCGGTCACATGACCCTCCACAATTAGGCTGAGTGGACCACATCAACAGCAGTGAAGAGAGGACTTTTGTGTTTGTATCATGGACTTTCCAGAGACTTGCAGCAATCACATGCTAAATGAAAGTGTAAGAATCCAAGTAAGGTGACACTATCAGTTTTAAGTCAACTGAAGGGATTCAGGGAACACTGCAATACAGCTTGGGTACACAAGCCTTAGATTTGTTGGTCTTTAAGGGATGAAAAAAATTCATTGCGTAACAGAAAAATTTTCCGGAATTTACTTTGATATACTTTAAGATAAGGGAATATATGCATTGAATCAAGGTCTATGTTTGAATTGAATACTACAACTAGAAAAGGTAATATCTACCTGCTATTATATCATATAAGTTAAGCAAATAATTCATGTGGATAGGCAACATACTTAGCCACGTGTGTGGAGGGACTGTGTGTGAATACATAAGTTCTCACATGTGGCGGGTAGCGGTTAATTAGCTGCTGCTTGTCAGGAGTTATCAACTTCCTTTTCCTGTGATAAGGTCTACACTGGGACACAGAGCTTACAAATTAGGCTAAGATGGTACACTATTGAGTCACAGAGATCTGCCTGTCTCCATCTCCCAGTTATGGAATTGGCATCTTACATCATCAGAGCAGCATTTCAGGTACTGGAGTTAGAACACAGGAGATGCTTGCATGAGAAGCACTTATCACCTGTTCAGCCCATCCATGATAATTCCTTCTTTTTTCTTTTCTTTTCTTTTCTTTTCTTTTCTTTTCTTTTCTTTTCTTTTCTTTTCTTTTCCTTTTTCTTTCCTTTTCCTTTTCTTTTCTTTTCCTTTTTAATTTTTCCCTTCCCTCTCCTCCCTTCTACTCCCCTCCCTTTTCTTTTTTTTATTATTTATTCAATTGTGCATGTATGCGTGTGTGCACATGTGTGTATGTGTGTGTATGTATGAGCATGGGTAGAACCACAGACGAATTCGAGAACCACCATGGACCGCCTCCACCTCCTCCTTCTTTACTCTGCCCCGGAATTCACAGGCTCTGCCGTACCAGGACCAGAAATGCAGGCCGCCTCCGTTTCTGCCCAGCGTCTATACGTGGGGTCTAGAATCCGAACTCAGGACCTTCCCCCTACAAGGCAGAGGCTTAACCCCTGAGCCACCTCTCTAGTCCCCCCTCCCTTTTCTTTGTTCCCGCCCCTTCCCTCCTCTCCCCTTCCTTCTTTTCCCTTTCCTCCCCTCCCTTCCCCCTTTTCTCCCTTCCCTCTCTTCCCTACCTGTCTTCCTCCTCCTCTCACTTCCCCTCCCCTCTCCTCACCTTCCTTCCCCTCCTCTTCCCTTCCCTTTTTCCCTTTTCTTTTTCCTGTCCTGCCCAGTCCTACCTTTTCCTTTATTTATTTATTTCTATTCATATTTTTCTATTCTTTCCTTTCTTTTCTTTCGATTGCCTTTTCTTTCTGTTCTTTTATGTTCTTTTATTTTTCTCTTATTTTCTCCTTGAACTTCTGAGCTCACCACCCTAATGACATCCTTTCACTCCCCAACCTACACTGCTACACTTATTCTCTAGCAAATTCTTAGCAATGTCTGAAACTATAAAAGATAGAAATACCTTTTAGTTGTGGGGTATCTTCAGATTTCTCCCACCATATTATTTCTCTGACTTTCAGTGATTCCTTCTATCCTAATTCTCCTCTACCTTAAGGCTAAACTGGTTCCTCTGTCCTTCAGCCTCTCAGTTCTAATAAAATTCTTATTTCCAGGTCTCTCCACATGTAGTTTTTCTTTATCAATGGACCTACTCATCTTGCAAATTGTTCCCATGTCTCTTGATTCCTTCTCCCACCAACTTAACCGTATCCACATGCAAATTTTTGAAAAGACAAATTTCAGCTCCACTGAAAAAAGAGAGATTACTGTGGCTGGATGATAAGTGATATTATGTGTGATTTTGAGGTAACCAAACTGTGGTCCCCCAAATGGCACTGTTTTGCGTTTTCCTTGTCAATGAATGGTAGATATTGTTGTTACATGTGCATAAAGACCTTCAATGTGTTGAGTTTTGGTGATTCTAGCGTCATCTCATTGTTTCATTGTTATCTAACTAGTGAGAAAAGATTGTACCAAGTGGTACATTTTCTTTTGTCATTAGTCTGTTTGTGTTATTGGTTTACTTTTGAATCAAGATGCTTGCCCAGCGTCTTACAGCTGAACTTTAGTAGTTTTATGAATATTGTAGATGATATCTTTCCTTTTAAATTTAAATTTTATTATTATACTGGATTACATAAGATTATGTTCATGCAAATATATAAGGCACTTTAAGTAAATTCAACCCTGTAATTTACTATGCTTTTCCCATCCATAATTTCTCTTTGTTCCTTTAAAGGGTTTCTTTCTTTGAGTCCTCTGAAGTTATATGATTTTATGAATTTATGTAAAATCTTTGTCCCCAAAGAGAAATAATCTGCAATATTTATTTAAATACTAACTAAATTCATGTAATATGGCGTTCTTCTCTTATATCCATATTCCTACAAATGATGTAGCCATATTCTCCTTTGTGGTTGAGAAACATTACATTGCTTATACACTATATTTTCTTTACCCATCCCACTGTTGATGAATTCCAAGATTGATTCAAACTTAGTTAATATGAAAAGTGCTGTAAAAAACACTGATGTGCAGATGTATCTGTCATATTTTTTATTTTTAGGTCTTATTGGTAAGTATTCAGAGGTGGAAATTTCATCTCATCCCCATCTCCCAGTGCCTCCCTTCCCAATCCCTGGAGCATCCTTTAATGTGCATGCCAAACTCTCCTCTGGGTCCTCCTTTCTGATGAGGTGCAAGGACCCAGGGGCATTTCCCAGAACCCTTTCCTATGTTCCCCTTAAGCTTAGGAACACTACTGTGACTGTCAGTCCCTAGCTTCCAAGGATCCTAGTGCCTTTAGTCCATGCTAGACTTTGTGGGGTCAATAATGTGTTGGACATTGCGCAGGTCATGCAAAGTCCCATTATGATTGCTTCGGCCCTAACTTGTGTGGAGTATCTTCCATATCATTACTCCTCCCATTCTTGTGCTCTTACACTCTTACCGCCCCCTCTTCCACAAATTTCCCTGAGCTTCAGGATGGGGAGAGTCATGGTTTGAAATGTGTCCCCCACAGTCTCATGTGTTTGGCAAGGTCATGGCACCTTGAGAGGTGGAGCCTTGCTGGAGGAAGGCAGTCACAAGGGGTGGGCCTTGAGGTGGATTAGTCCCACCTTACCTCCAGGAGAAGTCTGCCTTTGCAGCAAGCAGTCTGCAGCTCTCAGCTTCCAAGATGTCTGTGGTGACTGAGCTTCCTCCAGCTTTGGCCAGCCAGCCATGCTGCCTCTGCTTTGAGAGACTGTACCTTCCCTCTGGAACCGTAAGCTGAATAAACCTCCCTTTCTCCTGTAAGTTTCTTGACTTTGGGTGCTCTCTCATAGCAATAGTTAAGAAAAACGGTTATAGAAATTGGTACCAGATAGTGGGGTATTGCTGTGAGATAAGAATAGCTGGTACCACAAAGTGAAGTTGTTTGTGAAGCTGAGAAAAGTTGGTACCCAGAAGTATGGCCGATGCTGTGATGTGGCTAGTGTGACTTTGGAACTGTTTGTTGGGAGAAACATGGAGAACTTTGGGACTTCGTAGTGGGAAAGTCTTTGTGTCTTGGCGGTTGGGCTAAAGGGACTTTTCTTGTGAGAGCTCAGAGGAGAGCAATGCTGTGAGAGACGCAGACAGTGGAAGCCCAGCTTGTGATGGTCCAGAGGGGAACAGAGACTGTGTTTGCAACTGGACGAGTGACACATGGAGCCATGTGTTGGCCAAGAGTTTAGTGAAGTTTTGTCCTCATCCTGAAAGTTTGCCTGAAATTAAGCTGGACTCCTTGGCAGAGGAAATTTCAAAGCAATGTAGTCTTGACAATGTGATATGGCTACTTTTTAGTTGTCTTCAGAGTTATGAAAAAGAGCAAAGAATCAGGCAGGAAGAAGCAAAAACTGTAAGATCCAATGATGAAAAATAAAATGGCAAACTTAAAGAGTTGAACCAGGAAAAAGCAAAGAACAAAATGGCTGTTGAAGAGATTAGCTCCATTTCTAAATCAAAGCCTACTCTTAATTTGAATAATAGGAGAGGCCCTAGCTTGAGGGCAAGGATCCTCAAGGAAGGCTCCCACTCATAAGAACTGCCCAGGAGTGAAAGAGATGGTCAACATAGAGAAGCAGAATCAGCTGTGATTCAAGGGGGCCAGGTTTGGCAAAGTCGTCCACGTGATTCTGGTTTTAGAGGCATCAGTGATGCAAGAGGGAGGAGGTCACGGAATCCTTCAAGATTTCAAAAATTGGCAGAATCCAGGCATCATGAGGCAAGAAGCCTGCAGTTTAGAGGCCTAAGAAGCGCAGTTTGGGCTGTGGAGTTAAAGCCTGGTTTGCTATTGAGAAGTAAAGATGTTAGAGATTCCAGACACAACGTGGGACACTTGCCAAGGAGAGCTGTATACTCTGGGAGGAGTCAGCTCAAGAGACCAACGTATTCTATGGACAGCTGCATCGGAGGGGTAGAACCAAAGCCCTTTGGAACTGAGATGATTTCAACAAGAGGTTCATCTGTTGGACTTGGAGGTACAAGATTTGGAGTTTGTCCTGCTTGTTTTCAGTCTTGTTATGGACCAATCTTTCCTGGATATGCCCCCATTCTTCCTTTTGGAATGGGAATATTTATTCTGTGCCATTGTATGTTAGAAGTATGTAACTTGTATTTTGAGTTTTTAAAATTTTTTTTATTTATTCAACTGTGCGTGCGTGCGAGTGTGTAGAACCACGGATGAATTCGGGAACCACCCTGGACTCCTCCACCTCCTTGTTTACTCTGCCCCGGGATTCACAAGCTCTGTCCTACCAGGACCACAAATGCAGGCCGCCCCCGCTTCTGCCCTGCGTCTATACATGGGGTCTAGGATCCGAACTCAGGACCTTCCTCCTGCAAGGCAGAGGCTTAATCCCTGAGCCACCTCTCCAGCCCCACTTTGGACTTGGGACTTTTGGACTGTTGGGACAACCATTGTAGTCTCTGACGCCTTTAAAGTTGGACTGAGTATGGTTTGCATAATGAGATGGCAATGAGATTGTGGGGGCCAGGGGTGGAATGTCATGGTTTGAAATGTGTCCCCCACAGTCTCATGTGTTTGGCAAGGTCATGGCACCTTAAGAGGTGGAGCCTTGCTGCAGGAAGGCAGTCACAAGGGGTGGGCCTTGAGATGGATTAGTTCCCACCTTACCTCCAGGAGAAGTCTGCCTTTGCAGCAAGCAGTCTGCAGCTCTCAGCTTCCAAGATGTCTGTGGTGACTGAGCTTCCTCCAGCTTTGGCCAGCCAGCCATGCCCCCTCGGCTTTGAGAGACTGTATCTTCCCTCTGGAACTGGAAGCTGAATAAACCTCCCTTTGTCCCGTAAGTTTCTTGACTTTGGGTGTTCTCTCACAGCAATAATTAAGAGTAACCTTTACAGGAAGAGATAAGGCAGGCCTGAATCCAGACGGATAATATAGAGTCTCTGATGTTCTGAATTATGGTTTGTTGATTTTTCTTTTTTTGTTTGCTGCTCCTGCAATGCCCTTGGCTCCATCCTGATGGGTATTGGATGTCATGCCCTGGCAAGAGATAAAAGCCTGTTAAAGTTAGAGTCTTGTTATAAGAGTATATTCAAAGGTAGATGGAATAAAAGTAGGAGACCCGTGGTGAGAGAGCGGGTCAAACACATTTGCAAAATGATTACTTTCTATCTGGTGGCCTATATGCCCTCCCCTTCTGGTGAGATCATAACCCATCAGTTGTAAATGATCAGGAACTGAAAGTCTGTGAACTTAACCAGATATCTCATTACTTACTTGCAGTCCTTGATTGTGGCCTATTTTTTCTGCTGTAACATGGTCCCTCTCTCCTTGTTTATGGTGGGGCCCTCATTCCCCATCCCTCCTGTTTATAATCTTTGCAATTACTGCAGGTATTACAGAGATTTGTCTTTGAGTGTCTCTAAGTGGGTTTGGTACTAGGATCCACCTATTAGGAAGTACATACGGCAGTTAATTTTCCATGTCTGAGATACTTCACTCAATATAATTGCATTAATTCATCATTTTTGATGGCTGAGTAGTATTCCATTTTATAAATGTACCACATTTTCCTTATCCACTCGTCAACTGTTGGACATTTGGGCTGATTCCATGACTTGCTATTGTAAACAGTGCTGCTATGAATATGGTCATGCTTGTGCTATCGAGGTGAATTTTTGCTGTATGGGGGGTTATTCCCAAAAGTGGTATAGAAGGGTCATATGTCGTTTCAATCTTTAAATTCTTTAAGAATCACCAGACAGCTTGCCAGAGTGGTTGTATGAGCCTGTGTTCCCACTAGCAATGTAGGAGAGTTACCCTCTCTCCACATCCTCTCCAGCATTTGGTGTTGTTTGTATTGAGGATTTCTGACATCCTGACAGGGGTGAGATGATATCTCAGGGAGGTTTTGATTTGCATTTCCCTGATGGCTAAGGATGTGGGCCATTTTTTAAGATATTTTTTAGACATTTTAATCTCGTCCCTGGTAAAGTTTCTTTTAAGTTCCCAGGCCCATTTTTTAATTGGCCCATTTGTTTCCTTGGTGTTTAGTTTTCTAGAGCTCTATCAGATACATGGTTAGTGAAGATTTTCTCCCATTCTGTGAGTTGCCTTTGAGCTCATGTTACAATCTCTTTATCTGAACAGAAGCTTTTTAATATCACAAGATATCATCTGTTGAGTGTTGGTTGTAATGACTGTGCCATTGGAGGTCTGTTTAGGAACTGTTGGCCTAGTCCAATCCGCTCGAGGGTGTTCCTACCCTTTCAACTATGGTTTTTATGGTCTCTGGCCTTTTATTGAGGTCCTTGATCCATTTGGAATTAATTCTTGTACATGGTGACAAGTACGGGTCCAGTTTTAATCTTCTGCATGTGGCGAGCTGTCTGGTGATTCTTAAAGAAGTTAAAGATTGAAATGACATGCAGTTTTGGCAGCACTATTTGTTGAAGATGCTATTCTTTTTCCATTGTATTTTTTGGGCCCCTTTGTCAAAGATCAAATGGCTGTAGTTGTGTGGACTTATATCTGGGTCTTCAACCCTTATCCATTGATCTCTGTGTCTATTTTGGAGCCAATACTAGGCTGTTTTTACAACGATGGATTTGTAGTATAGACTAATTTTTGGTATGGTGATACCTCCAGCAGTGTTTTTGTTACTCAGGATTGTTTTTGCTATCCTGGGTCTTTTGTGCTTCCATATGAATTGTGAGATTTTTAAAGAATTGCTTTGGGATTTTAATTGGTATAGCATTGAATCTGTATATTGCCTTTGGTAGGATAGTCATTTTTACAATATTGATTCTGCCACTCCAGGAACATGGGAGGTCTTTCCACCTTCTGGTGTCTTCGGCTATTTCTTTCTTTAGGGTTTTAAAGTTTTCATTATAAAGGTCTTTACTTTCTTGGTTAGGTTTATACCAAGGTATTTCATTTTTTTAGGGGCTATGGGCTTTTTCACTTCTTTCATTGTGGGCGTATAGGATGGCCACTGATTTTTGTACATTTATTTTGTATCCTGACACCATGCTGAACTCTGTATTAGTTCCAGGAGCTTCCCGTTGGAGTTTTTGGGGTCATTCAGGTATAAGATCATGTCATCTGCAAATAGAGATAACTTGACTTCTTCCTTGCGGATTTGAATCCCTTTTATGTCCCTTTCTTGTCTTATGGCTTCAGCTAAGACTTCAAGTACAATATTGAATAGAAGTGATTTGAGTGGACAGCCTGTCTAGTACTTGATAGAAGGGGGAATGCGTCAAGTTACCCCATTGAGTATAATCCTTGCTGTTGGCTTGTTGTATACAGCTTTTATTATATTGATAAAAGTTCCTTCCATTCCAACCTTTTCTAGGGTTTTGATCATAAAGGGATATTGGATATTGTCAAAAGTTTTTTCTGCATCTATTGAGAGTATCATGTGGTCTTGAACTTTGGACTGGTTTATATGGTGAATTTCATTTATTGATTTGCGTATGCTGAACCAACCTTGTGTGCTTGGGATAAAGCCTACTTGATCCCGTGAATGATCTTTTTGATATCCGATTTGCTAAGACTTTGTTGAGAATCTTTGCATCTGTGTTCATCAGAAAGATTGGCCTATAGTTTTCTTTTTTTAAAAATTATTATTATTATTTATTCAATTTTGAGTGTTTGTGTGTGTGCGCATATGTGTGTATGTATGAGTATGTGTGGAGAACCAAGGACGAACTCAGGAACCACCATGGACCATCTCCACCTCCTTGTTCATTCTGCCCGGGGATTCACAGGCTCCGCTCTACCAGGACCAGAACGCAGGCCAACCCGCTTCTATCCGGCGTCTAGACGTGGGGTCTAGGATCCGACCTCAGGACCTCCTGCCTGCAAGGCAGAGGCTTAACCCCTGAGCCATCTCTCCAGACCCTATAGTTTTCTTTTTTAAGTGTATCTTTTCCAGGCTTTAGGATTAAGGCAATATTAGCTTCATAGAAGGAATGTGGTAGTGTTCCTTCTTTTGCTATTTTATGGAACAGTTTAAGGAGTATTGGTGTTATTAGCTTCTTAAATGTCTGGTAGAACTGTGAGCTGAATCCATCTGATCCAGGACATTTTTTGGTGGAAAGCTTCGAGATTACTTCATTGATTTCCTCATATGTTATAGGACTATTTAAATAATTCACAACTTCCTGATTCAATTTAGGTAAGTTTGTTTTCTTAGGAGTTCATCCATCTCTTTGTGTTGTCAAATTTCACCGAGTATAAGTTTCTGAAATATGACATTATAATTCTCTGGATTTCTTGGCTATCAGTAGTGATACCTCCATTTTCATTTCTAATTTTGTTAATTTGTGTTTTCTCTCTCTTGCTTTTGGTTAATTTAGCTAGGGGTGTATCAATCTTATTGATTTTTTTTTCAAAAAACCCGCTTTTTGACTGGTTGATTTTCTGTATCGTCTTCCTAATCTCTATTTTGGAAATTTCTCTTCCTATTTGGCTAATCTCCTCCTCTCTACCGCTTTTGGGATCAGATTGCTCTAGTATCTTTAAAGCTTTAAGCTGCATTGTTAAATCATTTATTTGTGATGTTTCCATTTTTTTGATGTAGACATTAAGAGCTATGAACTTATCTCTTAGGACAGCTCATTGTGTCCCAGAGATTTTGATAAGTTATATTGTCATTATCATTAACTTTTAGGAAATCCTGAATTTCCTTTGTAATTTCTTCCTGAATCCAGTTCTCATTCAGCATCATAGTGTTAAGTTTCCAGGAATTAGTGTATTTTCTGTTGCTTGTTGTGTTGTGGATGTCAAGCTTTAGGTCGTGGTGGTCTGATAAGGTACAGGCTAGAATTTCAACCTTCCTGTATATATGGAGATTCTTTTGGTGGCCCAATATGTGATCTATTTTGGAGATAGTTCTGTGTGCTGCTGAGAAAAATGTGTATTCTTTGGTACGTGGGTGAAAAGTTCGATAGAGATCTGGAAGGTCCATTTCAGTAAGGGTTTGATTAAGTTCCAAAGTGTTTCTGTTAAGTTTTTTACCTGTTGATCTATCCCATTTGAGAGGGCAGTGTTGAAATCCCCAAGAATTATCATTTTGGTGTTGATTTCTCGCTTTAGACATTTCAAGGTTTGCTTAATGAATGTGGGGTGCCCGTATTGGGTGCATATATGTTCAGTATTGTGAAGTCTTCCTGGTGAATTGTACCTGTGACTAAAATGTAGTATCCATCTGTGTCTCTTATGATATTCTTTGGTTTGAAGTCCACTTTGTCTGATAGCATAATGGCTACCCCTGCCTGTTTTCTGGTTCCATTAGCTTGTAGAATTGTTGACCAGCCTTTTATTTTTAGGATGTGCTTATCTTTTGTGGTGAGATGGGTTTCCTGCAGGCAGCAGATTGATGGGTTGTGATTTTTAATCCAAGTATGTAATCTGTTTCTCTTGATCAGTGAGTTAATTCCATTAACATTTAATGTTAAAATGGAGAAACTATTTTTAATTCCGGATATTTATTATGTTTAGTGGCTTTTGTAAGTGTATTGTTTCTCTTTTAGGTTTTGGTGGTATTATACTTCCCTTCTGTTCTCCTGGATATGCTTTTTTTTTCCTTCAAGCTTGAGTAGCATTTCTAGCATTTTTTGAAGGCCTGGTTTGGTGGACATGTATCCCTTCAAGTTGTCTTTTTGCTGGAAAATTTTTCTTTTTCCCTAAATCATGATGGATAATTTTGTGGGGTATATCAGCCTGGGTTGACATTTTTGCTCATTCAATACTTCAAGTACATCTCTCCAAGCTCTTCTTGCTTTTACTGTTTCCATTGAGAAGTCATTTGTTATTTTAATAGGTTTACCTTTAAAAGTGGCTTGTTTTTTTCCCTTGAAGCTCTCAACACCATATCTTTATCTTGAATGTGGAGTGTTTTAACTATTATTTGCTGTGGCGAGTTTTTATTTTGGTCATATCTGTTTGGGTTCCACAATGCCTCTTGTATATGGGTAGGCCTCTCTTCTTTTTAGATGAGGAAAGTTTTCCTTGATAATAGTTTGAAAAATTTCCTCAGGTGTTGTATCTTGGAATTCTTGCTCTGGTGTTCCATGAATACGCATGTTAGGCTTCTTCAGGGTTTCCCATAACTCTTGAATATTTCTCTTGAGTATCTTTTTGGGTTTAACAACCTCTTCCATTGAGCTCGTTAATACTCCCACTTTGTCTTCAAGATCTGAAATTCTGTTTTCTGCCTTGTTTTTTCTGCTGATAAGACTCTCTGTGGCGTTCTGGGTTGAAGATAACTTGTCTTTTAGTTCAGTTTTAAACTCTGCTTGAGTCTGTTTTAACTGTTCTATGCCTGTTTTTGTTTCTTGAACTGTTTTTCTTAACTCCTCCAAGTGTCTGTTGTGTTCCTCTTCAAAGTGATTGATGCAGGTATTTAATTCCTCCAGGATTTCTTCCTTCATAATATTGATCATGGTAATGATCATGATTTGGAAGTCGTTATTGTAGGTCAGGCTTTCTTGGCTATTTTCTGTTGTTTTGTTCTTGTTGGAGTCTATCATTATGGGATTACTTCCTTCAGTGGGAGATTTGTTTTCTTGGGTGTTGTTTCTCATGGATTTGCACTTTGACTTGGGTATTGTTGTTTTAACCCTTAAGACTTTCTTTCAATTTCTGTGTGTTTTTCACTGAACTGAATTATTTGGCCTGGTTCAGCTTCTGCTCCAGCTGGCTGGTGGGATGAACTGGGACCAGTGGACTGCCTGGGGTTTTGGGATGAGGGGTGTGAAGGGGAGCTTACCTATGTCACTGTGAGTCCCACCTGGACTATCCACATCCTGGGCAGGTGGGGAAAGGCACATTTAATTATTTTCTTAAAGTTTTATATTTTGTTTTACTGATCATATCAAGAAATGCAGAAAAATATAGCCAATGCTAAATTTCATTTATGATGAAAATGTTCACCAAACTAGGAATTAAGGTCATCCCCTTCAATTTCATAATGGATAGCTATAAAACAGTCTGTATAGAATGAGGAGAAATATCAAAGTTTCCTAATTAAGAACAGGAACAGCACACTGAGATTTGAACACATTATTAAATATCCAAGTCAATCATATAGCATAAAACAGTAACTAAGCAAACTAAATGCACAAAACTGTCTGCTTTCCATATAGAATGGACATTGGCTTAGTAAATACTGGACCATTTAGATTTCTTATTTCCTTATCTGTAAGATTTGACAGAACATATATTTCAAGGAATCAATGTATTTCATCTGGTTACCAAGTTTCTGGACATAAGGGTTTATTTTTTTGTTTGTTTGTTTATATGTTTCTTTGCAATATTCCTTTACTGTCTGGGTACCTGTGAGATTTTTAAAGCTACTTTCTCTTTAATTTGCCACAGATGATTAATTTACTTTCTTTTTCATTTTATAGCCTGCCTATAGCTTATTGATTTTCCTGACTTCTGAAAAAAATCAAGTTCATGATTTCCTTCATTTATTTTCTTTTTTCCAACATCACCACATTTTATTAACATTTCAACTATTCATTTCCTTCTGCTTACTTGCTATTAATTAGGTTTTTCTTTTCTAGTTTCCTAAATGAAAACTTATGTGGATTATCTTGGTATCATCATTATGTATACTGTGGGTATTCCATTCATTCTATGTGTTTCATTCTAAATATACTTACTCTATATTCCATACTTTTGATAAGTTTTATTTCCCTTTTCATTTAATACACAATTAAGATTTATTTCCACTTATAACTTTATTTAATATGATATAGTCTCCAAGTACACACTAATTTCCTATCTAGTCACTGACCACTAGCTCAATTTCATTGTGATCTGAGAGAAGGGAGTTTATTATTTATAATTAAAATTTTTATACTGTTTCATGAACCAGAAAGCATACTGCCTTGGCGAATGTTCTCTGTAAGATGGAAATTAAATATCCATCTTGTTTTGCTGGTTGAAATTGTCTATAGAGGTCTATTACAGCTGTTTGATGAGTAATTTTGCATTTATTGTTATTTTGATTGATTTTTCTTTTGATAGATGGATGTTGAAGTTGGTAACTTCTGATTCTATCATTTCTGCATTTTATTGGCTGACACATTTTTAACACTTAGTCCCTTGCTAGGTGCGATGGAAGATTTTTATACATTGTTATAGAACTGTCACTTTTATCATTGAAATTCACCTTATTTTTAAATATAAATCACAAAAATTTATCAATTATAACCCAAAACATAAATGGAAGTAGTACTCCAATAAAGAGACATAGGGTACAAACATGGATTAAAAATCACAATCCATCAGTCTCCTTTCTTCAGGAAATATATCTCACCATAAAAGATAGGCACATAATCAGAGCAAAAGGCTGGTCAAAAGAACTACAAGCTAACAGAACAAGGAAAAAAGTGGGAGTAGTAATTTTAGTATCTGACAAAACAGTGTTAATATCAAAAGAAATCATAAAAGACACAGAAGGATACTAAGTATTAGTCAAAGGAGCAGCTCATCAAGAAGACTTCACAATACTGAATGTATATACATGTATAGGCTCTCCCACATTCATTAAACAAACACTATGACATCTAAAACAACAAATCAAACCAAATGCCAAAATAGACCTCAACACCTCACTCTCATCACTGGATAGGTCAACAGGCTAAAAGACACACTGGAACTGATCAAACCATAAACCAAATGAACCTGGCTGACCTCTACCAAACCTTCCATTTTTTTTTAAATTAATTAATTAATTTATTTTTTCCACTCATACAAAATTAATGGGTACCCTGGTCCCCTTCCTCCCTCCACCCCTTCCCAGACCCCCTTGCTCCCTCTCCCCTTTTCTTCTTCCTTTCCCCCCTCCGTCCAAGCAATTCACCTTTTTACCCTGGCTAGCCTTCCTGACTTTGACTTCTTTTCTGTTGAAAATCAATACAACTAATTCCATTTCTTTTTGTTTAGTACTGTCTTTTAAGAATTTGAGAATGATCTGCATTGTGACTCCATCTTTTCATTTATGTTAATTACAATTGGATTTTCTCAGTATAGAAAAATAAATTTCATTTGTTGGTTGTGTTCTTCCTTCTTTGTGTGTTTTGTTTCAAATTTCTCTGAATCCCATAAGTTCTGATACCTAATTCTTTGAAACAGTTATTGCAGCTTTTGTTTGCTCTCAATTATATTTATTGTTCTCAAACTATGAAGTGTCTCATAGAACTGTTCAATACTTGCAAAATAATTATTACATGAAATCTTCTCTTTTTGGTCTTTGCTCACACAAGTTAAACTCAATTTCTCTCTTAAAACTAAAAATATATCTGTGTTATTGAGATATTACATAATTAAAAGAAGGTATTATGTATGTCTTTTGGTATACTCCAAACATATGCCTTATCATACATGAATTTCAGTCTACATGGTCCCACCAAAACTTTAAAAGAGCTTTGAGAAAAGATGTAACTGAGACATTCTAAAAGAAAGAAAATTTATGTGTTCACTTATGTAAACTGTCCCAAGGAAGCAAAACTATGAAATATATTTTGGGAAAAATATTTGCAGTTACGTTCCAAGGTTATTTCCATAGATTGCATTTTGACAAGACAGTTTTCATTTTTCATTCTTCCTGCTGTATTTTCTTCTATGTACACTTACTTTCCCAAGGTATCTAAGGTGATATTGGAGAAAGCAATGTCAAACTCATATGCTCATCATGCACATCACAGATCAACCATTTACACTGCTCACTTGAGATTGCCTACTATTTAGATAACTTTTCCAATATCACAGGAAATGAAATTCAAAAACATCTCTTTCTCTATAATATTCCATGAACTCTCCAGCTATATTCAGTATAAATGTATTAAAGAAAAGGAGATCAGCTCCTTAAGACTTCCTCATGATTGCTGTTATTTATCGCAGTGTTCATTTATTATTTATTATCTTTTGCTGGGCTAAGTTCCAGACAAGAAGACTTGGGGAAATATATAAAGTAATTTAAAGGATGGAATAAGAAATATTTATCTAAGGGAAAGAGTGGTTAACTCCTGAGTTTTATCTTAAAATTTCATCAGGAATCCTTAACATGTGTTAATCAGTTCCAGAACAAAGTAGAAACCAATGAGAAAGAATTCTGCACAGAAGTCACTTTGGATTGAGATGGTGATATGTATTTAGCATTATTTGGGTTCATTTTCTCTAAGAAATAATGAATCAATAAATGGGGAATGAGTTGAAAAATTTTACATTCCTTTAAATCAGAAAGCAATTGGATAGGAGACTCAGGTAGTGGAATATTTACAGATTGGCAGTAGACACATGAAGAAATTAGTCTCCGAGTAACTAGAAAAAAGTCCCTAAATATCATATGCAGATTTTAGAAGTTTAGACAAAAACACAGAGAAGAAATCAAATTTGTAAACACATATTATCAGTTCCTGCTTCTTCTTCCATGTCTTGTTGAGAGTGGGAAGAAGAAAGAAAAAGAAAGAAAAAAGAAAAAGAGACAGAAAGAGAAAGAAAGAAAGAGAGAGAGAGAGAAAGGAAGGAAGGAAAGAGGAAAGGAAGGAAGAGGGAAAGAAGGAAGGAAGGAAAGGAAAGGAAAGAAAGAAAGACTGGCATTGAGAGGCCAAGTCAGTCTTCTTATACCTCTTTATCCCACCTGGAGGTGGATCAAATCCCCTAGGGAATATGACTGCTGGCCAAGGGATTGGCCCATCTGATATACATAAGAACAAAGACTGAAATTTTAGTGTTAACAGGATGGTATGCCCCAATGAAAAGCAAGTGTATTGTCCATTGCTTCTGCTGAGGTATGTTCTCCTTGATGATCCAGACTTTATTAAACTTCCTGTGTAGAGAAGAGATAATTTAGTTCTAGAAAACAGCCACTGGCATACATTTTTTTAGTCAGCATTACGCACAATTTAAGCATATTCCTAGCATCTTCTTTCATTTCAGACAGATGAGAAGCAATTATTTCAGCAACTCTGAACTGTTCTGCTCAACACAGTCAAACCTCCTATGTGAACTTTTACATAGTTACAAAAGAGAGTTACATGTGGAGAACTGGGAAACTCATTTTCACTCACCAAAGAGCTACATTCCTACTAGCAGTTCAATAACACAAGTGTTATTTTCTCTGTCTGATGATTTCTTTGAGATATTTCAAAAGTTCAGGATTCTAGGAACAAACTTAATTATTTCTTCACCTCCTAAGAACACTCATGTTCAATTGCACTGCAATTGTTAGGTGCACAGCATTATGGTTTAGGAGCCATTGAAATGTCTGCATTTGATTCCATCAGAAGTCAAGCTGAACTCTACACGACAGGATACTTTGGCAGTGTTTGCCTTGCTGTTTTAGAGAGAATCGGTGTGAAAAACTAACTTCCAACTCACAATATTCTGCTGATCTTTTCAGAAATACAAATCAAAATGAAAAATAGACTAACACCATGCATTTCACCAAAGGAGCAAAAAGGAAGCAGAGCATCAGCAGTATGAACTCATAAAGAGTACGCACTGAAAGCTGGTTGGATTTTTTATGTTATGTTTAATATATTTTTGTAATACTAAAGCTGAAATGTCAAGGAAGTTTTAATGCAACTAAAAAAAAAGAGGTGAACAGTAATTGAAGAAACAAAAGAATCTGATGACCTCTGTTACTTAAGTCAGTACAAATCAAAAAATAATCCATAGCAATTTGCTGCTTGGTGATTTCCCGTGAGGTCATTAGTTTCCAGAGATCACAAGTGCAAAACACCCTTTCAGATAGATGAAAGTAGCATGCAGAATGTTGGACTGATGTCCATATTCAAAATATGATCTAAGCACGGATATTTTCTTTGTAATATCAGGGGTTGCTTTTTAAGGATTGTATACAAAAGTTTTTCCAGGCAGACACAGGTAATAAGGATAAAACTGTGCAGAACTTGAAGGTAAAAATCTTAGAACTGATAGCACTGATTTTTATAACCCTTTAATATGAAGAATATATAGAAAACTTCATCATTTACTGATCTTGTAGTAATGTATTTATATTTATATTCCATGATCATATTTAGAAATTCAACTTTCAATATAGTCTAAATTATACTGAGCTTGAGCGCTTAGAGATGTTAAGTAACTTTGTCAATTTTATACAACTTGAAAGAGTCACATCCAGGATCAAGCTAATCATAGCCTCATCATCCTAAAAATAAATCCATTTGAATGTTAATGTGCTTCTGAGTTTGTGTCTTGCTCTAAATTGGAATAAAATGCATAAATGAACTACCTGTACTTTCTATTCCTAGAATCACTGGAGGTTACCTCCTCTGTCTCTCTGGTCTTTTTCCTTCTCTCTCTCTTTCTCTGTCTCTCTCTCTATCTATCTATCTATCTCTCTCAATGTATGTACATGCATGGAAAATACATAGAAGCAAAATGAAGTTATTTCTCTATATCTAAGCCATGATACCATTTCTCAATATATCTAAGCCATGATACCTTACCATTTCAAGATTATTGTTTTTTTACACCTTTTTTTCTTATAAATAAGATTTTGATGAACGTCTATGTATTTTAACTTCTTTTGATGCTCTGAATTGGAGCAAAAGAATAAATCAACTGATAAAAATCGTTTTTTTGCTTATTATAAAATGAACCCCATTGAAGACAATAAATTCCTTTCCATGTTCTGTACAAAGCACCTAGAATGGGGAATATAACTGAGTTGCACAGACAGTAAGACAAAGTCTAAACACTACATAAACTAGAGATCCTGAGGCTCTAATTGACAGAACTCCATGGCATCTCTCCAGATTGATCACTTGGAAGGAGCTTTGTCAGCCCATGTGGTCAAGGGAAAGTGTCCACAGACTCCATGCACAGAGTCAGGACAATGGGAAATTTCCAGTAAAGCAGAAAGCATGAAGAGACACCACGTTTAAAAATCCAGCTAGAAGGTAATTCCCTTGCATCACTTTGCTAGTTGGTCTGTAGGTAAAGTTACATCTCAATTCTGTGTAGCCAGGAGACTGTCTTTGCTGAGATATCCTAAGTAGGATCTAATTTGCAAGAAGGTTTCATAATTCTTGTTGCTACTGAGATTATTCAAGCTGAATTTAAAATCAGTTCAGAATCATCCCTAGGACAAGTCAAAGGACTTGGAAGGAAACACCTTTTATCAAGGCTGAAAGTGACTTTTAAAGATGCATATTCATAGAGCACAAAGTCAAAATCTGCATTACATTAGTACAAGAAAATGATGCGGAGACATCCATACTGACAATTGCATCTCTGTCAACTTTGATATGTTGGAATGATTAAAATGTATTAAAAAGTAATCAGATTGCAACAAAGGAAAAAAATCACAAAAATAACCTGCCTAGATGAATTTCTAAAAGTAGAAGCTTTAGAACTGAAATTTCTGTTAAACAATAATAAGAATTCAATGTAGTTACTGTGTAAGAAATTGAAAAGAGAATGAATAAAAGATAGGTAAATAAAATTGCTCAAATCAGTTCAAGCAAGCAAAGGGAAAATTTGTAAATGTCCAGTTATGTGTTATGAAATAAAGTTTTAAAAATTCATATCATGTAATTTTCATTCATAACATAAAGTCAAGGTTAAAAGTGAAGGGGATTGATTAATCCTAGTGTTGTAGGGTTTCTGTTCTGTGATGTTCTTGACCCTAAATATTGAAACCATATCACATTGAGAGTTATAAGTGATTTCATTGAAAGAAAAATGAGATTTTATTGAAAATGAGAGAAGACAGAATAAATCTGTGGATTCTCATTTGAAATGAGGCAAGGAGGAAGCCATAGCCTTAAGATAGGAGAGTATTAGACATAGTTGAAGATCAGAGAGAACAAGGAGAGTTGCCATGAACACATGACTAGAAGAGGATAGAGTCACCATGATGTGACTCATAGCAAGAGAACAGCAAGGAGAGAAGGAGAGAGAGAGGAAGAGAGAGAGAGAGAGAGAAAGAGAGAGAGAGAGAGAGAATCTTTTATAATTTGCCATTGAATGTCCCAGAGCTTCTAAGGGAGTTAGGTAAATACTGGATGGTTCACACACTAATAGAAATTCCTAAATACACTAGTTGTCCACTGGAAATTAAATTATCACCTCCCCAGGGAAATGAAAATGGTGCAACTCATTCAAATTTTTCCACCCATAATTTGAAATTGGATATACAAGAATTTCTTGTGACTAGAATACAGTACTACTAATTGTAATATTCATAGATTATTTCAATGTGAACTATCTCAACTATTACAAACTTATTAAAAGACCCGTTCAATGTACTCAAAAATAAAATTAAGATAATAATCAACCCTTCAATAATTTTAAATTAATTAATATAATGGTGCAAATAAATTCCTCATATTAAGAGGCAGAAAATGACCAATGCAAGTCAACTACTATGGAAGCTGTTATTTATTTTTTAAAATTACTTTTTTTTTCTAGTTTTACAAGAATATTGAGTACCATCCCTGCTTCCCTCTTATCCCCTTTCTTCCATTCCTTCTCCCTTCCCTTCATCAATCCATCTCATTCCCTACCACCCTCCTGCCTGTCTGCTTCTATGGACCACAGGATTCCCTCTGGCTTGTCTACTCTTGTGGGAGTTCAGGTCTCTTGTAGCATATGAAGTTGCCTCTCTTCAGACTACTCAACTGATAGTATCATTTCAATTCATACAACTTTAGTACCCAAAATTTCCACTGCATATTCTTATGTCTTTTGAGTTCCTCTATATTCTATGGAGGCATGTTTATACGTCAATCATTTTGCACATCTGGTAAGGACAAGTATCACTACGGTGAGTTCCTAGATGTGGCAGTCCTATCTTGAATGGAATGTCCTATAAATTAATGGTAGACTTTCCCATTTTTAGGTTCACCACCCTCTCTTCAAAGCCTTAAGATGGGGAGAGATTGCTTACATATTAACAAGCAGTATTGTAAAAGCTACTGAGGGAGAGAAATAAACACAGTCTTCATCAACTCATGAGATCTTCAAGTTGCAATAAATAAATAGGTGACCACTAGTGTAATAGTGGCATGAGTATCAAGGAGACAACCAACAACTTTCTGCTTGAACTCAAGACCAATTTGTCAGAATGGAACTGTTACTGTTACTGTTACTGTTAACTAGAACAAGAACCTAAAAAAGGTAGGAAATAGCTTAATAGGAAAAAGCAGCCAATGAACCTATAGGTAGAAAGACAATACACCAGAATGCTCTGTAGATAGTTGCTATTCTATCTATAGATTTGAAGAACACTTAATATTTAGGCCAGAAATCTTCTACAATAGAGATAGAGGATCTCCACATCCTGACAGGATGCAGCCTGTGGCAGTAGAAGAGCACTGAAGAACAGCAACGGCCAGCCATAACGCAGTATACTAGTGACTAGAAGATTCACCCAGATTCAGGCCAACCTAATCTTTCCCCATCCTAAAACTTCATTTCATTTTTTGATATTATTCCTTTCATATTAGAGAAAATTCTGTAGAATCCACCTATGTGCTGAATTAGAGAGACAGGTTTTTCTGAGTTCCTTAAAGAAATCCAAATTTTTAGAATTTGAGAAAAATGAATTCCTTGAATATTTATTTATATTAAAGTCAAATAAGCTCCTGAAAGATTTCCTTATCATGAAAATGTTACACACAATAAAGATCTGAGCATAAAGGTCCATGAGCAAATTGGTGGTAAGTTATGGAATACATAAATAATATAGTATTACCTAATGATGAAGGGAAGAAAGTCCTGCTACTTGAAATAATGTAGACAGACCTCTAAGACTCTTCATTAAATAAAAATATCCATGTAAAGAAAGAAAAATTCTCCATGACCTTGTATATATTTGGAATCCAGAAATTTGGAACTCACAATTAAAAGAGAAAGGCTTCCTACCAGAGTTCAGAGAGTAAGAATTAGAAATATGATGATCAATTAATATAAATTTCAGATACACAAAATGAAGGAGTCAAGCAGACATATTGTGCAACATGGTGACTAAGCTAGTGTAATGTATTTCTTATTTAAGAATTAACATGTAATTTTATGATTCTCATGATTATACAACAGGTAAGTGGTAGCTTCAGGTTCATGGACCTACTTTTGCTTCTCCGCAGTTTATACATTATATGTTGTATGCATTCTGAAACATTGTGTGGTAGATAACACATGTATAAATTTTTATTTTCCAATTAAGTTTTTAGAAAATGACAATAATTTAAATTTCTCTACAGTGTATTAGGAAACGAGTGTTCTAGATCTAAATATACCCCAACAAAAGAATTGTGTATTTAGCTTTCACCAACATCAGGATCTGTTTTTTAAGTATTAGTGGAAGTAATACACCTTTTTCATACCTCCTTTCTGAATTCCAATAACAATTTTCTAGAAAATGCTTTAAATTTAGACTTAAAGTCACTTTCTGCACAGATAATGCTTAAATTTAAAAAACTGGGGTATTGACATATAGATAGTTATAACATATAATTACCTATGGTACTTATTATAGGAGGACACATATGACCAAATTTAGAAGTCAGAAGTAAAAAAGATAGTCAGAAATTTAAGATTATAAGCAAAACACACACGTTTCACAATAAAGATATTTTTATATATTCATTTTGGCAGGCATTGAAGTTTACCTTTATTGCCACATAAAATGTTATTGTGAACTGTTGTGACACATTTTTTGCTGCTTTTTTCTTCTTGATGACTATCCTAAGACAATATGATATAAATTGCTACTAGCATACAACACATTTGGAGCAATAGATAGAAGTACTTTTCTTGGCTCTAAGATGCAGATAGATATTTCATCACCTGCTTCAGGGCAGAATACATTGAATTTTATGTCCTGAATTATTGTATGAGTAATGTTATGCTGGTTATTTTCTTTGGGGAATTAAAATACTAATGTCTTAATTTTGAAAACATCAATATTGGCTTAATGAATGAGACATAATTACAAGACTTTTTAATAAGGTACAATCTGAAAAATCTTTAATAATAGTAACATCAGCAACTAAAAATTGTTTTCAAACTTTAAGATAAATCACATGGCCTGCTTAAAGTAATAGTCAATAAAAATAATTCTTTTCTCACATTAGTTGATTTTTATATAGCTTCATAGACTAGAACTTCTTTATGAATAGCAATTCCTTCAAATAAAACATTTAAATGGTACATTAATCTCATTAATTGGAATTATTAACACATAATATGAGTGATATCCCTGAAATGGATTTCTGGAACTGTACAGAGGCATTGCAATACAACCTCAATGTCAGATTGTAAAGGATTCAGATATTACATCAAGGGTCAGAAGTATGACACACAAGACAAGGGAACTCAAGAGGGTATGTGGAATGGCCTTATAGACTCAGGAAAAAAATCTCTAAAACATCAAAGATCCATCCAGTTGATAAGCACTGAGTCACAGTTTGTTCCAAGGAGGCATGGCTACAGAAGGTTTGAGAACAAACCTGGTCAAATACAGAACCTAAAATCCCTCTGTAGATGGATGCAAGGGAGAAGAAAGGTCAGGGTTCTCTTGGACCATGATGGGTCATATGTTAGACAAATTATATTTACCTTAAAAGCTACATAGAGCTCACAAAGAAGAGCTTTACAATGAAAAAGACATAGACCTAACGTTAAGTATCCTTCACATCACCTGCTCATGTGATTTGTCATCCACTTGGACTGCAGTATCAAGGTTAGATGCAACTAGTAATGTTTTCTACCATTTTCATGTGTGTGTACAGAGTGTGTGTGTGCATGAATATTTTTACATTCTTGTGGTGTATGTGAGTGTGTGAATATGTGTGCCTATGGAGTTGTGTGTGTGTGTGTGTGTGTGTGTGTAATGGTTACTCTTAACTATTGCTCTGAGAGCACACCCAAAGTCAAGCAACTTAGGGGAGAAAGGGAGGGTTATTCACCTTACAGTTCCAGAGAAAGATAAAACAGTCTTTCACAGCAGGAAACAGCATGGCTGGCTGGCTGAAGCTGGCAGGCTGGCTAAGTTACAGCAGACCTCCACATGGCTAGAGCATTCCTGGACAATCTCTCTCTTTTCTATTGTTCCTTATGGTCTCACTACTTCGAATCTAGAATCTATGGAGGTTCTGATGGGATCCAGGGTTGATCTTTGCATTATCCAGATAATCTCTTCAGACAAGTTGATCTTGCCAGGTGTGGTCTCAGCTGATTTTAGTTAATACCAGGTATGTCAAGCTGACACCAAGATTAACTATCATAGTGTGGTGTGTGTGTGTGTGTGTGTGTGTGTGTGAGTGTGTATGTGTAAGTTGGTGGTTGATGTAAAGAATCATTCAAATCATTCTGTCACTTTGCACCATATTCATTTGACAATGAGTCTCTAGTTATACCTAAAACTCGCCTAGAGGGCTAGTCTGACTAGCTTTTCTCTGGGGATTCCTTTGTGTCACCTTCTTGAGATGGAATTGCAGGTGGGGCACCATGTCCATCCCATTGAATACTTTCTTTCTCCTGATCTTGTAAGTGCTTTTACCAGTGAGCCATCTTCCCAGTTCATGGATGGGGCTTGACAGGAACTACATCAATTTCTCCTGACAGTACCCAAGCAAAGCCAAGATTGAAGCAATGCAATCTTTCAGTAGAGAAAAACTTTTCTGATAAACTTTAATTAACCTTGCCAATCATACTTAATAAATTTAATATGTTGAGTAATTTGCTTACAATAAATTAATATCAGATGAATACAGTATGCATGGTTTAGATAAATCACACACACACAAACACACACACACACACACGCACACACACACACACACTAAGATTATTCTCAGAATAAAGAAGCATTATTTTTGGTCCCAAACATTTTTACCATAAAAAGGAAAATAATGCCTGTGGTACAAAACTCCAAAGGAACTGAGTGACCCCCCTTAGAAATTTTTCTCCTTTAATTTAGATAACAACGTCTGTAAGGTAGGAATTCTATCCTTGTAACCATGATGCCAACACTGAAGCACATGCGTCTGAGGCAAAAATGTCAGTCTATAATCTAAATAACGTTTTTTTTTATTATGGATGATGGCAAAGGAATATGCCCTTCTCTTAATTTATGCATTCGAATTCATTGCCCTCTGCTACAGTGAATGCCACACTGAGACTGAAATTACTGACAGTAGGGAAGGCTTCTATTAGCTGTGTGATGGATCCTGGCTTGTAGTAGATACCGGGGAGGATGCAGTTGCCAGGGCTGCACATGTAACTTATGGCAAAGGAGGACTGAGGAGTTATCTCCGGGGGCCATTGTTGTTACAAGGGTAGGGAGTGAAAATAAGAGCAGGCTGCCTTGAGGGTGGAGGCAGATGTGGGGAGTGCTAATACCATCAATATTAATGCTGGCTGCTATAGGAGGTTTGTGCCCATGAGGCTGGTGAAGTAGACACCAGGGAGAGGCTAATCGCCACATCCAACCATCAAAGGGCAGATGTAGAATGTCATTCAGATGCAAAGTGCCAGGAAGCGCAGAAGAGCACACAGCTGAGAGACAGACACACATGCATAGAGGGAATGTAGAGCACAAATGTCTTCCAGGAGAAAAGCGAGTGTAAGGGCAGAGGGAACTCAATCAAAATGTAGCATTTTGTCCCCCGGACAGTGGCAAGAAAAATAATGTAATACCACACTTAATGATTGACCAAAATTCAAAGCCTATGATTTCTGTCCCCCTAAATATATCCCTGGACATGAAAATAAGAGTAAACTTCTCTTTATAGAACCTGAGATAAATGAAAAAAAGTAAATAAACACAAACAATTTAAAATATAAGAGAACCTTTCTTTTTTTTTTTAGCTTTTACTCAGGTAACCACAACTCATGTCCTATAGGGTACTGGGCTCTGACATCTTTGAAGCAGTAGTGTTTTGGTGGAAAATGAGACACTTCCAGCAGGGGAGTGTCAAAGGTAGTTAGTGGGGTGCGACTTGGGAGCTTTTTCATTGATTTATTGTAGTTCTTTCTCTGCAATGCTTCAGATCAGCTGTTAAGAGAAGAGATGCTTATTTCGAAGACTATATACCAAGGAGAAGTGGAGTGAATGAAAGTGTGTTTAATTTTGCCCTTTCTCATTTTCACCAACAGAGGGAAGAATATTGCACGGTTACAAAATATCCTATTCAGTACTACTGCTGAAATGTAAGCAAATCATGTTCTGAGATAAAGAAATGCCATCAGATGTCCAAATGCAATTGTAGCAGTTAGCAAATTTCTTCCTGAGGCAAGAGTACTTTTAGAAAGCAATGTGAAAGGATCATTTCAGTTATTCATGATCTAATAGCTAAATGCAAAATTGTTATCCAAATGGGTAAGGGAAAGCATTGAGAATTAAAGCAATGTAAAGACCCAGCTTACAGTTTACAGAAAAAAGTACTTGCTCTCTCTAACTGAGTAGTCCACAAATTTACTTGACATAACTAGCAAAGGAAACAGGTGAAACAGAAAACATGGATCTGAGCAAATACGAGAAGATGGAATACGAAGGTACAAAAGAGTGTTAAGGGCTGCAGAGATGGTTCAACAGGGCAAGCTGTCTATATGAAAACTCGAAGATCAGAGTTCAGTTCCCAGACGTACATGAGAAAACAGTTCTGAAAGTTGTCCTTTGACCTTCACTTCCTGTGCCATGGCGCACACAAGGCTCTCTCTCTCTCTCTCGCTCTCTCTCTCTCTCAACATCTGCAGAGTTTCGTGTTGTATTTATCAACTCTTGTCAGTGATTGCCCTGTACTTTTCCCAAATGTTTTTCATTCAGTCAATTAGATTGCTTCACAAAAGATGTATAACCCAGGGCTGGTAAGATGGCTTATGGAGTGAAAGTATTGCGTGCAAAATAGGCACCTTGAGTTCGATTCCAGATCTGGGATCCACATGGAGGAAGGAGAGAAACTATTTCACCAAGTTTGCCTCTAGCCTCCAAATGCGTGACATGGGGTGGCACAAACCTGTGAACATCCTCTCTCTCTCTCTCTCTCTTTCTCTCTCTCTCTCCCTTCTCTCTCTCTTGCATTTTCTCTGAAAGAGGACTCTCTGTGCCCATACATATTAATTTCCACTTTTAATCTTTCAAGTTGCCTCATTGTTTCTTACATAAACAAAAGAAAATCTCTTTTAAAATTATTAATATTTTAAGCTGATTTTTCTTTTGCCCAATTTAATCCAAAATTAATTACTGAATAACATCAAAATATGATTTTTGTTTTTATTGGTTTAATAATTTGTATGAGGTATTGGGATCATTGTATACTCACCTGAGGTATATCTATGTTTCATATAGATATATAAAATCTTTCTATTTGTGTATATGCACTAGGATCTAATGACTTTGTCACTCAAAAGTCAGATGTTCAAATTTCATGTAAGAATATTAGGAAATAGGGCCGTTGGAAAATGATCAAATCATGACATTTTCTTCCTGAATGTCATCAATGTTCTTATTAAAGTGATCTTGAACAGAGAGCTTTCTTCTCCTGTGTTATAATCAGAGTGAGAAGGTATCATTGAGGCGCCAGGAAAGTACTTCACTGGCTTCAGAATACTGGTATCTTGATAAAGAATGTCATGACCACCACAACAAAGAAAAAATTGCTTTCATTTAAGACACTTCAATGAATATTTAACTGTGAGAGCAACTGAAATGATTTATGTCAACATGTGTGCATTTGTTTATTGCTACATTATGTGTTTTGAGAATAGAGAGTTCATTATTTCAATTTTCTGTCTACCTAGTGGCCAACATAAACTTATGCCTTTATATGTGTTATTATTTAGTAAATGGATTATTCAAGTCTTCCAAGCAAAATTGGAATTATAGCAAAAAGGTTGAGTAAAACCAGTTACTGGATTCTGTGTCATGTCTTTGTTTAGGAAATGATATAATTAAAGTGTTTTTAACTGTTATTTTTCCTTTTAGAAAAAAAAACAACTTAAAAATGAGTTCAGCAAGTATTCTTTTTTATTTTTTTATTTTTATTTTTTTGCACTCATACAAACTTAATAGGTACCGCAGTCCCCTGCCTTCCTCCACTCTTTCCTAGTTCCCCTTGCTCCCTCTCCCTTTTCCCCCTTCCTTTCACCCCCCTCCCTTTCTCCTAGTGACTCCCTCTTCTCCACCCCCGCCAATCCCTGGAGCATCCTTTAGTGTGAATGTCAAACTTCCTTTGCATGCTCCATTTGAGGTGTACAGACTCAGTAGCATTGCCTAGAGCCCTTTCTTGTGCTCCCCTTTCGTATGGGAACACTATTGTTATTGTTAATCCCTTGACTCTAAGGATCCTAGTGCCTGGGATCCATTCTAGATTTTGGGGGGGTCGTTGATATGTCAGTCATTTCAGCAAGTATTCTTTTTTTTCTATTAATAAATTTTTTATTATTCTTTCAGCTCATACAAACTTAATAGGTATACCAGTTCCCTCCCTCCCTCCTCCTCCCCCCGTACCCCCTGCTTCCCCTCCCCACCCCCCTCCCTCCCATCCCCCAGTGCCTCCCGCCCCAATTCCCAGAGAGTCCTTTCTTGTGCATGCCTGATTTTCCTCTGGGCCCTCCTCTTCGATGACGTACAAGGACCCAATGGCTTTTCCCTAAACCCTTTCCCGTGTTCCCCTTAGGTATAGGAACACTGCTGTGGCTGCCAATCCCTTGCCTCCAAGGATCTTGGTGCCTTTAGCAGATGCTAGACTTTGTGAGGTCAATAGTGTGTTGGACAATGCGCAGGGCATGTAAAGTCCAATTATAATTGCTTCAGCCCTAACTTGTATGGAGTATCTTACATATCATTGCTCCTCCCATCCTTTTGCTCTTACAATCTTCCGCAAATTTCCCTGAGCTTCAGGATGGGGAGAGATTAGGCTGGCCTAGTTCTAGGTGGTTGATATAGAGTCTCTGAAGTTCTGGATTGTGGTTTGTTGATTTTTTTTTGCAGTTTCAGCAAGTATTCTTAAATACACACTTTACTCTTTTATCTTGAAATTAATGTATTCTGACTTACAATTAAATGGAATTAATTTTTTATATTTTATTTATTTATTGTGTGTGTGTGTGTGTGTGTGTGTGTCTGTCTGTCTGTCTGTCTATCTGTCAGAGGGCACTATGTGTCCCTTTGGAGGACCAAGGGAGACTTCAGGAATCATCCTGGATTATTTCTACCTCCTTTTTGCTTCATTCTAGGATTTCCCATGCTCTGCCCACCAGAGCTGTAATTACAGGCCACTGCCATTTCTGCCTGGTGTTTTTTTCCGTGGGACCTGGGATCTAAATTCAAGACCTTGTGCTTACAAGACAGAGTCTTAACCCCTGAATCATTTCTCTAGCCCTGTAATTTCATCTACTTTTGAATATACACTTATAACAAGACTCTAATTTAACAGGTTTTTATCTCTGATCTCTGGCCAGGGGGCGACATCCAATACCCATCAGGATGGAGCCAAGGGCATTGCAGAAGCAGCAAAACTAAAAAAAAAAAAATCAAGAAACCATAATTCAGAACATCAGAGACTCTATATCAACCACCTGGAATCAGGCATGCCTAATCTCTCCCCATCCTGAAGCTCAGGGAAGTTTGCGGAAGAGGGGGCAGTAAGATTGTAAGAGCTCAAGTACGGGAGGAGTCATGATATGCAAGATACTTCACACAAGTTAGGGCCGAAGCAATTATAATAGGATTCTGCATGATCTGCACAATGACCAACGTATCATTGACCCCTCAAAATCCAGCATGGACTAAAGGTACTAGGATCCTTAGAAGCAAGGGATTAACAGTCACAATAGTGTTCCTATACTTAAGGGAACACAAGAGAGTTCTAGGAAATGCCACTGAGTCCTTACACCTCATCAGAGAAGAGGACCCAGAGGAAAGTGTGATATACACATTAAAGGATGCTTCAGAGATGGGGGAGGGGGCACTGGGAGAAAGGGAGGGAGGGGGGAAAGGAAGGGGAAAAGGGGAGAGGGAGCAGGGAGGTCCAGGGAGGGGTGGAGGGGCGAGAGGGGACAGGGGTACCTACTAGTTTGTATGAGCGGAAAAATAAATAAGTAAATGAATGATGAATGAATGAATGAATGAATGAATAAATGAATAAATAAATAAATGAATAATAGATAAATAACTGAATTTATCCTTGTTCAACTTTGGTATGTTATATATGCTTAGAAATTCATCCAATTCTTGGGCTGGAGAGGTGGTTCAGAGGTTAAGCCTCTGCCTTACAGGTGGAAGGTCCTGAGTTCGGATCCTAGACCCCACGTATAGACGCCAGGCGGAAGCTGGGGGCGGGCTGCGCTTCTGGTCCTGGTAGGGCGGAGCCTGTGAATCCGGAGCAGACTAAAGAAGGAGGAGGTGGAGGCGGCCATGGTGATACCCGAATTCGTCCGGGGTTCTACACACACACACACACACACACACGCGCGCGTGCACATATGTATGCACACACGCACAACTGAATAAATTTAAAAAATTCATCCAATTCTTGTCAAATTCAGTGTAGTATAAATTTTTGAAATATGACCTTATGATTCTTTGAATTTCCTTGATAACAGTTATGATAGCTCCATTTTCATCTCTAATTTTATTAATTTTTATTTTCTTTCTTTTGGTTTTGGTCAGTTTGGCTAAGGGTTTATCAGTCTTACTAACTTTTTTCAAAGAACCAGCTCTTTGTTTGATTGATACTTTATATTGTTTTCTTTGCCTCAATTTGCCTGTCTATTGTTTTTGGTATTGATTTGTTCTTGTTTCATTAAAATTTTATTTATTTGTTATGTTTCTGGGTTTTTTTTTATTATTTAGGCATTTAATACTACAAACTTTCCTTTTAGGATTGCCTTCATCATATCACAAAGATTTTGATATATTGCATTTTCATTGTCATTTAGTGCGAGGAATTTTTGAATTTCCATTTTGACTTCTATCCAGATCTATCCATCGTTTAGTAGCATGTTGTTCAGCTTCTAAGAAGTTATGTACTTTCTGTTGTTTACCTTGTTATGGATGTGTAGCTTTATTCCATGGTGATCAGATAAAGTACAGGATGTAATTCCAATTTTCCTGTATATGTGCAGGCTTCTCTTATGACTTGGTATGTGGTCTTTTTTGGAAAAAGTTCCATTAGCTGCTGTAAGAATATGTATTTCTGGTGTGAGGATGGAATCCAGTAGATGTCAGTCAGATCCAATGGTTTAATGGTATGATTTAGTTAAATTTTTGGCCTGCTAACATCTACTGGTGAGAGTTGGGTGTCATGTTTTGGTTGATTTGTTGTTTTACACATTCTATTGTATGTTTTAAAGACTATATAAATTGCATCATTCAATATTTCTTTAAAAAAAGAGAAGATAATTATTGTCTTAAGGATAATTTTAGCATGAACATCTATTATAAAATATATTATTTTAGAAACAAATTCATGTTACTGGAGTTTCTTAGATGGGTGCTTTTTTAACATCTAAGGTGTCATTTCTCTGCTTACAAAAATATGGAATGATTCACAATGGAAACATCTGATGTTCAGTGAACAACATGTCAGAGTCACTGAATTGTTAAATCCTTCCCACAGATGATAATTATAAAAACTGGGTTATTAAAAAAATAAAATAAAATCTACTTAAAGGGATGGGAAACTATCCAAAAGATGACACAACTTTTTAAAAGATGAATTTGACTTTAGAAAAGTTATAATATGAAGAAAATGATAAAGGTCAAAATGTTAGGATTTTCTGGTTAGTGGCATAGAAAGAGTGGCATAGAAAGAGAAAATGTTGAACATTTTGTATCTGCCAAGTTTTAGGTAAACAAAATCAAAGGGAAATTAAAGGCAACACTCAGATTTCACAAGAGATGCTGAGGGTAGAGTTAGATGACAATGTAGGTAGAGACCAGAAGACAATGTATATTTCAGAAAGCAATGGCCAGCACAAAGCATACTTTGTATGTAACACCATATTTTGTTGCCTGATATTGTTTACCATTTCTTTCCTTAATTTTCTTAAAAATGGATCTGTGAGAGCAAAACTTTGACACATTCAACTCATAACTCATATATGGTAATAAAGAGACAATATTCAAAGGAGGATTGCAAATGGAAATATGCTGTTTTCAAATTCATATGCTTTCTCAGAGGTAAATTCATCCTAAATCTAAGTAGAATAGCATACATTAAAATAAATATTTTAATTTCATTCTTTAAAGTCAAATAATAAAATAAAGCTGGATACCAAAACCAGGAAATAAGCTTAAGGAAATAGGAAAAACTAAGAATAATTGGCAGCACAGTAAGTCAGAAAAAGAACAAAAAATGAGAAAAAAGAAAAATACATCAGTAAAACATAATTTGCTTATTTTTCTAACAAGCATTTGAAGCCTAAATCCGTAGTCCATACATTTTACATACTGTGACCAAAGGAGGACTTGCTATGTATTGTCTCAAAATGATACACTTTATATAAAAACACAAAATACATTGAATCAGTATGAAGAGATATTTCACTTGTATAAAATAAGCTGAAGAAAGTTTAAAGGTTCAGAGGTATATCAGGCTAAATACACTTTCAGACAAGAATAATGATAAATAAAGGGGATGCTTAATGCAGAAAAATGCCTACAAATCAAGAAAATGAAATTAAAAATGCAACCTTGTTTCATAACAAAGACTAAGAACTCAAAGGGAAAACCTACAAACTTACAAACACTAAAACATTCCCTTCTAAGTAGTTTTTGAAAAATCATCCAGCATAATAATAGTTACAAAGCTATAAAAGAATTAAACAATGCTAATTACCATTTTTATTCCACTGATGTTTGTAAAAGTTTATATAAGCAAACTGTAGAATATATATGTTAAAAAATTTAGAACAGGAGAATGCACTCAATTCAATTATTAAGCTGATTCTTTTTCTAATCTCTCTCTCTCTGTTTCTCTGTGTGTGTATTTCTGTGTGTGTGTGTGTGTGTGCGTGTGTGCTTACCCACTTGCATGTGGGTGAGCACGGGGGGGGGGGGATCTGCGCTTCTGGCCCTGGTAGGGCGGAGCCTGTGAATCCCTAGGCAGAAGGTGGTGGAGGCGTCCATGGTGGTTCGCGAATTCGTCCGTGGTTCTACACACACACACACACACACACACACACACACACACACAGAGACACACACACACACGCGCGCTCATACATAACATATGCACATGCGTACAGTTGAATAAATAATAATAATAAAAAAATTTAGAAATGCAATTGAACAAAATGTAAAAGTAAAACCAAATGAAACTTTTTTTTAGAAATCTGGAGAATGAACATTTTATAAAAACTCAGTGTCTTTCACTGGGAGTGTTCAAGCACAATGAGCTAATATATACTCATTAAAATAATTAAGATCAGGTCTGGAGAGGTGGCTCAGGGGTTGGGCCTCTGCCTTGCAGGGCAGAGGGTCCTGAGTTCGGATCCTAGACCCCACATATAGACACCGGGTGGAACTGGGGGCGGCCTGCGTTTCTGGTCCTGGTAGGGCTGAGCCTGTGAATCCCCGGGCAGTCCATGGTGATTCCCAAATTCGCCCGTGGTTCTACACACACACATACATACATACACACACACACACACAATTGAATAAATAATAATAAAAAATTAAAAAATAATTAAGATCAAAATAGAACACTTTCTGTGACCAAGAATAGCGAGAAAATAGAACAATTTGATTCTTCACATATTGAATATTTAAAAATAATATATTGAGCCAAAAAGTCAGACATGAGCAGATATTATACTTTTTTCCCAATAGAAAATTGTAGAAAATTCACTTTCAAGTGACAGAAAAGAAATGAAATAATTACTGTTAGCCACAGCCATTAACCTCCTTCAACCTGGTTGGAATGCCTTCATTCCCAGAACTTACACTCTAAATCATTTACCGCTACATATTTATAGAATCTAGAGTGGACTATTTTTGGCCTGATGTCATTTCACTTTCTAGCTCCACTGTCCTGATTCCATAGCAATTCCACTGAAGGTTATAAAAGATGGATCCCCTCCTTTGTCTGGAGGCTCTGTAGATGTCTTCCGCCATGTTCTTCATGGTGGCTTTCTCTATCCTCTCCATCTTTAAGCTGTAACTTTTGTTCTACTGAACGTTGAAGGCTGACCTTGATTTCCTTCCCCACCAGGTCCTCAGCTCTAATAAACTTGTATTTCCTCAGTTCTCTCCCTGGTGTTAACTTCTCTTTACAATAGACTCTCACATGCTATAGAGTCACTGTACTCCTCCTTCTTCCCCTAAGCAGAACTGAAAATAACCTCATCCTTGATTAAGTTGAGAGATGGGGTTGATTATAACTAGTCAAGAGAAAACTTCTGGAAGTGGTGACATTATTCTTTGCAGTTATTATAACTGGGTGTTGGTAAGTGCATCTGTCTATCAAAGTAATTGAAATCCATACTTTAGTGGTAAAGTTTATTATATATAAATTTCACATTAATGATATTTGTTTGAAAACTAATGGAAAATAAGGAAAACAGAAAGATGAGATCGCTTCTAATGTATCCTCTGTCAGGATAACCCTAGTTTAATTATTGTTTGATGAAGAGAATTTACAAAGGAAATAGAATGAATGAGACACAGTATATAGAGAACCTGTTAGAGGATAGTGAGCTCCAGATTGATTCTATTTTCCAGTGATGTAAAGTGTAAAGTGCATACATACTTCATATTAAAGAAGAAAAGAAAGTCCAGAGTACATTCTGCAAGAAGGAAGGGAAAAAAGAGTAAGGGGACTAAAGAAGTTTCTGCATCTGACCAGACAGATTTGACTACTATACAGAATATTTGCCCTATATTAATTCATGATATTATTAACAATCCACTAACTTTCAGTGACCCAAAGTTAAGAATGTCATGGGGCAGCATCTGTAACCTATAATAGAGTTTTCCTTGCTTGGTTGCAACCCAACGTCCAATGTGCCTACCATAAACACATTAATTTATGAACTTCTTTTGTGACTGTACAAAGTTCATATAATAGTTTAAAAAAGATTGTTCTTATGACTCTTCACTCCCTTTTCCTTGCTGCTTCTTTCATAATAGTTTGTTAAAATATTAGCGAAAATGACTTTTAAGAATGAGCTTTACTAGTAAAGGCGGCCTCGGATGAAATGAATGAATGATTTATAATGAATGAAATGAAAGCTGATTTATAATAAGCAAAATTAACAAAACATCTCTTGGATTAACTTGAATTCAATCTTAAAACTTGTTGCTTCATTGTTAAAATATTGTATGATTTTTAAAATTTTACTCATTTACTTTGTGTGTATGTGTGTATGTGTGTGTGTGTTTGTGTATCAGAGGGCACTGTGTGTCTTTGTGGAGGACCAAGGATGACTTCAAGAATCATTCTGAATTGCTTCTACCTCTCTTTTGATTCTCTCTGGGATTTCCCAAGCTCTTCCCACCAGGGTCAGAAGTTCAGGCTACCACCACTTCTGCCTGATGGTTTTATGTAGGACCTGGGATCTGAACTCAGGACCTTCTGCTTGTCGAGATAGAGTCTTAACCTCTGAGCCATCTGTCCAGCCTGAAAATGTTGTGCTATTAAATGTTTAACAACTTGTTCTCTGGAAAATAGGAAAACAAAACAAAGCTGTGTTTGTAGAATCCAATGAATTCAGCGATGGCAATACTCACAGCCACATCAACATTGACCTGTAAGATGAGGTTGGTGAGTCCCAAACCAACAAAATGCACATTTGCTTAGCTCTGGCGAGTATCAGCTCAAACAAGTCTGTTCTACAACACAAATGTCTTAATCCCACTGAAGATATAGCGTGGATTAAGATCTCGAGAGTTTATTTTATTTCACAGTTTTCTTGGTTAATAACAAATTTATTCAGCAGGTGCTAAAGCATTTGGCTTCATGGTGCTCATTAATCGGATCTGAAACTCATTAGCAGGTTGGTGTTACTTACAAAAAGGAAATTTCCTGATAACAAGTTGAGTTTAGCATATCAACAACCTAGGTGACTTTAGTCTTCAAAGCATATCTGTTCATTTAGTAATATGCTTAGAAATAGGGGCTTGTTTTCTTTTTTAGTTCATTTTCAGTTTTTCGGAAAAATCACTTCTCAATGACTTCCTTTTTACATTCATCCCACAGAAAACAACTGTGACACTGAGGCAATAATTTATGCTTTTTCACCTTTTTCCTCTTGTCAACTCTCCAACATATCATCAACATTTGATTTCTTAAACCTTGAAATTGCTCACAATCCTCACTACAGTTAGAGGTAAGATTCTCACTTTTCTCTACTATCATAGTCACATTCTGGTGTCAACTTGAACACTGAAGACTAAGTTCTGAGCACAGTAATGAAAAATCAATAGTAGAGTTAAGCCCCAAAAAGATGCAAGAGATTGTGTAATTGATGGAAAAGACCCGCCCATGGTGGGTGGGACTAGTCACTGGGCAGATGAATAAGATAAACTGAGTTGATTTTTTTTAATTTAAATTTTTTATTTATTTTTATTCCATTCATACAAACTTAATAGGTACCCAAACCACTCCCACCTTCCATCCCTCCCTGGATTCCCTTGCTCCCTCCCCCCTTTTCCCCTTGCTTTTCCCCTCTCTCTCCCTTTCTCCCATTGCCCCTTCCCCCCCCTCAATCCTTGGAGCATCCTTTAGTGTGCATATCAAACTTCCCTCTACGTTCTCTTCTCTGATAAGGTATAAGAACACAGTAGCATGGCCTAGAGCTCTTACTTGCATTCCCCTTTAGTATAGGAACCCTATTGTGGCTGCTAATCCATTGCCTATAAGGATCCTAGTGCCTATGATTCATGCTAGACTTTGGGGGGTCAGTGACATGTTGGTCACTGCACAGGTCATGCAAAGTCTTATTATGACTACTTCGCCCCTAACTTGTGTGGAGTGTCTTGTATATCATTGCTCCTCCCCATCTTTAGGCTCTTACAATTTTACCACCCCCTCTTCTGCAAAATTTCTCTGAGCTTTGGGATAGGGAAAGATTAGGCTGGCCTGGTTCCTGATTATTAATGTAGGGTCTGTGATGTTCTGAATTATGGTTTGTTTGTTTGTTTTCCCTGTTTTGATGTTCCTGCACCGGCCTTGGCTTCATTCTGATGGGTACTGGATGTCACCTCCTACAGTTAAAGGTAAAAGGCTGTTAAAATAAGGTCTTACTATAAGACTAGATTCAAAGGTAAATGGAATAAGAGTAGGAGACCTCTGTGAGGAGGGGTCAGACTCCCATTTGCAAGATCATTACCATCTATCTTCTAGACTCTATGCCTCCCTGTCTGGTGAGATCAAACCCCATCAGTTGCAAGTGACCAGGAAGGAAAGTCTGTGAGCTTAACCAGATGTCTCACTACTTTCTTGCAATACTTGATGGTGGCCTATTTTCTCTGCTGTAGCATGATCCCCTCTCTCCTTGTTTCTGGTGGAGCCCTCCTTCCCCTTCCCTCCTGTTTATAATCTTTGCAATTACTGTAGGTATTACAGAGATTTATCTTTGAGTGTGTCACTAAGTGGGTTTGGTACTAGGATCCACCTATTAGGGAGTAAATATAGTGCTTAATTTTCTGTGTCTGGATACTTCACTCAATATAATTTTTTTTTAATTCCATCCATTGCCTGGCAAATTTCATTAATTCATCATTTTTGATGGCTGAGAAGTATTCCATTGTATAAATGTACCACATTTTCCCTATCCACTCATCAGCTGTTGGGCATTTGGGTTGGTTCCATGATTTTGCTATTGTAAACAGTGCTGCTATGAACATGGTAATGCTTGTACTATTGAGATGAATTTTTTGCTGTATGGGGGATTATTCCCAGAAGTGGAATAGCAGGGTCATATGGCATTTGAAGCTCAATCTTTAACTTTTTTAAGAATCGCCAGACTGCTTGCTAGAGTGGTTGTATAAGCCTGCATTCCCACCAGCAATGTAGGAGAGTTCCCCTCTCTCCACATCCTCTCCAGCATTTGGTGGTGTTTATATTGTGGATTTTTGCCATCCTGACCAGGGTGAGATGATATCTCAGGGAGGTTTTGATTTGCATTTCCCTGATGGCTAAGGATGGGGAGCATTTTTTATAGATATTCGTTAGACATTTCAATTTTGTCCCTGATAAAGTTTCTTTTAAATTCCAGGGCTCATTTTTTAATTGGGCCATTTGTTTCCTTGGTGTTTAGTTTTCTAAGTTCTTTGTGCACTCTGGATAACAGAGCACTATCAAATATGTTGTTAGTGAAGATTTTCCATTGCATATGTACACAGAAATGGAATTGCTGGCTTACATGATTTGGGGAACTTCCATAATGTTTTCCACTGTGCTTGTTCTAATTACCTTCCTGGAAAGAATGTCAAACTATCTTCATGGCTTTTAACTTTTACCAACTCTTGTGAATGTTTTAATGATTTGATAATTACCATTTTAACTATGTGACTTGAAGTTTGCTGATGACATTTTTTAATGACAGTAAACATTTTTCTAATGTACCTATTGACTATTTGTATCTATTCTTTGAGAAATATCTCCTTAGATATTGTCTCATTTTTAAAAAGGAAATTTATATTTGTCTTTAGTTGTGTGTGTTCCTCTTATATTCTGGATATTAAAACCTTGAAAGATGAGTAGTTAGTAACTTTTTATTCCCGGTGTTCATGTTATCTCTCATTTCATTAAGTATTTATCTTGCTGTACATATATTTTCAATTTTCTATAGTATAACTTGTCTTGTTTTGCTTTTGTAGTCTGTTCTTTTGAGATCTTGTCCCAAAACACCTGCTGTACACGTTATGAAACATTTCTTCAGTGCTTGTTTGTGAATAGTTTCATAATTTCTCAATTATGCATTTAAATATTTTATCCACAGAATTAATATCCACATATAAGTCACATGTTCTACTTTTGACTTTCTTCATGAAGACATACACTTTTGCAAGCTTTGTTTATTGTCTTTATCCCATGTACATTCATGGCAACTTTGTGTATATCAAGTTCGGTGTAGGGAAAATTTGTACAGCTCAGTGGTAAAGTGCTTGCCTAGCAAGTGACTGTCCTGGAAGCAATTCATAGTATGTGCGTGTTTTTTTTTTTTTTTTTTACTTTATGAGTTGTGTGATAGTATTATGTAAAAGTGGTATTTATAAAGTAATATGTGCAATTAGCAAAATTAAGAATCATTGCATTTTAAAAATATACTCAATACTTTTTAAACTTTATGCACATCTACTGCACTCCCTCTTTTCCCACCTTCCTTCACAAAAAAAAAAAAAATTGTTTTTGTATTATTGTATGTATGTTTGATTTTTTTTTTCTGTTCATACAAACGTAATAGGAACCCCTGTCCCCTCCCTCTCTCCAACCCTCCCTGGACCTCCCCCCTTTTGCCCCTTCCTTTCCCCCTCCCTCCCTTTCTCCCAGTGCCCCTCACCCATCTCTGAAGCATCCTTTAATGTGAATATCAAACTTTCCTCTGGGTCCTCCTCTCTGATGAGGCATAAGGACTCAGTGGCTATTCCTAGAACTCTATCTTGTGTTCCCCTTAAGTATAGGACCTTGACAAACACATTTTATGGACGGAATATACTCAGTGAAATACTGTAAACCCTAGAAATTAGAAAAATATGTTTCCAAAGATCCAAGGAACATGGTATAAAAGCTCCACAGAGCAGACCAGGGCAAAGCTGAAATTTTGTATACATCCTCTAACATGTTTGTAAAGCAATGTGAAGAAGATCATCTTTGATACGCACTGCATTCAGGTATCTTACTGCAGACATCTGAATGTAGTGTGGTACCAAAGATGTTTGATTTGTTTGACTTGTCAGTAAAGGATCCTTTTCTACTTGAATGAATATTCAATTAAAATACATTTTATATTCACTAGTATCATTAAGTTACGGAAAAGCCCCCTTTCCCTAGGATGCGGTCCAGGAAGGACCCACTGCTTGTCTAGTAAAGCCCTAGACCATGCCCCAGGCCCCAGATCACCCAATCCTCCCAGCTCATCCTAACCAGCCAGAGAGGCAGCAAGTCTGCTCTGGTGCCAGAGAAGGTCCCTAAGCCACGCCACAGGTCCCAGGTGATTTACAGGACAACTAGAGGCATGGCCCATTCCGCCTGGGACATGGACCAGGGAGAACTCACTGCCCTTCAGAGTCCAAAGAGAACCCAACCAACCATTAGGGGACAAACGCCATACATCTGAAATCCTCTAAAATCATCCTATTACATTGGAAAGATTTTTCACATTCAGCTCAAAGGTAAGTAAACCCTTTGTACCATATTATTGCTTTCAATTATTAGCCACCGTAGTTTAACTTTTCCATATAGCCACCACAAAACGTATACAACTTCAGGGACTATACCATTCATTCATCCTCATATATCACCAAGGCACTAAACCTAAAAAGACTATTAAACCTGACTTAATTGATGTACTAACACACTAATAGCCTCATCTAGGAAATAATACTAACAACAGACAAATGTACCCAACTCCAAAGCAAGCACTACTAATAACTGTCCGAGAATAGTAATACCAACTAAATCAGTTCAGCAAAACACACAGAAACTGAAAGGTCTTTTTTTATTATTATTATTTCCGCTCATACAAACTTAACAGGTACATCGGTCCCCTCTCTCCCTCCACCTCCCCACAACCCCCCTGCTTCCCCCCTCTCCTCTTCCCTCCCTCCCATCCCCCAGTGCCTCCCCCACCAATCCCCAGAGCATCCTTTACTGTGCATGCCAAACTTTCCTCTGGGTCCTCCTCTCCAATGAGGTGCAAGGACCCAGGGGCATTTCCCAGAACACTTTCCTGTGTTTTCCTTAAGCTTAGGAACACTACTGTGACTGTCAGTCCCTAACCTCCAAGGATCCTAGTGCCTTTAGTCCATGCTAGACTTTGTGGGGTCAATAATGTGTTGGACATTGAGCAGGTCATACAAAGTCCTATTATGATTGCTTCGGCCCTAACTTGTGTGGAGTATCTTTTTTTTTTATTTCCATTCATACAAACTTAAGAGGTACACCAGTCCCCCCCTCCCTCTAACTCCTTATCCCCCTCTACCCCCCTCCTCTACCCCCAGTGCCTCCTCCTCCCATCCCCCAAGCATCCTTTGTTGTGCATGCCAAACTCTCCTCTGGGGTCCTCCTCTCCGATGAGATGCAAGGACCAAGTGGCATTTCCCAGAACCCTTTCCTGTGTTCCCATTAAGCATAGGGACACTGCTGTGGCTGTCAATCCCTTCCTCCCAGGATCCTAGTGCCTTTAGCAAATGCTAGACTTTGTGAGGTCAATAGTGTGTTGGACATTGTGCAGTGCATGTAAAGTCCAAATATGATTGCTATGGCCCTAACTTGTGTGGAGTATCTTGCATATCATTGCTCCTCCCATCCTTGTGCTCTTACAATCTTACCGCCCCCTCTTCCACAAATTTCCCTGAGCTTCAGGATGGGGAGAAATTAGGCTGACCTAGTTACAGGTGATTGATATAGAGTCTCTGATGTTCTGGATTATGGTTTGTTGATTTTTGTTTTTCTGTTTTGCTGCTCCTGCAATGCCCTTGGCTCCACCCTGATGGGTATTGGATGTCACCCTCTGGCCAGAGATAAAAACCTGTTAAATTAGAGTCTCATTATAAGAGTATATTCAGAGGTAGATGTAATAAAAGTAGGAAACCGCAGTGAGGGAAGGGTCAATCATCCATCTGCGAAATGGTTTTCTATCTGCCAGACTATACGCCCTCCCCTTCTGGTAAGATCATACCCCATCAGTTGTAAATAATCAGGAAGGAAATTCTGTGAACTTAACCAGATGTCTCATTATTTACTTGCAGTCCTTGACGGTGGCCTATTTTCTCGGCTGTAACATGGTCCCCTTTCTTGTTCTTGGTGTGACCCTCCTTCCTCATCCCTCCTATTCATAATCTTAGCAAATTACTGTAGTTATTACAGAGATTTATCTTTGAGTGTCTCTGGGTTGGTACTAGGAGCCACCTATTAGGGAGTACATGCAGCACTTAATTCTCTGTGTCTGGGATACTTCACTCAATATAATTATTTCTAATCCCATCCATTTACCGGCAAATTACATTAATTTATTATTTTTGATGGCTGAGTAGCACTGCATTGTATAGATGAACCTCATTTTCCTTATCCACTCATCAACTGTTGGACATTTGGGTTGATTCCATAATTTGACTATTGTAAACAGTGCTGCTATGAAGCACATGGTCGTGCTTGTGCTATCGAGGTGAATTTTTGCTGTATGGGGGTTATTCCCAAAAGTGGAATAGCAGGGTCATATGGCATTTCAATCTTTAAGTTCTTTAAGAATCTCCAGATGGCTCGCCAGAGTGGCTGTATGAGCCTGCATTCCCACCAGCAATGTAGGAGAGTTCCCCTCTCTCCACATTCTCTCCAGCATTGGTGTTTGCTCATTCAATACTTGAAGTATGTCTCTCCAAGCTCTTCTTGCTTTTACTGTTTCCATTGAGAAGTCATTCATTATTTTAATATGTTTACCTTCAGAAATGGCTTGTTTTTTTTTTTTTTTTCCCTGAAGCTCTCAGCACTATTTCTTTATTTTGATTGTGGAGTGTTTTAACTATTATTTGCCTTGTGAGTTTCTATTTTGGTCATATCTGTTTGGGGTGTGGAATGCCTCTTGTATATGGATGGGCCTCTCTTTTTTTTTTTTTTTTTTTTTTTTTTTTTTTTTTTGATGATTATTAGTAACAATGTGTGTGTGCGGCGTTCTGTGTGACGTGGTGTCGTGAGTGTAGAACACGACGAATCGCGAACACATGGACGCCTTCCTCTTGCACCGGATTCACAGCTCCGCCTACAGGACAGAAGCCGGCGCCCCCCTTCCGCTGGCGTTAGACGTGGACTGGATCCGAACTCGGGATTCCTCTCCAGGCGGAGCTAACCCCTCCCCTCTCCGCCCAAATGGCTCTCTTTGAGATAGTAAAGTTTTCCTTGATGATAGTTAAAATTGCCTCATGTTATTTTGGATTCTGCTCTTATCATGAATAGAATGTTAGCTTCTCAGGGTCCCATAACTCTTGAATATCTCTCGAGTATCTTTTTGGCTTTAGCATCCTCTTCCATTGAGCTGGTTAATACTCCCACTTTGTCTTCAAGTTCTGAAATTCTATTTTCTGCCTTGTTTTTTTGCTGATAAGACTCTGTGTGAGTTCTGGGTTGAAGATAACTTGTCTTTTAGTTCAGTTTTTGTTTTTGTACTGCTTGTTTTTGTTTCTTGAACTGTTTTTTCTCAACTCCTCCAAGTGTCTGTTGTGTTCCTCTTCAAGGTGATTGATGTGGTTATTTAATTCCTCATGGATTTCCTCTTTCATAGTATTGAACATGGTAATGATCATGTTTTGAAAGTCAGTATCCTGGGTCAGGCTTTTTTGGCTATTTTCTGTGTGTTTGTTCTGGCTGGAGTCTATCATTATGGGATTAATTCCTTCAGTGGGAGATTTGTGTTCTTGGGTTTTGTTTCTCATGGATTTGCACTTTGACTTGGGCATTGTCGTTTTAACTCTTAAGACCTTCTTTCAATTTCGTTGTGTGTTTCACTGAACTGAATTATTTGGCCTGAGGTTTCATGTTGAGCTAGGGGAACTTACCTAGGTCGCTGTTGTGTGGCCTGGGTGGACTGCGCGGGTTCCTGGGCGGGTGGGGAAAGGGAGGAGGTAGTGGAGCTGGTGGAAGGAGCTGGGTCTGGGATTTGGGGTTAGGTGCAGGGGCTTGGGGGGATGTTATCTAGGTTGCCGTGAGTCCGGGCTGGACTGAGAAAGTCCTGGATGGGTGGGGAAAGGAAGAAACTGAAAAGTCTTAAGAGACTAAAACAACAATGCTCAAGTTAAAGTGCAAATCCATGAGAAACAAAACCCAAGAAGATGAATCTCCCACCGAAAGAATTAACCCCTTAATGATGGATTCCAACCAGAACAAATTCACAGATAATAGCCAAGAGAGTCAGATCCAAGATAACAACTTTCAAAGTATGATCATTACCATGATCAATACTGTGAAAGAGAAAATCCAGGAGGAGTTAAATAACCACATCAACCACTTTGAACAGGAATACAAAAGGCACTTGGAGAAGATGAGAAAAACAGTTGAAGAAATAAAAATAAGCATAAAGCAGTCAAAACAATCTCAAGAAGAGTTTAAAATTGAGCTAAAAGACAAGTTATTTTCAACCCAGAATTCAATAGAAAGTCTTATCAGCAGAACTAATGAAGCAGAAAAAAGAATATCAGATTTTGAAGACAAAGTGGAAGAGCTAACCAGCTTAGTGGGAGAGGTTGTTAAAGCCAAAAAGTTACTTGAGAGGAATATTCAAGAGTTACAGGACACCTTGTAGAAGTTTAATGTGCACATTCATGGTATACCAGAACAAGAATAACAAAATACCTCACCTGAGGAAATTTTCCAAATTATCATAAAGGAGCACTTTCCTCATCTAAAGAAAGAGAGGCCCATCCAAATACAAGAGGCATTCTGCACCCAAACAGATATGACCAAAGTAGAAACTCTCTAAGGCAAATAATAGTCAAAACACTCCACATACAAGACAAAGGAAAAGATGCTGAGAGCTTTAAGGGGACAAAAAAACCAATCACTTTTAAAGGTAAACCTATTAAAATAACAAATGATTTTTCAATACAAAAAGTAAAACAAGAAGAGCATGGAGATATGTACTTCAAATGTTGAATGAGAAAAAATGCCAACCTAGGCTGATATACCCAGAAAAATTATCAGTCATGATCAAGGATGAAAGAAAAGTTTTCCAACACAAAGAAAACTTGAAAGCTTACATGTCTAGCACACCAGGCCTTTAAAAAATGCTAGAAAAGATACTCAAGCTTGAATAAAAGAACAAGCATATCGAGGAGGACAGAAGGGAAGTATAATACCACCAAAACTTAAAAGCTAATAATACACTTATGAAAGCCATTAAACAAAAAATGTAAGGAATTTAAAATAACTTCTCCATTATAACACTAAATGTCAATGGAATTAACTCACCAATCAAAAGACACAGATTACAAACTTGGATTAGAAATCACAACACATCCATCTGTTGCCTTCAGGAAACACATCTCACCACAAAAAATAGGCACGTTCTAAAAGTAAAAGGTTGGTCAAAAATTCTGCAAGCTAATGGCACCAGGAAACAGGCAGGAGTAGCTCTTATGTTATCAGACAAAGGGGACTTCAAACCAAATAAAAATCATAAGAGACACAGAAAGATACTACATTTTAGTCACAGGTACAATTCGCCAGGAAGACTTCACAATACTGAAGGTATTACACCGAATACAAGCCCCTCCACATTAATTAAGCAAATGCTACATCATCTAAAGCAAAAAATCAACCCCAAAACTATAATTCTTGGGTATTTCAATACTACCCTCTTAATGTGGGATAGACCAAAAGGTCAAAAACTTAACAGAGACACATTGGAACTTAATCAAAACCTTACTGAAATGGACCTTACAGATCTCTATTGAACTTTTCATCCATGTACCAAAGAATACACATTTTTCTTAGCAGCATGTAGAACTTTCTCAAAAATAGACCACATATTGGGCCATAAAACAAATCTCCACATATACAGGAAAGTTGAAATTCTAGCCTGTATTCTATCAGACCACCATGATCTAAAGCTTGACATCTGCAACACAACAATCAGCAGAAAATACACTAACTCCTCGAATCTAAACTCTATGATCCTGAATGAGAATTGGGCTCAGGAAGAAATCATAAAGGAAATTCAAAATTTCCTAGAAGAGAAAGATAATGAAAAAATGACATATCAAAATCTCTGGCACACAATGAAAGTCATCCTAAGAGGTAAGTTTATAGCCCTTAATGCCTACATCAAAAAAAATGGGAACATCACAAATAAATAACTTAACAATGCAGCTTAAAACTTTAGAGAAAAAAGAGCATTCCAATCCTAAAAGCAGTAGAAGAGAGGAGATTAGCAAAATCAGGGGAAATATTGGAAATTAAGATAAGGAAAACAATACAGAAAATCAACCAGTCAAACAGATGGTTCTTTGAAAAAAATTAATAAGATTGATACACCTCTATCTAAATTAACTAGAGAGAGAAAACCCAAGTTAACAAAATTAGAAATGAAAATGAAATTATCACTATTAATACCCAAGAAATTCAGAGAATTATAACGTCGTATTTCAAAAACTTATACTCTGTGAAATTTGACAAAACAAAAGAAATGGATGAATTCTTAAATAAGCAAAACTTACATAAATTGAATCAGGATGTTTTGAATTATTTAAATAGTACTATAACATATGAGGAAATGGATGAAGTAATCTCGAATCTTCCCACCAAAAATATCCTGGACCAGATGGATTCAGCACAGAGTTCTACCATACATTTAAAGAGCTACTAATACCAATACTCCTTAAATTGTTCCATCAAATTGCAAAAGAAGGAACACTTCCAAATTTTTTCTATGAAGCTAATATGGTCTTAATCCTGAAACCTAATAAAGATACATTTAAAAAAGAAAACTATAGGCTAATCTCTCGATGAATACAGATGCAAAGATTCTTAACAAAACTTAGCAAATCATATTCAGAAACAAATCAAGAAGATCATTCACTGTGATCAAGTAGTCTTTGTCCCCGGCACACAAGGTTGGTTCAACATATGCAAATCAAAAATGTAATCTACCATATAAACCAGTCTAAATTCCTAGATCACATGATACTCTCAATAGATGCAGAAAAAACTTGTCATAAGATCCAACAGCCTTTTATGATCAAAACCTTAGAGACAGTTGGAATGGAAGGAACCTTTATCAACATAATAAAAGCTGTATACAACAAGCCCACAGCAAGGATTCTACTCAATGGGGAAAAACTTGAAGCATTCCTTCTTTGATCAGGAACTAGACAAGGCTATCCACTCTCACCACTTCTATTCAATATTGTACTTGAAGTCTTAGCTGCACCCACAAGACAAGAGATGGAGATAAAAGGTATTCAAATTGGCAAGGAAGAAGTAAAGCTATCTCTATTTGCAGATGACATGATCATATATACCTGAGTAATCCTAAAAACTCCACCAGCAAACTCCTGGAACTAATACAGAAGTTCAACAGGGTGGCAGGTTACAAAATAAACAGTGGCCTTCCTATACACCCAGGATGAAAAAAGTGAAAAAGTCCTAAGAGAAACAATTTTATTTACTGTAGCCCCTAAAAAAATGAAATATCTTGGTATAACCATAACCAAGGAAATGAGAGACCTTTATAATGAAAACTTTAAAACCCTAAAGAAAGAAATTACAGAAGACACCAGAAAGTGGAAAGACCTCCCATACTCCTTGATAGGCAGAATCAATACCATAAAAATATCCATCCTACCAAAAGCAATATACAGATTCAATGCTGTATCAATTAAAACCCCAAAGCAATTCTTTAAGGAAGTTGACCAAACAATCTCAAAATTCATATGGAGGCACAAAAGCTCCAGGATAGCAAAGACAATCCTGAGTAACAAAAACACTGCTGGAGGTATCACCATACCAAACCTTAGTCTATACTACAAATCCATCGTTGCAAAAACAGCCTGGTACTGGCTCCAAAATAGACACACAGATCAATGGATAAGGGCTAAAGACCCAGATATAAGCCCACACAATTATAGTCATTTGATCTTTGACAAAGGAGCCCAAAAAATCTAATGGAAAAAGAACAGCATTTTCAACAAATGGTGATGGCAATACTGGATGTCCACATGCAGAATATTAATCCTGGACCCGTATTTCTCACCATGTACAAAATTAATTCCAAATGGATCAAGGACATCAGTATTAGGCCAGAGACTATAAAAACCCTAAGTGAAAGGGTAGCAAACTCCCTTGAGCTGATTGGACTAGGCAAACTGTTCCTAAACAGAAATCCAATAGCACAGTCACTAGGACTAACAGTCAACAAATAAATGGAATCTTATGAAATTAACGAGGTTATGTTTATATAAAGGGATTTTAAACATAACAAAAAGGCAACACAAAGAATGGGAGAAATTATTCCATAAGCACATATCTGATAGAGCTCTATTATGCAGAGTGCCCAAAGAACTTAGAAAACTAAACCCTACGGAAACAAATGGCCCAATTAAAAAATGGGCCCTGAAACTTAAAAGAAACTTTACCAGGGATGACATTAAAATGTCTAACAAATATCTTAAAAAATGCTCCACATCCTTAGCCATCAGGGAAATGTAAATCAAAACTTCCCTGGGATATCATCTCATCCTGGTCAGGATGGCAAAAATCCACAATACAAACAACACCAAATGCTGGAGAGGATGTGGAGAGAGGGGAACTCTCCTACATTGCTGGTGGGAATGCAGGCTTATACAACTTCTCTGGCACTCAGTCTGGCGATTTTTTAAAAAGTTAAAGATTGAAATGCCATATGACCCTGGTATTCCACTTCTGGGAATAATCCCTCATAAAGCAAAAATTCGCCTCCATGACACAAGCACGACTATGTTCATAGCAACAATATTTATAACAGCAAAGTCATGAATCAATCCAAATGCCCAACGGTAGACAAGTGGATAAGGAAAATGTGGTACATTTATACAATGGAATATTACTCAGCCATAAAAAGATGAATTAATGAAATTTGCTGGGAAACGGATGGAATTAGAAAAAGAATATATTGAGTGGAATATCCCAGACATAGAAAATTAAGTGCCATATGTACTCCCTAATAGGTGGATCCTAGTACCAACCCCACTTAGTGATATATTCAAAGATAAATCTCTGTAATACCTACAGTAAGTGCAAAGATTATAAACAGGAGGGAAGGGGAAGCAGGGCCCCACCAGAAACAAGTAGAAATAGGATCATGCTATAGCAGAGAAAATAGGCCACCATCAAGTATTGGAAGTAAGTAGTGAGACATCTAATTATGCTGACTCATTTTCCTCCCTGGTCACTTGCGACTGAGGGGGTTTGATCTCACCAGTCAGGGAGGGCATAGAGTCTGGCAGATAGATGGTAACCATCCTGCAAATGGGAGACTGAACCCCCCTCACTGCAGTCTCCACTTCTATTCCATCTAGCTTTTGAATCTACTCTTATAACAAGACTTCATTTAAAAAGCCTTTTATCTCTGGCTAGGAGGTGACGTCCATTACCAATCAGGATGGAGCCAAGGGCAATGCAGGAACAGCAAAATTGAAAACAACAACCAACCATAATTTTAGAACATCAGAGGTCGTACATTAATCACCTGGAACCAGACCAGCCAAATTTCTCCTCATCCTAAAGCTCAGGGAAATTTGCAGAAGAGGGGGCGGTAAGTTTGTAAGAGCCTAAAGATGGGAGGAGCAACAATACACAAGATACTCCACACAAGTTAGGGCCGCAGTAGCCACAATCAGACTCTGCATGACCTGTGTAATGACTGTTGTGTCAATGACCCCCCCAAAGTCTAGCATGGATCACAGGCTCTAGGATCCTGATAGGCAAGAGATTAACAGTCACAATAGTGTTCCCATACTAAAGGCGAGCACAAAAAAGGGTTTTGGGCAATGCCACTGAGTCTTTACACCTCATTAGAGTGGAGCACACAGAGGGAAGTTTGACCTTCACACTGAAGGATGCTTCAGGAAATGGGAGTAGGGGAAAAGGGGGACACTGGGAGAAAGGGAGAGAAGGGGTGAAAGGAAGGGGAATGGTGGGGTGGGTGCAAGGAGGACTGGGGAGAGGTGGAGGGAGGGATGGGATGGGGTACTTATTAAGTTTGTTTGATTGGGAAAAAAATATAAGGAAAAGATTGGCAATTTTGCCCTGTTGAGGAATATTTTTACTTTGTTTATTACAAGTAATCAAACCACATTTCAAAGAAGACTGAGCACTTCCACAGATTTCCTAGTTCCAGGTCCCACTGTACATAATCTAGTCCGTGAAGGTATCCACTTAGGAGAACAATCCCATGTGCAGTGTAAATAGATACCTGTAAGACAGCGCTACACAGTGGAGTCTTAATGGGCAGTGACATTTTTAGAGCCAGGGGAACTCTGTGAGTTGAAGAAGTAAATAGTGATGTAGTAGTATATTAGCCTGTTCTCATTCAGAAAAGCACAAGCAGTAGGAGATATGGATAAAGAACTTAAGTGCAAAATTTTGGATAATAAGATCATGGGAGGCTAAGCGTGGAATTACAAATATTGCAGGCTAATTTGATGGACAGATTAATGTTATAATGTAAGAATAAGATTCTTTCTTGGGGAAACTTCTCTCTAGCTCTTGAAGTCTTTACTCTGATTCAGGCCCACCCATATTCTATAATGAAAAGTAACTGATTATGAGTGTTAATTATGTATCTTCACAGCCATACCTACATTTCTGTTGGATGGAATAGCTAGAATTACAACCCAACCTTGTTAATACATGAAATCAACTTCCAACATCTCATACTGAACCCCTCCAATTCTCTGTCTTTTTCTCCATGTGATGGCTAAATACCATCTTGACATAAGAACTAGAAAGCCATGGCACCTTTGCTTACCAATGGAGAGTTTCAACTCTGTTTCCCACTTTCTCACCCAACAGCTGTTTCTCATGGATATACTTCAGAATCATTCATAAAATTGTAAAAATATAAAAAAAATCAGACCCTCACTTCAGATTCCTTGGAATTGAAATTCCAGAAAGATGGCTTGGAAATTTATTTTTTTCAATAAAATCTTCTGCATAAGCTTTTAATATTCTATAAGTTCCAGAAGTATACCTCATTTTATATTAATAATTATCCATCTGTATGAACAATCTCAACTCTTTTTGTTGTGTTTCCTTTTGCTCACAGTGCTCTTTAGTTTTGTGTTTAGAAGTGATTAGATTGTTTGATTCACTGAGAAAAACCATGCTTAGAATTCTAGTTGAAAACAGCTGACTGATTTTTTTCCCCCAAAATATAAAGCAGTCTGTGAAATTTCAATTAGCGTAAGGTCTCCAAGAGCTGAAGGAAGTGGCCTGCCTGCCCAATTGCCTGTCATCCAGTATATTGTTTACTGCATAAAATTATAATTACTCAAAAGTTGTAAATCAATGTTTCTTTTCTACAGGGGGTAAAATTCCCAAGGAGGATGATTTCAACTTGACTAAGTACTGAAGAATTACTCCCCACCTGGCAGAGCTAGATATGCAAGGGGCATCCACTGCCCATACCTTCGCAGTCCCCGACTTGTTTCCGTCAGGATGTGTAATTGGTCAATGACAGGGGCATTGTGTGACCTTTTCATACAACTGCGAATGTGAAAAGGAAAGGTCAGTGTAGCGTGTCCATATCATGTTGTGCATTAGCAAAACAACAGGATAACTCCAGAGATCTTTTATGAAATTTTATTTTCTTCTGATTTTAGAAATCTAGGATTGCTTTCATTTGCAACAATGAGCTAAACACATACACGTTTGTTTAAATTTTAATTCTTCTGTAAAGAAATATGCATCAGTGGTTGAGAGACAGCTGGGTGGGTAAGAATGTGTGCCATTCAAGGAAGAGAATCAGTATAGATTCCACAAACCATGTACAAATGTAAAACATGTCCTGGTGTCCATCTGTAACCACAGAAGGATACCTGAAGCTTGATAATCACTAACCTAGCTGAAGGTTATGACTCTACCTTAAAGAATTAAGGTGGAGAGTAATAGAATAGAACATCCGTCTCCTTGTGCTTCTATGTGGGCACAAGTGTGCACACCCATCCTCATATGCATATGTAAATAACACACAAGCATGTGTGTGTGTGTGTGTATATATATATATATATATATATATATATATATATATAAAGGCAATTCACAAGCTCTTCAAAGGATTTCTGTGGTAAAGTTAGTGAGTACCTAGGCACAAATTAGTAGTCCAAAAGACCCCTGTGTGGTAACAGCCAGTAGTGAGTTATTCCAGGAAAAACTATTTTTATTTCTATTGTAATACATTTTCTCTGGCTCAATAGACCACTGGTTTCTATAGTAACATGACAATAGCTACTTAATTAATTGGAATTGTACCATTATTTGGATGGTCAAATGGTTATCATATTCATTGATTGCATAAAGCCAGACTTTCAGTGACCATTAGTTAAAAGGTTTATTATAGTTGCCCAAGAAGGAAGTTCACTTAAGAGCTCTCCTTACATTCCTGATTTTTTAGGAGAACTGGTTATTCAATTTCCTACTAACGACGACTTTAAAAAAACCCACAGATACTTGTCTAAATAGAAAACTTCATGTCAATGATGAAGATGATGGTAAAGACTTCTTTTCTAGGAGCATGAAAAGCTATCAAAGGACACACATTTTTGGGTGTAAGCTGGACAAAGGAATGTGCATACATATTGATTTTATTGGTGACTAATGTGTTGCCAAAAAATTCTTAAATAATGAGGATAGGAGACTAGAAGCTCATGTTGATGAACTTTAGTATAAATAGCATGATATAGAGGTCACAAGTGATCTTTTGAAAGTAATGCTTTTTAATTTTTTTATTTTTGCGTGTGTGTGTGTGTGTGTGTGTGTGTGTGTGTGTGTGTGTGTGTGTGTGTGTGTGTGTGTGTGTGCGCGCGCGTGTATGTCAGAGTGAACTATGTGTCTCTGTGGAGTACCAAGGATAACTTTGGTATCCTTCCTGAATTCATCCTGGATTGTTTCTAAATCCTTTTGCTTCCCTCTGGGATTTCCCACGTCTTCCTCTCCAAGGCCAGAAGTGCTGGAAGGCTGTAATTTCTGCCTGTCATTTTTATGTGGGACTCAGGATCCAAACTCAAGTTCTTCTACTTGTGAGGCAAGTCTTAATCCCTGAGCCATCTCTTCATCCCATGAACTTTTTTCTTCTTCCCACCGCAAATTTGAAGAGGTAAAAAATAAACAGAAAGCAAGATAGCAAGGTAAACACTTTTCAGTTCTCAAAAAGGTGATATTTTTGCAATTTGTTTAACTTGTTTTGAATTGTATTCATCATTATACCACTTATTCATAGACTACCATTTGTATATATAAATGGTGGAATAACAGTGCAAATGAAAAAGGATATCATTCTGTTTTATCAGCAGACATATCAGCTGTTTGTGGAGTAGAGAGAGAAAGAGTGAGAGAGGGGAGAGATGGAAAGTGAGAAAGAGAAAAATTATGTAGTTACAAAGATAAGTTATGAGAAGGACAGAAAAGGGGCTGGAAAAATAACAGATAAATGAAAGGAAGTTTTAGAAAACTTTGGAAATGAAAAAAGTTTGCAAGTCTTGAGACAAGACTTCAAAGAGTAGGTCCATGAATATAGCAGTTATTTTGCATGTTTCTGTTAAATTTGTAACCACATGAATTACAGGGAAACCACTAGTTTTGTTTTATTTATCATAATCCTGTTACAATTCTTAACCCATCTTGACAGGAGAGTCAAAATCAACACCAGGGAATTGGCCACCATATCAATATATCTGAAGGACTTCGAAGAGGACAATGCTTATTTGCCAGACCAACATGGATGTCCAAGTACACTAAAGGATGCTAACTTCCCTAACCAGCTCTCTCTATCTTATTCATCTGCTAAAAGACTAGCCCTATCCACCATGGGCAGAATCTTCCACATTAAAGAGACAATCATCTGACAGCCTGCTTGGGGCCTAATTCAACCAGTGATTCTTTACAAAGGTGTACAGAGTTGGAACCCTTGTCTACCTAGATAACTCCTGTATCTAACTATTGCAATGCAAGAAACATCAGATGAAAAATCTTTTTAGGAGACATTTGCCAAGCATCTGCATTCTCAAATATGAAAGGGAAATTTGAAATTAAAGGGTCACTGGACATGATTATCCAGACTTAATTTCCAAAGCAGATTATTCCAGTGGACCTGCTTCAACATATTGGGAATCAAAATCAAGTAATATATTACTATGAACTTTGATGCTATTTCTTCTCTTGTAAAATCAGTATCATTCTGAGTGATGTCCACATCAAAATACATAAAGTATAACCTTCATTTTTGACATGTTTGCATAGATTCTGTCATCTCCTCTTTCACAAATCCCAATGAGATATCCATTTTATTAAGTCTTGCACTGAAGAATTTTGTGTAGATAAAGATAATGCTGTCTGTAAGTTGCCATTTCATGTTTTACTCACACAAATATAATCTGTTTGCTTTTGTACTGGTAATCATTTTAGAGTTATATCTAACTGTCATATAGAGATAAAAAGTTCACTATGCATAGAAAGAAGACAAAGCAAAATTTCAGTATCCTATTCATCTCAATCATCTTTAGAGACTATTAATCATTTTATTCATTTTTTATTATTTGGGTTTTTCAGAAATATGTCCTGTGGAAAATTTCTTCATAATAAAGTTTAAGTATAGCAGTCAAATATTCAAAGGAAAATCTCTGTAATACCTACTGTAATTGCAAAAGATTATAAACAAGAGGGAAGGGGAAGGAGGACCTCCAAAGAAAGGAATAGGGGATCATGCTTCAGTAGAGAAAATAGGTCATGGTCAAATATTACAGGCAAGTAGTGAGATATCTGGTGCAGCTCACTATTACTTCCCTTTTTGGGAAGTCACTTGGGAGTGAACAGGTTTGATCTCCCCAGTTAGGGAGGATGTATGGACTGGCAGATAGATGGTAACCATCCCACAAATGGGACACTGACTCTTCCCCCCGCCCCACTGCTGTGTTCTACTCCTATTTTTCCATCTACCTTTGAATTTCTCATCTTTGGTTAGGAGATGACCTTTGATACCAATCAGGATGCAACCGAGGGCAGTGCAGGTAAAGCAAAACTGAAAACAACAACAAACCATAATTCAGAACATCAAAGACACAACTTTATTCACCTGGAACCAGACCAGCCAATCTCTCCCCATCCTAAAGCTCAGGGTACCTTGTGGAAGGGAGGGCAGAAGACTATGAGTCTAGAGATAGGGAGGGCCAATGATATGCAAGATACTCCACAGAAGTTAAGGCTGGAGCATCCAGAATTGATTTGCCAGGCCTGCTCAATGGCTGACATTTGGGGAAGAAGACTCCAGGCAGTAGGATACTTATAGACAAGGGATTAAACAGTCATAATAGAGTTTCCACACTAAAGGGGAGTCTAAGAAAGGACTCTGGGCTGTGCCACTGAGTCCTAAACCCCCACTAGTGTGAAGAACTCAGAAAGAGGTATGAAATTCACATAAAGGGATGCTCCACGGGATAAGATAGAGGAAGGGGTGTGTGTGAAAGGATGGGGGAAGGGAGCAGAGTGAAATAGGGGATAATGGAGGTTTGGTGTAAGAGGTTCAAAATAATATTTGCACCACAGAGGAATAGCCTCCTTGATTCCTTTTATGGAAGAGGTGCTGTGTTTAAATACATAAAGTGTATAGGCTTATTTGCCAACAGAAAATGGGAAAAGGCACTTTCATCAAGCCATCATGGTAGCTTAGAATCATTAATTTTATAGCTTAGAGAGATTGACAGTTGGAAGTTGTAGATATTGAACAAATGACTGCAGTTCTTCAAAGAGCTAAGATCACATGGTCATATTGGTAGTGATGGGTCTACATCTAATAGGCCAGCCTGAGCAATACTGATTATTTTAGTGCTACTGTTTATTTAATATTGGGTTTGCTGGTCTTCATTTTCCCTCAAACAGGGATTTTTTTTTCTTATTCTTCCTTCATAGTGGGGCCATTTCTTCTCTACTACCACAGTCTTCTGATGAGTGTAGTTCTGAGTTATTCTGGAGCCCGAGTTACTGCAAAGGTTTTCGAAAAATTGGAGAGTACATTTTTATAGGACACTTCTAATGAATTATTCATTCAGTCAGAATTTACTGGCCACTCTGTGCCAACAACTTTGTAGACACTCAAGCAGAGGGATTGCTAAAATTTCATCTACCTTGAAAGACATGAGTCTTAATGGGAATTCATACAGAGCAGGTGTTGGTGTTAATGTAAATGTTACAAGTGTTGAGTCAATGAGGTAATAATGTATTCTATACGCTGATGTGAGTAAAATACACTTACATAAATACAACAAGGTAAATGTGAAGTGTGCCATCATAATGAGGTTGCATGATGGTTATAATATTTTAAGAGCATAATAAATGAAATAGAAGCAAAATTCTTTCTAACACTTTCACCCTCTAATTTCTGCCTCATTTCTCTGTTCTCCCTCCCAGAAAAAAAAATCTGAAAATATTGCCAACATTGTTGTTTTTATATTCCCACTTTGGGATACTTTTTAGCCAAATGTGGTGAGAGGACTTATTCATTTATTTTCATTTTTTGCCATACTTGGCTAAAAACAAGGATATGATACCTGTGTATCAAGTCACCTGCTTCAGCCTTCTTCAACTCCAGCTGTAAAGAAACTTCCTGGTGCGATATTAGCTTTCAGAGAATTTGAAGGAAGTCATCAACATCTTTTTGTAGAAAAAATGACTTGAATTGATATATTTGTTGGTACCACATTCTCATGATACCTTTCTTCTTCTAGATGTTTGTTTCCAGATTCTTTCCTTTGATGGCTTTTGGACTTTTGCCCAGACATATATAATAAAGCAGTACATACAAGAAAAGTCTATAAAGATGATCTTTCTGGAAAGACAAATCAACTCAAATCTCTTTGAATTCAGAATACATATACCTATGACTTCACATGCATTGTAACTTAGTGCCACAACTGCTATTCAACATTACTGGTCAAGGTCTATGCATGTATTAAGTAAGGAAACCTTTCATGAAACTTGTATTTTATCTTCTTGTAAAGCTTTTGTCCATTGCATTCCCTACACTGGAACTAGCATTTATGCCACATGCTCCTCTCAGAACCCTGCAAGAAAATTAATATCTTTCCATTACATAAACCATGCAAGGTATTTCACTCCAGCTCCAATGTAACTCCTGATTCAAAAACAGTGTAAGAGCAATACTTCCAGGACTAATCCTAAAGAACCCCAGCAACACCTCTTCTCTAGACTTTCAAATTTCACAAGTTGTGTCTTGACTTCACTGTTACATTTGGCCTATGTGTTCTAGTTACCACTAAGAACCTGAAAAAAATCAGATTATACCACCTTGCTAAAATCTTTTAAATAGATTATGATCATGCTTCCTGTTCAATGGAAGTCTAGCTTCAGAGGACTCTTTTCACGATAAACACCTGTTGGCTCAGAAAAACTTACACAATCACTTCCATAATGATACAATAGACTGAAAAAGTGCATTTTCTGAATGAAAATAACCAATAGATTAAAACACAGTTATACCTATGATGCTTCAGGGATTGTCTTCTCAAGGCATAGTTTTGGCTGTTAAACAACAAAAGAAAAATATTTTTTGCAGTGAAAATGAAATATAAATTAAGCGAAGTGGGAAATATTCTTGACACTTATTATTAAAAAGAAAAGAAACTATGTAAATGTCACATTTTTTCCCTCTGCAATGAAAACATATTCTAGAAAAAATTGAATTGTTAAGGCAATTTGTCTTCAAATGATTAAAAAGGGAAAAAATACCTATTGGATCTCTAAGAAAGGCCATGATTTCCTTGATCCTTTGTTAAGTCATTTTTAGTGAGATATAAGAAATAAAACCAAGATCTAGACAAATATATTTATGAGACATATGAGAAATAACTGTTGTATATTAGTGTAATGGAATACTTTTTGAAAATCCTAAGAAAGGGTCTATATAATGCATAGTATACCTTAACATAATAGTTCATACAAAAGAACTATTCAGCTGAGTATGGGGGGGGCATGGATTCATGTGATTTATGTGTTTACCCATGAATATGCATATATGTTGCATGTAAGTGGGCATATGGATATTTTTCTATATACTTGGAGAAATTTGAATTTGAGAGACCTAATCCAATTATACACGGAAACTCAGTAGGTTTACTTTGGTAATCAGACATGTTTTAATAGATGATACTCTTTTTTTTCTTATTTCACACTCAGAGTGGCTTGATGTTAGATGATATTTTAGATGGAAAAAATCATGTTACTATCATTTCCAAATTCAATAGAATGCCACATGTAACTGATTCTCACTGAAATGTTTCTATTCTTGAATCTAATTCTATTGAAATTCATCTTGATTTTTATATTTCCAATACATTGAATAGTTTTGACTTTTTGTATTGGTTACACTTTTTTCAACTTGAATTTCATGAGTATAGATGGATATATAGAGAGATAGCTAGACAAATTATGGATAGTTAGATGAGAGATATGTATATGGGTTAATAATAATAAGATATTTAGAAACAGTCTCATTTCATTATCCAGTACACAATGAACTGATAAAATAATATATACAATTTTTGGCTATAGAAATTCAACTTTTTCCATTCATAGCATTATTCTTTCATCACATTTTGTAGCTAAGTAGTGAAGATCAGCCAGTATCCAGAGCTGTATCCCCATTTTTCCCAAGCTATAAAATAGTCTTTTAACATTAATACCCTAATAAATACAGGAGGTTCATTTTATTTGGCTGTGGTAGAGAAGCAAAAGGGGGAAAAAGCCTTTTACTCCATGTGCTTGTTGTAAGATGCCAAGGCGAGATCTGCTGTGAGTGTTCAGACTGGTTCAGACAAATTCCCTTCTGGGTGGACTTGTCTTCCCTATCTATGAATACATTTAGGGCTTTTCTCAGAGGACTTCTTTGCACTTGCTGTGTGCCTTAAATATAGCCATCTGTAGCTTCCCTGATTTGCTTTGGTTAGTAACATCAAGTGAGAGGGTTTCAGGGCTGGTTTCACAAGCAACTTCATTGGCTGCAGCATCCATTGCTCTCTCCCTTGCTATCAGTTTTGGGGGATTTCATCCATATTGCCAGCGATAACTGGTGACTTGGATTTGAAGAATTTGTATTGCCAATGCCACCTTCTTTGAGGGGACATTTCCCTGACTGTTAACACACAACTCAATAATACAGCATGTCTTCCTGAATATTTATGTTCTGCTCACTTATTCTTCCTACAACTCTGTAAGGTTGATGCTTTTAAGATCTTAATTTAAGAGGTTATGAAGTGAAACTCAAAATATTATTGAAATTCAATGGAAACTTGTTCCCTTATATTAGACAGAGAATTTGGTTAAGTGATGCATGAATCGGAATGAGATCTTACTGCATCCCACTTTGTTACAAAGAAATTTTAGGGTATATCAATTTTTCTCAGAGTTCAAGAAATGGGACTCAGTTACCACGAGATTGCCCCATCCAACTGGGCAGTGAGGTAGCAGTAAGAAGTTCTAAAGACAGAAGGGTATGAATAAATTAAAGGCAAGTCAGAGATGAGATACTGTTATATCTATATATTTAGATTTCAACTGAAAGTCTGACAAATACTTTAGAGTAGATTTCAGCTACCTAGCTTATCTTTTGATTAAAATTCACATTCTTTGAATATTTTTGGTCATAGTCTATAAAGGACCAGAGATGTTTCTTTGACCGTTTTAGGATAAAAAATTATAAACAAATCTAAATTTTCTTATGTAAAATTAGCTATTTGAAGTTAAGTATTACCTATGAATAAATATTCTAAATATTTCCTTTCAGTTTTAATATTCAAGTTATGTTACAGAGCACAGCATCACAAAAGACACTGTGTATGTCTTCTCTTGAGTGAGTCTCTTATGCTTAAATATGAACATTCAGGGTGAGTGAGAATTGAGATGTGGATATTCAGATTCCAATATTTGCAGTTGTGAGCTCTACGTACTGTTCATGTGGTTTTCCTATTTCTCACATTGTCAGTGAAAAGCAACTGAAAACATTTTACTTATGTATGCTCTTGAAATTATGGGAATAAAGAATGTGCTTTTGAAAATACTGTATCTCAGAATAAAGTAAAACCCTGCCAGTGCCAAGCTTGAGGAATACCTTTTCTTCTAGATACTTACAAGCTTAACAACACACACTACACACACACACACACACACACACACACACACACACACACACTGCATCCACACACATACGAATACACACATGCACTCAAACTTACTGTAAACACACACGTATACAAAGGTATGAATATGAAACAACAATAATAATAAGAATAAAAAAAACAAGAAAAGCAATCCTGTACTAATATACGGCCATTGTGTTGCTATACCCTAAACATATCACTAGAGGGCAATGCAGCTATGATCATTCTGCTGTGCCAGGTTTTGATCAGATTTGCTAATGCGATTACAGAATATAGAAAGTATACATTAATTTAGAATAAGCTGCACACATTTGTTTTAAAGGCGCTTAGCTTGTACCTGATGGTTAATAGATCTGAATTGCTTAGAGCTTAGATGCATATAAAGTAATGAATTTGGCAGATTTTATTATTTTTTTTTAAGGGTAGTTAGGGAAGAAAACAAATACGAGCCACACTCTTTCATTTGCTTTCATTCCTTAAGGGGAAAAATCAGAAATAATGCAGAAATATTATGAGCAAGCTGGTAGGTATAAGTATTAGTTTACATTTTAATGAAAATAGCATACAGAAAAGGGGAGGGTATGTTTTGAATACTTTCCAGCATTTTGCTTAAAATGTGAAAGAAAAATTTGTTTTTATATTAATTTAAGTGGATGCTTCTTTTTTTTTGAACCTTCTCAAAGACTGACTTTATTAACCTTGGCCTTGGGCACTCTGAACATGATATAAAAGCTATGCAATGAGTTCTATACATAAAAGGCTCCACACTGAGTGAGGATTGAATGAAAAATGCCTGGGTCACTTGAACATCTTTCAAGAGGAAAAAAAAAAAAGGCAAAGGGCAGCCAAGTAGATAGAGAAGAGCCAAGAAATATGTTAGAGTATCACACTCCTTCACCATAAAACCATGAAATAATAAATTTGTAAACATTAGGTATCAGAAATAACTATTTTCTGCAGTGACATGAATTACATATCTAGATCATGGACAGAGCTGCCTTAAAGATAAATTGTTTGAGTTTGACATCTCGGCAGTGGATAATAGATTCCTCTCAGAAACACATAATTAAGAAATGTCATTTCTGTTACACTGTGCCAACTGTGTACTGCCCCTGCACTGGGTTTTAGTACCTAGAATCCCCGTAGGGTACAACGAAATTTGAATTTTTCAGAGGGCAAACTAACGGTGCTAAGCAAAGTAGTTTCTTGTAGAGGGATCCGAAGACATTGTGGATTCTTACCAAACTGCTCTTTCTGATTGTTCCTCCTCCTCCTCCTCCCCCTTCTCTTCTTCCTCCTCTTCCTCTTTTTATGGAATTTTCAGACAAGAAAAGGACATGACAAATGAGACAAGGCCACTTGTTTATTACAAATTAGCCACATGAAAGAGATCAAATGTGACTGGCAGAATAAATTAAATGATTTACTTTAGCATTTTCTACCCAAAAACTGAAATTCTGACTCAGTTAAGACAAATAAAAAAATGTGAAAATCGAAGTACTATTTAGTTTCATATTCTTAGCTAACTTGGTAAAAGTGATTAATCCTTTTAGACATGCCCTCATAGGAGTTGACTAAAAGATAATTGAAGGCAGTCTGAACAAATGATCTTTATGGTTCTCTTGGTTCACTTGTGCCTCTGCAAAAAAAGTGTGTATGCTAGACAAGTCTCCAATTAACAGTAACTAAAGTGTAAATGGATTTTTAAATGTCACATCACTGATAATTAGTGAAACCAAGAGCAGCAATGGAGCATTTGATTCCAATTTTAGGTGTTTAAGTATGAGCTAGTATTTTTCAGGTATCACAATTCAAATATTAAAAGTAAAGTTGAAAAGGTTTTTTAAAAGACACATGTCTGCATATGTATGTGTATATATACACATAAACATATATATATATATCTTTAATTTGCCTTTATATACATGCATAAGGTGTATTACTTTACTTTTTGCTATAGAAAAATGTTTAGTAAAAGCAATTTAAGGAAGGAAGGTTTTGTTTCCTCTTACAATTTTAGGGTGCAGTCCACCATGATGGAGAAGAAATAATGGCAGCCCTTGCTGTGATGACAGAAGTGTAGGTAGCTGAACACATTGGTCCACTGCAGATAGGAAATAGAGAGATGAATACTGTCATGGTTTGAAATGTGTCCCCACAATCTCATGTGTTTGGCAAGGTCATGGCACATTGAGAGGTGGAGCCTTGCTGGAGGAAGGCAGTCACAAGGGGTGGGCCTTGAGGTGGAAGACTTCTCCAGGAGAAGTCTGTCTTTGCAGCAAGCAGTCTTGCAACTCTAAGCCTCCAAGATATCTGCAATGACATAGTCTCCTCCAGCATTGGCCAGCCAACCATGCTGCCTCTGGCATGAGAAACTGTGGCTCCTCTCTGGAACCAAAAATTGAATAAATCTCCCTTTCTCCCTTAAGTTGCTTGACTTTGGGTGTAGTTAACTACTACAAATACTGATGGATGTGTACTGTTGCTGAGCTTGCTTTGTCTTTATATGGAGTCAGGGACAACTATCCCCTCTTCCCTACACACACACATACACATTGGATGGTAACATTCACTTTTAGAGTGGTTCTTTCTTCCTCTGCCAACCCTTTGGGAAATACCCTTATATAAAAATTCGGAGGCTAAAGTACTTATTATCAAGCAAAATGGTTGGAGTTCACATCACCAGATTATATTATAAACATAACAGGGGGTGTTGCAGCCTGCATATACTTCTAGTCCCACAATACATAGCCTGGAAATCCCAGAATAAGTTCGCTAACTGGACAAATGCCTACACACACACACACACACACACACACACACACACACAAACCATTCTACACATGATCATGAAAATAGGAAAAGAAAGTATAAAGTAAGAAAAGGTGAGGGAAGGGTTAGGAAGACATAGCTAACTGGTTTATCTCCCACTTCAAATAAATAATTAAAGCCAATATATTAATTGATAAATAAATAAAGAAGGCCAGGACAGTGACACAAATCTGAATATCTAGCACTAGGGAGTATAAGGCAGAAGGATGTCTGAAAGACCCTGTCTCATTTACCAAATAAAACTTATATACTGGAGGAATGATAGAAAATTCTTAAAGAAGGTGATAGGTTTTATTAAAGAAGTTTGGAAAAGTAATATTAATTTCAGTAAAAATAATTTTGTGTAATTCATTTGCCTTCATTTTGCTTTTATAAAGAAATGCATTTTGCATTATTTAAACTTTAGCATTATATCAAGGATTTTTCTAGCCATTTGAAAGAGGGGGCTATCATTGTTTGAATGTGATTTATTCCACCCTACTCCTTAGGTTAGGCTTTTGTTTTTGAATATTTAGTTGATGTTAATATCTGGAAAAGTTGTGGTACCTTTGAGAAGTGGAGTCATGTTGAAGGAAGACACATAACTAGGGAGTGACTATGGGGTCAGGTTTCCTGTTTCCTCTCAGTTTGCTCTTTCTGTCTCTTCATGATGGACACAATGAACTGAACCAATTGTCTTCAGACACACTTTCTGTTTCTGCTATGTGATTTTCATCATACAGATCATATCCACTCTGGTAATGTAAATCAAAGATATCTCCCTTTCTACCTTTAGTTGTGTCAAAGTACTGTCCTGTCTTACAATAAAACAAAAAGCAACTGCAACTGGGACAGTTAGTAACTGGGCAGATGTTAAACAATTTGCTCAAAGCAGGGCTCTATTTCTTCTGCATTAATAAAGCTTTTATTTGCTGGGTATTTAGTAATATTGTGTTTTGCATACATAATTGTCTAGATCTCATAAATGCAAAAATAGTATTGTCCTTAATTAAAAACTGGAAAATTAAATTTGGGAGGGGTATAGATTAAGAACAGGTAGTATATGTCAGCCTATTTACAGTTCTTTAATTTTACATAATATACTGCAAATTTATCTGTGACTTTAGAGCTAATTAAAAATTTTCTAAATGTTACACTCAATTTATATCAAAAAGGGGTTAATAGTAATATTATTTCATCACTTACTTTCTGTTGTTAAAATACAAACATTGGTAATAGGTTGCTACATTGTTTAAATGATTAAATTAAGGAAAAGAGAAAGAAAGAATAAGTGGCCATGTGGGGTCAAGCTGTAATATTTCCATTCTTGTTTCCATATACATGTATGGGAGAGTGAGCAGCTGACTGAAAACCAAGTAAGACATAGCAGGGAGGGCTTTACTTTTGAAACAGTAGCCAATATAGTACCCTTTTATTGTCTCTGAAGATGAAGTAGACCATCAAGGAACATCCATTCCTGTGGGGTCTCAGTTCTCCATAGTATAAAAATGGGAAAAAAGTCTCCCTTGTAGAGTGATGGTAGCACAAGCTGGAAAAATTCTTAACTATGGTCCAGATATAGATGGGCCAAGCTGCCTTTCTCATGTAACCTTCCATTTTTTCCCCATTTTTATTTATTATTTCTATATTTACAAGCAGTAGGGAAGACAACCAATAAACCCATAGGTAGGAAGACAGTATATCAAACTGCTCTACAAGCAGCTGTTATTACACCCATAGAATGGGAACTCACAGTGGAAACCTTTGGTTTAAAATTTAATGAGTGAAGGGAAATGCACATATCAGTGGGTTGGCCTGAAGAAAGTAACTTGTTATACTATGGAGGCCTGAGACCCCACAGGAGTAGGCAAGCCAGAGTGAACCCTGAAGTCCATAGAAGCATCCAGGCAGAATGGAGGAAGGAAATGGAAAGGGAAAGGGAGGGAAGCTGAGATGAATACTCAATGCAAGATCTGTAAGTTGCAACACAAATCACCATGGAAACAGGTGGCTACCAGTGTAATAGTGGCATGACCATCAAGGAAACAATCAACAGCTTTCTGATTGGACTCAAGACTTGCTTGTCAGAATAGTACCCATCCCTGTTACTGTAAACTAGAACAAGAACCTAAAAAAGGGAAGGAAATACAAGGGAGAATTTTAATGAGAAGTCTGTGCTAAAAATCATCTTGTAATTAAGGGTAATAGTAGAAATCTGGTGGTCTATGCGCTTTTTCAAATGTCTCCATGATACCCACTGCCTCATACTTATTTACACAAATATCGGATGAGTTTGAAATTCCTCATTGATCTCTTCTCTCCCCAACCCTCTGCTTCCTGTCTCTCCCCTTCTCCTGTTTTTTAAAATAATTTTTATGGTTGGAGAGATGGTTCAGGGGGTTAAGATTCTCCCTGCCAAGGAGAAGATACAAGGTACAATGCTAAAATGTCAGGCAAAAATGGCAGTAGCCTGCATTTACCCCCTTACCAGGCACAGACTGAGAAATCCAGGAGCAAAGCAAAAAGGAAGCAGAAGATATCCAGGATGATTCCCAAAGTCACCTTTGGTCCTCCACAGGGACTCACAGTGTCCTCTGATATACACACGTACACACACACACACACACACACACACATACAAATTATAATAACTTTATTTTTCACCATTGTAACAATGAATTTATGTGCTTTCATGGCCCACTCCCTACTGAACTCCTCATCTCATCCCATGCCATCCAACATTTCTCCCCTCCAGCTAGTGTCCCTCCTCCCACATTCCCTTATCTGTGTGATTCACTGGCTCCCATCTAGTTTTCCTGGACTAGACAATTTCAAGCATCCCAAAGGTTGCCAAAGACCCACCAGTGGATAAAGGGACTGCCCTTCTCTCCCACACAGTCTCTTAGGAAAACATAACATATAATGGCATTCTTCCTTCCCCATGGCAAAATATTCATAGGCCAGTTATTGTAGAAGTCTAATGGAAATATCATTACATTGAGCTTTTTCTCCTATTCGTTTCTCCTTGAACTCGTGATCTTTTTGTCTCAGGTCCATGAGCTTCTTTCATGAAGGGTGCATGCATGAAGATGACCGTGACATTACATGGGCAAGGCAAGCTGGGAACATCTATACTCTGGTTCATATTCATGGGCCTAATAATTTGTCAGAAATGGTAACTGTTCACAATCCTGTTAGCTCTTCACTCATTTCCTAAGATCACCCTTGAAAGATGAAGCAATGTTCCTTCAGAGAGCAGAGCTGTCTCTTGTGTGCTGTAATATAATTGGCTATGAAAATTCAGTGTTGTTCAGCAGCAGGGAAAATATGCAGTAGTATAGCATTTTTCTAGGGCTTGTGCATCATGGACTTGGGAGCTAGGAGAAAAGACACAAGCATGCTAACAGAGTCATGCACAATTAAGTCTTTTTAACACAGGATCTTTGTATATTATGTCTAGTTAAAGTAGAGTTGTGTCTGAGATGTTTACTAAGCACATATTTGGAGCAATCTACCAAGTATTCAGAAGTAGAGTCCTAAGTTCCCAGGAGAGGTGTGAGCTCTAGAAAGTACTAGGAGGCTGATTATCAAGGGTTATGGATAAAAACACAAATGACAAAGACAAAGATGATAAAGATAAATATGTAGGCAGAAGTGGACTCAGAGATGGTGAACGTAGAGGCAGATATAATTTCCTAGAGACAGGATGAGTTCAATAAAGAAGTAAATTATTTTGACAGAGTGATAAGAACTTAGATTCAGAGGTACTCAGTCACTAAAATAGCAAATATCAATAAGCATGATGGAGTGTTTAGAGACATTGAATTAATGCTTAAAGAAATCACTATAAATGTAAACAGAATTGCAGAACTTGCCATTCTAGTCCTTGTTTATTTCATCATATCATGTCATGTTGCTTATGCTTCGGTGATTAATATATTTTAGGTATTGAGCAGTTTCTCTTCCACATATCTTGCAGTAATCACATTCTTGTGTTTGGACACAGTTTAATCCTGATTCCACAATCAAATCATCCAGGATCTGGGTCTGCTTTAAAAGGTAGTAAGCTATTATTTATTAAAAATGTGATAATTTAGTACTGGAAGTACTACAAACATACACTGATCCAAAAATATCCCATTTAAAAAATTTGCTCTGCTCAGAAATAGAAACACATGACTTAGACTTGTCTATTAGCAAATAAAGAACACGAGTAGGGAAAAGTTTAATAGATTAAAACTTCAAAGAGTGAGAGATTAGAAAGAAAAAAATGAATCAAAAGAACTAGAACCAAAATTAATAAAGAGCCAATAAGAGAATGAAAACAACACTGTGTTGGACAGTGGTCATAAATCTAAAGAACGCTTCCCAGTCAGAGAGAGAAATGATGAACAAGGAAGAAACAGAGTGAGCATTGATGGAGATTGTTCTTGGAGATAGAAGCAGCTATGCTGTCATGAAATCAGAAAAAATACTTTCTCTTGGAAAGAATAAAAACCACTAACAGATAAGGCATGTGAAAATATTGATGGAGGTAATTCTAGAAGTATGAGAGGTTGGTGGTCCACAGTATCAATCTGGTGTCTAAATAAACACGTATTAATTATTATATGATCTTGACTGAATTCTAAGAAATTTCAGAATCTACAGAGCGAATACATAGTAAGAATGCTTTAGTGCATAGTTTACTCCTGGGAGACCTTCTCAAAATGTTATGAAAGGTATTTTTCTTTTTAAATTAAGAGTGCTTAAAAGAATAAATACATTGTAAAGTGTGTCTATGAACATAAATAACAAATACAAAAATATAATAAAATAAAGCAAAATACTATATGTAAGAGTTTCAACTAGTTGCATGCATACATATCAAATATTCTGTTATTAGATATTTCTTATAGTTATGATTCTGTTATGATCTTTGTTTATAGTCATAATTAATTCTTTGTATGAAAGCTACATACGTTTATAAAGACTTGAACTGTTCTTTGGAGAAGTTGTGGTTGGATAAAATGGGAATCCTGGAACATTGCACAGGATGTCCTATTGAGATGTCCTCAAACAAGATATTCCAAGGAGAGCATTGGTAAATGGAATCATGGATAAATGGAATCATGGAATCATAAACACCTTCTGGAAATTTCAGACATAGTGGTCTTGTTAAAGGGGTTAAATGGGAATGATATTAGTGGAAATAGAATGTAGAATGAATGTGCAGTTCACATTTCTTCAGACAATTACGATAGTTAAGTTTATGTTTAAAATAAATTCTACTATATTATACACAGACTAATATAGTTAAATTTATGGAGGTGCCAGAAAGGCAATAGGAAAGGAGTTAAGCATTGAGATCATACCTCCTGCTTTCTTTGTTTCCCTGGAAACCGTACCCAAAAGGCTATTATACTATCTGACATTTTGGTTGGAAAAAAAAAACAAAACTAAGAGTGACATGAGGAATATAGATACCAAGTTCTATGTGCATCATCTTTCTTATTTAATTTTTTTGCCATTTTCACATGCATGGGGAAGAAATGTGTGAACATGAATATTTTTATAAGCCTAAGGATGATATTGGAAATAATACTTAATCATTTTTCACCTCTTAATGTTCTTTTGAGTCTGAGTATCTAATTAAAACTCAAATTTGCTTGCAAGACTAGTCTGATCAACCATCTTCTTTTGGAGATATCTAGACTCCATCTTCAGGGGCTAAAATTGCACATGGGATTTCACACCTTCCTGGATGGCATTTTTGTGGGAAATGGAGATTCAAATGCCCTTTGACTCTGAGATATCTCCTCAGCTATACTTTTATGTAAATCTTGGGGCTGATACTTAAGATTAGTACAAACATGGCGAACCCTTTCTAACATCACATCAGGTCTCCACAGTTATCAATCGTGAAAACGTGAAAGTCGTATATTCCTTATTGTCCCATTACATTTCTTTCCCTTATCAGACAGTGATGGTTACAAATGGCATTAGAGAGCATGCAGTGAGATGATTTCTCTTAATGCCTCATGATGTTGAGCTGCAGAGCATTAACACCATAATTAAGTACCATAGGAAGTTCTAGCTAGCTATAACCTGTGGACCAAATTTTGCCAAATAGCTGTTTCTATAAAGATTATAGGGACACAGCTGCATTCATTCATTACATCCAGTCAATGACTGATGCTTTGACAATGATTTGTCATGCAAAGTCCCAGATACTCTTTCCACTTTTTATGTTTTATATTCTTGCATTTTTTATTTTAAAACTTTATTTTTATTTATTTACACATTTACTCTGTGTGTGTGTGTGTGTGTGTGTGTGTGTGTGTGTATTAGTATGTGTCAGAGGGCACTGTGTGTCCAGTGAAGGCCCAAAGATGACTTCCAGAATCATCCTGGATTGCGTATTCCTCCTTTTTGCTTCTCTCCTGGATTTCCTAGGCTCAGACCACCAGGGCTGGAAGTGTAGGCTGTGGCCATTTCCACCTGGTGTTTTTAATATGGACCTGGCATCAGAAATCAGGACCTTCTGCTGGCGAAGCAGAGTCTTAAGACCTGAACCATCTCTCCAGCCCTCTTCTATTTATTTATAACACCAGATGTTATTATGTAGTATAGGCTGAACCAGAACTCACTTTGCATCTCATAGAGGCCTTGGACTCTTGAATTTCCTCCCTCTCCCTTCCAAATAGGGTGTGTGTGTGTGTGTGTGTGTGTGTGTGTGTGTGTGTGTGAATCAGGGAGCACTATGCTTGCCTTGGCAGTCCAGAAGTGATGTCAGCAATGAACCTGGATTATTTCTACATTCTTTTTGTCCTGCTTTGTAATTTCCCAAACTTTGTCTTCCAAAGCCAGAAGTAAGGCCAAAAACATTTCTGGCTGGTATTTTTTTTTTTTTTGTGGGAATCCTTGATTTAAACTTGTTTCCTTGTACTTGCTAGGCATAATCTGTACCCGTGAGCAATCTCTCTGTTCATTTTATTCAAATTTATCAAAGCACCATGTGCATTTTTAACATACAAAATAAACTTACATCATTAATTTTAGTGTCTGCTTTCTTTCATCAATTGATTATTGAATAACTGTTCTAACCTTGCTTTGGTGGTGATTACAAGAGTTAGTGAGTAAGTATGTATTATCTGAAGGAATTACTAGTCTTGGGGCAACTTCAGCCACATAAATTTTTAATTGCAATACAGTGTCATGCCCAAACAGGACAAGCATCTAGATCTTGAATAGCCTCCATAAATATTTCCATGATGTCAACATTAATTTGTTATCCCATCATCAGTGAATATGGGTACCTATTTCCCTCCCCCACATTATCTAGGCTTGATTATTGTTTATTTAAGTGATGGTATTTCTGATGGTATAAGGTGTAATCTGGGTATAGTTCTGATTCATATCTCCTTGCTAGCTATGAATGCTGAACTTTTTTTTATGCATTTGCACCTCTTCATTTGAAAACTGTTGATTTCCATCAGTCCATCTATTGATTTATTTACTTGCTTTTTTAATATTTGACATTCCTAGAAGTTCTTGAATTAATATCCTGTTGGATGACTATTTCAAGGAGATTTTCTCCTAGGCTTTAGGCTATTTTTTCATAGTTTTGGCCATGCATCTACACATTTTAATGCAATATAGTCCCAGTTACTGATTCTGAGTCATGTCTCCTGAACTACACAAACTCCACTGGAAAAAATGTTATTACCTATACTTGGTTTCTGAAATGTTCCACCAATATTTTCCTCTTGTAGTTTCAGTTTCCAGGCCTGTATTGGGCATTTGATTAATTTTTTAGTTCATCAAGGTAAGAGAGGGAATCTAGTTTCTCTTTTCTGAATGTAGGCATATAACTTTCAAAGAACTATATTTAATAAAGATTGTTCGTTTGTGTGTGTGTGTGTGTGTGTGTGTGTGTGTGTGTGTGTGTGTGTGTGTGTGTGTGTGTGTGTGTTTTACAGGGGACTTTGTGTGCCTGTGGAGGCCCAAGGGTGACTTCTGGAGTTATTCTGTCTTTCTTCTACTTCTTTTTACTTTGTTCTGGAATTTCTTAGGCTCTGCCTTCCTGGGATCCAAACAGGTACTTTTGCTTCTGAAGCATGATTTTAATACCTGAGCCATCTCTTCAGCCTGGGGAGGTGGGGAGGGAGAGACAGATGTCCATGTAGGCTTCTGGGGATTGAAGTCATGTCAGTAGGTTGCAAGCAGGACTCTTACCCTCTGAGCCCACACACAGCACCACTTGAAGAGAGGTGCTCCTCTTCGAAAGGTTTTAGCACCTTTGTCTAAATCAGAAGTGCTAAGCTTGCCTCTGGGCAATGTGTCAGTTTTCCTCCAATGCCATGCTGCCTTGTCAGTATGGCACTGACATATATTTTCAAGTACCTGCCATCTTCATGGGTCCTTTCCTAGGATTGCTTTGGTGATTCATGATCTTTGTGTTTCTATGAAGTTTACTTTGGCTCTATTCTAATTTTCTTCAGATTATCATGAAAAGAATCATGCTGAATCAGCCTCAAGGAGTGGTACAAAAAAGCTCAAGAAACATAAGAATCCAAGAAAATAGCGACAAATATCAAGAAAAATTTCCATTGTATTTTTGAAGACTATGAGTTGATTTTTTTTTCAGCCATTTTCTAAGACAGTACCCAAGAGCTCTGATCTGTGTGTCTGAGTTAGAAAGTCTTTCCTACAGAGTTCCATGCTTTTTAGTTGCATAAATTCCTCATGATCTCTCTGACACTTTTAAAATTATTTAAATCAAATAATAAAATCCTATTCTCTAAGCCCCAAATTTTATAAAACAATCCCTATGTGAAGAAAACAATTGCCATTTAGAATGCTTTATACAATTTAAGGATAAGAAAGACATGAAAACTGATTTATTCAAAGTCAGAAATAGATACGTGTTCATAATGAAAACAGCTGATTAGATGAAATTATGAACATGCTTTGATTTATTTTAAAACATACACAATATTTAAAAAGAGAAAAATATTCTTTCAAATGTACTGCTACAGCTCATTAAAAGCTTGTGCAATGGGTTTCATTAATTAAAAAATTTCTAGCATTAATTCAAAGAGTGTTTCTACAATACAGTTTCTTTCCTTGAATTTGTTTGCATTGGAAGAATGTTCAAATTTGAAAAAATACTGAAAGAGAGATCCCTAGATTACAAATGTCACATTTGTTAGTATCTGACATATTTCTTTCCTCAAGCCGATGTTTTGAGAGCTTTGTCTCAAGCTTGTGGCAATATTCTGATGGCTATGAAACCATTAGGAAATGTGGCCTGGCTGGTGGAAAGTCACACAGAACAGGCCTGTAAAGTTCATATTTGCCACTCTGGGTCTGTTGTTTCTATCATGTGTGCTGCTGACCTCTGTCTCATTCTCCCTTGTTTCAACATCATCATCTAAGCTCCTACTATTTTGGCTTTTGCTGTATTTCTGATGTTTTTGTCCAAAGCTTGAGAAGATTTGAATTTCCTCTGTAGATTAGATTTGAATCAAGAATTAATTTAGAAGCATAGCATATTTATGCTAATTTCATTTACTTGCTTTTCAATAATTTTCCCATATCTTACTTGTGATAAAATATGATTACTATTAAAAAAGGGGAGAGGGACTGCTGCAATCCAGCAACTCACTGCTCTGAGACTTGTCCTTACCAGACCTGCATAATGATTGACACTACCAGCATGCCCCCATAGAATATTGAGGAACTCAAGAGAGATAAGAATATACAGGGGAAATCTCGGTGACTAAACTGAGTGAGTGAAAGGAAATTCTCCTATTCAGCAGTGACACAACTTAGTATGCCACAAGAGGCCTAAACCCCCATAAAAGTAGACAAGAGGGAACCTTAGGTTCCATAGAAGCATACAGACAAGGGACTAGAGAGATGGCTCAGGAGTTAAGAGTCTGTCTCACAAGCAGAAAGTCCTGAGTTCTCCAGCCCTAGTGGGGAGATCTTGGGGAATCCCAGAGCAAAACAAGGAGATAGTAACAAGGATGATTCCCGAAGTCACCCTTGGCCCTGTACAAGGACACATGTGCCTGATATGTGTGTGTGTGTGTGTGTGTGTGTGTGTGTATATGTGTGTGCGTGTGCATACACATACACACACACTAAATGAATGAATAAATAATTTTTTTAAAGTAGACAGACAATAGGGCAGGAGGGAGTGGAATGCACTGATAAAAGGAAGGGAGGGAAATGGGAGGGAGGGAGTATAGTGAAACAGGGATAAACACTTAATATGCTTTTAAAACTAGAAAAAAGTAATATCCACCCACACATACACACATACATGCATGCACAATATAAATAAGTAAATAAATACATAAAAATGGGAGGGGGTGATTAAATTGTTGAAATGTGAGGATAATTCCTACTTTTGATTTGAAAATTGCTTTTTTCCTTGCCTCCTTATGTGCAGGGAGATAGCCTGGCCAAACCTATAATGTGGTGGGCCAGAAAAGGTACTGAACAGAAAGCAGGTTGACAGATTCCAAAGAAAAAAGGAGGAACCGGCAATGACCTTTCAGCTTTTAAATGAGGAAAAATGTCTCTTTTCAGGGAGACATTGCTGAGAAAACATGTCTGCAAACCAAGAGCCATTGAGAAGTCAGAAAAATTAAGATTTTAATGGAGTAAGGATTACAATGCCATGCCACATATGGTATAAATCAAGGCAAAGTAATGACTCCAGAAGCCATGGACTTAATAAGATTTAATTTGCACCACACAAAAAGAATTAGGAACAAACCCGATATGGTGGCATTGGCAAGCTAAAATGAAGACAGTTTCCTTCTATTAATTTTATCTCTTGTTTTTATAAAAAGAATGATAATGGTACTCTATTCACCTACATGAAAGTTTGCTAACAACTGCATCTTTTAAAATAGGGGTAATGCTTAAGTGATAGTTTGCAATGCTTGCCATTTTGAATTTTTTTTAAAAGATTTAAGCAGTCATGTGAAATGATGCTCAGGAATTTTGCTTCATCATCAAGAATATTCAGGCCTTCATAGCTCAATGTACAATTTTGCAGCGTCTTTTTGTAACAAGGGAACCGAGGACAACAAGCAGCAGTTGAAAGTTAAAATTTTCCCCTGGATTTGGTTTGTTTTATATTTTGCTCAGTGTGGTGTATATATAAACTGATTCATTTAACTTTCAGCTTCCCAAGCAATTTTCCCCTATATTTATGCGATTGAGTTTCTTAGATTATGGGTAAAAACTGAAATAGAATATTGCTTATGCTTCTTTACAGGGAATAAAGTGGTATGGAAGATGTTCCATTTTAATTTTAATATCAGGATTAAAATATAAGGGTTTCAGTCTGAATTTATTGGATTTATTTCCAATTTCCCATTTATATACAATGAGATAAAATTTAATACAAAACTGATTACTTAAGGAAAACTCCTTAAAATCTCAGTCTTTGCTTCATGTAGCAAAAACTAATTCAGTTTGAAATTTCATTATTTTGCTATCTATGAATGGCAATTATATTGAAGGCTTAAACAAATAGTTGTTGTTATTGTTAGTGTTCATATTTTTATCATCATTTTTCAACTATGGATAGTATTATTTCAGTATTTTGGACATATTTAGGTTCATTTTAGCAAATAATAGTTGATATAAAAATATATCTTGTATTTGATTTAAATTTCCTCCATGATCCATCTAATTGCATGATCAGCAATATTAATATTATGTTTTAGTACTTACATTTATTGCAATTTCTAATTTTACCACAAATCAAGGCAGTCATAAGAAAATATACATATATTACTTAATTGCCTCTATTTTAAAAATCCAAGTACAGAAAAAGGTATCAGGTTATTTTTAGACTTCCATTATGAAGTTGGTTTTGCTCAACATGATTTCATGATTTATGTCATGGGGCTGTAGGATATTTTCATTGTTTCCCAATATCACATGCTACTTAGCTATCACATGATGATTTTATTTGTGGTATTTTCAACTTTTGTTTTGTTTCAGTTCTATTGCAATGGTATCACTGACAAGTTTTTGTGTCTTGTGATTATTATAAGAGTTTATAGAAAAATAGATTCTGATACCAAGGCATACCTAGAAATATTTTGCATAAAATTCAAGAAAATAGCATGAAGAACTTCATAGAGTAAGATATTGTCCTTCTTGCATTCTGATAGTCTTGCCTGTTCTTATTCTGTGGGTTCTGGCACAAAACTTCCAAGTCAGAGACAAAGGACTCCAATATTCATGGCAAAAGTGGTTTCCATGTTTCACATTTGTTGGTGTCAATTTCCCATGCCCCAAGTCCCACAGGCATAACACAAGAGACCCATGATGAATGTCTGAACACGCAGTGGGCTGTGTTACAAGAGAGAAACCTTGAGCTTAGGTGATGTTCTGCTTATACAGTATGTCTGCACTTTGTCTAGGGGGAGACATTACCTCATCTCTCAAGGCTGTTCCTTGAAAACATAGCCTTTGATTAGTGGCCTCAGTAAAGAGTTTTCAAGATTTTAGAATCTTGGCACATCCATCAAATTATGTAAAGATATTCAGGACCCATAGTAAATTGTCCAGCTTAAAAAATTGGTTGTGACTGATACTCCTGCCCTCCATATGTTAGGTAAATGTTGGTCTTTCCTATTATTTTCATTGTCAAAATTGTGTGTATATCTTTTTTTTTATTTTTGCTCATACAAACTTAACAGGTACACTGGTCCTCTCCCTCCCTCCACCTCCCCCCCAAATTTATGTGTATATCTTATCAAAATTGATTTCACTGATATACAGGTACTATAGATTAAAAATTACTAAGAAACATGAAAAATTGCTAAGATAAGTTCAATACTTGAAAGCAAATTTTCTATTTTTCTTTCTGGGTTCTAAAAACCAGTGCAGTGCATATATAAGATTTATCATTCACTTATTGCTTTTTATTAGGGACATATTTTTCACTTTCACTTTGCTTTGTGAGATCCTTCAGTGTGAATATTCGAGTTGTACATATTTATATCCATCTTAGCTGAAATTTTAATTCTGAAAATTATTAATGTGATACATGTTTTTTTGTGTGTTATTTGTGCTTTATTTTCTGCTAAATGCTTGATCACAACTGTAACCCATTTTTAAATCAAGATATCTGCTCCTTTTGAACACGTGTGTGATCTGTGCATTTATCAATTGTGGAAATTCCTGATCCATTCGTTCTTTTGGTGACCCAATTCTTTTCTATTTCTGTTACCTTTTGTAGATGGATTAATTTTAATGACTTTCCATTAAATTATACTTTATAATTCCTGCTACATTTAAGGAATTTGATTCCTGGTTGCCCGAAGCTGAACCCATCCACTACTTTTTCCTACTCTTATTTTTCCCTATAATAAACCTTTTCTTATATAAAGACCCTATTTTTTAAACAGTCTTTTAATGTTTGGTTAGGAGAAGACTCAGCAGCCCACTGCAGTATAAGAACTACAAAACTAAAGACAGCAACCAACCATAATTCAGAATACTAATGACCTTACAATGTTCACCCCAAACCAGACCAGCCAAACCTCTCCCCATCCTAAAGCCAGGGAACCTTGCAGAACAGGGGGTGGCAACTATGTGAGAGCATAAAGACGGGAAAGTCCATCCTGGACAAGGTGCCTCACTGGGCTGCAGGTTTGAACTTACCTCACCTGCACAATGGCTGTCATGTTAACAAGTCTCCACAGAGTAGCGCTGATCTCAGGGCAGATTTCAGGCAGTAGATCCTTAGAGGCAAGGGGTTAGACAGATATAGCAGAATTCTCATATTAATTGGGATCCCAAGAAAGGGCTCCAAGAAATACCACAGAGTCCTAAACCCTCACTAGAGTAGATAACTCAGAGGGAACTTCAGGGCCCATATAGGAGAGGGACAGAAGGGTGGAAGGGAGCAGGTAGGAAACTCCAAGAAAAAGGAAAGAAGGAGAAAGAGGGGGGGATAGGGAAACAGGAAAGAGGGCCCAGAATGGGGGAAAGGAGGGAGGAGGGGAAAGGGAAAAGAAGGGGGGTGAGGATACCCACTCACTAAGCTTGTATAACTAGGTAAAAAAACAACTTTATATGATAACAAACATAAATATGGCAAGTTTCAATAACTTTCTCCTTAGAATAAATGCACAAATATCAAGTCTCTTGATATAAATTAAAAATTAAATAGAGATATAACACATACAACTATAGCAAAAGAAGATAACTGCTAAACTACATATTGCCTATTAGGGAGGTGATATTTATAGAAACATTTTGATGGCCAAAGAGCTAATTTCACAATTAAATGAGGTGACAATGTGGTAGTATCCTTAGTTTCATCCACAAAGTATAAATTTTCCAGATATTATTTCATTTCTAAACTCAGTAAGATGTAGTATAGAAATTGTACATCGGAGAGGAGGGTCCAGAGGAGAGCCTGGCATGCACATTAAAGGATTCTCTGGGGATTTGCCGGGGAGGCACTGGTGGATGGGGATGAAGGGTGAGGGGGAGGGGGAGCGGAGGGTGGGGTGAGGAGGTTCGGGCGGGAGGAGAGGGAGGGAGGGAACCGGTTGTACATACTAAGTTTTTAATGAGCTAGAAATAATAATAAAAAATGTTAAAAAAAAGAAAATTGTACATCAATTGTAATCCTAGGATGTATCTGGAAAACATACCTTTCACAAGACAGTGGATGTAGGAAGTAAAGGCATTTTAAAACTATTCTTCCTACTTCTTATTCCATCTACTCATTCTAGAAATCTATTTTTATATATATTATAGACTCTATCTTTTAACAGCCTTTCTATCTCTGCGCGCTAGGATCAGTCAGTAGAGCTAATGGCTCCAATACTCTCAGGATTGCCTAACTTTTAAGGCGACGTGGCGTTAGCGCAGCAAGCAACAAAAAGCATGCACACAACTGAAAAAAAAAAAAAAATCCAATACGCAATATTCAGCAACATCAGCCATGCATCAATATCAAAACCCACTGAAACCAGGCCAAGTACTTAATCTTCTGTCCCCACCCTACAACTCAGTGGAAAATTTGCGGAAGACTGGGGGGCAGGGGCATGGTGGCCTATTAGTGCCAAGTTAAGATTGTAAGAGCCAAAGATGGGAAGGAGCAACGATATGCAAAATACTCCACACAAATTAGGGCAGAAGTAATCATAAAATGACTTTGCATGACCTGCACAATGACCAACATGTCATTGACCCCTCAGAGTCTAGCATGGATCACAGGCACTAGGATCCTTAGAGTCAAGGGATTAACAGCCACAACAGAGTTCCTATAATAAAGGGGAACACAAAAAAAAGAGCTCTAGGTAATGCTACTGAGTCCTTTTACCTCATCAGAGAGGAGGACCCAGAGGGAAGTTTGACATGTACACTAAAGGATGCTCCAGGGATGGGAGGGAATGGAAGAAAGGGAGGAGGGGGGAAGGAAGGGGAAAAGTGGTTAGGGAGCAAGGGGATCAGGGAGGGGTCAAAGGAGGGAGGGGAATGGGATACCTATCAAGTTTGTATGAGTGGAAAATAAATAAATAAAATTTAAAAAACTGTCTTGAAGGAAATCTACAAAATCAATTCTATAAGTAAGGACTAAATGTTTTAATTCAGCCACATAAATTTTAATTGCAATACAGTGTCATGCCCAACAGGACAAGCATCTAGATCTTGAATGCCTCCATAAAATTTCCATGATGTCAACATTAATTTGTTATCCCATCATCAGTGAATAGGGTACCTATTTCCCTCCCCCACATTATCTAGGCTTGATTATTGTTTATTTAGTGATGGTATTTCTGATGGTTAAAGGTGTAATCTGGGTAGTTCTGATTCATATCTCCTTGCTAGCTGAATGCTGAACTTTTTTTTTATGCTTGCACCTCTTCTTTGAAAACTGTTGATTTCCATCAGCATCTATTGATTTATTTACTTGCTTTTTTAATATTTGACTTCCTAGAAGTTCTTGAATTAATATCCTGTTGGATGACTATTTCAAGGAGATTTCTCCTAGGCTTTAGGCTATTTTTTCATTTTTGGCCAGGCATCTACACATTTTAATGCAATATAGTCCCAGTTACTGATTCTGAGTCTGCTCTGAACTACACAAAACTCCACTGGAAAAAATGTTATTACCTATACTGGTTTCTGAAATGTTCCACCAATATTTCCTCTGTAGTTTCAGTTTCCAGGCCTGTATTGGGCATTTGATTATTTTTTAGTTCATCAAGGTAAGAGGAGGGATCTAGTTTCACTTTCTGAATGTAGGCATATAACTTTCAAAGAACTATATTTAATAAAGATTGTTCGTTGTGTGTGTGTGTGTGTGTTGTGGTGTGTTGTGTGTGTGTGTGTGTTGTGTGTGTGTGTGTTTTACGGGACTTTGTGTGCCTGTGAGGCCCAAGGGTGACTTCTGGAGTTATTCTGTCTTTCTTCTACTTCTTTTTACTTTGTTCTGGAATTTCTTAGGCTCTGCCTTCCTGGGATCCAACAGGTATTTTTTGCTTCTGAAGCTGATTTTAATACCTGAGCCATCTCTTCACCCGGGGAGGTGGGGAGGGAGAGACGATGTCCATGTAGGCTTCTGGGGATGATCTGTCAGTAGGTTGCAAGCAGGACTCTTACCCTCTGAGCCCACACACAGCACCACTTGAAGAGAGGTGCTCCTCTTCGAAAGGTTTTAGCACCTTTGTCTAAATCAGAAGTGCTAAGCTCCTCTGGGCAATGTGTCAGTTTTCCTCCAATGCCATGCTGCCTTGTCATTGGCACTGACATATATTTTCAAGTACCTGCCATCTTCATGGGTCCTTTCCTAGATTGCTTTGGTGATTCTGATCTTTGTGTTTCTATGAAGTTTACTTTGGCTCTATTCTAATTTTCTTCCAGATTATCATGAAAAGAATCATGCTGAACAGCCTCAAGGAGTGGTACAAAAAACTCAAGAAACTAAGAATCCAGAAAATAGCGACAAATATCAAGAAAAATTTCCATTGTATTTTTGAAGACTATGAGTTGATTTTTTTTTCAGCCATTTTCTAAGACAGTACCCAAGAGCTCTGATCTGTGTGTGGTAGTTAGAAAGTCTTTCCTACAGAGTTCCATGCTTTTTAGTTGCATAAATCCTCAGATCTCTCTGACACTTTTAAAAATTTAAAAATCAAATATAAAATCCTTCTCTAAGCCCCAAATTTTATAAAACAATCCCTATGTGAAGAAAACAATTGCCATTTAGAATGCTTTATACAATTTAAGGATAAGAAAACATGAAAACTGATTTATTCAAAGTCAGAAATAGATACGTGTTCATAATGAAAACAGCTGATTAGATGAAATTATGAACATGCTTTGATTATTTTAAAACATACACACATATTTAAAAAGAGAAAAATATTCTTTCAAATGTACTGCTACAGCTCATTAAAACTTGTGCAATGGGTTTCATTAATTAAAAATTTCTAGCATTAATTCAAAGAGTGTTTCTACAATACAGTTTCTTTCCTTGAATTTGTTTGCATTGGAAGAATGTTCAAATTTGAAAAAATACTGAAAGAGAGAGTCCCTAGATTACAAATGTCACATTTGTTAGTATCTGACATATTTCTTTCCTCAAGCGATGTTTTGAGAGCTTTGTCTCAAGCTTGTGGCAATATTCTGATGGCTATGAAACCATTAGGATGTGGCCTGGCTGGTGGAAGTCACACAGAACAGGCCTGTAAAGTTCATATTTGCCACTCTGGGTCTGTTGTTTCTATCATGTGTGCTGCTGACCTCTGTCTCATTCTCCCTTGTTTCAACATCATCATCTAAGCTCCTACTATTTTGGCTTTTGCTGTATTTCTGATGTTTTTGTCCAAAGCTTGAGAAGATTTGAATTTCCTCTGTAGATTAGATTTGAATCAAGAATTAATTTAGAAGCATAGCATATTTATGCTAATTTCATTTACTTGCTTTTCAATAATTTTCCCATATCTTACTTGTGATAAAATATGATTACTATTAAAAAGGGGAGAGGGACTGCTGCAATCCAGCAACTCACTGCTCTGAGACTTGTCCTTACCAGACCTGCATAATGATTGACACACCAGCATGCCCCCATAGAATTGAGGAACTCAAGAGAGATAAGAATATACAGGGAAATCTCGGTGACTAAACTGAGTGAGTGAAAGGAAATTCTCCTATTCAGCAGTGACACAACTTATATGCCACAAGAGGCCTAAACCCCCATAAAAGTAACGAGGGAACCTAGGTTCCATAGAAGCATACAGACAAGGGACTAGAGAGATGGCTCAGGAGTTAAGAGCTGTCTCACAAGCAGAAAGTCCTGAGTTCTCCAGCCCTAGTGGGGGACTTGGGGAATCCCAGAGCAAAACAAGGAGATAGTAACAAGGAGATTCCCGTCACCCTTGGCCCTGTACAGGACACATGTGCCTGATATGTGTGTGTTGTGTGTGTGTGTGTGTGTGTGTATTTGTGTGCGTGTGCATACACATACACACACACACTAAATGAATGAATAAATAATTTTTTTAAGTAGACAGACAATAGGGCAGGGGGAGTGGAATGCACTGATAAAGGAAGGGAGGGAAATGGGAGGGAGGGAGTATAGTGAAACAGGGATAAAACACTTAATATGCTTTTAAAACTAGAAAAAAGTAATATCCACCCACACTACACACATACATGCATGCACAATATAAAAGTAAATAAATACATAAAATGGGAGGGGGTGATTAAATTGTTGAAATGTGAGGATAATTCCTACTTTTGATTTGAAAATTGTTTTTCCTTGCCTCCTTATGTGCAGGGAGATAGCCTGGCCAAACCTATAATGTGGTGGGCCAGAAAAGGTACTGAACAGAAAGCAGGTTGACAGATTCCAAAGAAAAAGGAGGAACCGGCAATGACCTTTCAGCTTTTAATGAGGAAAAATGTCTTTTTCAGGGAGACATTGCTGAGAAAACATGTCTGCAAACCAAGAGCCATTGAAAGTCAGAAAAATAAGATTTTATGGAGTAAGGATACAATGCCATGCCACATATGGTATAAATCAAGGCAAAGTAATGACTCCAGAAGCCATGACTTAATAAGATTTAATTTGCACCACACAAAAAGAATTAGACAAACCCGATATGGTGGCATTGGCAAGCTAAAATGAAGACAGTTTCCTTCTATTAATTTTATCTCTTGTTTTTTAAAAAAGAATGATAATGGTACTCATTCACCTACATGAAAGTTTGCTAACAACTGCATCTTTTAAAATAGGGGTATGCTTAGTGATAGTTTGCAATGCTTGCCATTTTGAATTTTTTTTAAAAGATTTAAGCAGTCATGTGAAATGATGCTCAGGAATTTTGCTTCATCATCAAGAATATTCAGGCCTTCATAGCTCAATGTACAATTTTGCAGCGTCTTTTTGTAACAAGGGAACCGAGGACAACAAGCAGCAGTTGAAAGTTAAATTTTCCCCTGGATTTGGTTTGTTTTATATTTTGCTCAGTGTGGTGTATATATAAACTGATTCATTTAACTTTCAGCTTCCCAGCAATTTTCCCCTATATTTATGCGATTGAGTTTCTTAATTATGGTAAAAACTGAAATAGAATATTGCTTATGCTTCTTTACAGGGAATAAAGTGGTATGGAAGATGTTCCATTTTAATTTTATATCAGGATTAAAATATAAGGGTTTCAGTCTGAATTTATTGGATTTATTTCCAATTTCCCATTTATATACAATGAGATAAAATTTAATACAAAACTGATTACTTAAGGAAAACTCCTTTAAAATCTCAGTCTTTGCTTCATGTAGCAAAAACTAATTCAGTTTGAAATTTCATTATTTTCTATCTATGAATGGCAATTATATTGAAGGCTTAAACAAATAGTTGTTTGTTATTGTTAGTGTTCTATTTTTTATCATCATTTTTCAACTATGGATAGTATTATTCAGTATTTTGGCAATTTAGGTTCATTTTAGCAAATAATAGTTGATATAAAAATATATTCTGTTTTGATTTAAATTTCCTCCATGATCCATCTAATTGCATGATCAGCAATATTAATATTATGTTTTAGTACTTACATTTATTGCAATTTCTAATTTTACCACAAATCAAGGCAGTCATAAGAAAATATACATATATTACTTAATTGCCTCTATTTTAAAAATCCAAGTACAGAAAGGTATCAGGTTATTTTTAGACTTCCATTATGAAGTTGGTTTTGCTCAACATGATTTCATGATTTATGTCATGGGGCTGTAGGATATTTTCATTGTTTCCCAATATCACATGCTACTTAGCTATCCATGATGATTTTATTTGTGGTATTTTCAACTTTTTTTTGTTTCAGTTCTATTGCAATGGTATCACTGACAAGTTTTGTGTCTTGTGATTATTATAAGAGTTTATAGAAAAATAGATTCTGATACCAAGGCATACCTAGAAATATTTTGCATAAAATTCAAGAAAATAGCATGAAGAACTTCATAGAGTAAGATATTGTCCTTCTTGCATTCTGATAGCTTGCCTGTTCTTATTCTCTGTGGTTTCTGGCACAAAACTTCCAATTCAGAGACAAAGGACTCCAATATTCATGGCAAAAGTGGTTTCCATGTTTCACATTTGTTGGTGTCAATTTCCCATGCCCCAAGTCCCACAGGCATAACACAAGAGACCCATGATGAATGTCTGAACACGCAGTGGGCTGTGTTACAAGAGAGAAACCTTGAGCTTAGGTGATGTTCTGCTTATACAGTATGTCTGCACTTTGTCTAGGGGGAGACATTACCTCATCTCTCAAGGCTGTTCCTTGAAAACATAGCCTTTGATTAGTGGCCTCAGTAAAGAGTTTTCAAGATTTTAGAATCTTGGCACATCCATCAAATTATGTAAAGATATTCAGGACCCATAGTAATTGTCCATTAAAAAATTGGTTGTGACTGATACTGCTCCGCCCTCCATATGTTGGTAAATGTTGGTCTTTCCTATTATTTTCATTGTCAAATTGTGTGTATATCTTTTTTTTTATTTTTGCTCATACAAACTAACAGGTACACTGGTCCTCTCCCTCCCTCCACCTCCCCCCCAATTTATGTGTATATCTTATCAAAATTGATTTCACTGATATACAGGTACTATAGATTAAAAATTACTAAGAAACATGAAAAATTGCTAAGATAAGTTCAATACTTGAAAGCAAATTTTCTATTTTTCTTTCTGGGTTCTAAAAACCAGTGCAGTGCATATATAAGATTTATCATTCACTTATTGCTTTTATTAGGACATATTTTTCACTTTCACTTTGCTTTGTGAGATCTTCAGTGTGAATATTCGAGTTGTACATATTTATATCCATCTTAGCTGAAATTTTAATTCTGAAAATTATTAATGTGATACATGTTTTTTTTGTGTGTTATTTGTGCTTTTATTTCTGCTAAATGCTTGATCAACACTGTAACCCATTTTTAAATCAAGATATCTGCTCCTTTGAACACGTGTGTGATCTGTGCATTTATCAATTGTGGAAATTCCTGATCCATTCGTTCTTTTGGTGACCCAATTCTTTGTCTATTTCTGTTACCTTTTGTAGATGGATTAATTTTAATGACTTTCCATTAAATTATACTTTATAATTCCTGCTACATTTAAGGAATTTGATTCCTGGTTGCCCGAAGCTGAACCCATCCACTACTTTTTCCTACTCTTATTTTCCCTATAATAACCTTTTCTTATATAAAGACCCTATTTTTTAACAGTCTTTTAATGTTGGTTAGGAGAAGACTCAGCAGCCCACTGCAGTATAAGAACACAAAACTAAAGACACACCAACCATAATTCAGAATACTAATGACCTTACAATGTTCACCCCAAACCAGACCAGCCAAACCTCTCCCCATCCTAAAGCCAGGGAACCTGGCAGAACAGGGGTGGCAACTATGTGAGAGCATAAAGACGGGAAAGTCCATCCTGGACAAGGTGCCTCACTGGGCTGCAGGTTTGAACTTACCTCACCTGCACATGGCTGTCATGTTAACAAGTCTCCACAGAGTAGCGCTATCTCAGGGCAGATTTCAGGCAGTAGATCCTTAGAGGCAAGGTTAGACAGATATAGCAGAAATTCTCATATAATTGGGATCCCAAGAAAGGGCTCCAAGAAATACCACAGAGTCCTAAACCCTCACTAGAGTAGATAACTCAGAGGGAACTTCAGGGCCCATATAGGCAGAGGGACAGAAGGGTGGAAGGGAGCAGGTAGGAAACTCCAAGAAAAAGGAAAGAAGGAGAAAGAGGGGGGGATAGGGAAACAGGAAAGAGGGCCCGAATGGGGGAAAGGAGGGAGGAGGGGAAAGGGAAAGAAGGGGGTGAGATACCCACTCACTAAGCTTGTATAACTAGGTAAAAAATTA